>CM047001.1:73840707-75046540 GCA_025698465.1 Gossypium longicalyx
CCCCTCATCTAAGTAATTACCTTTGATTCAAAATATCACAGAGTTTCACATCCTCACTAAAAATTCACTCAAATCACTCGAGGTGTTTAAGAACAATAAATAAAACACTCAATAGTCAATAATGAAAAGTCATTACCATGGGCTTGCATGAAAATCAAATCTCCACCACTATAAATTGAGATGAAACATCAATCAAAAGATCTTTAGAGGGTTGTTACGTGGCTTTGGTTAAAGGGTGTGGTCACAAGCTGGAAGAAAGGGTTAGAATTGAGATTGAATTGGAAAATTGCCTAACTAGAAAAATGACTAGTCATAAGTTGTGTACAACAGAGCTTTTTTCTCGGAATATGGAATTTAACTACTTTAGCTCAAAAGATCACTACTACCTATATGTATACATTTTTTTAAAGAACAAGTCAAATAAATAACTATTTAGAACATGACATAGCTAAGCAATTTATTCAATTCTAATATCAACAAAAATAGAGATCAATTTAATTGAGGGGATTTCAACAATAATGGGTTAAGGGTTAGTGTTAAGGGTAATACAAGAAATAGTTTGTTAGCTCAATGAGGTTTACTAAGGGTTAATCGTGGAGGTAGGCTTTTCATGGCATGAGTGGGTTAATCCTAAGTGCCTCTATCATCTTGACATATCAAATCAAATAGTGTGGTCTTGACATGCATAATCAAGCAAGTTCTAGAATAATAGTTCCATACTGACGCACTCATAATGAAAGTGAGCATAAAGGAATTAATAGATGCTCTTGAAGGCTCAAGATCTCACAAAATTATGGCTTTTTGTTGTTTAAACTTGTGAATTTCAAATTAAGAGAATACCTAAACTTGGGGAAATAACCTAAAATTTTAAATTCTTAAAAAAAATCAACTTATCATGCTTGCTTCCCTAATGTCTTAAAGTTTAAATACTCAGTGCATGAATACCTATGTTTTAATTTAAGATATATCAATAAAAATCATAAATCAATCAAAAATTATCCTAAACATTATATGAGAGCTTTTAAAGAGAACAAGGTAATCATTCAAGGATTTTTCTGATAGTGAAATGAATACCCCCACACTTAAGATGTACATTGTGCTCAATATACAAAGATAGATAGGAAAAAGATAAATTTATAATCATAAGATAGGGAGAGAAGTGAAACTTTCTGAACGATGAATGAATTCCTTGAACTGGAGTTTTTGAGAGTAATGGTGCGAAAGTGGAGGAGGATACTCCGGTGGGGAGTAGGGGTTTGCTAGATCATAAGTCCTACGCCAAAAGAATATTATATCTAGTGATAGCTATGGTCGTGGTCGAGCAGGACATGGCAGTCGTGGAGAACCTTTCCCGGTAGAGTTTTTAGTTCCTATGCGATGATGAGCTTAGGAGCTCTATATAACTGTGACAAATTAGGAACTTTTTAGGAGATATAAGTAAGAATAATTACTCTTAATGGAATAACCAAAATTGATAATTATAAAATAAAATTCTAAAATCTAATAAAAATAAAAAGTAGTTTTAATAAAAATTAAAATCATAAAACAATAAATTATTTTTAAACATCTTCATCGCTGAATGGTTCGCGAGGTGGGACTGGCGATGAGATGTGGAGGTGGTGACAAATCTACTGTAGAGTAGCATCAATGTTGTCAAATCGTTGAAAACACTGCTGCTCGAATCGAGTGAGGCGCTCAGAGATGTCATCATATGAAGCCGCCGCATGAACTGGACGAGAGGGTGGTGGTGGCTGAGACGGTGGATCCTCGTGCTGTGGGGGGACATCATCAGTAATGTCTTCGGGGGCCTCCTCGGTGGATTGAGCGAGGTGATACTGATGAGGGTGGGTTCCTCGGCGCTTCTTGATCATCTTCATACTAAGCATGCTCGAGATGCTTTATGGGGACATCTGGCCCATAAGAATAAGGGAGGATGATTGGGCTGCTGTGTTGAGGAGCCCGAAGTGCCGTGCTAGTTGAGTCACGTAGGGGCCAATGGAGATGACCCCCTCCGATGCCGCTCCGTTTGGTGGCAAATGGCGAGGGTAATAAAGTAGGCGAGGTCGAGTACATGCCCGTTCGCCATGCTCCATCGAAAGTAGGCGTCGTGAATGTTGACAATACCGGTGCTCTCTCAACGTCCTGTCAGAGTGTGACAAGATGGCGTGTAGGTACCTCAATGAGGGAGAGAGAGCTGATGCCTTGGAGCGGCTCGGGTCGTAGGTGGCTGAACCGGGGACTAAAGCTTACCAACACTTCGAGGGAGAGTAGTGGATGTGGCAACGGAGAGTGTCGAGGTTGTTCTCATCCATAAACTCCTCTGTGTATAGGCCCAAAGCTATACCGAACTCAGGTACACTCAACTGGTGGACTAAACCGCTGAGACAGAACTGAACTATTCCAGGATCATCAAAGTTGGTCATGAAGTCTTGAACATGGAATGTCGAGCAAAGTTCAAGTGTGAGCTCAATGTACGTTGGTTCGATGATCGCAAAGAAGAGGTCTTATGGATCGGTTGTCAGGAGTGCTCGTACATCGTCAGCCAACTAGACTTGTTCAAGAGCTGTCCAGTCATTGTAGCGGCCCACACCTAAAGGTCGGGCTTGTAGAATTTTGAAAAGTTCTTCTTGGGGACCGATGGGGAACTGCAGAAAAGGATGAATTTTTGCGGTAAGACCCGAGAAAGATGATGCTCCCTTGTTTTTCTTTAAAGCCGGGACAACGACTTTCTTTCCTCGTGAAGACGACATTGTATACCTGCAAACAAAACCATTATTTCATCGTGAAGAATGTTCAAGGTAAGACAGAAGCAAACCCAAAAAGGCAGAAGTCATAAATTAGAACTAATAATCTCCGTCACAACTACTGCAAACTTAATCAAAAACAATTTTATGGTGTACCATTAGCATGAGAATAGTATGAGTTTCCTAAAAGAAATGGCAATTAATTCTTTGTTAGTACATTTTATTGTTGGAGAATATCAACCCAAAAGTCATGAGTATTTTCACTTTAAACTAATAAAATGTAGCAGATAAATCATGCGACGAGGAAGAACTTCAACATGAAAATATAATAACTACTCTAGATATGAAATGTGAGTGATAAAGAGATGAAAAGAACATAAAAAAAATGCATAGTACTATGATAACTAACATAAAAAAATGAGTGCAATTAAAGGGAAAAGAGTAAACAAACGCTAGGGAGGGGAGAATGAGCGTAAAAAATAGAGTTGGTGGTGGCGTACAGGCGTAGAGTCAAAAATAGAGTTGGTGGCGGCGCACGGGCGTGGCGGGGAGGGCGTGTGGACTTGCAGCGGCTAGGGTTAGGGTTTTTTTTTTATTTTTTGGTTGAAGAAGATAATGAATAGTGTAGCCTATTTATAGATTTTGGGGCACACGACCAGGGAACACGTCCGTATTCCCCAATTTCAGTCCGTGTGATTCGCGATTTTTGAATTTTGGGCGTGTCTGACATTTAGTCCACGCTCGTGTTCCTTGTGCCTGTGGGTGCACACGGCCGTGTCGTACAACCGTGTCTGGCTTCGTACACTTGTCCGTGCCCGTTTATGTAGGCCCACGCCCGTGTTAATTTAACAGGTTTTACCACGGGTGCTAGACACGGGTGCTAGACAATGTCGCATGATCGTGATGTTTTATCGTAGCCCGTGTTTGGGAAAAATCTCTGCCCTATTTATATACGGTTCTCAGCACGCCCGTGTACCTGGCCGTGTTTGTGTGGAAAGCCTGTATTCAAGATCTCCGTTAGTAGGTGTTAAATAATAAAATTTAAAGAAATTAATACTGTTAGTGCTCGGGTTGCCTCTCAAGAAGCGCTTATTTATAGTCTAAGCTTGACTTACCTCTCTATTGAATAGTCATAGTGGTTCGAGGAGTTTATACTCCTCACTCCTGCTACCCATCTTATCAAAATAAGGTTTTAGACAGGTGTTGTTTGCCTTAAAAGTGCCGAACTTAGGATGACTTACCTCGACTGTACCGAATGGGAAAATACTAAGCACCGTAAGAGGGACTTCTTCATTCGGTTTGGTAGTAACAATGTGAGGATCTGCGGCTTCTAATAAATTTTTATCTCCAACCTTAAGTTGATTTGGAAAGGTATTGAGCTCGTTCTGGCGTAGTTTTAGTTCATCAGATGTTCTTGGTTTATGCGTCTGCCATTCATCTAGCTCCTCAATTTGTAGCCTTCGATCTTCATGAATAAGTCCTCTATTATTGCTTGAGAATGGCTCATGTACTTCCTTCAGACTCATTTCCTGTAAAGTAGGTTGCACCATATTGTCAATTTTAGTAGAATAGTTTAGACGATCACCTTCAATTTTTGATGTGTTGCCAGAATTGCGAGCTTGAAGGGTGATTGTTTCATCTCCCACACGAAGTGTGAGCTCACCTGTGCCAACATGAATAATCGTTTTAATAGTTGCTAAAAAGGGCCTTCTTAAAATCAAATGAGTGTTGCTATCCTCCTTTATGTCTAGAACAATAAAGTCAACGGGAAATATAAATTTATCGATTTTAACTAGCACATCTTCAATAATACCCCTAGGAAATCTTATAGTTTTATCTGCTAATTGTATGCTCATCCTAGTCTGTTTGGGTTTCCCAAGACCTAATTGTTTGAACATTTTGTAGGGCATGACGTTAATACTAGCCCCTAAATCAGCTAATGCATTATTAACATCTAAACTACCAATTAAGCAAGGAATTGTAAAACTCCCTGGATCTTTTAATTTGTTGGGTAGCTTATTCTATAGATTAGCTAAGCAAACTGTGTTTAGCTCCACATGCGATGCCTCATCCAACTTTCGCTTATTTGCTAAAAGCTCCTTTAAAAATTTCATTGCGTTTGACATCTGTGATAGAGCTTCAATAAACGGTAAGTTAATGTGTAATTTTTTTTAAGAGTTTAAGGAATTTACCAAATTGTTCATTTGAGCGGTCTTTCCTTATCGCGTTGGGGTATGGCACATGATGTTTGTATTCGACATTCACTAATTTGTTTTTATCATGACCTACCTTACCTTAACCTCTGCTCACCACAGTTTCCTGCGTTGGTTCTGGCTTAGGCTCAACGAATCCTTTTTCATCTTGAACATTAATTGCGTTGAGCTGTTCCCTTGGGTTGGGTTCAGTATTACTTGGCAAGCTACCTTGTGGTCATTCGAAAATTAGTTTTGACAGCTGGCCTATCTGAGTTTCGAGCTCTTGGATCGACGCTTGTTAATTTTTAAGTACTGCCTCGGTGTTCTGGAAACAAGTTTCGGGCACCGAGATAAATTTAGATAGTATCTCTTCAAGGTTTGATTTTTTTTCCTGTTGATAGGGTGGTTGTTGAAAACCCGAAAGATTCTGTGGCCTTTGATTCCCTTGACCACCCTAGGAGAAATTTGGGTGGTTCCTCCAACCTGCATTATAAGTATTGCTATAAGGATTATTTTGGGATCGAGGATTATTACCCATGTAATTTAATTGTTCATTCTCCATGCTGTAGCCATAGGATTGATATTCTGAATTGCTTGATCCACCTCCACTGACTTTACAGTGCATTACTGGATGAGCCTGTGTAGAACCAAGTAAACCATGAATCTTTTTATTTAGAAGTTCTACCTGATTTGACAACATAGTAATCGAATCGACATTATAAACGCCTGTTGTTTTAGTTGGCTTAGTCCTCATGACTTACCACTGATAGTTATTCAGGGAAATCTCTTCAATAAATTCGTAAGCCTCTTCAGGTGTTTTGTTATTGATGGTTCCCCCGGCTGCTGTATCAATCATCTGTCTTGTCGAGGGGTTCACACCATTTTAGAATGTTTGAACTTGCAACCATAGAGGTAATCCATGGTGAGGACACCTTTGCAGTAGGTCTTTGTATCTCTCCCATGTATCGTAAAGAGTTTCTAAGTCCATTTGCACAAACGAAGAGATATCATTACGTAATTTGTCCGTTTTAGCAGGCGAAAAATTTTTTAATAAAATTTTTTCGGTCATTTGTTCCCAAGTAGTAATTAACCCTCGTGGTAACGAGTTCAACCACTATTTAGCTTTGTTCCTCAATGAAAAGGGAAACAATCGAAGACGTATGGCATCGTCAGAAACACCATTAATTTTAAATGTATCGCAGAATTCCAGGAAATTTGCCAAGTGAGTGTTTGGATCCTCATCCTGCAAACCATCAAATTGAACAAATTGCTGTATCATTTGAATAGTGTTAGGTTTTAGTTTAAAATTATTCGCAGTAATAGCAGGTCTAACTATACTTGACTCAGTTCCTGTTAAAGTAGGTTTAGCATAATCATACATAGTACGAGGAGCAGGATTCTTATTTGCTAGTTCAGCGGGTATCGCTGGAGGTAGCTGATTATCTTGATTTTCAGCCATATCCTCAGTCGTAGTTGAGATATCGTCCTCTTACTTTTCCTCTGTGTCTCTTAGGCTTCACTTTATTTCTCTTCGATTTTTGCGAACTGTGCGATCGATTTCTTCGTCAAAAAGTAGTGGTCCTGACGGGTTTCTTCTAGTCATAAACTTTAATAACCTACCAAGAGAAAGAAAAAGTAAATTAATAAATAATAATAAAAAAATAAAATTAACTTGCAAGGAAAATAAATGGCTAAAGTAATAAAAATTGAGTGTTCCTAATATCTTAGTTCCCCAACAATGGCGTCAAAAACTTGATCGTGATTTTGTGACAGGTTTTAAATATTTACAATTAATCGTTCTTGAAACTAACTATTATCACGATGTAGGCAAGTGTACCTATCGAACAGTTGCATAGTTTTAGCAAGACTAGACTGTTGAACCCAAAGGAACTAAAAATACTAGTAATGACTGTCTTTTTATTATCTAGCCTAAGAATAAGGGGGTTTATTTTAACTAACTAATTAACTAAACTAAGAATTCACAGAAAATAGAATTGAGGGATTACTTTTGGAAAACGATTGAATTAAGACAATGCTTAAGGAAGAATCCACCTAGACTTTACTTGTTATTCTGACTCCGAATCGGACGATTTATCCATTTAACTTGTTCCGTAGAGATCCCTAAGTTATGTTATTATCCCTATTCAAGACTAATAACTTCTAATCCGGGTTGCATTAACTCAATCTATGGATCATCTTATTAGGTTTCACCCTAATCCGGCAAAATCTTGTCACCCTATCTCTAGGCGCGCAATCAACTCCGCTTAATTATGACAAATGTACTATTAGACAGGGTCTATTCATCCTTTGCATAAGAGCTTAACTTGAATCAATATCCTAGAATATCAAAATAAGAATGACGAACACATAATTAAGAAAAAGTCAAATATTTATCATACAATTCAGAAAATAATAATAACAAGATCTGTCTTAGGTTTCATCCCCCTTAGGTATTTAGAGGATTTAGTTCATAACTAAAAAGGAAAACATCTCAGAAGAATAGTGAATATAAAACATAAGGAAAAACCCAAAACTCTTGAAGGGGAATTGAAGGGAGATCTTCAGTCTTGATAGTGAATCCGGCTTTTGAGATGGATCAATCGACTTTCCTTGAGCAATTTCTTGCTTCCTCCTGTGCGTCTCTCTTTTCTCCTCCTTTAAGGTGTATTTATAGGCTTTAGAATGCCTAAAATCCCTCAAAATTAGCCTTTTCCAAATTGGACTCAACTTGGGCTCGGCAGGGACACGCCCGTGTATGATTACTTCAGGCCGTGGTCAAACCTGTTAAAATAGCACGGGTGTGTGGTCTACCCGTGTGATTCGTGCTTTGATTCTACCAAATTGACACGGTCGTGTGGTCTGCCCGTGTGAGGAAGTCCAAGCCGTGTTAATTTCGTACGTTGGCCTATTTTCTCCGTTTTTGGTCCGTTTCTCGTTCCTTTTACTCTCCTAAGCTCACCTAAGTATAAAACATGAAATTAAGGCATTAGGAGCATCGAATTCACCAATTCTAAGGAAAAATCATCCATAAAATGCGCTAAGCATGGGGTAAAAATATGTATAAATAACGGTTTATCAAATACCCCCACACTTATGCATTTGCTTGTCCTCAAGTAAAATCTCATCTCATAATCAAAACGAATTCTTCTCAACTTATAATTTCTATCGATAAAACTTCAAAATAATCCATAGGTAATCAAACATTGAAAATTTGACTAAAAGAACATCAAAGTTTCTAACATCCCAAGTTGAGCATTTTATCATGAAAACATAGGTGTCTCCCCTCATCTAAGTAATTACCTTTGATTCAAAATATCACAGTGTTTCATATCCTCACTAAAGATTCACTCAAATCACTCGAGGTGTTTAAGGACAATAAATGAAACACTCAATAGTCAATAATGAAAAGTCATTACCATAGGTTTGCATGAAAATCAAATCTCCACCACTATAAATTGAGATGAAACATCAATCAAAAGGTCTTTAGAGGGTTGTAACGTGGCTTTAGTTAAAGGGTGTGGTCACAAGCTGGAAGAAAGGGTTATTATCGAGATTGAATTGAAAAATTACCTAACTAGAAAATGACTGGTCATCAGTTGATTACAAGTGAGCTTTTTCTCAGAATGTGGAATTAACACTCAAGCTCAAAAATGGCGAATTACTATTAATAAGTATGCAAGTATTGTTGTTATTGTTGTTTTTTTTTTAAGAATAAGTCAAATAAAAAATAAAATAAAACATAGCTAAACAACTATTCCAACTCAAATCTTGACAAAAATAGGGATCAAATTAATTTAGGGGATTTCAACAATAATGAGTTATGGGTTAATATTAAGAGTAAATCAATGAATGGGTTGTTAGGCTAAAAGGGGTTCATTAAGGGTTAATTGTGAAGGTAAGCTTTTATAGAGTGAGTGGGTTAAACCTAAGTGCCTTTATCATGTTGACATATCAAATCAAATAGTGTGGTCTTGACATACATAATCAGGCAAGTTCTAGAATAACAGTTCAATATTGACGCACTCATAATGAAAGTGAGCATGGAAGAAATAATAGATGCTTTTGAAGGCTCAAAATCTCACAAAAATTATGGCTTTTTGATGTTTAAACTTGTGAATTCCAACTCAAGATAATACCTAGACTTAGAGAAACAACCTAGAAGTTTTTAATTCTTAAAAAATTAACTTATCATGCTTGATTCCCTAATGTCTTAAAGTTTAAACAATCAATGCATAAATGCCTATATTTTAATTCAAGACATATTAATAAAAATCATGAGTTAATTAAAATTCATTCTAATAGTGATATGAGTAATTCACGTGAGAATAAGACATATTCTAATGGTGATATAAAAGACCTAATACCCCCACACTTAAGATGTACATTGCCCTCAATGTTCAAAGATAGATATATTGAAAAAGATAAAGTTATGATCATAAGATAAGGAGAGAAGTGAAACTTCCTAAATGATGAATGAATTTCTTGAATGGAGTTTTTGGAGAATAAATGGCGTGAGAGTGGAGGAGGATACTCTGGTGGTGGTAGAGGTTCATTAGTCTATAAGTCCTGCGACAAAAGAATATTATATCTGTTGGTAGCTATAGTCGTGGTCGAGTAGGACATGGCAGTCGTTGAGAACCTTTCTCGGTGGAGTTTTTATTTCCTATGTGGGGATAAGCTTAGGAGCTCTTTTATAGCTGTGACAAAATCAGAAACTTTTTTAATATATGTAAGGAAACATAATTACTCGTAATGGAATAGCTGAAGTTGGCCATTGTAAAATAAAAATTATAAAATCTAATAAAGATAGGCGTAAGGAAAAATAAAAAGGAGTCTGAAGATAAAATAAAAGTAAAAACATAAAATAAAAAAAATTAATGAAAGTTTTTAAACATCTTCATCGCTAGATGGTTCGCGAGGTGGGGGTGGTGATGAGATGTGAAAATGCTGACAAATCTGATGTAGAGTCGCATCAACGTGATCAAATCGTTGAAAACATTGCTGCTCAAATCGTGTAAGGAGCTCAGAGATGTCAGTGTATGAAGCCGCCGCATGAACTGGATGAGAGAGACGTGGTGACTGAGACGGTGGGTCCTCGTACTGTGGAGGAACATCATCAGTAATGTCATCGGGGGCCTCCTCGGTAGATTGGGCGAGACGATATTGAGGAGGGTCAGTTCCTTGGCACGTTTTGATCATCCTCATGCTAAGCATGCTCGAGATGCCTTGTGGAGACATCTGGCCAATGAGGGTCAAGGATGATTCTTGGGCTGTGGTGTTGAGGAGCACAAAGTGTCGCGCCAGTCGCATCACATAGGGCCCAATGGAGATGACCCATTTTCGATGTCACTCTTTCTGGTGACGAATGGTAAGGGCGATAAAGTAGGCGAGGTCGAAGACGTGCCCGTGCGACGTACACCATAAGTAGTAGACGTCATTGGTGGTGACGAGGCCGGTGCTCTCTCTCCGCCCTATCAAGGTGTGAGATAGAATCGGATGTAAATACCTCAAGGATGGAGGGAGAGCTGATGCCTTGTAGCGATTGGGGTCGTAGGTGGTCGAATGTGGTTGAACTCCTCTGTATATAAGCCCAATGCAGTACCGAATTTCGGGATGCTTAGCTGGTGGACTAATCCACCTAGGCGAAATTAGACCGTGCCAGGATCATCGTAATTTGTCATTACGGTCTGAAGATGAGACGTTGAGTATAGTTCCATCGTAAACTCGAGATACATCGGCTCGATGATCCTAAAGAAAAGCTCCTAAGGGTCAGTGGTTAGGAGGGCCCGAATCGCATCAGCCAACTGAACTTGTTCTACTGCAGTCCAGTCGATGCAGCGGCCCACACTTAAAGGTCGGGTGCAGAGTATTTGGTAAAGTTCTTCTTGGGGCCCTATGGGGAACTGCAGAAAAGGATGGCAAATTTTCGCGGTAGGACCTGAGGAAGATGACGCCCCCTTCCTTCTCTTCAAAGCGGGGACGGCGGTTTTCTTTTCTTGTGAAGATGACATTGTACTTGCAATTAAAACCATTAATTCATCTTGAGGAATGGTCAAAGTAAAATGAAGACAAAAATTAATATAAAATAAAAATCATAATTTCAGCCACAACTACTAAGACTAACAACTTAACCAAAGCAATCAATTTTATGGCATAAGAATGGCAGAGAATTTCATGGAATGCAATCATACCTGACGGATGAAACATGTCAACAAAAAATGTATGAGTATGTCTGTTATTCTAACCATGAATAATTACTTTAAACTAGTCAAATGGGGCAGGGAAATCATGTAATGAGTAAGAATTTCACATAAAAAAGATGATAACTACTATAGATAATGAATTTTGAGTGATAGAAAGATAAAAATAACATATAAAATGCAGATTGCTAGATAACTAGCATGAAAAATGAGTGCAATTAAAGGAAAAAAAGTAAACAAACGTTAGAAAGGGGAGAATGAGCGTCAAAAAAGGGGTTGAAAGTGGCGCACGAGCTTGGCGGGCGAGCGTGTGGACTTGCAACGGCTAGGGTTATGGATTTTGGGTAAAGTAGACTGTGAATAGTGCAGCCTATTTATAGATTTTGGGGCACATGGCCAGGGAACACCCCCGTGTTCCCCAATTTCAGCCCGTGTGTTTCGCATTTTTATGTTTGGGTGCGTCTGGCATTCGGCCCACGCTCGTGTATTTTGGACGTGTTGGTGCATACGGCCGTGTCGCACGGTTCTGTTTGTCTTCGTTCGCTTCTCCCATGCCCGTGTTAATTTAACAGGTTCGACCACGGGTGCTAGACACGGGCATGTCACACGCCCGTGCTATTTTCTCTTGTTCAATCACGATTCTGCAACAAGGAATAAAGTCAATTTCTAACTTATGTTAATATCTCTTTCGAGAATAAAAACAACTGACTCTAGGTTAATTAATTGAATTCTCTTTCTAATTAAAACCCCTATTGTTGTATTAACTCAATTTATGGATTCCCCTATTAGATTTGACTCTAATTCAGTAGATTTATGTCATCCTATTTCTAGGATTGCATGCAAATCCACTCATTTATGCAAGAACTACTCTTAAATAGAGACTTTTGCTCCACTGAATAAACACATCAATCATGAATTAATATCCTGAAAACATTAAAACATGAAATAAGAATACATAATTGAGATCAAAAACAAATATTTATCATGTAATTAATAAAAATCAAATAATAAGATCCGTCTTAGGTTTCATCCTCCCTAGGTATCTAGGGAATTTAGTTCATGCTTTGGGAGGAAAACATCTCAAAATTAGGAAAACAACAAAACATAAAGAAACCCAAAAACTTCAAGGGAAATTGAATGGAGATTTTCAGTCTTGAAGGAGATCCTGTTTCTGAGTTGAATCCGTTGGCGTTCTTCGAGTCTTTTCTTCGTTCTTTGTGTCCCTCCTTTAGGTCCTCTTCTAGTCTGTATTTATTGACTTTAGAATGCTTAAAAACCCTAAAAATTGAGTTTTTCTCTGTAACAGGAAAACAGGGTGTGAAATCGACATGGACTGGCACATGGGCATGTGGCAAGCTCGTGTGGCTCATATGGGTATGTGGCCAGCCCGTATGGAAATGCCCAGGCCGTGTGGATCCTGGAAATAACTCTCTTTTCTCGATTTTGGCTCGTTTTTCGCTCCTTTCGCTCCTCTATGCTCACCTAAGTATAAAAACATGAATTTAAAAGATTAGCAGCATCAAATTCACTAATTCATATAATAAATCATCCAAAAATGTAATCAAGAATAGGATTAAAAACGTGTTACTTTTATGGCTTATTAGTTGCTTCGAAGAAGAGAAAGTTGAGGAAGGCTGTACATGGGGCAGTGATCGTGAAGTTTGAGTCTGGAAAGTAGAGAATTCGGTGAGCTAGTAAGCTTCTTTACCTCTATGTATTCATGAATATGAGGATGAATGATAGCATGTGAGCTTCTGTACTTAACTATTTGAGTGTTACTCTGGTTTGTTCTGGTTGCTGTGTTGTTTGTTTGTTCTAAACTGAGTTCAGTCGAATCTGTTGTCTACATATATAATCGTTTCTAATTGGAAAGGTTATGTTTGCATATGGCTATACAATTGTATGATTGTTGCAAGTATGTTATCTGAATGTATGACATGGTTGTGTATCTATAAACTATTATATGGTGAACTTCATGTTATGTTAGTGAATGTGATGATATGCGTGATATGATGATATGCGTGACATGCATGTTTATAAAATGCGGAGTATAGAGGAAATTATTGGCGGGTTAGTTGAAGATAAGAAATTTGGCGTAATGGAGGAGTGGGTAGATTAAAAAGGGATTTAAGGAGGATTGATTGAAAATAACCTACAGGTTTTACGAAGCGACAACATGAAAATGGTTATCTACAAATTCTATGGAGTGACACCATGAAAATGGTTATTGAATCATTAGAGTCAAAATATCATGGCTAGTTATAGTATGATCCAGTGGTAAACAGGTACACCTTATGGTGAATAGAGTCTACCAGGGTAGTAAGCGAGGAAGCCGTCTAGGCATATAAGTGGAAATCACTGTATGATTTGAGTGGTGAAAAGTCTGACATAATGGTTTTGGCGCGTATGGGAACACATACAAACATGCTAATAAGAATTTCTGCTAAAATGAAAAGGTAAAAGGAATAGGTGGAAGCGTCTTGTACGCGGGGATATGTAGAGGAAATTGGTATTTACTTCAAGGTATTTTCGAATAAGTATCCACCAATAAGAGTCTACTAGAGATGATGGACAAGTCAACATGGGTTATGAAAAAGTGATATGAATATCCAATCTTATTCCTAAGTGTGTATTAGCAGCGAGGTCTTTAGAAAAGGGAAGTCCGCCAAATACTGCATTATATGGAAAGTCTGCCACGTACTATCATATGTAGAATATCCGCCAAGGACTAACTTGAAGACAGAGGTGTTTGCAAGGACCAAAAAATGTAAAAGGACGTCCACTGGGACTATCTAACGTGGAGAAGTCTGTTAAGGACTATCTTATGAAGGTGGAAATCTGCCTTACATGATCTAGCGAGGAGATAGTCCGTTTGGAACTATTGGTGGCTAGGAAGTCTATTGAGACTAACTGATTACGGAAATATATATCTGAACTATCTTATAAGTACAGTTTCATAATAAAAGTGTAATGTTTGATTATCTGCCAAATCTTATACTCGAAGGCCTCATACGAGGAGGCAGGCAAACAAGTATAGGTTGTTACAGTAGCTCACCCTATGGATTTGTGCTTGAAATTCTTCTAAGTGTTTAGGCTAGCTTCATTGTCGCGTCATTCCCTCTAAATATTACAACATCCGAGACAATCTATCGACTTCTCAACTTAAGTTGTTGTCATACATACTCAATCAACTTGTTAGTTCTTCCTTAGGCTCGAATCGACCTAAAATGTCATAAAAAACATTAAAAGTTCAGTTTTATTCAATCTAAATTAAAGCTAAATAATTCTAGAAATAAACATAAAAGACATAAAATTAATTGGATACAAGCTCCTTAAGTAATGAAAAAGGTCTAATTTTTCACACTAAATTGCAATAGATTAGACGGTAAGAGCCTTCTTTTCTGGATCGATGGTGACAAGTCTTTTAAGAATAATTTTCCTAGACTTCTCTAGTTTGCTAAAGATGAATAAGCAAGGGTTGTTGCTTATGTGGTGAACAATGGCTTTAAGGAGACTTGTTGAAGGGATAGCCCCGTAAAGGAGTTGCAGATAGGAGAATTGAATTTGCTTGAAGTTCTTAAGAGTCTCACTAAAGAGGTCGTACTTGTAACACCTTGATACTTGACTCGATCGTCAGGTCCGAGCTACAGGATGCTACATTCGTTGTCGGAGCAACTACGATAATTTATAATCTATTTAATATTATTTAACATTCAAATATGGATAACACATGTGTATAATATGATCAATAATCATTTTCGAGTTTTACCCGAGCTTATGAAAGTTCTTTTGCTAACTCGAGATCGAAATAGGATAAAATTACAAATATTACAAAATTTTGGGCTGACGTCGCAACTTTGGAGGTTCTTCATCGCTACATAACTTATTGAGTAGGTCTCGTCGCGATGACAAAGGCTTGACCTTTTGACGTGACTGTCTATTTTGAAAATGGCCAAAATGGTACCAACTTACATTACCTAAAAGTTCATTTCCATCAACACCAATTTCCATTTCAACCAAAAAAACATACATTTCCAACATGTTCCATCAATCATATGATCATTTGTAATCCATAATTATTCAATTTCATATTTGACAACTATGCAACTTCAAAGCATTACCAGTTGGACATATACTATTAAGTATGAACACAAGTATTTCAACTACCCATATAAAACATCTATTTTCCAATTTCATCTATACAAACCAACCATTAACCATTTCTAGCTCATCAATCTAAGTCCCAAAATGACTTGATCAAGTATTGAGCAAAACCAACCTAACTTAGGTACATGCTATATAACGAACAAAAAGAAACTTTGCAAACATTGGTGAGTCAGGGATTTCTGACTGGATGCTGGAATCATTTCTCAAGACCTACGTACGAGAAAAACAAACTGTACCCTGAGCAATAGAGCTCAATGGTATTTCCATGATTCAATAAAATATAATGCAAGTTAAATCAATTGTATACATTCAATTCAAATATCATTTTCATCCAACTAATATGCCATTCATATCAATTATCAATCAACATGGCAATTAACATAGGTAATCAAAAGTACCAATTATACTATATGAATCAATTTATACATGTTTCAAGTAACCAATCTAAAAATTATACCATACTAAGCATAATTGATTTTCATTTTTCTATTCAATTCATAACATTCGATCATATTAACATATTATTTCTGAATCATAAAAATACAAATCGAGTTTCCACGTCACTCGTTGTCAGCTTTTGCCTTTCCTTTTCCTCTTGATATCATCTTTAGATATGAATAATAATTCAACAAATTCCATCCAAATTACTGTCAAATACAAAGCCAAACATAATTTGCAATTTATTCAATTTAGTCCCTAAACCAGGGACAATCATAATTTTCGATCTAGAGCTTCGAATTAAAATCCAATTTCACACATATTCATGAGGGACCTCCTTCTTTCTATTCCTACTGAAATTTCATAATTTTTTTTATTTTATTCAATCTAGTCCCTAATGTACGAAACTAGCAATTAAACTTTATAATTCAGTCATTTTCATAATCTAAGCTTAATTTCTATCAATTCACACCAATTTCATATATTTTTAAATAATGGAAACTTCTAAAAACTTTAATTATTTTACAAATAGGAAAACGAGCTAGCTAAATTAAGCTCCTATAACCTCAAATCTATAAAAGTTACAAGAAAATGACTTGAATTTCATACCTAAATCAATGACCAAATGCTTAAAGAACTTTGAAGCTTTCTTAGGTTTTCTATTAATGGTGGACGATAGAAGAAATGAGAAAGATGGTGAATTTTCCACTAACTTTCTCTTTTATACTATAGTTAACCATTAATTAATCTTAATTAATTTAATTAAACTTAGTTTAATTAACCTTTAATCACAATTAGTGGAATATGTCATTGTCATCATGTGTATTGTAATTTTTTTTATATCCTCCATGTTTGTTTTATAGTTCATATTTAGGGTAAATGGTATCCTCTTGATAAACTATAAAAGTAACATATTTTTAATCTCATTCTCGATGTATTTTTGGATGATTTATTATGTAAATTAGTGAAATTGATGCTCCTAATCCTTTAAATTCATATTTCTATACTTAGGTGAGCATAAGAGAGCGAAATGAGTGAAAAACGGGCCAAAATTGAACAAAAAGAGTTGTTTTCAAGATCCACGCGGCCTGGGCATTTCCACACGGGACACACCCTTATGCCAGCCCGTGTCGATTTTGCACCCTATTTCCCTTTTATGCAGAAAAACCCAATTTTTAGGGTCTCTAAGCATTTTAAAGTTTAAAAATACATACTAGAAGAGGACCTAAAAGAGCACGCAGAGAAGAACGAAGAAATTACTCGAAAAACGCCATCGGATTCAACTCAAAAGTAGATCTCCTTCAATATTGAAGATCTCCATTCAATTTCCTTCGAATTTTTATTGGGTTTCTTTATGTCTTGCTGTTATTCTAATTTTGAGATGTTTCCATCCTAAATTATGAACTAAATTCCCTAGATACATAAGGAAGATGAAACCTATGATGAATCTTATTATTTGATTTCTGATTTACATGATAAATACTTAATTTCTTATTCTCAATTATGTATGCTTATTTCATATTTTGATATTTTCAGGATATTGATTTATGTTTAATGTGCTTATTTGAGTAGAGCAAAAGTCCCTGTTTAAGAGTAGATATAGCATAATTGAGCGGAGTTGCATGCAATCCTAGAAATAAGACGACATAAATCTACCGGATTAGAGTCAAATCTAATAGGGGAATCCATAGATCGAGTTAATGCGACAATAGGGGTTTTAATTAGAAAGAGATTTCAATTAATCAACCTAGAGTCAGTTGTTCTTACTCTCGAAAGAGATATTAACATAGTTTAGGGATTTTTACGGATCAAGGCACAAGTGAATAAATCGTTTAAATCAGATTCAGAATAATAGGTGAAGTCTAGGTGGATTCTTTCTTGAGTATTCTCTATCTCATTGGTTTAATTTGATTATTTTCCCAATTCATTCTTTGTCGCGTTCTTAGTAATTAGTTTAGTTAATTTTAGATTAAAAATAATCCCTTCAATTTATAGGCTAAATAATAGAAAAAAAGGTAAGTACTAGTACTTTTAGTCCTCGTGGATACGATATTCCCGACTCACCATAGCTATACTATTGTTTGATAGGTGCGCTTGCCTTTGTCGTAATTAGAGTTACTTTAGTGATCATCACCTCTCCCAACTAAGGTTGGAAAAACTCGAACTGCCCGATGAATTTTGAACCAATTCGCTCTATATGAAGCATATATATATTTTTAAAAGTGGATGCAACGTAGGGTAGAGAGGATTTTTTGTTTTGGATAGTGGGTATGGAGCAGTTATAGTAATTGCTTGCCATGCCCTGACACGTTCCACTATATGAATTCATCATTTTATCCTTATATATATAAACTATTAAAAGGGTAGAAATGTAATAACGTAATATTAAAATCATATAATCTATTGATAAATCATAAAAGTAACATGTTTGTAATCCCATTCTTGACACGTTTTTAGTTGATTTATTATGTAAATTAGTGGATTTGATGCTCCTAATCCTTTAAATTTATGTTTCTATACTTAGGTGAGCATAGGGAAGTGAAAGGAGCGAAAAACAGACCAAAATCAGACAAAAAGAGTTGTTTTCAGAAACCACACGGCCTGGGCATTTCCACACGAGCTGTGCATACGCCCGTGTGAGCCACGCGGACTAGCCACATGCCCATGTGCCAACCCGTGTCGATATCACTCCCTGTTTCCTAAACACGTAGAAAAACCCAATTTTTAGGTTTTCTAAGCATTCTAAATTCTATAAATACACATTAAAAGAGGACTTAAGAGAGTACGCAGAGAAGAACGAAGAAAAGACTCAGAGAATGTTATCAGATTCATTTCAGAAGCCAAACTCCTTCAAGATTGAAGATCTCCATTCAATTTCTTTAGAAGTTTTATTTGGTTTCTTTATGTCTTGTTGTTTTCCTAACTTTGAGATGATGTTATTCCAAATTATGAACTAAATCCCCTAGATACCTAGGGAAGGTGAAACCTATTATGAATCTTATTATTTGATTTCTGAATTACATGATAAATACTTGATTCTTGTTCTCAATTATGTATGTTTATTTCATGTTTTAATATTTTCAGAATATTAATCCATGCCTAATGTGGTTATTTTAGTGGAGCAAAAGTCTCTGTTTAAGAGTAGATCCAGCATAATTGAGTGGAGTTGCATTAGAGGTGTGTATCGGCCGGGCCGGGCCGGGCCAAACCCAACTAAAAGTTTAGGCCCGTTTGCTAGGCCCGGGTCTGGGCCGGCCCGAAAAATGGGCCTAAAATTTTGCCAAAGCTCAGCCCGAATAAAAATGTTAAAACTCGGGCCCGACCCGGCCCGTCCATATTAATTTTTATATTATTTTTATATAATTTTAAAATATATATAAACCATCAAAAATACTAAAAACATCAAAATAAATATTTCTTAACAAATTGAAAATAAATTTTAAAAAATATGTATACTTAAATAACACTAAAATAGATGCAACTTAACAAGCAAATGCCTCTAAAATAATAAAAAAATTAACAAATGTCTTTAAAATAATAAAAAAATTAACAATAAAATAAGTTTTATACAATATCCAAATAATAACAACAAAATAGTAGCAACATAATAGTAAAATAGTAGCAAAATAGAGAGAAAACAATAAGAAAATAATATTAAAAAAACATATTTTTTTTGTAATTTAGTGAATTCGGGTCGAGCCAAGCCCGGGCCAAAAATGCCTTACCCGAGGCCTAGCCCGTTTTTTAAACGGGCTTTTTTTTCCCAAACCCATTTTTCGGGCCTATGTTTTTGCCCAAACCCTCCCATATTTCGGGTGGGCCTTCGGGCCGGGCCAGGTAGCCCGACCCATGCGCACCTCTAAGTTGCATTCAATCATAGAAATAGGACGACATAAATCAAATGGATTAGAGTCAAATCTAATAGGGGAATCTATAGATCGAGTTAATATGACAATATGGGTTTTAATTAGAAAGAGATTTCAATCAATCAACCTAGAGTCAGTTGTTCTTATTCTTGAAAGAGATATTAACATGATTTAGGGATTTCTACGGATCAAGGCGCAAGTGAATAAATCGTTTAATTTAGATTCAGAATAATAAGTGAAGTCTAGGCGGATTCTTTCCTGGGTATTGTCCATCTCATTGGTTTATTCAATTATTTTCTTAATTCATTTCTCTGTTGCATTCTTAGTAATTAGTTTAGTTAATTTTAGATTAAAAACAATTCCTTCAATTTATCTGCTAGATAATAGAAAAATAGCAAGTACTAGTACTTTTAATCCTCGTGGATACGATATTTTTGACTCACCATAGCTATACTATTATTCGATAGGTGCGCTTGCCTTTGTCATAATTTTAGTTAGTTTAGTGACCATCATCTATGTTTAAATATTTGATTTTAAAAATATTAAAAATATTAAAAATAAGTAGCAAAAATTAAATTGAAGTAGAGTAAGGTAGGGAATGGATGGATGCATCCAAAATTTTTGGAAGTTGTAGTGGTTTTCAAGATCATGCTCCATAGTGGAGCGGGACGGGTGGTGGAACAGAGCGTGCCAACTATGGAGCGGTGATGATTTTAGCAATATGTGCCCCTTCTTGCTATATTATCATTCCTACTCTTGACAATGTTGTCTCTAATGTTCAAACTTACTTTCTCTTATTGAGAATACAATGTGCATTACTATTGCACTTAACACTTAATATTTATATTGTGGTTTTGGCATGTATCGTTGCATCTTTTTGCATTTTCTCTTTTGATAAAATTATTCATTTTTGCTAAGAAAAAATAAAACAAATAAATGCAAAAAATAAAAATAAAAATAAAAATATACGGTTAATATAATAAAATTTAATTATTTTTAATATATTGAATAATTTGCGTTGTATTTATAATTAAAAACATAAGATGAAATGCATAATAATAATTCCTTATACTACAATGAATCTTTCTACAAGCGCCAACTATATGCAAAAATACTTTAAAAAAAAATTAAGTTCTGACTTTCATATTGAATTCTGTTATATGTATTAATATATATATATATATATATATATATATATTTAGTTGATATTAGTAAATAAACTTAACCACCCTCTTAATTCAGTTATATGGATGGATTTTGTGTCCCCAAGTACAAGTGTGAAGTGCCTCTAATTGGTGAGCCACTTAGACAAAATCATATTTTTATAAGATGTACTGCTTTAATTAATCGGACAATGTTACAGTTGTACCAACCATTATATTTATTGATATTTTACTAAAGACATGCATGCATGTCACCTGGCAATTATTTTGCCTCTCTTGCCTTCTGGATATACATATTTCATTAAACAATATTATTAAGTCACTAGATATGGGACGTTCATGTATGTGTATATATATATATATATATATATATATTGATGTTATATTTTGTTTTTGGCTTCGGCTGGAATGAATCCGGCTTTGGACAGTTTTTTTAACCCTTCCAATTAGTATTTAATAATAAAATATAAGCTTGAATTTGACAAATTTTTTTTAATTTAGTATTTAACTTTTCTTTTCTTTTTTAATTTAACACCTCAATTTGACAAATGTAATATAAGTTACTCCTGTATACTAACAAGATTATGAATGTAACCAATATATGACTGATATATGGCATATGACATAGAAATTACATAGCTATTTTTGTTTTGTTGAGACAAGTTTTCAAAGTGGTTGGCAAAAGTGTTAGCGGTAGTGGCCACTATGACTAGCACTTTGATTGGCTCTATTTCTTTCCATGTTTGGAGTTAACAAATTTTGAAATAAAATCTTTGGGTTGAAAAACGATGCTGATATTGGGGATGTATGAAAGCTTGTCTACGAATATCAATCCATTCGAAGTAACTTATCTTGAAGATTAGACTGGATCATATCGAGATATCAGATCCCTTGAATTTATGGAAGTTGGATTGAGACAAGTTTTGAAGGCATATCTCCAACAGTCCAATTTATATTAGTCTTTATTATTATATTGAATTTTGTTATTTCAACTAATGTTATTAAGGGATTTGAGTGTAATTGGTCTAGCATGTTAGTAAGTCTTGAAACATGAATTTAGTATTTCTTATTTGGATTTGTGGCATGAGAA
The DNA here is from genome assembly GCA_025698465.1 of Gossypium longicalyx. Lineage (NCBI taxonomy): Eukaryota > Viridiplantae > Streptophyta > Magnoliopsida > Malvales > Malvaceae > Gossypium > Gossypium longicalyx. The sequence goes on from CM047001.1 coordinate 73,862,571, forward strand.
GCTGATAATCGTTTTATGAATCACTAAACTAGACTACGATCACGACTAAGGCAAGAGCACCTATCGAATGGTAGTATAACTATGGTGAGTCTAGAATATCGTATCCACAAGGACTAAAAGTACTAGTATTAACTATTTTTCTATTATTTAGCCTAAAATATAAGGGATTTTTTTAATCTAAAATTAACTAAATAATTAACTACTGAATGCGACAAAGAGCGAATTGGGAAAAGTACTTGAAGAAAGCTTATAAAGAGGACAATACCCAGGAAAGAATCCACCTAGACTTCACTTATTATTCTGACTCTGAATCAAACGATTTATTCACTTGTCTTGAATCGTAGAAATTATGTTAATATCTCTTTCGAGACTAAATACAACTGACTCTAGATTGATTAATTGAAATCTCTTTCTAACTAAAACCCCTATTGTCGCATTAACTCGATCTATGGATTCCCTTATTATATTTGACTCTAATTCGGCAGATTTATGTCACCCTATTTCTAGGGTTGCATGCAACTCCGCTTAATTATGGTAGATCTACTCCTAAATAGGGACTTTTGCTCTACTGTATAAGCACATCAACTTGAATTAATATCCTGAAAATATTAAATCAAGAATTAGGAACACATAATTAAGAACAAGAACAAGTATTTATCATTAAATTCAGAACATTAAATAATAAGATCCATCTTAAGTTTCATCTTCCCTAGGTATTTAGGGAATTTAGTTCATAATGAGAAAGGAAAACATCTCAAATTTAGAAAAACAACAAGACATAAAAAAAACCAAATAAACTTTGAGAGAAATTTGAATGGAGATATTCAATCTTGAAGTGGATCTGCTTCTGAGATGATTCCAACGGCTTCCTTCGTGTAATTTTTGGTTCCTACTCTGTGTTAGATCTTCTTCTAGTGTGTTTATATAGATTTTAGAATGCTCAAAACCCCTAAAATTTGGCTTTTTCCGCGTGTTTGGGAAATCGGGAGTGATATTGACACGGGATGCCACATGGGCGTGTGGCCAGCCCGTATGGCTCACACGGGCATGTGCTCAGCCTATGTGGAATTAGTCTTGGCCGTGTGGATATTTAAACCAGCCCATTTTGTCCGTTTTTAGCCCGTTTCCTGCTCCTTTTGTTCCTTTATGCTCTCTTAAGTATAAAGCATGAAATTAAAGGATTAGGAGCATCTAATTCACTAAATTATATGATAAATCATCCAAAAATATGCTAAGTATGGGATTAAAATGTGTTACTTTTATGGTTTATCAAATATCCCCACACTTAAGCGTTTGCTTGTCCTCAAGCAAAATCCTCAACTCATAATTAAAATTAAACTCTCTCAATTCATAATTCTCATCAATACTGTTTCATCATAATTTCACAAATAATCATACATTGATAATTCAACTAGAAGAGCTCTAAATGCACAAGAAATCCAAGTCTACCATTTCTAAAGCATGAAAACATAGGTATTTTCCCTTACCTAAATAATTACCCTTTAATCCAAAATTGACAAGAATTGACATCCTCACTAAAGATTCACTCAAATCACTCACAGTGTTTAAGGTTCAAAAAGTTAAACACTCAAGAGTCAAATACGAAATGTTATTACCATAAGCTTGCATGAAAATCAAATCTCCTCCACTATAAATGAGATGATACACAAATCAAAAGGTCTTTAAAGGGTTGTAACGGGGCTTAGGTTAAAGGTGTGGATAAAGGCTGAAAACGAAGGTTAGAATCGAGATCGAATTGATAATTTACTTAACTAGAAAAATAAACTAGTACTAAATAATACAACAATCGAATTAATTAAGGAAAAACATGAGCTTCTTTTCAGAATATGAAATTAACTATTTAAGCTTAAAACAAAGAACTAATAATAATCAACATATATGTATTTTTTTCACTTTTTTTTGAATCGTGTGAATGAATGAATGAAAAATGATACTACTAAAATAAAAGAACATAGTGAGACAATTAACCAAATCAAATCTCGACAAAAAGGGAGTCAATAGAATAGGAAAAGTTCTCAGTGAATCAAAAAGTATGATGTATGGGTTAATATTGAGGGTAAATTAAGAAATGGTTTGTTAGGCTCAAAGGGGGTCACTAGGAGTTAATTATGAAGGTAGGCTTTTTATGGGGTAAGTGGGTTAAAACCTAGGTGCCTTTATCATCTCAGTATATCAAATCAAAGGTGTGGTCTCGATATGTATAATCGAAGCAAGTTCTAGAATAACAAATAATTTGACACACTCATAACCAACAATAAAGTGAGCAAGAAAAATGTATGGTTTAAAGGCTCAAAGTCTCACAAAAATTATGGCTTTTGATGTCAATCTTGCAAATTTCAAACTTCAAGGTAATACTTCAATATAGGGAAGCAACCTAAAATTTTTAATTATGAAATAGGCTTATCATGCTTGATTCTCTAGTGTCTTAAAGTTTAAATAATCAATGCACAATTACCTATGAATTTAATCTAAAACACCTCAATGAAAATCATAAATTAATAAGAGTTCATTCTAAAAGTAATATGAGAAAAATACTTAAACACAAGGCATAATTCAAGGATTTTCATATAAGCATATAAATAACCTCCCCACACTTAATATATACATTGTCCTCAATGTACAAACAAATATAAATCATAATAGAAACAAAAAAAATCATAAGATAGTGAGATAATTGAAACTGCCCTGAATGGTGGATGAATTTTCCAGAATAGTGAAAAGCGGAATTGTAGATAAATGTAGGGGTAGTGTAAGATTCTGAGCAATTGATAAGAAAATAAGCACAATATTGAAGAGGATTAAGAGGGTTACTCGATTAAAACAACCATAATAATTAAAATAGAGTTCAAAATAAAAAAAAACAAAATAAATATAAAAGAAAACTAAAAATAAAATTAAAAATAAAGAGAAGAAAATAAAAATAAAATAAAAAAATAAACAAAAAAGATAAATGGACTTAATGGTCCTCATCATCAGACTGATTAGTGTCACGAGCCGGTGGTGCTGGAGGAACGATATGAAGATATTGACAGATCTGTTGTAAAGTTGCATCAATATTGTCGAACCTTTAAGCACAGTATTGACGAAAACTAGCAAACTCCTCGGAGGATACTCCTAGGGAGCTAGCAGCAGAGGGAGCATGTTAGTGACTCGATGGAGGCTGTGGTGGGTGCTCGTGATAGGGAGGAACATTATCAGTGAAGGCCTCTAGGTCATGCTAAATGTCAGACTGGACTAGTCTGTACTGAGGGGGTCCACTCCACGTCGCCGCTCGATCATCCTCATGTGGATCATGCTCGAGATGCCTTGAGGCGACATCTGACCGATTAGGGTAAGTTTCAAAGACTGCTCCGGTGTGTCGAGTAAACCAAAGTGTCAAGCGAGACGAGCCACGTAAGGGCCGAGATAGATGGGGCCCTTCTTATAGCGTTTAGTCTAATTTCGGCAAGCGAGTGCGATGAAGTACGCCAAATAAAAAATATGTCCGGTAGCCATGCTCCACAAAAAATATGCGTCATAGGTACTAACCACTCCAGTGCTCTCACTCCGTCCTATCAAAGTGTGAGCTAGGAGGGCGTGAATATACTGTAGGGCCGGAGAGAGATGTGTCGCCTTTGAGCGACTCGCGTCATAATTAGTCAGGTCGCCCGTGAGCTCAGTCCAACATCGCGAAGGCGAGTAATGAATATGTCGATAAAGCTAAAGAAAGTCATCGGCGCTCATGAACTCCTCTGTGTAAAGTCCTACAGTAGCACTGAACTTTGGGACATTCATGTGGCGCACCAACCTGCCAAGACAAAAGGTGATGGTGCCTAGCTCGTCATGGACCGACATGGCCTGATGGACCGAAAATGTGGCGCCAAACTCTAAGGTGAGCTCCAAGTAGGTGGGCTCGATGATAGTGAAGAACCTATCCCACGAGGCTATGGTAATAATCGCGCGCACATTATCAGCCAAATGGACCTGTTCTAGTACGGCCCAATCAATGCAGCGACCCACACCGAGGGGTCGTACTCGATGAAGTTGGTACAGATCCTCCTGGGGGCCCACTAAAAATCAAAGATAAGGGTGGCGAGCCGATGCGCTGGATGAAGAGGTTCCACTGGAGCTTTTTCACTTTTTCAAAACGGGGACGGTGACTTTGGACTTGCCTCGAGTGTTTGTCATAATGTATCTATAAGTAAGAGCTTTAAATTGATAAATAAAATAATCACCAAATCAGAAAGTAAAAATCTAAGTGGTCCTAAATAAGAAATTGCTCCTAAAACGATATGAATGAAAACTAAAACATGCTAAAGATAACAATTAAAGTGAAATACATCAGGTGGACTAAGAGAAGTAACCGTGAACAAGAGCAAACTAATCATCAAGATATTAAAGCCAAATAAAAATGTAGCATAAATAATTAAACTGATAAGAATTAATAATAAAATGAATAAATAAAACTATCAAGAAAAGAACCAACAAACTGAATTTGAAATTCTGTTGAATGAAACTAAACTAGTATCAAATATGAACCTAATCAATTCAAGAACTATCCCAAAATACATCAGGATGAGTGAATATATAAACAAGAGTGAATAAATCAAGAAGACAATAATGATTAGCAATGAAAATAAGCAAGAAAATTAATCAGAATAAGAAACAAAGTAAAATAATAATAAAGAAATAATAATAAAAGAAAAAAAGAAAAAAATAATAAACCAATGAGAGAGAAGGGGAAAAGAATAAAAATCGACGGTGGTTGATGATGGAAATGGAGGTACGGTGGTTCAGCGATGGCTCGGGTCGTCGTGGGTTAGGTGCGTGAGGGGAGATGGGGAATGGTGAGGGGAAAGGATGAGGAATAGAGGGAGAAAGTTCGGTCGGAGTTGTGGGTGTGAGCAAGAAAAGGGGAAAAGGGGAGTCAATGGTGGTGGTCGGCGACAGAATGTGGTGAAGGTGGCTAGAGGGGGGTAAGCAGCGGCTGGTTGGGGGAAATTTGGAGAAGAAGACAAAAATAAAATAGAAACTTAGGATTTAAGGGTTAAAAGGTACACGGTCGTGTGAGGCCCGTGTTGGGCCACACGGCCGTGTCACACGCCCGTGTGGTATCTGTTTAGCCCGTGTCTGATTTAAAATTTTAGTTCAGTCTTTACGCGGCCTTGGACATGCCCGTGTGTCCAGGCCGTGTGGTTCACACGGCCGTGTCACGCTGTCGTGCGCAATGTTGTTCGCTTCTTCCACGCCTGTGTGTCCGAACATACGACCGTGTGCCTCGCCCGTGTCTCTATTGATTTTTGAGGATTTAAGCTTCTGGGCTCACACGGCCTAAGACACGCCCATGTGTCCAGACCATGTACCTCTCTGTCGATTTCCTTAAATTTTAAAAACTAAGTCTCAAAGTCTACACGGCCAAAGACACGCCCGTTTGTCTTGGCTGTGTGGGGTACATGGCCATACTGCACGGCCGTGTAACTTATTATTGCCTCCATGTGAAGTCACACGGCCTAGGACACGCCCGTGTGTCCAGGCCGTGTGGGTAAAAAAAACTGCATAATATGGAGTAAAAAATAAGAAGATTAGTAGGGTTAGTACTCGGGTTGTCTCTTAAGGAGTGCTTATTTAAAGTCTAAGCTTGACTTACCTCACGCGCATGATTATGAAGGTTCGTAGAGCTGAAGCTCCTCTCTATCATTTCTAAAATACTCACCATTATAGAGTTTAAGTCGATGACCATTTACCTTGAATGTGCCATATTTTGGGTGAGTTACCTCTATTGTGCCATAGGGAAAAATGATTTGGACTACAACTGGACCTGACCATCTTGATTTCAGCTTTCCAAGGAACAATTTGAGCTTTGAATTGTATAGCAAAACAAGATCACTAACTACAAATTGCTTGGGTTGCTTCAAACGAGCATCATGGCATCGCTTTGTTGCTTCTTTATATAATCGTGAGTTCTCATAAGCATTTGTTCGTCATTCATCTAACTCGTTCAACTGCATTAATCTCTTCTCACATAAAAGTTTGAGATCATAATTTAGAAATTTTATAGTCCAAAATGCTTTGTGCTCTAACTCAAATGGTAAATGACAACTCTTCCTATAAACAAGTTTGTAAGGAGAGGTTCCTATGGGTGTTTTAAAAGCGGTTCTATAGACCCGTAAAACGCCGTCTACTTTTACCACCCAATCATTCCTATTCAATTCTATGGTTTTCTCTAGGATACGTTTGAGCTCACAGTTTGCCACTTCAACTTGGCCACTAGTTTGAGGATGGTAAGGAGTAGCGGTTCTGTGGTGCACTCTATATTTTTTTAAGACTTTGTCAAATTGAGCATTACAAAAATGAGTACCCCTATCACTAATGATCACTCTAGGTGTTCCAATTCGAGAAAAGAGCTTCTTAAGAAATCTCACTACCACTCTGGCATCATTAGTAGGCAAAGCTTGAGCTTCTACCCATTTCGACATGTAATCGACTGCTACTAGGATATATTTATTTCCGTACAAACTAGGGAATGGGCCCATAAAATCAATACCTCAAACATCAAATATTTCACATGAGAGCATATACGTTTGAGGCATTTCATTACGTTTAGAGATATTACCTGTTCTTTGGCATCTATCATAAGAAGTAACATATCTGTTAGCATCTTTGAATAGTATGGGCCAATAAAAACCTGATTCGAGTGCTTTATGTGCTATCCTAGTCCCACTGTAATGTCCTCCTGTTGGCCCTGAGTGGCAGTGTTCCAAGATCTTACTTGCTTTTGATTTTGTAACACATCTCTGAATTACTTGATCTGCGCATACACGAAAAAGAAAAGGGTCCTCCCAAAAATAATTTTTCACATCGGCGAAAAATTGTTTCTTTTGATAATGTGTCAACCTTTTTGAAAGGATGTTAGCAGCTAGATAATTTGCAATATCCGTAAACCAAGGGCTTTCAGAGTCAGTTATAACCAAGAGTTGTTCTTTAGGAAACGAGTCGTTTATCTCATTTTCATCAAGCTCCTTGAGATGTGGGTTTTCTAACCTGGACAAGTGATTTGCTGTAAGATTTTCGGCTCCTTTCTTATCTTGGATTTGTAAATCGGATTCCTGCAACAATAAAATCCATCTTAATAGTCGAGGCTTTGCATTTGATTTAGTAAGGAGATAACGAAGAGCCGAGTGGTCAGTGTAGATGCCAACTTTAGATAATATTAAATATGGTCTAAATTTATCGAATGCAAAAACCACAGCCAATAATTCTTTCTCAGTAGTTGTGTAATTTTCTTGTGTGACTGTCAATGTCTTGCTAGCATAATAAATCGGTTGAAAATGTTTATCTCTTCGCTGTCCAAAAACCGCACCTACTACAAAATCACTCGCATCATACATTAGTTCAAAGGGTAACTTCCAATCAGGTGCAACTACAATCGGAGCATTAATTAGTTTATCTTTAAGAGTATTAAATGATTCTAAACATTCTTGATTAAAATCGAAAGGCACATCTTTTTCTAGCAAATTCGTTAAAGGCTTAGCTATTTTAGAAAAATCCTTAATAAATCTTCTATAAAACCCAGCATGTCCTAAAAAGCTTCGAATGGCCTTAACTGAACTAGGGGGAGGTAATTTCTCAATAGTTTCAATTTTCACTTTATCAACTTCGATCCCATTACTAGAAATTTTGTGGCCTAGCATAATCCCTTCACGAACCATGGAGTGACATTTTTCTCAATTAAGTGAAAGGTTCGTTTCCTCACATCTTATTAGAACTCAATTTAAAATTTTAAGGCAAAGATGGAAAGAATTACCGAATACCGAAAATTCATCCATAAATACCTCCATAATGTCTTCTACGAGTTCATAAAAAATGGCCAACATGCAACGCTGAAAGGTAGCAGGGGCATTACATAATCCAAAAGGCATTCATCGATAAGCAAACGTACCGTATAAACATGTAAATGTCGTTTTCTCTTAGTCCTCAAGAGTTATTGAGATTTGGAAGTAACCAGAGAGTCCATCTAGGAAGCAATAATACATGTGCCCAGATAATCTTTCCAACATCTGATCAATGAATGGCAAGGGAAAATGATCTTTTCTTGTGGCATTGTTCAATTTCCTGTAGTCAATGCAAACTCTCTAACCTGTGACTTTTCTTGTTGGAATTAATTAATTCTTCTCATTAGCCACAACAGTCATGCCTCCTTTCTTAGGAATAATCTGCATAGGACTCACTCAATAACTGTCAGAAATAGGATAAATAACTCCAACATCTAGAAGTTTAATTACCTCAGCTTTCACAACTTCTTTCATGTTAGGATTCAGTCGTCTTTGAGCTTGCACACAAGGTTTATATTCATCTTCCATTAAAATTTTATGGGGGCAAAAAGAAGGACTGATCCATCTAATGTCGAAAATCTTCCAAGCTATGGCTCTTTTATGCTCCTTCAACACTTAAAGTAACTCATCTTTTTCGTTTGGCTACAGATCTGAAGCAATAATCACTGGCAAGAAACGTGTACTCTAGGTGATTTGGTAATTGCTTCAATTCTAATTTAGGAGGTTCTTCAATAGAGGATTTTAATTTTAATTCACTGTTTACCTCAATACCCTCATAATTCTTCTGTCTCAGTAAAGACTCATTAGAATTTAATTTAGCTTTTGTCTTACCTATCGCAGCATCATCGTCATTTACCTCATTTCCTTGAGCAAAACACAGTTCCAACGTGTCCTTATGAACGATTTCCTATAAAGAATCTTGAGTAGTATGATCAATAGAATCAATAAAATAGCAAGAATCGTCTTGTTCTCTAGACAATCTCATGGCATCATAGATTTTAAAAATAATTTCTTCGTCACCTACCCTAAGCACAAGTTTACCGTCACCCACATCAATAACAGCCCTAGCAGTGGCTAAAAATGGGCGACCCAAAATTAAAGGCACCTCAACATCCTCATCCATGTCAAGCACAACAAAATCAACAGGGAATATGAATTTATCTACTTTTTCAAGCACATCTTCAATAATACCCCTAGGATATTTAACAGATCTATCAGCTAGTTGAATACTCATCCTAGTGAGTTTTGGTTCCCCAAGACCAAGCTGCTTGAACATTTTATAAGGCATCAAATTAATACTGGCACCTAAATCAACTAATGCTTTCTCAATATTCAAACTACCAAATAAACAGGGATAGTGAAACTTCCTGGGTCTTTCAATTTGGTTGGTAGCTTGTTTTGAAGAATAGCTGAACATTCCTCGTTGAGCTCCACGGTAGATAGCTCTTCAAACTTCCTTTTATTTGTTAGAAGCTCCTTCAGAAATTTAGCTTATGTAGGCATCTGCGAAATAGCTTCAACAAATTGTGCATCCATACGATTTTTCTTCAACTTTGCTGGATATAGGGTTGGTGGTTTATATTCTTTCAACACAGGTGTTACACTTACTTCAGGTTTTACTTTCTTGTTCTTTTCTTTATCAGATTCTTGCGGTAACTTCTTTTCTGGTTCAGTTAACACTTTCCCATTCCTTAATGTAACTGCTTTTACATGCTCTCTTGGGTTAGGTTCAGTGTTACTAGGCAAACTACCTTGTTGCCTTTCCGAAACTAATTTAGCAAGCTGCCCAATTTGATTTTTGAGCCCTTGAATCGATACTTGCTGGTTTTTCAAAGTCGTCTCGGTGTTTTAGAAATGAGTATCTGACATCGAAATAAATTTCTCAAGCATCTCTTCAAGGTTCAATTTCTTTTCTTGCCGATAAGGTTGCGGTTGAAAACCCAGAGGGGGTGGTGGTGGTCTTTGATTTCTTTGACCTCCCCACGAAAAATTTGGGTAGTTCCTTCAACCTGTATTGTAAGTATTAATGTAAGGATTATTTTAAGGTCTAGGATTATTACCCATGTAATTCAATTGCTCATTCTCCATAATAGGACCGTAGGATAGATTTTCTGAATTGCTCATTCCACCTCCACTCGTGTCACACTGTATCACCGGATGTACCTGTGTAGAACCACATAAACCATCAATCTTTCTATTTAAAATTTCTACCTGATTTGACAACATGGTAACCGCATCAATATTAAAAACACCAGCTGCTTTTGTCGGCTTTGTCCTCATGACTTGCCACTGATAATTATTCAATGACATCTTTTCAATGAACTCATAAGCCTCCTCAAGTGTTTTATCATTTATGGTACCACCGGCGGCTGCATCGATCATCTGCCTAGTCGAAGGGTTCAAACCATTATGAAAAGTCTGAACCTGTAACCATAGAGGTAACCCATGGTGAGGCACCTTCTCAATAAATCCTTATACCTCTCTTATGCATCATATAAAGTCTTTAAACCCATTTGCACGAAGGAGGAGATATCATTCCTCAACTTAGCTATCTTAGCTGGTGGAAAATATTTCAATAAAAACTTCTCAGTCACTTGATCCCAAGTAGTGATGGAACCTTGTGGTAAGGAGTTCAACCACTACTTAGCCTTATTTCTCAACGAGAAGGGGAATAATCAGAGGTGAATTGCGTCGTCAGAAACGCCATTTATTTTGAAAGCATCACAAAACTCTAAGAAATTAGCCAAATGAGTATTTGGGTCTTCATCATGCAAACCATGAAACTGAATAAACTGTTCAATCATTTGAATAGTGTTAGGTTTCAATTCAAAATTATTTGCAGCAATAGCAGGTCTAACAATATTGGATTCAACCCCAGTGAGAGTGGGCTTAGCATAATCGTACATAGTACGAGGAGCAGGATTCTGATTTACAAGATTAGTGACAACCACAGGACGTAGTGGATTATTCTGATTTTCAGCCATCTCTTCGGTAATTTCTTCTAGCGATAAACCACAAGAACCTGCCAGAAGCAAACAAAAGAAAAATTAGTAATTAAAAATAAAACTAAAACAAAAATAAAATGCAATAAAATAAAATGGCTAAATTAATAAAAATCAAGCGTTCCTCATATCTTAGTCCCTGGCAACGGTGTCAAAAACTTAATGATCATTTTATGAATCACTAAACTGGACTAAGATCACAACTAAGGTAAGAGCACCTATCGAATGGTAGTATAGCTATGGTGAGTCCAGAATATCATATCCACAAGGACTAAAAGTACTAGTATTAACTATCTTTCTATTATTTAGCCTAAAATATAAGGGATTTGTTTTAATCTAAAATTAACTAACTAATTAACTACTGAATGCGATAGAGAGCAAATTGGGAAAAGTACTTGAAGAAAGCTTATAAAGAGGACAATACCCAGGAAAGAATCCACCTAGACTTCACTTATTATTTTGACTCTAAATCAAAAGATTTATTCACTTGTCTTGAACCGTAGAAATCCCTAAATTATGTTAATATCTCTTTCGAGACTAAAAACAACTGACTTTAGATTGATTAATTGAAATCTCTTTCTAAATAACCCCTATTGTCGCATTAACTCGATCTTTGGATTCCCTTATTAGATTTGACTCTAATCCGGCAGATTTATGTCGCCCTATTTCTAAGGTTGCATGCAACTCCACTTAATTATGGTATATCTACTCTTAAATAGGGACTTTTGCTCCACTGAATAAGCATATCAGCTTGAATTAATATCTTGAAAATATTAAATCAAGAATTAGGAACACATAATTAAGAAAAAGAACAAGTATTTATCATTAAATTCAGAACATTAAATAATAAGATCCATCTTAGGTTTCATCTTCCCTAGGTATTTAGGGAGTTTAGTTCATAATGAGAAAGGAAAACATCTCAAATTTAGAAAAACAATAAGACATAAAAAAAAACCAAATAAACTTCAAGAGAAATTTGAATGGAAATCTTCAATATTGAAGTGGATCTACTTCTGAGATTATTCCAACGGCTTTCTTTGAGTAATTTCTACTTTCTGCTCTGTGTGTCCCCTTAGGTCTTCTTCTAGTGTATTTATATAGACTTTAGAATGCTTAGAAAACCTAAAATTTGGCTTTTTTTGCGTGTTTGGGAAACCGGGAGCAATATCGACACGGGCTGCCACATTTTAGCCCGTTTCCTGCTCCTTTTGTTCCCCTATGCTCTCCTAAGTATAAAGCATGAAATTAAAGGACTAGGAGCTTCTAATTCACTAAATTATATGATAAATCATCCAAAAATATGCTCAGTATGGGTTTAAATGTGTTACTTTCATGGTTTATCAGAAGCTTTGTCACTTTCATTACAAAGAACTTCAAAGATTGGTTCGTTATGATGCTGTGAGGGGAATCCCAAAACTGAGTGATGTCATTCTTAAAGTCTGTAGTAGATACTTGAAAGGAAAGCAACACATGTAGATTCATCAACAATTTATGAATGAAATAAAACAAACCGTTATGATGATTAGAAGAATTAGAAGTGAATATAGACGTGAGTTTGAGAATTAAGATTTTTCCAATTTATATTATAAAGCAGGGATCAAACATGAATTTTCCACTTCCAAGACACCACAAAAAAATGGATTTGCAAAAGGCTATAATCGCACCATACATGAGATGACATGAGTGATGTTCAACGACAATGGAGTTGCTCATAAGTTTTGGGTTAAGGATGTGAACATTGTTACCTATGTGACTAACAAGGTTCTTATCTGACCAAAGGCTCATATGACACCTTACGAGATGTGAAAAGGGAGAAAGCCAAATGTTAAGTATTTCCATGTGTTTGGAAGTACCTGCTAAATCTTGAAGGATCGTGAATATCAGAGGAAGTTTGATTCAAAGACTGATGAAGGGTTCTTTTTAGGACATTCGAGTAATAGAAAGGCTTTTTGAGCTTATAATAAAAGAACTTAGAAGGTTATGAAATCTTTCAATGTTGCGGTGAATAATGATGGAGCTGGTGAAGAGAAAAAAGATAAAGTTGTTGAAGTATCACTTGCAGTGCTAGTTGTAATTTTTAGATTTATAAAATAAATCTGAAATAAAACTTAATAAACCAGGATCTATCATGTCAAATTATCAAGAATAAATCAAGAACAAATCAAGAACAAAACTAGATGCGAAAGCGTACTTAAATCCATGAACTTCTTGAAGTTTTATCGGATCTTGGGGATTTGATCTTCCAAATTAGCACATAAAAAATTCAAAGAATATCTACTCTCTCTTTCCTAATGATGGGATATTAGAAAAGATATCTTGTGTATAATTTGGGGACCATAACCCTATTATTTATAACCTTGGCATATTAGTTCTAATCAAATTCTAATTAGCCCATCATTAATTAGAATTTGATTAGAACTTAATTACTAGAGTATCTACACATATTTGACCCATACTTTATTTAATAATTAAATCCCAATAAAATTTTAACCAAATTAGATCACTTTTAATTTGGGCTAACCTATCATGATAGTAAATAATAACATGTAATTACCCTTATTATATATGTGATGTTCATATTTTCCAACAATCTTCCACTTGGACCACATATATATACTAATTACTCTATAATTACATGTCATTATATAACCTTATGAGCTCAAAATTTTTACTATCATATCCAAAAGGTATTTCGAACAATCTCGTCCATTAATTATGTTAACATAGAACCAAGGCGACTTTCGTTACACATATCGTAACTAAATCCATCCATGATCACATATATTAACACAACCAAATGACATAGATCAAGTATGGATGTGTAGCATGGAAATTACATGCAATATGATCTAAACATGTCTATTTCCAACTGGTCCTCTTTAGTGATATCAAACCTTACCAAAATCAGAGTGTGAATAAACCAAATAAACTTTATTTTTGCAGAAAATAAACTTAATATCTTTAAACTGAAATAACTAAAAATGTGTCTATAACATAAAAGCATTTAAAAGTACAAACTCCCACTAAAACCAAATATCCTTAAATGATATTACACCCATATGAGCAATGTGCTCATGAAAAACCTTGGGTGTAGTCCCTTAGTAAGCGGATCCGCAATCATGGAGTTTTTCCTAATATGTTTTATAGACACCTAATAACTTTGAACTTTTACTTTAACAACCAGGAACTTAAAGTCTATGAGTTTTGACTTTGATGTGCTCTTGTTGCTATTGGAATAAAAGACTGCAATTTGTTTTCACAATTTGCACCTTAGTGACAAAATCTTGTATCCATATTCCATCAAAATCGGAGTCTATATACATAATGATCTCTAATTGATTAGACCTCCGATATGTGAGCTTATAATCTTTTGTTCTCTGAAAATACCTTATAACTCTTTTGGATGCTATCCAATGGTCCAAACCAAGGTTGCTTAAAATATCTGCCTAACATCCCAATAGTGTACACAATATTCCAATGTATACAAACTTGAACATACATTAGACTTTCCACTGCTAAAATGTAAAAAATCTAATGCATTTTTGTAATCTCAAAAACATTCTTAGGGCTTTGATTGAGGCTGTACTTATTATTGACAATTAGTATGTCATTAACATGTAAAACCAAATATAGAACCTTACTCCCACTGAACTTATGGTATATGCGATTATCAATAAAATTCATCTCTAAACCACATGAGATAATCATTTGGTAAATTTTGTAATATTATTGACGAGAAGTTTGCTTAAGCCCATAGATAAAGTTCTTTGCAAATCATTAACTTTGCATCATTAGACACAAAGCTTTCTAATTACACCATATAAATGTATGATCAATGTTACCATTGAGAAACCATTAACTTAATATTCATATGATGTAACTTAATGTCAAAATATTCCACTAAAGCCATTATAATCATTTCTCTAGTGGACCTTTTTGATGACATTTATTCTGGAGGTTGTTGAGTTTGCTCTTCTAGAACAATTACCTCATCTTGAATAAGGAGTTGTTCAATATTGTCTTATTGAGATTCTAGATTCACTTCTTAATCAATAATAGGTATGAGAACCTAAACATCATCAAAAGTGATAGTAGGAACTGAGTTGGAATCCAATTCCTCCTCAAAAGCAATGTCTCTAACCTTATTTCTCCCCCAAAACTCAACATCCTTAAAGAATGTTGCAATTCTTGTATAAAAAATATTCCTAATTGTGGGATCATAAAACTCATAGCCCTTAGATCGCTCAGAATTTTCTTAACCCTTAACTTTACAGAGATCAAAGAAGTCATAAGTGATATCATTTCAACCTTATCGTTTTTAGCAAAACGTTTCTCAATTTTGTTAAGGAAGCCTTGGCTTGAGTAATCTTTTCAGATTCTATGCCCCTAAAGGCTTCTAAAATGTTGTGCTTCATGATCATTAGACTCATGCAATTTGAACAATCCCACCTCTCAAAATCCCTTTTAACATAAGGGGTGTTTTCCACAGTGAGAGGTGCGGGTTGTTCTTCCCTTAGTGCAATGTCTATGTTCATACAACCAAACACTATAAGTAAGTGCCTTTTCCATTCAGTGAAATTAGTCCCATTAAGCATGGGTATAAAATTTATAGTAGCAGATATTGTGGCAGTAGAAGATGAATTAGCTGAATATAGAACAAAAAATAAGCTCATATCAACTTTCATAAGTAAACAATAAATTCAAGATAATGGCTAATCCCATCTCAAGATACCAAACACAACATTAATATCAAGTCTTTGGATAGTAATATTGGCAGTAAGCGGTACTCTTGTTGTAGCAATCAAACATTGACAATAAATTATGTCAAACAATTAATTAATCTTTGGACTAACTTATTGCTCACATAAAATACCTTATAATTGTCACACATTTATCACCATAGATGTCATTGAAATTCTGTCAAATATTAACTTACCTTTGGGTCAATTAATAAACGCATGAATCACAAAAACATATAATCATCTTGATATTTCAAATAAACTAGTCTACACAAAAGAGGTCACTTTGGCGGCATTTTGTTTCAACTAATTTATTTAAAAATATTAGACATCCTTAATCAAAACCTAAAGCCAAAATTTGAATTTATTTGTTTCAAAATATTTCTTTTAATTTCATCTTTCAATCAAATTAAAAGATAATAGTATATATATATTTATCCCAAAACAACATACAGTGATGTTGGCAAATATAATAATAATTGAATAAATCATAAACCATAAATAACTTCACATAAGACTTCAAATTTAAACAAAAATAATTTGAATAAATGTAAACCTCATGTTAAGATATCAGACACTCCATTAATATTTCATCTTTGGACAAAATATTAACTTGTAAGTGATATCTTGGTGTAGTAATTAAACATTGACAATAAGAACATGTCGAACAATAAATCTTCCTTGGGGCGGATTTATTACTCACATGTAAAACCGAATAATCGCCACATGTTTATCACCATAGTTGCACACGTAATATTATTAACCTTTATTTGGGCCGATCAATATCAACATAACTTAAGTTACATGCACACAAACTTTTATATTTTAAAATAAAATAATTTATACAAAAAAAAATCACTTTGGTGACTTATTACTTCAATTAAGTTATTTTAAAATATATATAAACATATCAATATTCAAATTTAAAAGTTCCCCAATAGTCAAATGTCAAAACTATTTTTTTATTGCTTTATAGACTCCGAAATAACCCAAAATAAGGTTGTCTTAATAATGCAATAAAAAAAACAAAAACCTTAATTTTTGACTATTTCTTCTTCTTTTTTTGTTCCAAAACCATATATATCAAAATCAAACAAAAATAATGTAGTGATTCAAAGCCAAATAATTAACAAGTACATGTATTCATAATTTTGGCATGGATAAAAACACCAAAGCAATTCACGCATATATACGTATTTATAATCAAATTGAAAAACATACTCTAAATTTACCATGTAAATCCAAAGTTGTATTTATAATTAAACAGATATTCACATGAATACTTAAAAAATATTTTCAAGCCAATAAATCTCAAAAACCAAAATCATAATAGTTGGCATATCTCACAATTTATACAATAAAACTTATCATTATAACTTAATATTTGAGATCATAATATGCCAAAATCAAATACTCAAAAGAAAATAATGTGAGTTCAACCTTAAAAAACAATGTAAAACTCTAATCTTAATAGATTGGTACATAAAAATCCTTTGAACCAAATTACTAAAGAACAACACTACGCATAGATTCTATGCGAAATCCAAGAATAACTTTCTCGTTTATTTTCTTATATAGCCGATTAACAATGAATTTACAGAAGTCAATAAACATATCTGATACTTTATTGCCTAAAATAGGTGGAAGCATAACTTAATCCATAAATCGAATTATATAAAAAAATTTCTTTAAACACATATCATAACCAACATTAAATTACTTCAAAACAATCATCAAACCAATACGACCAACGTTTATAACCATACCGTTAAAATCAATCTCAATTCATGCAAAATAAAATCATGCATTATTCCTTAAAATCATTGATATGCATATAATATATATACGCACATAATATATACACATAATTATAATAATATAAAAATAACTGTAATACCCCTAAACCCGGCCTAGATGCTATGGCCGAATCTGGTAGCGTCACATGGGAGTGCTTCTTAGGAAACCCTTAGCAAGTTAAAAACCGTCTAACTTGTTATCTTTACTTAAGTCGTGAAATCTCTATTCCAAATATTATGTGAAAACATTCTATTAATGCGGAAGCTAAAACGTCATTAATTCTTAAATCAAGCATTTATCAATTAAAATCGCAAAATAAACTCAAGAATAGTTCGAGTCCAAATACATGATCAATCCCAAAACAACTTTTAAAGTAAAACATGTAAAATGAATATTACTCATAAAACCATTAAATGTCTAGTAGTGGTCACCATCGAGTCTTACGTCGCACCGATCCATCTACTGCTGGGGATTACTTGAATAGACAAATAAATAAAGGGATGAGTTTTCGAAAACTCAGCGTGTACATCCCCACAAATAGCATGCATACAAACAGATAACATAATACAGATATTCAGCCTTAGCCATACAGTTATCGCATGCATAACAGATCGAATATCAGATATATCATGCCCACCAACCCTGCACACCATCTCCGTCCAACCCAACACACCATGTGGGGATAAAAGTGACCCACCCATCCCTGCACATCGTATATAGGGATATAATCGACTCATCCAACCCTACACACCATAAGGTACCGCATTGCAGCACATATCATAAGTATGCAGCATAGCTGCCAGATAACGGGATTATGAAGCCCTTTAGATACTCCCTTCACTTCGTCAAACCCACTCTGATGCAATACATTATACAAGTATGGCATGCTATAATGCAGATAAAGAGATCATACATTTATTTACGGAACAGATCAGATAATCATGCTAAGTATATCATGCGGACACATAAATCAAGGAATTAAGAGTCTAGATAAGGCTTATCGAACCCAAAATCAGTCTTTTAAGTCAGATTATTAAGAGTAGGCAAACCTCGAAATAAGAGATCTACTTACCTTCAACGAATAACGGTGATTCCTCGCTGTTTAGAACCCTGATTAATGACCCACAAACCTTGAAAATTCCCTAAACAGCAACCAAAATCCCTTTTAAATGATCTCCAAAGAAAATCACGCAACTTAGTAAATTGATACTTACCGAATCGACAGAACTATTAGCAATACGCCTAAGCTTATAAAAAAAAACGAAGGAGAGAGAGGAAAAAGAAAAGATAATTTTCTGCAGCAATGGGGTTTTGGGAAAAAGAAACGGCAGAGAGCAAAAAGAAAAAGAAAAAAATCTGATAAACCCTACCCCTTTAGTGTTTTAGTCTAACTCAAACGTCCGCACGATTTAATAGTAAAATTAATGCCACACCTACGGCTCGAACTTTGGATCTCAAGCATAATCCCTTGCCACTTAACCACTAGACTAGCAGGCTCATTCTGTTAAGTTCTTACCATTAAATTCTCATAAGCCCATTAACCAAAAGTTAAGCTTCATCCAACTAAAACCAAAATTTTAGCCCAAGTTAAGGCTCGAACTTGGGACCTCCCAAACATACACCAAAGCATATAACCTCTTAAACCACAAATATCTATACCAAAAAGATTCAAAACAAGAGTTTTAATATTTCCATGCTCAACAATCGCAAAAGCCAAAATTACAAAAATTTGAGGCGTTACAACTCTACCCCATTAAAGGAAATTCATCCTCGAATTTTACCTGATCAGAAAAGGTGAGAATACTACTGACGCATCGAATCCTCCGGCTCCCAAGTAGCCTCCTCAGTGCTATGATTTTGCCACAGCACCTTCATTAAGGGAATAGATTTTCTACGCAGAACATTGATGTCGCAATCTAAAATCTGAACTGGCTCCTCATCGAATGTCAGATCCGGTTTAACCTCAATCTCCTCCACAGGCACAATATGCGTGGGATCAGAGCGGTAACATCTCAACATCGAGACACAAAACACGTCATGAATACGATCCAACTCTGAAGGTAACTTCAACTGATATGCGACTGGCCCTACTTGCTTTAGAATCTGATATGGCCCAATAAATCGAGGACTCAGCTTACCCTTACGATCGAACCTCAAAACTTTCTTCCATGACGAGACCTTAAGAAAAACCATATCTCCCATAGAATACTCGATGTCCTTTCTTTTCAAATCCACATAGGACTTCTGTCTATCAGAAGCTACTTTCAATCGATCTCGAATCAAGCGAACCTTATCCTCAGTCTCTGAAACCAACTCTGGACCCAGAACATGCCGTTCACCCAACTCAGTCAGCACAAGGGAGTATAGTAGTTACGACCATACAGTGCCTCGTAAGGGGCCATCTATATACTAGACTGATAGCTGTTGTTGTAAGCAAACTCTGCTAGAGGCAAGTGCTCCTCTCAACTGCCTCAGAAATCGATAATACAGCCCCTTAACATGTCCTCCAATATCTGAATCACCCTCTTTGACTGTTCATCTGTCTGAGAATGAAAAGTAGTACTGAAGTCAAGACGAGAACCTAAAGCCTTATAAAGCTTTCCTCAAAATCAAGACGTAAAACGAGGATCCCTATCAGAAATGATCGAGACAGTTACCCCATGCAGCTTCACTATCTCAGAATGTACAGCTTGGCCAACTTTTGTAGAGAGAAGTCTATCCTAACAGGAATGAAATGTGCGGTCTTGGTCAATCGGTCCACGATGACCCAAATAGAATCCTTCTTAGTGGGTGTTAGGGGCAACTCACTAACAAAATCCATCGTCACTCGCTCCCATTTCCATATCGGTATCCTAACCAGCTGCAGCAAACCCGAAGGTAACTAATGTTCAGCCTTAACCTGCTAACAAGTCATATAGGGAGCAACAAAGCCGATAACCTCACGTTTTAACCTTAGCCATCAATACAACTCTCGAAGATCCTTATACATCTTGTTTCCACCAAGATGCATAGCGTATGGAATACTATGCGCTTCCCTCAGAATCAACATTCGCAAATCCTCATCATTAGGTACATAGACCCTACCTCAGAAACACAGTACTCCATCACTATTAATCCCAAAGTCAGTAGTAGTCTCAGTCTCAACCTGAATAAATCGCACATCAAGGGTCTTATCCTCTAACTGCTTAGCTCTAATCTGCTTAATCCATGTCCGCCTCACTTGTAGCTCTGCCAGAAGACTCTCATTGTCATAAAGACTTAGTCAAGCGAACAACGCTATCAAATTAGCCACAGCCCTACGGCTCAATGCATCGGCCACCACATTAGCCTTCCTAGGGTGATACTCTATATTGCAGTCATAATCCTTAAGTAGCTCGACCCATCGTCGCTGTCTAAGATTTAACTCTTTTTAAGTGAGGAGATATTTGAGGCTCTTGTGATCAGTGTAAATAGTACACTTCTCTTCATACAGATAATGCCTCTAAATCTTTAATGCAAAGACCACTGCAGCCAACTCCAAATCATACGGTGGATAATTAGCCTCGTGAGTCTTAAGCTATCGAGACGCATAGGCAACTACCTTACCGTCTTGCATCAAGACGCAACCCAAACCCACCTGCGATGCATCACTGTAAACCACGAAGTCCTTACCAAGCTTAGGCTGGATCAGAACTGGAGCTTGAGTCAAAACTATCTTGAGCTTCACAAAGCTCTCTTGCTGCGCGTCAGTCCAAATGAAAGGAACTCATTTACACAACATCTTAGTCAACGGTGCTACGATCAACGAGAACCCTTCTACAAAACGTCGGTAATATCCTGCCAGCCCTAAAAAACTACGAATTTCTGACACATTCTTCGGTTGTTTTCAATCCAACACAGCCTCAATCTTACGAGGATCCACTCGAATCCTCTTAACAGAAACCATATGCCCCAAAAAGGTTACCTCCTTAAGCCAAAACTCACACTTCGTGAACTTCGCATACAGCAGTTTTTCACGAAGAATCTGTAGATCCACTCTTAAATGCTCGTCGTACTCGTCCTCTGACTTAGAATACACCAAAATTTCTTCGATGAACACCACTACAAATCGATCCAAGTAGGGCTGGAATACACGGTTCATCAAGTCCATGAATACTGTTGGTGCATTAGTCAACACAAAATGCATGACTAGAAACTCGTAATGCCCATAACAAGTCCTAAACACCGTCTTATGTACATCGGCCTCATTGACCCTCAATTGATGATATCCTGATCGCAGATCGATCTTTAAGAACACAGAAGCTCCTCTAAACTGATCGAATAAATCGTCTATCCTCAGAAATGGGTATTTATTCAACTAACAGTAATCGATATATATCCTCATTGTACCGTCATTCTTCTTTATGAACAAAACAGGTGCTCCCCACGGAGACACACTAGGACAAATAAACCCACGACCCAACAGCTCTTGAATCTGAGCCTTAAGTTCCGTCAGCTCTCTCAGTGCCATTCGGTAAGGAGCGATAGACACCAGAGCTGTGCCCGAAAGCAACTCAATCCCGAATTCTACCTCATGGTTCAAAGGTAATCCTAGTAGTACCTTTGGAAAGACATCTGGAAAGTCTCTCACCGTTCGGATGTCCTTAACCGAAGAGTTTTCAGAATCAGCAGCACTAATATATGCCAAGTATACCTCGTACCCCTTCCTTACCAATTTTTCTGCCACCAATGCAGATATCACATTAGTTATATAATCTCGCCGCTCCCCAATCATGACTATCTCATTATCCTCCTTGATCCTCAGAACAACCCTTTTTCAGCATAATCTAGACTTACACGATGCTTCACTAACCAATCCATACCCAAAATTAAGTCGAACTCCCCAAACGAAAGTTCTATCAGATCAGCCAAAACTATCGTCCCTTGGGCTTCCAACGAAATGTCTCTGAACAGTTTACTAACCCTAACAGACTGCCCCAATACACTCACCACTGAAATCTAACTAGAAGCGCTCTCATACGGTATTCCCAAAGTCTCAGACACAGAACATGCAACGTAGGAATGTGTAGAGCCTATGTCTATCAGTGCAACATAAGGTACATTAAGGATTAAGAATGTACTCGTGATGACGTCCGGAGCATCTCCATCCTCACGATGACTTGCAGTATAAACAAGTGCAGGTTGCCTTGCCTCAGTCGGCCCAGCACCTCTGCCTGGCGCTCTCTAATCTTGACCCATACCGTTACCACCCCTAGCCTATCCTCGGCCCCTAGGTGGCTGCTGTACCGCTCCCTACAGCTGCATAGACTCAACAATTGAAACTTGCACCTAGTTACCCCTTAGTGGACAATCCTTAACTCGATGCTCAGTCAACCCACACTTTAAACAAGCTTCAGTAGCCATCCAACACTCGCCCAGATGGCGTCTATTACAAAGCTGACAAATCGCCACCCCAGCAGGAACAGCAACAGTAGGCCCAGCTCTCACGGGCCCATCAATCATGACCTTCTTCTTAGGCCTCATCCCAGTATTCGAAGGCTCAGAATCCCTCTTAGCCTTCTCTCTATCACGGTTCTGGCGCTTAGCGCGTTTAACCTCCTCCGTAATCTTGGCCTTTTCGACTAACACGACGAACTCGCGCTCCCTCTACGGAGCTATCAGGACCCTCAAGTTATCCCTAAGGCCGTCCTCAAAACGGACACATCGCTCATACTTAGTTTCCACCATGCCTCGCGCATAACTGCTCAGCCTCAGAAAGTCGGCCTCATCCTCGGCCACCGAACGGTCTCCTCGAGTAAGATTCAGAAACTCACGCCTCCTAGCGTCGATGTAACTGGACCCCACATATTTGCTCTGGAAAGCCGTCTTAAACAAATCCCATGTCAGACTGTCAGGCTGCGTGCATCCCTAACTGTCAGCCACCATTGATATGCTTCATCGCGAAGCAACGAAACAGCCTCCTTGAGCTTCTGCTCGGCAGTAAAATCCAGATCATCCATAATACGCTCCGTGGCCTCCATCCAGTACTCAGCTACATTAGAAGCAACTCCAGCGGTGCCCCTGAATACCTCAGCCCCATTAGATCGGAGTCGTTCCGTAACTGACCCACGGCCTCTAGATCTAGCATCAGCCCCAACGACTCTCTCCAGAATTTGTAGCATGGCCTGAGACAATGCATCGTCCCCAGCTACACAGTCCTGAGACCCAGCACCAGTCTCAGTAACAAGTGACACTGGCGTCTCGCTAGTGTCTATATTAGGGATAATATCAGATGCAAAGGACTCAACTCGAATCCCTCTACGGCCTCTACCTCAGCCTCTAGTACCCCGTCCACGAGTACCACGTGTGCTCATCGTAACTATCGAATTAATCTGTATTATAAATTTTATGCAAGTCAATTTACAGTTTCGATAGTTGTTATCGGGTATTTTATGTAGAAGAGTTATCAGAGTACTCAGAGTCTATTATCGCAAATCGTAGTTTACTATGGTTTTTAGTTTACACTACCTAGAGTGTTTCGATAAGCCTACTACCTCAGTAGTTTCACAGCAAACATTAGTATTTTCAAACAGAAATTCAGTATATTCTAAGCATGCTTTCAAACAATTTCATACAAAGTTTTAAAAACTTACAAGATCGGTGTTGGAGACTCAGTGAACCACATACTTAATCAGAGTATTTGAAAAAATTCAAAAGTGTTTCTCTAAAACCAATTTTGGAACCTAAAATTCACAGCTGAGTTTTGAACCTGGCTTTGATACCACTAAATGTAATACCCCAAAACTCGGCCTAGACGCTATAGCCGAATCTGGTGGTGTCACATGGAAGTGCTTCTTAGGAAACCCTTAGCAAGTTAAAAACCGTCCAACTTGTTATCTTTACTTAAGTCGTGAAATCTTTATTCCAAATATTATATGAAAACATTCCATTAACGCGGAAACTAAAACGTCATTAATTCTTAAATCAAGCATTTATCAATTTAAAATCCCAAAATAAACCCAAGAATAGCTCGAGTCTGAATACATAATCAATCTCAAAAATAACTTTTAAAGTAAAATATGTAAAATGAATATTACTCATAAAACCATTAAATGTCTACTAGTGGTCACCATCGAGCTCTCTGTCGTACCGATCCATCTACTGTTGGGGATTACCTGAACAGACAAATAAATAAAGGGGTAAGTTTTCGCAAACTCAGCGTGTACATCCCTACAAACAACATGCATACAAATAGATAACAACATATAGATATTAGCCATACAGTTATCGTATGCATAACAGATCAGATATCAGATATATCATGCCCACCAACTCTGTACACCATCTCCGTCTAACCCAACACACCATGTGGGGATAAAATCGACCCACCTATCCCTACACATCGTATATGGGGATATAATCGACCCATCCAACCCTACACACCATAAGGTACCGCATCGCAGCACATATCATAAGTATGTAGCATAGTTGCTAGATAACGGGCTTATGAAGCCCTTTAGATACTCCCTTCACTTCGTCAAACCCACCCCGATGCAATGCATCATACAAGTATGGCATGCTATAATGCAGACAAACAGATCATACATTTATTTATGGAACAAATCAGATAATCATGCTAAGTATATCATGCGGACACATACATCACAGAATTAAGAGTCTAGATAAGGCTTACCGATCCTACTACAGGTCACAGTCGACTTGGGCGACCCGTGTAACCTTACAGAACATTTCAGATTAAAGGGTCTCACGCGCCCGTGTGCCTTGCCAGTGTGGTTTACCCGTGTGGCCCACACATCCCATTTGCCTGAGCTCGTGCCTTGCACACGGCCTCGTTAGCCTCACATGCCCGTGTTTGTCGCGCCCGTGTGGTGCGTGCATGGCCTGGCTCATTAGTGACACGCCCGTGTGGCGTCGAGAGGCCACTTTTCGGCTTTTGCCAAAACTAGATTTCTGCATAATCGTAGTACACACCTGGTTCGTTTTCGCTGCTAATCCAACCACGAACACTCCAAAGCCTAAAATCAATCATAGCGAACCT
This sequence comes from Gossypium longicalyx, assembly GCA_025698465.1. NCBI lineage: Eukaryota > Viridiplantae > Streptophyta > Magnoliopsida > Malvales > Malvaceae > Gossypium > Gossypium longicalyx. The sequence goes on from CM047001.1 coordinate 73,887,958, forward strand.
AAAATCAGTCTCTTAAGTCAGATTATTAAGAGTAGGCAAATCTCGAAATGAGAGATCTACTTACCTTCAACGAATAATGGTGATTCCTCACTATTTAGAACCTCGATTAATGACCCACAGAACCTTGAAAATTCCCTAAACAACAACCAAAATCCCTTTTAAATGATCTCCAAAGAAAATCACGCAACTTAGTAAAGCGATACTTACCGAATCGACAGAACTGCTAGCAATACACCTAAGCTTATCGAAAAAGAAAAAATGAAGGAGAGAGGGGAAAAAGAAAAGAGAATTTTCGGCAGCAATGGGGTTTTGGGAAAAAGAAACGGCAGAGAGAAAAAAACCTACCCCCTTTAGTGTTTTAGTCCAACTCAAATGTCTGCACGATTTAACAGTAAAATTAATGCCACACCCATAGCTCGAACTCAGGATCTCAGGCATAATCCCTTGCCACTTAACCACTAGACCAGCAGGCCCATTCTGTTAAGTTCCTACCATTAAATTCTCATAAGCCCATTAACCAAAAGTCAAGCTTCATCCAACTAAAACCAAAATTTTAGCCCAAGTTAAGGCTCGAACTTGGAACCTCCCAAACACACCCCAAGGCATATAACCTCTTAAACCACAAATATCTATACCAAAAAGATTCAAAACAAGAGTTTCGATATTTTCATGCTCAACAATCGCAAAAGTCGAAATTGCAGGAATTTGGGGCGTTACAATAACACTGGCTTGCCTTACATATTTCATGTAAACTCAAATTTATAGTCATGACTAAAGACATTATTATAAAACTTCTTTATACGCACAAATATTTAAAAAAAATTCCATAACCACAAAATATAAAAAGAATCCCAAATTATATAAAAGTCTTTATATGCGCAACTACCTATGAAAATTCATAGCCACCATATTTAAAAAAATAATCTCAAATATTTTAATTTAGTCAGATTTCATAAGGACTAAAACTTACATAAAATAATTATAATAGAAACAAAAAGTAATCATTCGTATATATGAATTGAATTCAATGGTGAATATAATTCATCATGAATAAAAACAAAAGATGAGGATTCCATATATATTCAACCACAAGCAGAAAATTTAAAACAAATAGTGCGAAAAAAATATATCTTACCAACATTCTTTTATTCGATTATCAAGTGAATTAACTTTCAAGACCAATTATACAACCCAATTGGAATTCTTCAATTGCAAAAAAGTTGTAAGTATATAATTTTAATTTAATAATGACTTTAACCAAAATTTATAAAATAATTGTGTGAAAAGAAGATAAAGAAATCTCACAAATCATTTTTTTATCAAATAAATAAATAAACCTTCATCTTTTGAATAGCATATGCAAATATTAAACTAGATTATATTTACAAAACCCTAAAATTTTATTTAAAGAATCAAAACCCAAAAATTTATCAGGAATCTCAAAGATTCAATATATAATTAAAATATCAAGATCATAAAATTAAAAAATAAAAATAAATCAATCTAAAAATAATAAAGAATCAATTCATTCTCAATGATTCAACATGACAAAGCTCTGATACCACTTGTTAGATTTGTAAAATAAATCTGAAATAAAACTTAATAAACCAGGATCTATCATGTCAAATTATCAAGAATAAATTAAGAACAAAACTAGATGCGGAAGCGTACTTAAATCAATGAAATTCTTGAAGTTTTACTGGATCTTAGGGATTCAATTTTCCAAATTAGCACACAAGAAATTTAGAGAATATCTACTCTCTCTTTTCTAATGATGGGATATTAGAAAAGATATCTTGTGTATAATTTGGGGACTATAACCCTAATATTTATAACATTAGCATATTAGTTCTAATCAAATTCTAATTAGCCCATCATTAATTAGAATTTGATTAGAACTTAATTACTAAAGTATCTACACATATTTGACCCATACTTTATTTAATAATTAAAATCCAATAAAATTTTAACCAAATTAGATCACTTTTAATTTGGGCTAATCTATCATGATAGTAAATAATAACATGTAATTACCATTATTATATATGTGATGTCTATATTTTTCAACAGTAGTGGCTGCCTGTTGAAGTGGCCACTACACATGGCATTGAAAATGTTCCTAATAAACATGTTGAAACACATGAAATTGATGTTGAGCTACCTTAACCCCTTTCCAAGGTCAGAATGAATCATTCAGTTGATGACATCATTGGAGATATCAATGATGAGATTCGAACCAGAGGAAGACCAAGGCAAAACTTTTGAGATATGATGAGACTTTCCTTCTATACATCTCAGATTGAACCTAAACCTGTTGAAGATGACTTTGAGGATGCAGATTGATTCAAGCTATGTAGCAGAAGCTTTAACAGTTCCAAAGGAACAAAGTTTGACAACTTGTGCCAAGGCTTACTGATTGGAGCATCATTGGCACAAAGTGGATTCTCGAGAATAAACTGATGAAAATGAGAATATTACATGCAACAAAGCAAGATTTGTGGTCTAGCGATACACTGAAGTTGAAGCGATAGATTTCAATGAGATCTTTACACTTATTGCAAGACTCGAAGCCATCAGAATGTTACTTGTTATAATCATTTATCTTAACATCAAATTGTACCATATGTTTATTAAGAATTCCTTTCTCAATGGTTTTTGAATGGGGAGGTTTATGTGGTTCAACCAAAAGGCTTTGAAGGCCCAAAATATTTAGACTATGTGTACAAGCCGAGTAAACTGAGTGAGGTTGTTATACAGGAGTATGATAGGGCTTCAATTACTTCTTGTATTGATATTAAAGATAGTGAATTTATTGACTGAACTAGACTCTAAAGATGTAGGAAAACTAAACTATGTAAATAACCTTGTGTGTTTTTATTTTTGTTGTTGTCAAAGTGCAGCTTCAGTAAGCACTACAACTAGCACTTCCATTCATGTATTTTGTTTTTCTAAAAACATTATCAGTTGTCCGTTTCAATATATTTTTTAAAACACCTATTACTTTTATTTTAATTTGATATAACGTATTTTATTTTAGGTCTATAAAACCATTCATTCTCCATCTTCCATTCATTTAGCACTTTCTCTCCATTTGCTCTCTTAAAAAAAATTTCATTAAAATTTTTTTAACTCAAAGCTTCATTCTCCTTCTTATGAAAAACCCAGAAGCTTCATATTTGAGACCCCCCAAAATTCCAAATAGAAAGAAGACCACTAAACTCAACAACAAAACTCATTAAATTCCATTGAAACATAATTTTCCATGAAATTCGCATTTTATAATTTTTAATTGTGTTTTTTTCTTAAAAATTGACAAAAAAAACTTATAAGAAAAGCTTTGGTTTAAAAATTTTGAATGCGAAGACAAGATCAATTTGCTTTAATTTAATTATTTTTCCTTATTCTCATTTAAAATTTTTAACCCAAAGCTTCTTCTGGTTTATGGTTAAAAAAAATCATTAGAAAATGGGATGTGAAACATATGATAAGATAAAAGAAAAAGAGATTCTCAAACAAGAGATATATAAAACATAAATCCCCTATCTAAATATTAATTTCTTTCTTGGATGCTGAAGAAAACCGAAGTGGATGTAGGATTTAGGCCAAGGGTGACGTTTCTAACATTTTTTCAAGGAAAATAAGAAAATAAAAATTAAATGAATATAAGAAGTTAAAATTAATTAAAATTTTAAAAAAAATAAAAACTTTCACGTATTTTTCGATGTATTCAGTTCACATTGAATCTTGTATTGTTTGGTTCGGTTCGATTCAGGTTGGTGTTATCACTTAAACTGCCCAATTCGATTTGAGTTCAATTGTTTCACATGGAACTCATGTTATCCAAATCAAACCAAATAAAAAACAATATATGTTTAAAGTAATTATCCTAATAGAATAATAAATTGACCATTTCAATATATACATGGACTAATTCATTTAACCCTATTACTAATCTATTATTATTATTATTAACAACAACAACAACAATTAGATAGGATCATACAAGAAGATAAAGTTATGAAAATATTTCATAAAAGAAAGTTATAAAAGTGTAGTTTTATATTACAGTAAGTGAACCATTTCTTAAATATTATAATTGTAAGCATAATTCTAATTTTAGGAAAATAGTTTATTAAATTTTATGATATTTTATTTATAAAAGAAATAGTTTTTCACAACTATATATGTTTAGTTTGATAGTTATGAATTTAATTAATTATATGGCATATTGTAGTCACCCGATTATAACTAATTAAAAAAATAACACAGAAAGATATCAGGTATGATTTATGTATTACCTTTTCTTTTTACAACTTTGAATGATTTATCAACTTAATAGCTTAACTTAAAATAAATATTTAAATAATCTTATTGATGATTATAATATCAATTTAATTATTTAATTTATTTAATAAATGTATAAATGAATCGATCATGTTCAATTTTTATCTAACAATTGATTTAAACTGAAGAAATCCTTAATAATCTCCTTTGTCAAATTGAGATACCACATTGAAAATAATTTAAATATCAAATTAATAAAAAGTATTAAAATAAAAAACAAAGTAATATATTATTTTATTTTATAAATATTAGTTTAAGTTTATTTCTATGTTTTAATAGCATAGAGTAGCGAGGTAGCTTATGCTTGATCTGATTTGAGCTTTAAAATATTTTTGGGTATGGAGGTAAGATCTTATCCGAAGACCCCATCCCACTCTCACTAATTTTATATAAATCATATAATTTGTTTTATCATGCATATCATAACTAAAATACGGGAAGGAATTTTATTTTATGTCGTATATTCGCTAAGTGGCAATCCACATATACCAAAAACCATTTTCTTTTTTACAATAAAGAAATTGCTTACAATCAACATTAACATTCCACTTATTTGAGCTGAAACTTTGTTAATATAACATTTTCCTTGGTAATGCATATATATATATATATATAAAAAATTTATTTTACGAATTTGAAAATGGATGGCGAGTGACTAATAAGTAAAAATTTGACATGTGCCACAAACAGTGAATATAGCAGTTGATGCTCTGATTAAGGTGACAATTAACTATACGATAGAGATTTTATTTTTTCCGCACACTTTTGATAGTGTAAAATATTGTGTTATGTCATCAATGCCAGAAAACTTAATCTTTTATTTCTTGATTGAGCTCAACTTCTTTTATAATTAAAATTAAAAAAAAAAAAAAAAAACAGCTCATTTTAGACAAAAGACGAGATCACAATATCCCAATCTCTTGCAAACGGGTGAAATTAATTAAATTAATAGTTGGCATTTACCCTTAATTTAAGGTCTTATAATCTCCTCGACAAGTCTATAAATCCGAAAAAATTCGCATATTATCTTCCTTCTTCATGTCTTGCACGTCCCAGTAAAATGCCCCCACCGTACTCATACTGCAGATTATTATATATGTTTATATATTTATTATAACACAGATCAGTTTTGCAACCAAAATTTAATTCAAAGAAAGGAGAACAATGGGTCGATCACATTCAAGATCCCCAACAATGAGTCTTGGCCGGTCGGTGGCTCGAGTTCGTGTCAACTCACCGTCTCTCAGGCGAAAATCAGCCTCTAATTTTATAGAAAACGATCAGGAAGTCGAGTTCTTAGGTAATAAATCAGAGGCTACCAACTTTATGATCAACATCGAGGCTTCCGGAACTGATTACAACGGTGGCGATGGCGGTGGCAATAAAGTCATGGTGGTGGTTGAGTCAACCCTGGAAGCTAAGGGAGCTCTTGACTGGGCATTATCTCACACTATTCAAGCCGAGGACACCATTGTTCTTCTGCATGTCGCCAAACCCAGAAAAAGAGGTCAGTCAGTCATTCATTCATATATATGTATATATATTCGTTATATTAGGTGCTTGAAATTGAAGTTCTGATTTGCAGAGTCGTCTAAAAGGAAGCGAAATCCAAGAGTTGATGAACTGCTTCACTCAATGAAAAATATGTGTCAAATGAAAAAGGCAGGGGTAAGAACTGCAACTTCGTGCAAAAAGTATATCATTAGTTAAATTGCATTTTATTTACTAAAAAAAGTAAATTAATTTTTATATATTAAATTAAAGAGAAAATTAATTATTTATGTTAAAAATTATCTATTTGTACAGTTAAAATCTAACATATATGATGAAATAATCAGACAGCAACACGTGACATGTTACATGTACATTATGCTAATGTATAGATACAAATTTTTAACAGCAAAAATGGATTATATTTTTAACAGAAGGACCAGTTTGCGTATAATGACTAATTTATTTATTTTTAAGTAGAAAGAACAAAATGTAATTTAATTCTTATTACAATGAATTCCATTATATTTTTATTGCAACTTCATTTGTTTTTATTGATTATGGGGACAGCTAAGTTTAATGTTTTTTAAAGTATATGATATGGTTTTAATATATGGTGATGGTTTGAAATGAATGATTAATTGCAGGTCCAAGTTGAGGTGGCCAAAGTTGAAGGAAAGGAGAAAGGTTCAATAATAGTGGAGGCAGCCAAAGAACATCAAGTGTCGCTTTTGGTGTTGGGACAGAGGAAGAAATCAATAATCTGGCAGTTAATGAGGAGTTTGGTGGCAAATAGAGGTGGCGCTAACGGCGGTGGGGTTGTGGATTACTGTATTCAAAATGCTTCGTGCATGACAATCGCAGTGAGGAGGAAGAGCAACCAGCTTGGTGGCTACTTGATTACCACAAAGCGTCACAAAAAATTTTGGCTTTTGGCTTGACAATATATTTAATCGTTGTATATTAACTTTTAATTAATTTGGTGTTATGAATTAACTGTATATCAATTTAATTGGATAATGATTAAAATATTATTATTTTACAAAGCAAATTATATTATTTTAAAAGTTTTTCTTTTACATTTTTTAATATGTTCCATATAAAAAATAAAAAGATTAAAATCTACCATAGATTTCTACCCTCTTCATAAATTTGATATTCAATTCTTAAGCTTTTATTTTTAGGAATTTAGTAATTTTACTTTTCAATTTCAAAATTCAAATCTAGTTGTTAATATTATTAAAATTTTCTTTGTTAAATTTGTTAGGGCAACATTTTGAAATTAAAAAAAAATACACGTTTGGTAGCAATGTAACTAAAAAAAATGTGGGAGAAGCCCAATGATATCCACAGAGATGGTCCATCGGGATAGTAAACACAAATTCTCTAGAAAGCTTTTGTGATAAATTCTTTGAAAAATTCGTAGAGTGAATTTTGTAATGATCAAGTGGTGAGATGTTAGTTTGCCTTGTGTGAGATTTGGGTATGCCCGTGAGGCATCTTCTGATAGAATTTTCGATAGAGTAACCAACTGTTGAATCCGCCTTAGTGATCTACCATGACAAGGAACTTGGGACATTCGGAATGTTGGTGATGAAAGTTCCCGCCAAACCTGGAATTTTCTTACTACATTAATGTTATCTAGAATTTTATTGCATGTATAGAAATGTTGTGTCCTTCTAAGCAAGTATGATTGTTTGGACTAACTTGAAGATACGATGTAACTGGTGTCCTGACAATCGATGAGTCCTGTAAAAGAATTTGCCAAGAGTAGTATCCGTTGGGTATCATTCTGAGAAGCATATCTAAATACAAACATCAAAGAAATAATGTAACGGGATTCGAAATATGGTGTAAAGTCTGAGATCTACCAGTCAGGTGAAAGGAATATAAGTCAGTTAAGTGCAGAGATTGGCGTATAGTTATCTGCCAACTAAAAATAAAAAATGTATCTACCAATGTCTGAGAAGGAACTCAAACCCTTGATTGAAATAATCTATGTCTCCATGAAAAGGTAAATATGAGTGAGACTTTCTAAGTTCCTTGGAAACTTATATGTGTGTTTTGGTTTGTAGGTCTGTGAGTTGAACCTATACGCCAGGAGGGACCAAGCCAAGAATGTGCCATGACGGTAAACCGAAGGTAATATTATGCATATAGAGGGACTTTACGGAAACATATTTTTCAAATAATAAATAATAATACTCGCTAAAAATATGTATGCTTATTTAAGCCATTAGTTGTAATGTTTTATTTTACCTTTGAAAGTTTTGTGGTTAAAGATAAATATATTATTTAAATCTATTGTCTTAACAAGGATTTCAAATAAATAAGAGGTACTTTCATTGATTGTAAAATTTAGCTAAGTAAGTATTGTGACGTCTTATACTTGGATCCGGTAAATCAGGCCAGGTATAGGGCGTTACAAGTTAATTGGTATATGAGCTTTTGATTTAGCCGATCCTCTAGAAGTTAAGTGAAAGTCAACACTATATACACAATACGTTGGACCTGGCTTAGTCCCTCAAATAAGTTAAAGACTTTTGTGTGTGGTGAATATTTTGGTATACTGTTAATATTAGGGTAAGCGAGACAATGGAGAAGGAAAAAAATAACTTCCTTAATAGGATAAAAAATTTTGTACAAAAAGGAGTAAAGAAATTTAAGTACAAGGAAGGCAGAAAAATCCTTAGTTTCCTCCTTCATCTAGCTAGTTAGATGGTTTGGTGGGGGTTTCTTTTGTTTGGTGGCGTTCTCCAAAGGCGTCTTTTAGATCCATCGAACCTTCTAAGTCCTTCTCTTCATCCTTTACTTTAGGCTTAGTGAGAATGAAGAAGTTGGTTGATTGCTTCCATTCCCTTTAAGATTTTTCCTAGTTTTCTTGTAACACCCCTAACCTGTCTCCGTCATCAGATTAGGGTTATGGAGTATTACAATTCAAAACATGACATTTCACTTCATTTCAGAACAATTAAACAAATAATTTATAAACATATAACAAACAAAATTAATTTATGGTATAAATACACTTACGAGTCTTAAATTGAGCTTGCGGGGCCCTAAAAATAGTTTGAGAACAATTCGGGACTAATTTGAATCAAAATAAAAAAATGTAAAAATTCAAAAATTTTGGAAACAGAGGTCAAACGGCATGTGGCCAGACCATGTAACTAACTGTGACAGTGTGAAAAATTCCACACCTAAAAATTAATAAGATACATGGCCGTGTGGCCAAGCCATGTGAAATAGCTTAGGTCGTGTGCACCTTAAAAAGCTTTCAAAATAAGACAAACTTTCATCCAACACTTAGGTTCCAAGCCAACGCAAGCATTTCCATACTTTAAAAACACATTTAAACAAGCCTAAAACATGGCAAAACAATCAACCTAAGTGCCTAACCAATGTGTCATCATTGACACCACAATTCAATTATCAACCTCAATTCACTTGACACATCAACTAATTTGAATTCAAATTCATAAGTTCATATATAAAACTCTTGCCAAATTTATCATTTCTTCTTAATCATTCACATTCATTCATACCATGATTCAAACACTTAAATAAGGTTTATATCACATGACCAAAACAACTTTATATGAACATATTCACACCAAGATTAAATGCACATACACAAGTAAGCTTATACCAAGCTTAAAACATAACATTTGTAATAAGTATCTAAACATATACAAAAACACCTATTACATGTCATATAACCCAAAATAAACATATCAAAATCTACTAAAATGTATCTAGATAGTGTGATCTTTAAGTTGATCCAATCGCCCGACTCCACAAAACGTTATCTACAAGGAACAGAAAAGAACACGAGTAAGCTTTATTAGAGCTTAGGAAGTTCAACGGTTAAAACGATAAAGTTTACCGAATTAAATATAACAATTTTAATAACAAGATTAAAAGTCAGAATCTTCTGTCAATCACAATCCACAACATGTGAGTTTATATATAGACAAGTACGAAATCATTCACTATCAAGTCACAATGCTATCAGGAGATTCATGAATAATCGTTCAACAATTCAATAACAAGACATTTAACACAATAAACATTGCCCGATGAACGATATATGGATATGAGTATACAGTTATCCATTTGAAACACGCCAAATGCTCAAATGAGCCAATCCAACCGATAACACATCTCAGCACCAAATGTCTAGCCTGTAGTCTAACATCCCTCCTGTAACACGCCTTGGCACCAAGTGCCAAGCCTGAAGGCTTACATGCGCCCCCCAGTAACATGCTAGAAACACTGTAAATATAACACGATAGTCCGCAACAAATTCTAGACTTCGGTATATTCAGTGAATAGGAAATAAACAAGAATTATCATCTCATCTCAAACCAATCCCGAATAGTGCGCACTATAACTTATTAGCATGTCAATCGTACTCTATCCTACGTTCATTCGGCTCAAGAGTTATTTTTTGTAAAATACATATCCAAGTAATTTATTACCTAAATACATATTAATTTAACAGCTAAACATTCATTTCAACATTCATCATTCAATACCTCATTCAATTTATATTAAGATAAACTGAACGAACTTACCAGGGCTAAACTGTAATAACAATAAAGACTCAGGGACTATTTAACTACTTTCCCTTTTCCTCAATTATCTACTTGTTCTTAATCTGTAATATAATTTATTTCAACTATTAACTTCAATTTCATATACTATTCAATTTAATACATATAACTTCCTATTTACAATTTTACACATTAGACCCCAAACATTTACATTTTATTCAATTTGGTCCTTAAGACAAAAATAAGTTTATTTCAAATAATTAAACTTTAAACTCGTTGAACCCAATTTTTAACCATTCTAAGATAACCCTTTGATTTTGAATTTATCAAAAAAAAAATCATGCCTATTTTAATTTATTTTCAATTTGATCTCTAATCATGAAAATTACTAAAAATCACTTTACAAATTAAATAAAAATTATCATCAAGATTCATGCTCAAGAACAAACATCAAGAATACTTTAAGAACATCAATGATAATTTTTCTAAACTTTAACAACTTCACAAATTAATCCCTAAACTAATTAGATATTAATACAACAATCACAAAAATATAAATATTTTAAGAAACGGGTAAGAATTCAGCTTACATGCATTCAAAAATAACAAACCAAACTCCCAAGCCTTAGAGAAATGATGTTTCAGCCAACACTCAAGGAAAAATCAAGAAGATGATAACCCCCATTTAGCTTTTATTTTATTAATATTATTTTATCCTTATTTTAATTAAAATTCCTTACCAAATTTACCTAATGCTATCCACTACCAATATTAATGGTATATTTGCCATTATGCTTCCCCTCATTTAACTATTTAACCCTATTAACTATTTATACTCAACATTAATTGATTTTTACAACATTTACAATTTAATCATTTTTCTTTAATTAACTATCTAAACATTAAAATTACTAGACTAAAATTTAATGCGATACTAATGACCTCGTAAATATTAAATAATTAATATTTATGGATTGACACGTTGGGATTTGTGACTTCAAAATCACTGTTGTAACACTACTGAAAAACAAGTTGTTACATTTCTCTTTCAGAATTATAAACATTAAAGTTCAAAGATTCTATGGAGACCTTTTGAAGACAATTAAAGTCCACCTAACTCAGATTTAAAGAGCTCATAGAAACTTGGGCATGGAGAACCAGATTAGACCTGAGTTTGGGCAAGGCCTCTGTCAGATTTTTTCCTTGTGTCCTCCTAGTACTTTCTTTGAGCTTCCTTGTTTAGTACTAAGGAAGCACGATGTAATCTTTGCATTCCCTTGTACATGCACCAGGTAGAAGATGTTCAATCTTGGATGGGCGAAAACTCAAGTAGGTACTCTATTTACAGTGGCTACAAGTGCCGTATGCTGGGGAATTTACATCATAATAATAACCCAAATACTATCTCGCCCACAGAAAATTCCTTTTACAAAGCTATGGCTATTATCTATGCCCCAAAAAGTAAAAATCACAGTGTGGAAATTCTACAAGAATTTTGTTCCTACCCTTCATAATCTGTGCATAAAGAGGTTATTACTAATATGACATTCCCAAGATGCAATTCCTATCCAGAAGACTCAGCCCATGCGGTCCGTGATTGCCCCTCTATCAGCCTAGTCTGGGACCTCCTGGGTTTTCAAGTGACAGCAGCTCAAAACAACAATTCAATCACGAACTGGTTAGAAACAGAATTCAATAATAGGGAAATTGTAACAATCCGAATTTCAACGACATTGAAAATTTTAACTTTATGATCAAATTTATTCAATTAAGTTAATCGAAATTTTGAAAAGGATAATGGCGTGTTGGGCACGTAATGATATGGTCAAATTGTTAAGTGGAATTAGTTTAGTTAAGTTGCTAATTATAGTATAGGACTAAATCGTCAAATGGATTAAATAGAAGAAATTGAATGAAAACAATTAAAAGGGGCTTAACATGTAATTTTATTAAGGACCTTAGAGTAATTAAACCCTTAATAATTCATACTAATAGTAAGTGCAATTTATATATCATTTCCCACTATCTATTATTAAAGTTTAATAAAAATTGGATTAGTTAGTCAACTAAGTTTAATTAAGTTAAAAAGAAAAAGAAAATTATGTTAATTATATATGGGATAGTGGGACGAAAGAGAATGCCCATTTCTCTTCTTCCTCAATCAGTAGCAAAAACCAAAGAAAAGAAATCGTCACACCAAAGCATTGGTGAGTTTTCTTCTTAGAATTTCATTAGGATTTTGTTAAGGGGTAATAGATATTAAAGATCCATTAGTTAATTTAGTGAATTAGTAAGTTATTACATGAATTTCCATTGATGGAAGGCTTAAGAAAAATTAGGGTTAAAGACTCAAATTCATGCAAGTTGATATTAGTTAATATTATAGTTTAATGTATTAAAGTTGTAGTAAAAAAATAAACTAATCTTGAATCAAGCTTAGAATATAAGGTTAAATTATGTGTAATTAAAGATTAACTTGTAAAAGATAAAAATTGTGAGAATTGATAGTGAATAATGTAAAAGTTTCCTATATTAAATTTATGAAATCGGAATTAAAATCAATTGGGTAAATAGTAAGTTACAATCATTTTGGATATTAAGGCTTGTAGAGACTAAAATGAATAAAATACATTCTTGTCTATAATTTTCTTATTGGTGTTTGAATTGTGCGATTAATTTATTTTCTATATTTGGATTTAATTTCATTGCTAAAAACGACGTAAAATCATCTCGAGAAAAAGAAAAATCTAAAATCGTCAACGAATAGATACTCTAGTTTGTGCTCTCATAATTTGAGTTCATTAAATAATTATATATATATTTGGCTCATTAAATGTTAGAAAAGGATAAACTATCAATGTGATTGTATTTGAAAGGTACGTATATACTTGACTATATGATTTGCGATCATTTGGTAAATTGATAAGTATATGCTTGCTTGAAGATATATGATCTTTAATAATGAAATTTCCCAATTAACATTGTCGGATAAAGTCATAGTTGGCATGCTATAGGATTTGATTTGATAAGTAGAAAATTCAGTGCTATATGTGTATTGCCATAGTTCTCTAATTCCCTAAAGTTTGAGAACGTATCACCGGCTCAAATTCCCTAATGGTACAAGCGTATACTAGTGTGGTTAGTGAGATCAGTGCATTTATGCCTGGTCAACACTTCAATGCGTATACTAGTATGATGGTGGATTGATTTGAATATTTGTCCTTGAGTTTGATTCTGTTAATAGAGATTAAAATATGAAATTATATGCCAAACATATGTATTATTGAAATATGATAATAATGGCAATATGATATACGAAATTTATATGGTAAAGATAAATGCAAATACCTTGAGAGTGCATTGGAGAAATGATAGGGAATGGCAAAAGAAGATCGTATTCAAGTTATTCAACTAAAAAAAAAAGGAAAGAAAGATTGGGATCTGACATAAAAACAAAGAATAAAAAAAACTAAAATAAGAAATTAAAAAACAATAAATAAATATCCAAAACAATAAATAAATAAATAAATAATTGAAAATAAAAAGCTAAAAGTGAGAGATAGATTGAATAAATCAATGGACATGATGGATAAGTGTCCAATAAACCTTTGAGATATAAATCCCCTACAAATTTAATTAATGACTCTAATAAACCCTCCAAAAAATCATCATTGGCAAACTAAAGGACGAAGAATGAATTCCCAGAACTCCTTTAAAAAAATCGGGAAGAAAACTGCTTCTAAAAATCACAAGAAAATAATCTTGCACAAAAGAAACTAATTCTCAGGGTTGAAAAATTTTATTAATGAAAAACTATTGTGTTGTTAATGAACAATGAAGACACCTTTATATAGGCTAGATAATTACATCAAAATAAAACGAGTGTTTTACCCTAATAATATAAAAAAAATACCAAAATGGTATGTTGCTAATATTAAGTACCGAAATGGTACATTTGAATTGGTGGAGGGTGGTGCACCCTCATTTTCTGACACTTTACAGAAAAATATTATTTTATGTAATGGAGTGTGTCAGATAGGTGGCACCAGTTGTGCCTATCTGTTAGGCAGCACACTCAGTATATTTCTCCCCCAGTCCCCATCTGGCTTGTATCAGTTTGAAAAAAAAAATTAGCAGAACAAGAGAGGGAGAAGAGAAGAAAGAAAAGAAAATGAATTTTTTTTAATTGTTATTTTCAAATATAATAGATTATGATAAGAAAAAAAATTTGTTAGTATTATATAGTTTGTTTAGTGTTATTTTTATATTTTGTTTTAAAGTTATTTTGTTTATTGTGACTTGTTAGTAAATTTTGTGTTTAGATTATTGAGAATGTTATCTTGTAAAAAAATTTAATATATTTGATATTATTAGAAATGATAATAAATTTGATATTGTTAGAAATAGACTATTATCATTCATTAAAATTTTTATGTAAGTATTTTTATGCTATTCAAAATTGTTTTGAGATTTTTTTGTTAATTTTTTAACAGATTGAGTATTGAAGATGGATAATCAGATCTTCGTATGTGTTTATTTCGATGGAATCATCTTGACAACAACCGTTGGATGTATATTTGAAACACGATAACAAATAGCAATGAGATTTAATAGAAATGTCTTGTTGGATGATATGAAGGGAAGGATCAACGCAAAAATTGTTAGACGTTGTGGGAGAAGGATCTCGAAACTTTTCTACAAGTTTCCAATTTCGACAAGTCCCATCAAATTCACCGAAATAGAACTTGTAGATGACGAAGACGTGAAGACAATGATCGCTCTTAATTGTGGGAATCGGAGTGACAAAAATGCATCGATTCACTTATTTTCTGAGTTAGCCGGTATGGAACAAAATGAAGATCTTACTGCATATGATGAAGAACATGGAGCTCAAGGATCGTGCATGGTGGCTCCAATATCGTACGTTGATAGTGAATCAATTATACGCGGGACCGAAATCGATCTTAATGTTACACCCGATATTGATGTGGTTGGTGTTGATGGATACGATAGTAGTGATCCTTATGATTAAGAGGTCGATAGTGATCCCGATGTGGACGATGCCTCCGATGATATTGACAATGAAGACGTGAATGACGATGGAAACATAAACGTGTCTTCAGTCGGGAACCAAATTTGACGTACTGTGATACACAATGGGTCACACATGTCGCTCATAGACCCTGACGCGGGGCACGTAACAGAGTTCCTGGAGTACCCTGAAATACTTCTAGCTCACCGGCTGACCTTAAATTTTGATTCTGAGGAGTTATTTGTAGGCTAGAGATTCGAAAGTAAGGAAGAGTGCGTAATTGCTATTAAGCGATATAACATGAATATATCAGTGAACTACAAAATCGCAGTGTCTAAACTGACATTATATATTGAGCACTGTTGGAAGTCGGCAGAAAGCTGCAATTTGCAGGTACAAGCTGCATTTATTCAAAATTCACAGATGTGGGTGATACAAAAATTTGTTGGGCACACACATGCACATCAACACGTTTGATAGAAGATCATCGAAAACTTGATTCCAAAACTATCTGTACATGTATCATGCCAATGGTGAAGAATATGCCAACCATTAAAGTTTCGGTACTGATTGTCAAAATGCAGGCATGATTTTAGTATCTAGTCAAACATCGAAAGGCGTGGATAGCTAAACAGATGGCAATGAAGCAATTGTAAGGGAATTTCAATGCGTCGTATAATGAGCTATAGGGATAGATAGCCGCTATGCGGGAGTACGTACCGGGGACTGTCATTGAGTTATAGACACGACCTTATTATGGCCCGGATGACCAACTACAATCGGGAAAAAGAATTTTTCATCAGATGTTCTGGACGTTTAATCCATGTGTGCATGCATTTCCCCACTGTAAGAAAATATACACAGGTCCTACTTGCGATTGCTCAAGACGGCAATAAGAACGTGCATCCGATAGCATTTGTCATCGTAGATAATGAGAACATGAAATCATGGGAATCTTCCTTAACAACCTGCGGAGATATGTTATTAGCAACGATAATATTTGCATCATCTCTAATAAAGGGAAAGGATTAATTGCCGCCATTAGGAGTTTTAGCGTGTGATGGAGATTCGTTTACTACATCCGGCACATCGCGGCTAACTTCCATCAAGATTATAAGAATGCAGACTTGAAGAGACAAGTTGTGAGAAATAGGTAAAGGATAACCTTATCTTTTTAATATAAGTTTTAATGTTTTAGTGCAATATTGTAACTTATCTTTTCTTAATACATAAACAGCGCACGAGCTAGAGCCATATATTTTTTGCCAAAGAATGACTTGATTTGAGAGTGACATGGAGGGTCAAACGAACACATCTTTCCAACAGTGTTTGGGTACCATGGAGCCGTGGCAATGGGCTCAAATTTTTAACAAGGGCTTTTTTATGATCAAATGACCACAAACTTGGTGGAAGAGATTGATAAGTCGTAATTTATACATATTTTTATCCCATGCTTAGCACATTTTTGGATGAATTATCATTAGATTTTTAGAATTTGATGCTCTTAATCCTTTAATTTTATGTTTTATACTTAAGCGAGCATAGGAGAGTAAAAAAAGCGAGAAACGGGCCAAAAAACGGAGAAAATAGGTCAACGTGGAAAATCAACACGGCCTAGACCTCCTCAAACGGGTAGACTACACGCCCGTGTCCCTGTCGGGCCCAAGTCTAGTTCTATTTGAAAAAGGGAACTTTTGAGGATTCTAAGGCATTCTAAAGCCTATATAAACACCCTAGGGGAGGATTAAAGGGACACACGGAATGGGAGACAAGGAATTACTCGAAAAAAGCTTATTGATCCATCTCAGAAGCCGGATTCTCCTTCAAGACTAAAGATCTCCCTTAAATTTCCTTCAGGAGTTTTTGGATTTCTTTATGTTTTGTTATTATTATTCTTCTAAGATGTTTCCTTTTACACATATAAACTAAATCCCTAAATATCTAAGGGGAATGAAACATAAAATGGATCTTGTTACTATTTTCTGAATTATACGATAAATATTTGATTTGTTCTTAATTATGTGTTCTTAATTCTTGTTTTAATATTCTAGGATATTGATTCAAGTATTATGTGCTTATTCAGAGGGGCAAAAGTCCCTGTCTAAGAGTAGATCTAGCATAATTAAGCGGAGTTGATTGCACCCCTAGACATAGGACGACATAAATCTGCCGGATTAGGGTCAATCCTAATAAAGGAATCCATAGATCGAGTTAATACAACACTAGGGGTTTTAATTAGAAAAAAATTTTAATTAATCAACATAGGGTTGGACATTGTTAGTCTCGAGAGAGATAATAATATAAATTAGGGATTTCTAGGGATCGAGTCAAGTGAATAAATCGTCTAATTCAGAGTCAAATAACAAGTGAAGTCTAGGTGGATTTTTCCTTGGATATTGTCCAAATCAATCAGTTTTCCCAAAAGTATTTCTCCAATTTACTTCTTGTGCATTCTTAGTTTAGTTGATTAGTTTAGATAAAGCAAATCCCCTTATTTTTAGGCTAGATAACAAAAAAAAAGGTTAATACTAGTACTTTTAGTTCCTGTGGGTTCGACATTTCGGTCTTGCTATAAGTTATACTATTGTTCGATAGGTGTGCTTGCCTTTATCGTGATAATAGTTAGATTTCAAGTACGATCAATTATAAATTTAAAACTTATCACGCACATCAAGTGTTTGGCACCGTTGCCGGAGACTAAGATATTAGGAACGCTTGATTTTTATTACTTTAGCCATTTTTACTTTTATTACTTTAATTTTTTTTTACTAATTTTTCTTTTCTTCACTTCTGGCAGGTTTTTATAGTTTATGACTAGAAAAAACCCATCAAGACCTCTACCTTCTGATAATGAGATCGAGAGCACAGTTCGCAGAAATCGAAGAGAAATAATGCGAACCTTACAATACATAGAGGAAGGGCAAGAGAACGATATCCATAATACAATCGAGGAGATGGCTGACAATCAGAATAATCAGCTACCTCATGTGGTTGCTGCAGATCCAGTAAATCAAAATCTTGCTCCACCTACTATGTATGATTATGCTAAACCTACTTTAACAGGAGCTGAATCGAGAATAGTTAGACCTGCTATTGCTGCAAATAATTTTAAACTGAAACCTAACACGATTCAAATGATACAACAGTTTGTTTAGTTTGATGGTTTGCAGGACGAGGATTCAAACACTCATTTGACAAATTTTCTGAAATTTTACGCCACTTTTAAGATAAATGGCGTTTTTGATGATGTCATTCGCCTTTGGCTATTTCCCTTTTCATTAAGGAACAAAGTAAAATAGTGGTTAAACTCGTTACCGCGAGGGTCAATCACTACTTGGGAACAAATGACCAAAAAAAATTTATTAAAATATTTCCCACCAACTAAAACAACTAAATTAAGGAATGATATATCTTCTTTTGTGCAGATGAATTTAGAAACACTTTATGATGCATGGGAGAAATACAATGATCTTTTGAGAAGGTGCCATCACCATGGGTTACCTCTATGGTTGCAGGTTCTAACTTTTTACAATAGTGTAAACCCCTGAACGAGGCAACTTATCGACGCAGCCGCTGGTAGAACTTTGAACAACAAAACACCGGAAGAGGCTTACAAATTTATTAAAAAGATGTCACTGAATAACTATCAGTGGCAAGTTATGAGAACGAAGCCGACAAAAACTGCTGGTGTTTTTAACCTCGACGCGGTCACTATACTCTCTAACCAGGTAGAACTTTTAAATAAAAAGATTGACGGTTTGTATGGCTCTATTCAGGTACATCCAGTGATGAAGTGTGATTCAAGTGGATGAGGAGTACACACAGATTATCTAACCTTCAATCCTAGCATCAAGGAGGAACAAGTTCAATATATGAGTAATAATAATTCTAGATCTCAAAATAACTCATACAGCAACACGTATAATGCAAGTTGGAGGAACCATCCCAACTTCTCGTGGGGTGGCCAAGTAAATCAAAGGCCACAACATCCTCCAGATTTTCAACAACCACCTTACCAGCAAGAAAAGAAGCCAAACCTTGAGGAGATGCTAACGAAATTCATCTCGGTGTCAGAAACTCGTTTTCAAAACACTGAAATAGTAATTAAGAATCAACAAGCGTCGATCCGAGGGCTCGAAACTCAGATAGGCGAACTTACTAAACTGATTTCTAAACGACCACAAGGTATTTTGCCAGGTAATACTGAATCTAACCCAAGAGAACAACTTAATGCGATTACCATTCGTGATGAGGAAGGGTTAGTTGAACCTAAACCAGAACCGAGGCAAGGAATTGTGGTAAGTAAAGGTCAAAGTGAGGTGGACCACAGTGAGCAAAAACCGATAAGTAGAGAATACAAACCTCGAGGGCCATACCCCAGTGCGACAAGAAAAGACCACACGGACGAACAATTTGGTAAATTCCTTAAATTATTAAAGAAATTACATATTATCTTACAGTTTATTGAAACTCTTTCGCAGATACCAAACGCAGTTAAATTTTAAAAGAGCTTTTAGTGTAATACCCCCTACCCGTATTCATTGCCGGAATAGGGTACGAAGCATTACCGAAGTTTACGATTTTTTTTTATAATAATAATTTTTTTTAATTTAATTTTTTTACTCAATATATCCCCTTTTATAGATATCTAACATTCCCTGTAAATTTTCAACCGAGACCAATCCACATCAACCAAACCAATTCAACATATTTTCAAAATAAATTCATGCATATTTATAAGATAACGTCATCACATACCCAAAATCAGGTTTGTTAACCATACCAATGGCTAACTTTACATTCATTTCACAGAATCATTTACTTTATTAGCTTATACATGCCATTGATTTCCAAAATAAAGTTTCTTTATATACTGAAATCCTGAGGTTGATAGTGTGATGTATCTCCGACCAAATCCGACCTCCGAACTCTTAACACTACAAAACAGGGGAAAATGAAACAGGGTAAGCACTTTGTGCTTAGTAAGCCCATGTAACAAGAATTATACTTACCTAATATTTTCAATACAATGTAATAAACATTCATATATCCATTCAATGCATTATTACCCTACCATGCACAACTCAACGTTCAAGTTAATCAATAATTTTCATGTGTCAATAATATATACCATGATTGATGAACTCATCAATACCATGATTACCATTTCCTTATTATTTTTCAATATTTATCCCGTTGAATTTCTTGGAATTTTCGATGGATTTTCAGAGGTACACTTTTAGTGTACATTTTCGGGTCCGTCAATTCATATTCATGTGCACACATTTCCATTTTAGAGAGCACACTCCATGAACCTCATCTCTTACAAGTGGGATTACTGTCGAGCTAAATCCCTTTAATATAAACTCATAGAGCATTGTCGGGATTACCAGTCCAGGCTAAATCCCCTACAACGACAATGACTCTAATGAGCTTGGATCTGAATTACCAGTCCAAACTAAATTCAGACCCTAATTCGGATTACCCGTCCGGGCTAAATCCATTTTCCACATATTCTTCGGGAGGGCTATATCAGGATAGGATCACCCGTCCGGGCTAGATCTTTTTTATCGTCAATTCCTTTTCAAAGATCCATCGAAATTTCTTTTCATTCAACCGGGATTTATTCCCCTTTTTATCAAATATATCAATGTTTCATAAATTTCCATATAATGAACATTCAAATCATGTTCATATCAAAAACATGCATTTCAAGCATTTAAGAATATAATTCAAGTTACATGAACTTACCTTGATACTTGTTCGTGTACAAAAATCTACTAATCCTGAACTTTTTCATTTCCTCGATCTAGCTTCGTATTTGAATCTTCTGGATCTAAATAAATAAATTTAATTATCAATTTAAGACATTTCATGTTCATATGCAATAATTTTTATAATTTTATTATTATTATTTATAGTTTATTCAAAACTGTCTATTTGAGTCATAGTCACTAAATTATTTATAACTCGAGCTACGGAACTCCAAATTAAGATCCGTTAATTTTTCCTGAAACTAGACTTATATATCTTATTATCATAAAATTTTTAGAATTTTTGGTTTGGCCAATAAGTACAGTTTATTCTTTAAAGTCACCCCTGTTCTGCTGTCTCACAGTTCTGACCCTTCTTCACTAAAAATTAATTATCTCTTCATACAGAATAAGGATGATGTTCCCGTTTGATTCTATTGAAAATAGACTCATTCAGGATTCTAGACATATAAATTTAATCCCATAATTATTTTTATTAAAATTTTTATGATTTTTCAAAATCAAAACAGGGGAACTCGAATTCATTCTGATCTTGTCTTACAAAATTTATTATATCTCATGATTTATAGATCCATTGCTTATACCGTTTCCTCTATGAGAAACTAGACTCAATAAGCTTTAATTTCATATTTTGTTCATCTTCTAATTCGATTCCTACAATTTATAGTGATTTTTCAAAGTTAGTCTACTGCTGCCGTCCAATATTGTTTTAGTGCAAGCTGTTTATTACCATTTTTTCCCTAAGCTTTTAATAAATAACAATTTCATCCCTACTCAATTAGCCTCTCAATTGAGCTGATTTTTCTCAATTAACACTTTATTCTATCACCTTAAACTAGTTTACAACCTTTAGGAATCAAAATTTCAGCAATAAACTCTAATTCCAAATATTTTCACAATTAGGTCCTAAAAATCAATTTCTATTGAAATTACCTAGTAAAATCATCTCATAAATAAATTAAAGCTTCAATTTCATTCTATTTCATCATAAAATTACATAACTCAACCATGGTGACTTTCAATTTCATCCATGAAATCAAAAACTAATGAATTTAATAGTAGGACCTAGTTGTAAAAGTCTTAGAAACACAAAAATTACAAGAAAAAGGCAAGGATTAACTCACTTGGTGCAAAAATTATGAAATACCAGCTTAAAAAACCCTCCAATGGCGTTTTTAGCTGCTGGAATTGAAGAGAAATGAAGAGAAATCTAGATATTTCCTATTTAGTCCTAGCTTTATTTAGTTAATTTTGTAATATTCCAATTTTGCCCTTAATTTATCAAATTTCCTGCTAATTTCATGCCCTTACCTTCCAGCCCAAATAAATTTTGGGTCTAATTGCCTTTTAAATCCTCTTATTAGACACTTAAGCTATTTAATCATCCCATCCACTTTTACACCTTTTACAATTTAGTCCTTTTCATTTAATTAACTACCCAAACATTAAAATTTCCTAATGAAATTTTAATACCACATTACTAATATTTCATAAATATTTATAAAATTATTTTTGATTTGATTTTATGAGATCGAGGTCTCGATACTTTGTTTTTATCCAATTTCTTCAATAATTTCTTTTTCTAACTAACCACTAAATCGGTAAAAAAAATTATCGATATTTTCATATGATTTTCCTATTATATAATTATTCATGCAAAAATATTAAAATAAATTTCTCTTTAAATCGAATTTGTGGTTACGAAACCACTGTTCCGATAACCTTGAATTTAGGCCATTACATTTAGCAAACAAGTGGAAGTTAGATGAGGCGTCGCATGTGGAGTTAAACGCAATTTGCTCAGCCGTTCTACAGAATAAGCTACCCAACAAGTTGAAAGACCCAGGGAGTTTTACGATTCCTTGTTTAATTGGTAGTTTAAATGTTAACAATGCTTTGGCTGATTTAGAGGCGAGCATTAATGTCATGCCCTATAAAATGTTTAAACAACTAGGTCTTAGGAAACCCAAACAAACTAGGATAAGTATTCAATTGGAAGATAAAATAATTAGATTTCCTAGAGGCATTATTGAAGATGTGCTTGTTAAAATCGATAAATTTATATTTCCAGTTGACTTTGTTGTTTTAAACATGGATGAAGATAGTGGCGTACCCTTAATTTTAGGAAGATCATTTTTAGTAACTGCTAAAACAATCATAGATGTGGGCACAGGTGAATTGATACTTCGTGTAGGCAATGACACGATTACTCTCCAAGCTCGAGATTCTGCTAAAATATCTAGTAATCGAGACGATTCAGTTAATTTAAATAATGTTACAACTTAAACTTGTTATAGGAGTCCCCTAAGAAGAACGTGATGGAGCCTCATTCTAATTCATGCCACAAAAACAGAGTGATTCACGAAGAACGAAGGCTTCAAATTGATGAACTAGATGAATGACGAACACATGTCAAGGAGAAACTAGAAGCACACGAAAGATCAAAGCAACACCATGATGAGCGTAAGGATGAAACAAAGCAAATTAAAGTTGGGGATAAATTATTGATAGATGAAAAGGACCCCCGAATTGATACTTCAGAGCTTAATACAAACGGGGCAACTCTTTTTACGGTACTGAATGTTTCCCATACGGTACAGTCAAGGTAAATCATTCTCAATACGACACTTTTAAGGTAAATATTACTCAACTTAAACTTTATGTGGATAATAGAATTGATAGTGAAAAAGAAGAGTTTCGACTCCATGATCTGTCGTAATCATGCGAATGAGAGGTAAGTCGAGCTTAGACTATAAATAAGCGCTTCTCGGGAGGCAACCCGAGCACTAACGGTGTTGATTTCTTTAAACTTTAGTTTTTAACATCTAAATCATTAACTGAGTTCTTGAACACAAGTTTTCCAAATCCACACAGCCAGGCACATGGGCGTGCTTTAGGCCGTGCTCATATCACGAGCGGCGACACGGCCGTGCGATACGACTGTGTAAAAATAGAGTAATTTTTTTTCAAAACAGGGGATTCGATACGTTGCCACGACCATGCGACATGGCCGTGGACAATCCTGCCAAATTATCACGGGCGTGCAACACGCCCGTGTCTACAAGCCGTGGTCGAAATTGTCAACTTAACATGGGCATGCGCATATATACACAGGCATGGGAGAAGCGAACGAAGTAGGACACTGCTGTGTGACACGGCCATGTGTACCAATACGCCCAACAAACACGGGCGTGGGCTAAATTTTAGACTCACCCAAATTTGAAAACCACAAAACACACGGGCTGAAACAAAGGCACACGGGTGTGCCCCACGATCGTGTACCCCAATATCTATATAAACCATCACTATTCATCATCCCCTTCCCCAATACCTTAACTCTAGCCGGCGCTCTCTCCGCCGCCATCGCCACCTAAGCTCCGACCATCACCTCAAAATTCACCATTTCTCCTTTTTTCCCTCATACATATCAAAATCTTCTCTCTTGTCCTCCTTTCCCTACACATTCCTTTCTTCTTCTCTCTTTGCTCATTCTCCACTACAAACCCCCGCCATCGCGACGTCGCTCCTCCGGCCACCGGTCTTCCAGTATCGATTTTCTCTTCACTTTTACCTTCTTTTGATGCTTACTATCATGATAATATTAATTTTTCCATATTACTTACATTTTGTTTATTAATTGCTTATTATATCATCCTCATTCTTAGGATCAATTTCACGTATTTTGTACCATTTTCTTACTATTATTAGCTACTTTCATCTATTCCGTGTTGAATTTAATCATGCTATTACTATGCCATTTGCCATAAAATTTCTGTCGTCAATTGATTTATGTTATAAAGTTCGATTGCTTTTGGTTGAGTCTTATTAGTTTTTGGTTGAATTTGTTAGTTTAATTATATTCATGGTTAATTTCTTTTTGGATTTGTTAGCATATGTTATCTTCTTCGATTATTAAAATGTGATAATCGTTCTTATTGTAGATGTACCATGTCAAATCCACGTGGTAAGAAAACCACCATCCCCGCCTCAAAAAAGTAAAAAGTAGCATCCTCCTCGAGTCCTACCATAGAGATACGACACCCATTCCTTCAATTTCCATCGGGACCCCAAGAGGAACTATTTCAGATACTACGGGCTCAACCCCTAAGTGTAGGCCATTGCATTAATTGGTCCGCTCTAGAGCAAATCTAACTCGCTAACGCAGTCCAAGCTCTCCTGACTACTGACCCATGAGGGCTCTTCTTTGAGATCGTCGAGCCGACATATCTCGAGCTCACATTAGAAGTCTATTCGACCTTGCACCTTCAAACCGTTATGACAAAGTTCGATGATCCCGGAACGGTCCAGTTCTGACTCGTCGGTTTAGTTCGCCAGTTGAGCGTGCCTGAAATCGGTGTCGCACTAGGACTATATACGGAGGAGTTCATGGACGACGACGACTTCAACAGTCTCCATCACCACATCCACTATTCTCCTTCAAATTGCTGGAAGGCCGTAGTCCCTACTTCTGCCACTTATGACCCTAGCCGCTCCAAGGCATCGGTTCTCGCCCCATCACTGAGATACATGCCATCCTAGCCCACACTCTGATAGGACGGCGAGAGTATCAGCGTCAACACTAACGATGCCTATTTTTTATGAAGCATGGCGCATGAGCACGTATTCGACCTCGCTTATTTCATTGCCCTCGCTATTCACTATCAACAAAGCGGCATAGGAAGGGAGTCCTTTCCATCAGCCCATATGAGACTCTCCTAGCGCAGTACTTCGGTCTCAACACGGCGACGCAATCATCCTCCCTCACCCTCATTGGTTAGATATCCCCACAAGGCATCTCAAGTATGCTCCATATAAGGATGATCGAGCGACAACGAGAATTTAATTCTCCTCGGTATCGCCTCATCCAGCCAGCCAAGCAGGAAGACCCAGAGGACATTACTGATGATGTCCCTCCACCTCACGAGGATTCACCATCTCAGCCACAACTTATTCTTCGTCCAGTTCATGCGGCTGCTTCACTCTCTAACATCTCTGAGCGTCTCACTCGATTCGAGCACTAATGTTTTCAGCACTTTGATCACATTAATGCAACCCTAAATTAAATTTGTCAGCACCTTCACATCTCATCGCCACCCCCACCTCACGAACCATCTGGCGATGAGGAGTTTTGTAGACTTTTATTTATTATTTTTATTTTTACTTTCACGTTTATTTATTTTTTCTAATTACTTTTTATTTCTCTTTAATACTATTTTTACTTCATCTTTAGGTTTTACAATTTATATTAACCAATTTATGTTTTCGACCATTTCTTTATGAGTAATCATGCTACTTTATATTTCCTAAAGAGTTATTGATTCTATCGCAGTTATGAAGAGCTCCAAATCTCATTACTACTTAGAAATTTGCAACTCCACATGAAAATGTCCTCCACGACTGCCATGCCTTGCTTGACACAACCATAGCTACCATCAGTTATAATATTCTTTTAGCACAACACTTGTGGACTAACAACCTCTACCACCACCGGAGTATCCTCCTCCAATCTCACCCTTGCCTTAGCCGATTACTTTTCATTACTCCAATTCAAGGATTTCATTTTACATTTAGGAAGTTTCACTTCTCTCCCTATCTTATGATCTTATATCTATAATTTTCAGTAAACCTATCTTTATACATTGAGGATAATGTACATCTTAAGTGTGGGGGTTATTTATATCATTATCAAAAAAATCCCTGAATTTTGTCTTATTCTCACATGACTCACTGATATCACTATTAGAATAAATTTTGATTAATTTATGATTTTTATTGATATGTCTTGAATTAAAACATAGGCATTTATGCATTGATTGTTTAAACTTTAAGTAATTAGAGAGTCAAGCATGATAAGTTAATTTTTGAGAATTAAAATTTTTTAGGTTATTTCCCCAAGTTTAGGTATTATCTTGAAGTTGCTATGTTATTGAAAACACAATATCTTCCGATTTCATCTATCTTTTCGGTAACAATCTACAGGTTAGTTACGCTGATGCCAAGAATGTGTCAGCAACAAGACAACCAAATGGAGGTGAGACACATATTTGTTGAAGATGTCAAAGATGCAATGGTTGCAAACCATCGGATGGTGAGGTCGTTGAATATAGAAATATATTCACGTCTTGAAACGTTTCGAGTTACGGAGACCATCGGTCTTTGACCCAGTATACCACCCAAGTCCTACGAAATTGATCTCTGGAATAGACGGTGCGATTGCAAGAGGTTCCAAACACTTTATTATCTATGTGCACATTTTATGGTAGCGTGTGCTAAAGTCTCGCTTAATGTTGAACAATTTGTCGATGATGGGTACACACTCGGCGTACGTTACGTGTCTGAAAAAATGAGTTTCCCATCCTACCTGACCTGTCTACGTGAAAGGTGCCTCCGATAACTTTCGAGCTTGTCCCAAACAAAGGGTTGCGTAGGAATTCGAGAAGTCATCCGCAATCATCTAGAATCCATAATAAAATGGACATTAAGGAGAAATCCAACGGTAGTCATAGATTATGCAGATTAACTGGTCATAATCGGAGCAAATGCCCACAGTGAAACTATCATGTTAGACAGTCGTCACGATCGAGTATGAATTGAGCTTATGTAATTTATATAAAAAAATTTATATTACAAAGTTTGTTCCAATTAGATTATGGTTGTAATGTATTTAATTTATAAAACAAAATTTATATTACAAAGTTTATTCCAATTGGATTATGGTTATAATGTATTTAATTTATAAAACATAAGTTATATTACAAAGTTTGTTCCAATTAGATTATGGTTGTACTGTATTTAATTTATATAACATAATTTGTATTACAAAACTGTGTTTGTTACAAGTTTTAGTGTCTTAATGTTGTAATGTTGCAATTAAGCTAATTTATGACCACAAATTTGTTCCAATTAAATATATACAAAGATTATCTTTTTCTTTATCTATATTTTTTTAAAATAAAAAGTACAAATTTTGTAATATCAAAATTGTAAGAAATCCCTAAAAGTAATGGTTTGATGATATGGTCTTAGGGTATATTTCTGCGGGGTCAACGTTCAGTTGTAGGTAATTGCGGCGATCAACATCCTTTTCAGTCGCAGGTTGGGCTACGCGAAACATGAAAGAAAAATCATATACCCCAAACGCCATCGATAAACTTGAACCGGAAGGAGTGCCAAATTACGTGGATACGACCCAAGAAGAGTGGAGTACTGCGGAGGATATGGCTGAGAAGAGTGTTATATTGCGATAGATACGGGTCAGGAGAAGTACTATACTACAGTGGATACGACCCAAAGATATCAAACTCGAAATGATATGTGTCCTGACGAGCCCGAAAAAGTCATTGACCAGCAAATTCAAATTAAAAGAACTATCAGCCGAATGTGTATACGATCGCTTAGACTCGACCTTCAACTGTGGCTCAGGCTCGAGATCTTGCTTGATCTCTATATCGGCCACTAGCTTGTATGCCCTAGGTCACTACATGTGCGGGGGAACTACAATCAACTCCCCACCAAGTAAATATGGTTTTCCCGTAGTAGAGTACAATTGTATGTATTCTAACGATTGTTACAAATATAAAAAAATTCGTTTGAGGTCTCCGCGCCATCCGATTATCTTATATTGTAATATATTTTCGATGCACAACCCCCTAATTATTTTTATAGTTTCCTCTTGGTGATCAAGTGAATCTTCCCCACCTGCATTGGCGAATCCGAAATATACTGGATGCAACTAAACTGCTGGAGTACTCGATCTCCGTTATACCACTCGACTGTCTGAAAATTGATAATTAGTGCGTTAATGCACCACATGTGAGAATAAATATGGGCAGACGAGGGTATAACAACCTCAATTTCTGGTCTCTAATACGGCATCTAAATAAATTACACGATTAATAACATGGTTAAAATTTAACACGGTTCGAGTAAGATATACAAAGTAATTACAGGTCACAAATATTAGAATAATTTACCTCTTCCCCAGCATGTTGTTCAATCATCAAGCAATATATTGAGACAGTGTGCGACCTTCCGATACCCGGATAAAAACTCCATCTACAAAAATAAATTTCAAGTAAATATAGTATCGTTAGAATAGTATCATTATAAAGAAATTGTCAATTAATAACAAGTTAAATTTTATCACCTGTGCACTAGTAAAAATACGTATGGTTGGTGCCTAACCCATGCCAAGAATGACATCCAATAAAGAGCCTATGACTGCAGCAATACTAAGCATCTACCTATGTTTAGGGCATCAGACTTTATCGGCCGACAAAGCTTACGATACAACATATCCAGAACTGCAGAACCCCAACTATACGAGCGAACATTCTGCAAATCAGCTAATAGGGGTAAACACATCAAATGAACCCTAGTGTTGTTCGCATCGGGCATCAGTACACCCCTTATAATATGCATAATGTATGCTCGAGCTGTGCATATCAACTTATGCTCAATGGCATTAATTGATAAATGTTCAAAATTAGCTTTTAGCCATAAAAATTTCAAACCCATAAAATTGAACTCATCATCGACGGGCGAGACTCCTCGTATGGCAGCCGGCTCAATAATCGCACTTACGCCCGTTATGGCATTCCCATCGATTGGGAGCCCAAGTTGCAATGCAACATCCTCTAGAGTGACAGTGTACTCCCCACACAGTAAATGAAAAGTGTTGGTCTCCAGACGCCAACGCTCGACCAATGCAGATATTAAATCGTAACATAAATCAAACGTCTGGATTAATGCTGCTGACCCGAATCTAGCTAACTCCAAGTATGACATTAGTCATGCATCCGGAGAATATCTTAAACCATTTATCTGACCCCTTAATGCGCGATACGGGCCCGACAATAATAAATTACAAAAAATAGTTATAATAACATAATTTATTTTCGTAAATTACGTAGATCTTTTATTAAGAGAACCCGCGATTAACAAATAACAATATATTTCCATATATTATTAACTGTGTTTGATATGTGACTATCGTTTTTAATCAATGGAGCCATTGCGATACCTGCAATTTCAAAATAAATTTCGGTTATTAATTTCAAAGTTTGATAGATTTTCAATATTTTTCAAAATATCTAAATTTTATATTTTACTTTTAATTACAAAAAAATACCGGTGGAGAGGTTGTCAGAAGCGACACCACTTTGCAGTAATGGGACGGCTGCATGCTGACATAGTAATTAAAAGCAAAATATAAAATTTAAGTATTTTGAAAAATATTTAAAATCCATCAAACTTTGAAATTAATAACTGAAATTTATTTTGAAATTGCAGGTATCACAATAGCTCCATTAATTAAAAACGATGGTTACATATCAAACACAATTAATAATATGGTAATATATTGTTATTTGTTAATCACTGATTCCCTTAAAAAATATCTACGTAACTTACAAAAATAAATTATGTTATTATAATTATTTTTTTGTAATTTATCACTATTAGGGCTCGTACCACGCATTAAGGGGTTAGGTGAATAATTTTGGATATTCTCCGGATGCACGACTAATGTCATACTTGGAGTTAGCTAGATTCGGGTCAACAATATTAATCTAGACGCTTAATTTATGTTACGATTTAATATCTGCATTGGTCGAGCGTTGACGTCTGGAGACCCACACTTTTCATTTACCGTGTGGGGAGTACACTATCACTCTAAAGGATGTTGCATTACAACTTGGGCTCCCAATCGATGGGAGTGCCATAACGGGCGTAAGTGCGATACTTGGGCCGACTGC
Source organism: Gossypium longicalyx (assembly GCA_025698465.1). NCBI lineage: Eukaryota > Viridiplantae > Streptophyta > Magnoliopsida > Malvales > Malvaceae > Gossypium > Gossypium longicalyx. The sequence continues at coordinate 73,918,910 of CM047001.1, forward strand.
CCTTTGTTATAGCCTACTAGGACGCCCGTCGATGACGAGTCCAATTTTGCGAGTTTAAAATTTTCATTGCTGAAAACCAATTTTAAACATTTATCAGTTAATGCCACTGAGCATGAGCTATTGTGCGCAGCTCAAGCATACATTATACATATTATAAGGGGTGTACTGATGCCCGATGCGAACAATAGGGTTCATTTGATGTATTTTCCCTTATTAGCTGATTTGCAGAATGTTAGCTTGTATAGTTGAGGTTCTGCAGTTTTGGTTATGTTGTAACATGAGCTTTGTCAAAGACAAACCCTAATGCAAAAGGCATAAGCGAATGCCTTGTATTACTGCAGTCATGGGCCCTTTATTGGATGTCATTCTTGACATTGGTTAGGCGTCAACCATACGTATTTCCACTAGTGCACAGGTGATAAAATTTAACTTGTTATTAATTGACGATTTCTTCATAATGATACTATTCTAACGATACTATATTTACTTAAAATTTATTTTTGTAAATTAAGTTTTTATCCGGGTATCGAGAGGTCATACACTATCTTGATATATCATTTGATGATTGAGCATGTCGGGGAAATGGTAAGTTATTCCAATATTCGTGACATGTAATTACTTTGTATATCTTACTTAAACCGTGTTAAATTTTAATCATGTTATTAATCGTGCAGTTTATTTGGATGTCATATCGGAGACCGAAATTTACGACTATTATACCCTCATCTGCCCATATTCGTTCTCATATGTGCATTAACGCACCAATTATTAATTTCCAAATAGATAAATAGTATAACGAGATTGAATACTCCGACAGTTTGGTTGTATCCAATATATCCCAAATCCGCCAATGCAGGTGGAGAAGATTCACTTGATCACCAAGAGAGGAAAACATGAAAATAATTGAGAGGTTGTGCCCCAAAAATATATTGTAGTGTGGGATAATCAAATGGCGCAAAGACCTCAAATGGATATTTGTTCTGATTTGCAACCATCGTTAGAGTACATACAATGATACTTTACTACGGAAAAGCCATATTTACTTGGTGACAATTGACTGTAGTCCCTCGCACATATAGCGACCTGAGGCATACGAGCTAGTAGCTGATATAGAGGCCGAGCCCAAGCCCGAGCCACAGCCAGAGGCTGAGTCTGAGTGATCGCATACACATTCGGCTAATAGTTTTTATCATCCAGATTTGTTGGTCAATGAATATTTTCCTGACTTGACAGGACACGAATACTATTTTTGGTTTGATATCTTTAGGTCGTATCTACCGTAATACGATACTCCTCTCGACCTGTATCCATTACAATACAGCATTCCTCCCGGCTCGTAGTCATTGTAGTATTCCACTCCTCTTGGGTCGTATCCACCATAATATGACACTCCTCCCGACTCAAGTTCATCGATGACGCTCAAGGCAAATAATTTTTCTTCCATGTTACGTACACCCCCGTCTGCGACCGAAGAGGATGTTGATCGCCGTAATCACCCACAACGTGAACATCGACCCCTGCAAAAATATACCCGCAGGATCGCACCATCAAACCATTACTTTTAGGGGTTTATTGCAATTTTGATATTACAAAATTTATACTTTTATTTTAAAAAAAATATATAAATCAAGAAAAAAGACCATCTTTCTATATATTTAATTAGATTAATTGAAACTTTAAAAATTAGAACAAAATTTGTGGTTATAAATTAGATTAATTACAACATTACAAAATTAAAATATTAAAACTTGTAACAAATTTAATTTTGTAACATAAATTATGTTATAAATTAAATACATTACAACCATAATCTAATTGGAACAAACTTTATAATATAAATTATGTTATATAAATTAAATACATTACAACCATAATCTAATTGGAACAAACTTTGTAATATAAATTTTGTTATATAAATTACATAAGCTCAATTATTACCCGATCGTGATGATTGTTCAATATGTTAGTTTCACTACGGGGATTTACTCTGATTATGACTAACTAATCTACATAATCCACAATACTTACCATTAGATTTCTCCCTAATGCCCATTTTATTGCGAATTTTGAATGATTGTAAACAACCTCTCAAATTCCTACATAACCCTTTATCTAGGACAAGCTCGAAAGTCATCAGAGATACCTCCCACATAAATAGGATAGGTAAGACGATTAACTCATTCTCCTTGACACAGAACGTGATTGACAAATTGTTCAACATTGAGCAAGACTTTAGCACACGATGCCACGAAAACTGCACATAAATAATAAAGTGTTTGAAACCTTCTGCAATCGCACCTTCTGTTGTAGAGATTAACTACATAAGACCTAGATGGCATACTGGATCGAGGATCGATGGTCTCAGTAACTCGAAACGTTTCAAGACGTAGTGAATATATTTCTACATTCATTGACCTCGCCATCTAACAGTTTGCAACCATTGCATCCCTGACATCTTTAACAAACACATATCTCGCCTCTATCTAGTTGACTTGTTACTGACCCATTCTTGGCATCAAAGCAGCCAACCTATAGAATGTAATCGAGAAGACAGATGAAATCAAAAGATGTGTTTTCAACAACACAACGTTGATCCTCCCCACCAAGTTTGTGGTCATTTGACTATAACAAAAGCACTCGTGAAAACTTTAAGCTCATTGCCACGGTTCCATGGTACCCAATAACTAACGAAAAGATGTGCTCGTTTGACCCTCCATATCACTCTCAAGTCGAGTCATTCTTTGATGAAAAATATATAACTCTAGCTCGTACACTGTATATATATTAAGAAAAAATAAGTTATAATATTACACTAAAACATTAAAACTTATATTGAAAAGAAAATATTATCCTTCACCCATTCTCACAATTTATCTCTTTAAGTCTACATTTTTATAATCTCGATAGAAAATAACCGCGATGTGCTGGATGCAATAAACAGATCTCCATGGCACAACAGAACGCCTAATGGTAACAATTAATCATTTCCCTTTATCAGAGATGATGAAAATATTATCGTTGTTAATAACATATCTCCGCAGGTTGATAAAGAAGAATTCCCACGATTTTATATTCTCCTTATCTACGATGACATGCTATCAGAGCACGTTCTTATTGTCGTCTTGAGCAATCACAATAAGATCTGTTTATATATTTTCCATATAGCCAAGTCTCATCCACTTGCACAAACATCTTCTACTGGGAAAATACACGCACACATGGATTAAACGTCAAACATCCGATGAAATTTTTTTTCCTGATTGTAGTTGGTTATCCGAGTACGTACTTCCTCAATACGTACTTCCTTATGGCAACTATCCATCCTTGTAACTCGTTATACGACGCATCAAAATTCCCAAACAATTGTTCCATTACCATCTGTTTAGCTATTCACGCCTTTCAGTATAATACTCGATACTAGAATCATACCTGTATTTCGATAATTAGTACCAAAACTTTAATGGTCGGCATGTCCTTCACCATTGACATGATATACGTACAGATAATTTTGAAATTAAATTTTCAATGATCTTCTATCATATATGTTGATGTGCATATGTGAGGCCTAACAAATTTTTATATCTCTCGCATCTGCGAATTTTGAATAAATGCAACTTGTACACGCCAATTGCAGCCTTCCGCCGATTTCTAACACTCCCCAATATATAATGTCAGTTTTGACACTCCCCAATTGTATCTCCCTCTCTTGTTTTGCTAAAAAAAATTTCAAACTAATACAAGCCGGATAAAGGACTGGGGGGAGAAATATACTGAGTGTACCGCCTATCAAATAAACACAACTGGTGCTGCCTATCTGACACCTTCCACTACATTAAATAATTTTTTTCTATAATGTGTCAGAAAATGAGGGTGGTGTAAGAAATATAAAACTTCTAAATAACTTTAAATACTTCAAAAAATATTCTAAAATTCAAAATAAATAATAATAAAATAACAAACCCTAATAAATAAAACATTGTGCTCATATATAATAAAAATTAAATCTAAAAATCAAACCAACTATGATTTGAACTCAAATTAAAGCTCGAAACTCGTAATTTTCCATAATAATTCCGTCTAAAAATTCTATTCGCGTAGTCTTTACTAAAACGGTCATAACTTGAACTCTCGAACTCAAAATCAAGTAATTTAAAGTGCATTTTAAAAATAAGAGATAGATATTTGAATGTTATGAAGGCATTTCAACTCATAAATGTTTGGATCCCATCTAAAAAGTCATCGCAAGTCGACTAATTTTTTAAACTAAAAAATTGACAACTGACAACTTCGATTAATAGAATTTAATAAATTTCACATACATATATCATGAAATGTGACTTACAAGCAAGCAAAAATGTGAATATGAACATGCTCAAATAAAAAATGATAATGAATCATCCAAAGGAATAATGATTTATAAGTATATACATATTAATGAATATTGAAATGGCTAATGAATAATATGTTTAATCTTGACACTTAGTTCGTTTAATTGATATAATGACATTTATATTTGACTTTAAATTATATTAGCAACATTGAGTATATATTACTCAACGTACGATTATATTTATTTCTGTACATAGGTCTCAAACGAGAATCATAATAAATTCGAAGTCAGAAAGCATCCAACTCGAAACCAACTACTTGCATATTTTGGCATGTCACTTAAGTTAATACTTGGTATTTTTGGATAAATAGCATGTAACTATTACTTAACTTAATATTTGGTATTTTTTATATTTTGACCTATAATATTTTAAGTGATGAGTTTCTTCTTTTGATTTAAAGATTATTATGCATGTTTATAAGTATTTCGTTGCATGACTTGCTTGGCTAGACAAAGACGAAATAGATGCTAAGATTTGTTGGTGATTGAATGTGTTTTATATGTTGAATTGATGATTTTTCATTTGTGTGAAGTTTAGGTATAATTTAGTATGGTTTGACTGCTTGAAAATGTGCATCTCGGGTCAATTTGTCATTAAGTTTCAAAACAATAAGAACATGCCTCGAGACCATTAGAACAAAACTTATTATTTCATACGATTAATTGCTTAGTGTCTCAAGCTTGTCAAACTAGTCTCAAAATAGCCTCAATCAAGTTTCAAGACAAAGTGGCCTTTGTCTTGAGACAAGAGCACATTGAATCTAAATAAGTTTTACCTTGTTCTAGGTCTCGAGACAAAAACCTCTCTTGTGTTAAGACACTCAAACATTGAAGCTAAAATAAAAAAACATGGAAAAATTGTCTCGAGACCCAATGTTGAACCTTGAAGATCTTTATCTCCAGACATGAACTTCTTTGTCTCGAGACTTGTTGACATAAAAGCAAAAATTCCAAAGTAAAAACGTTGTCTGTCTCGATACATGAGGTTCCCCGTCTTAAGATAACAAATTAAAATTTGACACTTGGATTTGGATACTAACTCTAAAATTTATTTATATCCCTGTAACTAGATTAATTAATTCTTATGCGCTATGAATGCATGTGTATGATCATAACAAATGGATTAACTGTTATGAACGATAATTATGAATTTAACTTTGTAGATTTATGTTAATTTAATCGGAGTTGCTTTGATAATATAACGTGGTGAATCTGGTAACCGAGTTAGGTATGGATAGTCACAGGAATGATGACTATGAAGTAATGGCAGTCAGCATTTGGGCGGCCTGATTTGCTGAAAACAACTTTATGAACGAGGCAAAGACAACAATAAGTGAGGATTAACGTACCTCTATTCAGGCGCATTTGTTAAGAGCTTAGAGAGTTATCAAGGTCCAAGGTTGCAGTCACCACTTTGAAACTGCCTTCAAGAGTGAACAGAACATATCAGGTCCGGGTGTGGTGATTCGGAATCAGGAAGGGTTAGTGATGGGATCGTGTGCCTTAGTGATGAAGCATGTACCTACCCCTTTCGGGGCGGAAGCCCTAACTTGCATGCAAGCTTTGAAACTGTTTCTGGATTTTGGTTTTTACTCGATTGAGCTTGAAGGGGACTCCCTCTCTGTTCTTAAGAAGAGGAAATCTACCAGTCAGGATTTTTCTTTAATTAGTGCCTACATTGTTGATGGTAAAAGATTATTAGACCGATTTGCACTTTGTAAGAATTTGTTTGCGGGTCAATCCGAAAATAAAGCGACACATTTGATGGAAAAAGAAGCTTTCCTAGGAAATGAAGCCACTTACTTGGTTGAAGATGCTGCCCCAAATGAAGGCAGATAAGAGGTTTGTAGACCCGCCTTCAAACCACCAACTACTCTTGGTCTCAGATTGTAGGACATCTCGTTTGTTTGACTGTCCTAAATATTGCAGCATCTGAATCTGTATAAACTTTCGTTTGTTTGGTTTGGAAGGGAGAACATTTTGATTCATTTTTTTTTTTTCTAACTTACTTTTGATTGTTATTTTTGTTTCATAACAGCTAGCGTTGATGTGACTTTTGATTTGTACCACTTGCTTAGCCGAGTGGGTTTTGTCTGTTTTCTCTCTCCCATTACCTGGATTTCTTTAATAAAAAAAAACTATTTAATGCATTATCTTCAATATTTTCTTTTAACATATATTTCGGCATTATATTTATCATTTCAAATCTTGCTTGGTAAAACATAAAACTGAGAATAAAGAAAAATAGATTTGTGGATTGCTGAAAATACCAAAGAAAGAGAACCCATTACAATTTAAATTCTCATTTAAACAACATTATCATTTTTATATTAAAATACATGAAAATTTAATTAATTATAAAAAAATAACATTTCAACCCAATCTTTTATTTTTCTATACTGTACCCAAGCAATTATTTCACCTCTTTAGTGTTTTCTTTTTCACTAGAAACAAACATAATCTCTTACTCATATTTATTGTTATACTTGTCGTTAAATTTTTTTCAAGTAACGCCTAAATCGCTATAGACATGCAATTAAATATTATCCAAAACAAAAATAAAGGTTGTCACAAAATTTTAATAAAAATATTAATGTTATTTAAATCTTTTCATTTTCATTACTGGGTAGTATATTTACATTGGTCACCTCCTAAAGAGGGCTATGTTAAACTTAATACTGATGGTGTTGTGTTTTCTTCAAAGGCTTGTGCTTCTATTGGAGGTGTTCTCAAAGATGCTAATGGGTTGTGATTATATGGTTTTTCAATGTCGATTGGAGAAGGTATAATATTTCAGGTTGAAGTAAGGATGATACTTGAAGGACTTCACTTAGCTTGGAATAAGGGATTTCAGAAGTTGGAATTAGTGTATGATAATGCTTTGTTGGTTGAGATTATTCTAGCTGGTGGCGTTGCGGATAGTAGTTGATAGAGCCTCAACTGATACAGAAAATGCTTATTCGGTCTTGGGAGGTTCATGTCAAACATATCCCACGGGCGTAGGATACAATAACGGATCTTTTGGCCAAAATTGAAGTTCTAGAGTTACTACGATTCCATCTGTTAAAGGAACCTTCATATGTTGTTAGGGAACTGCTTATGACGAATTATAATGCTTCTTTATTGAATTAGGGTGTTCATTTTGTTTCGCTTATTGTTTATTTTTACTAAAAAAATAAAAAGTTAATTCATACACAAGTTATTTATTGATATTTATTGATATCTCTACACTTAAAAATTTTTCTTCATATTTTTGATAAATTTTTTTATTAAATGAAGGTTAATCACATGTTTTTTTATTCACATTTGTTTTTAGGCCTTGCTTCCATAAAAGATAAAAAAAAAATTTAATGTTTTTCATTAAAATACTATTATCATATTTCCATGTTTTTATTAAAAAAATTGAACTCTAATTGTTGACACCGTTAATTTTTTTATTAAATTCGTTAGAATGATATTTTAACTTATTTTAAAAAATACGTGAAGTTAATAGATAATTTTAATATTGTTAACAACTCTTAAAAATTACATTATCATTTTAATCAAAATAAAGCATTTAAGCTAATCAATGACATTATAAAAGTTAAAGGCACCAAATTATGTCAAGAAGTTAAAGTATAAAATTAAATCTTAAATTTGAGCATAGTATAGGACCAAAATTGAAACTTGACCATTGTTGTATAATCTATAGAAAAAATATGGTGTCATACCAGCCACCTTCAATCTTTTTTCTTTTTTTTTTTTGCTAGTAGTTTATAAATAGTTGGGAAAAAAATCACTTTTAACCTTTCAATTATAAATAACTTTTTTTTATTCTTGGACATTTGTCAGAATATAAAGGATATGATAGTAAAATGATAAGATAACTAACACATATAAGTATGTAAATTATTTGGACTAATTAAGACCTTTGTAAAAGGAAAGAACTAAATTATATAAATTAAAATATAAAGATAAAATATCAAATGTGAGTATAGTAGAAAAATCAAAACTACAATTTTACCATTATCTTATAATGACTAAAATAGGGGAAAAAATCTTGTCATTAGTTAGTCCGAATAATTAGCGCGGTTAATGATTTTGATAATTCATGTGGATTTAAAAAAAAAAAGATTTATTCCAAGCCATCATGCCAAAATACTTTTTTTTTAGAATAGTATTATGTTTAAAAAATCACATAAAAATTTTTGTCAAAGTAATCAACAATATTAGCTATTTGGACTAAACATTATAAAAAGAATAGGACTAAATTATTATAGAAATTGAAGTATAAAGATTAAATCTTAATATTAAGCCTAGTAAAGGGACCAAAAGTGATATTTGTCCAATTTTTTGTAAAATGGAAAAAATTAGTAAAAGAAAAGAGAAGAGAAAGAATGAACGTATGTAAAGTACTAGAAGGACCAAAAGTGCTATTTGATCAAAATTGTATAAAATGCAAAAAGAAAAAAAGAAGAAAGGGAGCAACACGTGTCAATTGTAGGACTATAGTTTCAATTAGATAAAAAAAAAAAAAAAACCTTTACTAACAGGTTATTTATTATAGCGGGGAGATTGAGAATTATGTATTGTGAAATTTAATTTAGTGATGATATGTTAACGATGCCTTGGTATTAATAGTAAAAGTTGGAAGTTTTGAGACTTTGATATCATATATTCAATTCTCACCTTATATAAATTATGCATCCTACTTTAAAAAATAATAGTAATAAATTGTAAATGTAAATACCCATCAACCTCATTAAATTAAAATGTAATGTTGTTGGATTATATCATCTTTAGCTTACAGATGTTGTATACATGGATTTTGTAGTGTTTTATATGGAAATCTTCATCTGCATAAAATTCCAATATGTTGATGATTTTAACTTGATATTACGTGCGCTTCTTCTCTTTAACCGGTCCTCTAGGTATCTTGTTAAGAACTATAGAATCAAACCTTTTGTACATTTTGCTGGCCTTTCTGGTCATTTTGCTAGCATGATACTCAACTTCCTTCTCATACCTAGCATACAGATACGGCAACGTTTCCATGCATAGAAAGCCTTGATCCAATACAAAGAAAAAAAACAAATTACTATTAGCTTTATGGTATGTTAGTAAGGCACATGAGATGATAATTAAATCTTACCAACGAACAGGAGATCCAAGAAGTTGAAAATTGATCCTATCACTGATATTATGTACAGAGAAGTAAGTACCTGTAGATATTTAAATTAATAAGAGGATAATTTGATAAGTAAATCAAATTTTAGTTGTCAAGATGATACCAAAAAGAAGTATAGTGGGTCATTTCCACCAGCAATGTGAAGGAATTTTCGCGATAATTCATTCAACCTTCTATGGAAGGTGGAACCTGCTTCTCTGAAGGCATCTTCGTTGGATATCAACTCAGGGATCTTCGGAGGATTCCTAGAGAGATGAACGATATGATTCAAAAACGAGGAGGTTTTACTTGAAAACTATATATACACACACACACACACACCATACCATCCAAAATATTCAGCAGTGATGCTCCGGATGAAGACGATAAGCATTGTGGTGATGCAGATGTGACAGAAGAGGGTGACGAAATTGTATTCAACCACCTCGAAAAGATACCATATCGCTGTTACCCCAAATAATAATGTGGCTGATAATTTTTGGTTCCTCCATAGTAACACATCCGCAACTGAAATTTTCATCAATTTCTTAATGTTCAGTAAAATCCAATATTTGGTTCACATTGACACTGCATATATCAGGAGCCATTTTGGAAATGACCCTTCATTTTCAACACCTATATCTATATATCGAACCCAAATCTAAAATCTAGAGAGAGAGAGAGAGAGAGAGAGAGAACCTTTTCCTCCTCCAAGAATAGCATGCACAGGCCTTTCACGTCCAAAGAAATTTACCCGTGGTGTGGTGGTCTCACCGTCGGAATCATAGGATTTGTTTATCGGCATGGTTTAATATACTTAGTTTTTGTTGTTGATGACAAATAATAATGTTCCAATCATCATTTTGCATTAATTAAACCAAACTTATATACTAAAAATGGGCCTGGGGGGATTCTAGGCTTGGAAAGAAAGTAAATCACAATAAAGAAGGAAGGAATGCCTTGGGATGTTTCCTTTTAGCGAAATTTATTGCTTCGCATGCCCGCCACTAATAAAAGTAGTGAATCATTAAACATTGCTGATGACTTAATGTCAACTTTAATTGCACCCTTATTATGTCAAATATCACGTGTGACAGCAATAAAGTTATAAGTAGCTTCTTTTTATAATTAATACTAACTTAACTTTTCTTTTCTTTTCTTTTTTTCATTTGCTTTACTTTGTGTCGTACCAAATATATGTAAATCTTGATTTGAAATGTTTGTCCACTTTTGATAATAGCAAAACTAACAACCTCTTAAACCAGTGTGGAAAGGATGACAGGTACGAACGGTACTTTCTCTTTTTCGTCGGGAACCAACAATGGTGGCAAAGCCATGAAAAAGGTATGGCTGCGAGAGGACGATCCGCTTGATGATCCAGGGGACACTATGGAGTCAAATTCGACTAGGGGGTCTAGGTCTTTCAAAGATCAGCTAATGGAAAATGGCCAAGAGTCGAAAGGGAATGGGATGGCTGTTGGCAAAGATGATATCGTACTCAATGAAGGTGATTTTACGATAAGTGAGATCGATGGGGTTCCTTCAATCAAGGTTTTTGACAGGGTCCATAAGCTATAAGAGTTGAGTATGGGGCTGACGGTGGTCGTCAAGTTGTTAGGGTGAAGGATTGGTCTTAATACCCTGTACAACCGCATCTAGGCCTTGGGGAGCCAAAACAACCTATTCATCTCATGGATATTGATAATGATTATGTTAAGATAAATAATCACCGGGGGATAAATTGTTTTTTTTTTTAATTAAAGTAAAGATGACAAATAATAAAGATTCAAAGATTTATAGTGGTTTAGTCTCAAACAAGTTACCCCCGCTATCTTAACTTATCACAACTAAGGATTTCTCAAATTTACTAAGTTTGAACATTTCACGTACAACGTTTAACATTTACAATCTCTATCTTTTCAATAAACAAGATAGAGTCATTTCCCGTTAAGGTTTTCTACCCAACACCTTAAGTAAATCCTTACAAAAAATGAGAAATAAAGTTTGGAAAGGATTATAACCTCTAAAAATTTGATATATAACAATTAAACAATCTCATAAAATAATAAAACATTTGAAAGAATGAATATTAGCTAAACCTACAAGTATGTACAAGAGAAAATGAGAATAATAATGAGAATTGATTGAAATTAAGCTCTTGATCTTTGTATACTTGTTGCTTGTCTTCATATGAGTGTTCTTGAATAATATTTAGCTTCTTATTCAATTATGGACCTTTGGAGCCATTGGAGGGAGATTCTAGCTATTGGAGGGAGTTTTTAGCTGTTGAGAGCATTGATTTCACACATTTAATGTAGCCTAAAACAATATGTATGATCTGTCGTAATTTAATACGTCAAATTAGGCTTCTTAATACACTTGAGGAGTTTATTCTCAAGCATTTTAAGTGTCTTTTTATATATTTTTAGTGATTTTTAGTTTTGTTGTTAATAAATTATTTTTATTAGTTTTTAAGCCATTTGAGACTCAATTTGGCCAATTGTCCCATGGGGAACCTAACAAGTTAATTGAGTGGTGTAGGGAGTCAATGGTGGCCCAAACGTGAAGAAAATATCACTCAAAAGGGGGGTATCGCGGTATCAAAGCTTGGAAGTCGTGATACCCCTGGCAGTGTTGAAATAAAGAGAATTGAAGCCAGCTACAATGATACTGTGATACAGAGTAATGGGTATTGCGATACCGAGACATCCTATGACCACCCATTTCAGGATTGTTGTGGGTACGTATCACGATACCACTACGTGACGAGTGAAAAACCTTTAGGGGCAAATTTATGTCCAAACAAACTTAAGTTTATTTTTCATTTAAGGGCATAATGGTCAGTGTTAGGTTAAATGTTAATAGGCTATAAATACAACTTTATAAACCTTTTTCTTCAGATTTGGTTGGTTGAACATCTCTCCATAGGTTTTCAAAGTTTTAGGTTAGGCTTCCTTTCTTTCTTTCTTTTTCATTTTTAGATTAGGTTTTCTTTCTTTTTTTCTTTTTAGAATAGATTTTCTTTTTGTTGTTTTCTTTCTTATTTCTTATTAAAGACTCTTATAAATGAAGATGGATGAAACTTTTGAATGTCATTGGTTCCACATCTAAATGAACATTTCTTATCCTTATCTTTATATTGTGCTTATTAACTGTTCGATGAAATGTCTATTTTGGTGTTAAGCTTTATTATGTACTAAATTGTTGGATGATTGGTTGATTGATTGTTTGTTAGCTTAAGTTAATGTTTATTCTTGATTGATTGGTTGTTCAATTATATCGAAATGTTTAATACGTTAGAATTGACACCTTTAGTAGAAAACCAAGATAAATGAGACCGAAAAAAGAGTTTATCCTTAGATAGTTTGATATAATCGTGCTGAGTTGTAACACCCCTAACCCTATACCATCACTAGAATAGGGTTACAGAGCATTACCGGACATATCGAACAAATTACTAATAACTCACAAATAATTAACATACGAAGTATAAATTTAATCCTTAAGTCCCTATAATGGACCCTTGAGGTCCAAAACACGTATTAGAAGTGGTTCGGGACTTATACAGGTGCTCGGAGAATTTTCGTAAATTTTTAATTTTTTAATTTAATCTTTCATTTACCAATTTAAATCATCACATATTATCCTTACAATCCAAAATCACATTAACTCAAAATACAACCTAGGTACATGCCACATATACCAAAATAAAATATACATCACCAAGGTTGCTGAGATCGGGATTGGTTCGGATGCTGGACCAGATTTTGACTCCTACTGACCTGCGCACGAAAAATAACCGTACGCTGAGTATAGACATACTCAGTGGTATTACTATAATTCAAACTATAATAACAATAATGAAATATAAACATTAAACATATAACAATTGAATTTTCTCAAATATTAACTCGTTCTTAAACTTCATTCGTTAATAATAGTAATACAATTTCAACTATTTATCATTTTCAATCAAATATCATAGAATTCAATTTTCTTTACTACATCAATGTTTAGTTCATGCCTTCCATTTCCAATCTCAATTTCAATCCACAATTTAAATTTCTCATTTCAATTTTTGACCCTATTAACAGACCCGGACTTTGGCGGATACACGGATCCAACCAAAGACACCAGAATGGCACCCAGTGCCTCATCAGATAGTTCGAAGCAAAGTTGACACCCAGTGTCTCATTGGCCTAGCCGAAGTAAAGTGGTACCCAATACCTCATCGAATCTATCTGAAGTACAATAGTGACACCCAGTGTCTCATCGACTCGAGGTCGAAGTATCCCTAAACACTTCCAATCCTATGGCATGCCAACTATATCCGACTTAGCCCGACTAGTTAATAGGGTATTTAATTCACTTTCTCTATTTCAATCAATATTCACATCAATTCCACTTAAATCAAAATTTCACTTTCATTTCAAAAATCCACTTTCAAAATCAAATACATTTTCCATTCACCAATCAAAATACAATTCAATACTAACCCATATTTGTAATACCCCAAAAATTTTTACAGTAAGATATTATCCTTGATATAGTAAAATAAGAAAATAAAGGGACAAAAAGGAAAATTTTGAGTTGTGTCAACCTTGGGAAGTATATTATGATATATTAATTCAAGAAAGGACTAAATTATAAAGATGAGAAAAGTCTTGTTGCACAAGAGTAAATACTCAAAATTTGAGGGGTTAAAGTGTAAATATAAAAAAGTTGAAGGACCAATAGTGCAAATATTTTAAGGGTAGAATGATCTAGAAACTAAGGAAAATGAATGAATTAGGACCAAATTGAATAAGGTGAAAAATTATGAGGGACTAAATGGTAATTTTATCAAATTAAGTGATGACTCAAGGATGGAATTCTAAAAGGTCATGAAGGGCAAAATGGTCAATTAGAAAGAGAGAGAATTCTAGAATGTAATGATTATGTTGATGATATTTTAAATTAATTAATTAGATAAATATTATTTTATTAATATTTTAATGAGATATTTATTATTATTTTTTTATTATTTATTTAGTATATAAGGAAGGAAAGATGAAGAATTCTCATCATCTTTCCATGCATATGCATGCAAACGTTTGAAGAGAAGAAAAGAAAGAAAGTTTTCTTTTCTTTACAATTTAGTCCTTCCACTCAAAATTTATTATTTTCACCTAGAAATCAAAAGAATTTCCATAGCTACCAAGAGAGAAAAATGTTAAGGAGACTATGAGGAGTTAGAATATCAAATTGGATTCAAGGAATAGAAGCTAGAGGAGAGAGAAAATCAAGATGAAGATTAGAACAAGGTAAGAACATCATGACTTCAATATATTTTTAAGTTTGATATTATTTAAAAAGCATGAGATTGATGTTAATGTAGAGTTTCCTTACATATGGTCCTATATTCTTGATATGTTAGTGAAGAGAAAACAAGAGAAAGTGATGAGAAATAGTGTAGAGAAAGAAAATAAGGGTGTTATAAACATGGTAAATAATATCTTGCACTAAAATAGTTTTTGACAACAGTAGTAGTCTAACTTTGAAAAATCACCAAAAATTTTAGAAATCGAATTATAGGATGAATAAAATATGAAATTAAATCTTATTGAGTCTAGTTTCTTATAAAATAAATTATGTAAGCAATGGAATTGTAAATAATGAGATATAATAAATTTTGTGAGACAAGGTCAAAATGATTTCGGGTTCCTCTGTTCTGACTTTGGAAAATCATCAAAAATTGTATAAAAATAATTATAGGCTTAAATTTATATTTTTAGAATTCTTAATGAGTCTATTTTCAATATAAATAAATAGGAACATCATTTTCAATATAAATAAATAGGAACATCATTTGAATTCTGTATGATGAGATAATTAATTTTTAGTGAAGAAGGGTCAGAACTGTTAGACAGCAGAACAAGGGAAAGTTTAAAGAATAAACTGTACTTATTGGATAAACAAAAAATTCTGAAAATTTTATGATAAAAATATATATGAGTCTAGTTTCAAAGCAGATCTTAATTTATATATGAGTCTAGTTTCAAAGCAGATCTTAATTTAGAGTTCTATAGCTCCAGATATAAATAATTTAGTGACTATGACACAGATGGATAGCTTGAATATTCATAAAAGTAAATAATAAAAATTATAGATAATGTTATTTACAAGTGTGTTATATACATTAAGGATGTGGAATGGAGAGGAGGAGGAGGAAAATATGTATGAATATTCATCTAGCATGGCTAATTTGCATGTTTTAGGCTCAGGGACTAAACTGAATAAAAGTAAAACTTTATGGGCAAATTTGTAAAAATATCAAAAATGATCAAATTGCATGAAATGGATTATTTTATTATTTAAATTACAAAATTGAATGAAATTATTAATTTAGTTCAAGATCGGGGGAAAACATATTTTAGGGATTAAATTGAAAAGTGTTGAAATTATGGAAAATTTTGATATTTTATAGAATTCATGGACTGTTATCAATATGTATGAGAATAATAGGTGGAAATAAGGATTAAATTGCAAGAATTTTATTTTCCTGACCCTAAGGACGAAATCGTCATTAATTAAAAGTTTAAGGGCAAAATGATAATTTTGCCTAAAGTATTAATTAAATGCATTAGAATATGAAACGAATGAAAATGATGATCAAATTTATTTATAAAGATCCGGACGACTCAAATACGAGACTTGATTGTGGAAAAGAAAAGATATCGAATTAATGAAATTATAAACACAAACAAGCAATGAGGTAAGTTTGTGTAACTTGAATTGTATTTTTAAATACTTGAAATATGTGGTTATGAGATAAAAATATGATTTGAATGTTCAATACATGATAATTGATGAAATATTGATAATATTCGATATAAATTGAAAATAAATCCCGGTCGAATGGAATGGAATTCAGTGGATCATTGGAAAAGGAATTGACGGTAAAAAGGATCTAGCCTGGACGGGTGATCCTATCCTGATATAGCCCTCCCGAAGAATACGTGTAAAATGGATTTAGCCCGGACGGGTAATCCGAATTAGGGTCTGAATTTAGCCTGGACTGTAAATTCGGATCCAAGCTCATTAGAGTAATTGTCGTTGCGGGATTTAGCTCGACCGTAATCCCGACAATACTCTATGAGTTTATATTACAGGGGATTTAGCCTGGACTGGTAATCCCGCTATAAGGATGAGGTTCGCGGGAGTGTGCTTTCTGAAATGAAATGTGTAAGACCATGGTTGAAAGATACCATGGCAACATGATATGAAATGTGTAAGACCATGGTTGAAAGATACCATGGCAACTTGACGAGGAATGAATAAGACCATGGTTGAAAGATACCATGGCAACGTGATATGAAATGAATAAGACCATGGTTGAAAGATACCATGGCAACGTAACATGAAATGAATAAGACCATAGTTGAAAGATACCATGGCAACATGACAGAAAATGAGTAAGACCATAGTTGAAAGACACTATGGCATCATGTCAAAGATATATAAGACCGTGGATGGGAGACGCTATGACATCTATTAAACAATTGATATTCAGGTAATATGTATCAGATGACGAATGGATATATGAAATGGTAGTGTGAAATGTTTACAAGAACTGGTCATATGGAAATATATATATACAAAATAGTTGTATGAAATAATTATGAAGATAGATAAACGAAATAAGTATAAGTACATGGAATATAATTTATGTTAAGTTTGATATAAACTATTACCGGAATAAATATACATAAAATATGTGGAAATGATGGAGCATGAAATATTGATATATTGAAATGATTGATATATATTTATGAAGAAACGGTAAGAGAATGATATGTTTCATGACATGTACATAAATGATTATCTTTGATATGTTGATACAATGAAATTATGTAAGTAAAGACAATTATTAAACTCTAGTGTGACATGTCGAGAAAATAAGTATATCAATGTTGAATTTATATGAAATATGTGCAAGTATACTAACAGTGATGTTGTTTCACGCTTAGACAAGTGCCAAGCTATTGATTAAATGGTAACATGTTTAAGGAGAATTGAAATGGTAAGTACTTAGATGAAAATATAATTTAAGATTTTGCAATAAAAAAATTTCTGTGATCCCGATTTAATTCCGATTGGTTTCTAATGTATGTTTGGGCTTCGAGGGCTCAATAGAGAGACGTTATGATTATTTTCAAAATATGAATAATAAATGACTCAGAATTATCTGAAAATGTTCAATAAACTCCGGTAATACCTCGTACCCTATTCCGGCAATGGATACGGGTTAGGGGTGTTACAATATTTCTCATTCAATTCAACTTCACTTTAAATTCCAAATTCTCTTTCAATTCAACAATTCAATCATCATCCAATACTAAAATTTATTTAACAACCATTTCAATTATCATTCAATTCCATAACAACACTTACCTCATAATTTACTTACCAAATACATAATTTAATTTAACATTTAATGAATAAATAAATAATTTGAATTATAGTAATACAAACCCGGATTTGTTCGATTACTCCTCGACAACTTTTTCCTTTCCTTTCGGTACCTATGCCTCGAGTTCTTTGCTAGTTACGAAAATAATAATAATTTTCACTATTAATTACAGCATTAAATTATAATAAATAATTGAATTTTATTCAATTCCTACTTATTCTCAATTTAATCCTAACTAAGTTTACTTACTTTTCTAACTTAATTCATACTTCTTTTCTACTTAATTTCTTGCCATATGAAACTCAACTATTCAATATTCACAATAAAACCCTAATTTAAAATTTCTTTCAATTTAATCTCTCTATCACAAAACTTATAGCTTCTTTTACAATTTAATCCCTTTATCAATTCTAACTTGAAATTCATTCAATTAAATCCCTAATTCACTATTTTGTTCAACATGAACTATATTCAAAAACCTTAAAACTTCCAAAACCTCAACTTAATTTCATCAAAAATTTATTCCAAAGCTTCTAAAACATCAAATTTAAGAGAAAATGGCTTAATTGACTTACCAAATTAAACTTCAAGCTTTAAAACCTTAGTTTCTCATTTTCTTTTCTTTTCTTTCCTTTCCCACTTTCGAATGGCTTTCTCTGTTTCTTTCTACGTTTTATTTCCTTTCTTTCCTTTATTTGTTTCTTTTTCTTATTTACTTTATAATTATAACTTAATATATATATTAACTACTTAATTTATAAATATCTATTTGATAGCAAATATATATATATATGTTACAAATTGTACATTATCTCCACCCTACATTTGTCTTGATCTAATCTATTTCATAATATAATAATATAATATTAATAAATAATAATTATCTATTTACTTCAATAAAAAGTTATTAAATAAAAAAATTATAATTGTATATACATGATTTATCACACTTGTATTTTACTACCACCTTACATTTGTCATCTTATTAATTTATTCATTAATTTAATAATATAATATCAATTAAATAATAATAAATATAATAAGTATCTATTTAATACACAAATACATATGTTAATAATATACATTTATACATTGTTACTTTTGCATATCATTATGACTATCCACTTGTCATGAATTTAATTTATTTATCATATAAAAATCTTTTAATATAATTAATAATCATAAAATATCTTTATACTTAAGCTATGAGTAAATTATGTATTTAAATTACAATTGTACAAATATAATTTTTACACATGTATATTTTTATTACCATACATTTGTATTTATTTAATTTGTTTCATAATATATAATATAATTATAATATAATCAATTAATAATAATATATAATATATATACCTAAGAAAAATCTCAGATTTTTCAATCTAATTGCCGCCTCAATTATATCAAATGGCATATTTGCCATTTTGGTCCCCTTTTCTTTTTATTAATCTATAATTCAACTTTTGCCCCTTATTTAATTTAGTCCTTTTTTTCCTAATTACTCTTAATTAAGCTAAGTTCACCTAATTAAACCTAATTAGACACACTACTAGACTCATAGGTATTTCTAATAATTATTTACAAGTTCGGTTTACTAAGACGGAGGCCCTATAATGTACTTTTTTCGATGCTCGTGAATTTTAGGTTATTACACGAGTAGTGAGACCGAGAGGTAATGTATATGCCTAGGTGAGACCGAGAAGTAATCTTAGGTGATATCTTTTAGCCTATGATGAGATAAAGAGAAGATTCCTAACTAAGAGTGGCAAACAATATAATCGGTATAGGTTCATTAGTTTAATTAGCACTCAGCTAATCAATTTATCATCGTTTAATCATTCATATTATCTAAAACATTAGGAAGAAAGTTTAACTTAGTTAATTTAATTAATAGTTTACTTTTAGTTTATAAACAATTTTAAATTTGAATTCGCACTAATAATTTTTTACTCAATTATATTAGTAATTGCTCATCTTGTAATTGACTTGATAAATACATTTATTTACTTGACAATTCTTTGGGTTCAACCCTTGGGGATACTTCGTGTTCCATCGGAACTATAAATATTACAACTGACACTATACACTCGCAATCAAAATCGTACTTTTAAATTGCTTTATAAAATTGTTTGTTTTTCTACGCACAAGTGCGTGCGGGTCAATGTCTCGAGACATAAACCCCTTGTCTCGAGACAAGAAAAAAAAAATATGATTGTTGGAGCCTAAGGTCTCAAAACACAATAGGTTGGTCTTAAGAAAATTGTTATATGTCTCAAGACAATTGCTCCATTGTATTGTCTTGAGACAAGGCTCTCTTAAAGCAAACCATAGTTTCAATGTTTTGTTGTATTGAAACAAAAGAAAAAGCTTTTGTCTTGAGACAGAGTTCCCCTATAGCTTACTTTAGCTTCAATGTTGGTTGGTTTCGAGACAAATGAGCTTTTGTCTCGAGCCAAGGCACCCCTAAAGCAATTTTGACTTTGATGTTGGTATGTCTTGAGACAGGGTTGGAAACTTTGAAAAATATGGCTTAGAAACATTTTAAAAGACTTGGGGGTACTAAAAGAAATTTGTAAAAATTTTAAGTTATTTAGAAACTTTATTTTTTGAGTTTGTAACACATGAAGAATATTTGAGTGTGATTGAAATAATTTATGCAAATTGGACTAAGGGAAATTATAAATAAGTTTGTTATATCAAATCATTAGAAAATCAAAGCTAACAACCTCCCCTTTTTTATATAACAAAATTTTTAAAAAAAATTTACTTTGTCTCCCTAAATCAGATGTTATTTTTAAGATATACTCCCTTTTATAGAACACTTTATGAACACATTATTTTTGACAAAAATGTTTAAAATTTCATAATAAAAACATTTAGAAAAAAACTTTGTAAATCAATATTCAAAGAATGAATACTAATTCTTTTTTAAATTGAAGATTATATTTCTCCCCCTTTTTGGTATATAAAAAAAGATTGAGAAAAATTGTGTAATATACCAAGAGAGAAGCATTTGAAAATCAAAGCTGATGAAACAAAAGAAATCAGAAGAATAAAAAATGCAAAAATATGCATAAACAATATATAGATTAATGAGAAAGCATCCTATAGATAAAGCATCAAACCATAGAAAATCATCCTTAACATCCCAAAAGAAACATAAACATCCTAAAAAATATTTACCAACCAAAGCAAACATAAACTAAACAAATCCAAAAAGAGCCATAAACACCCAAAATAAAATAAAAACACCTATCAAAGATCCGATGGTGGTTGAGGTGAAGGCAAAAATTGGGATAAGAGCATCGCTATTTGCTCCTCTAATTCGGTAAAGTGGACGTCTACTTGACGTGACAACTCATTAAGCCAAGCATCTAAGCGCCCGATAAAGGTGTTAACATGATCGGAGAAGCCATTTATAGTAGTGAGAAGCGCGAGAGTGCGAGGACATAATGGCAGAGCTAAGGCCAGAGCATCTGCAGGACCGCCTTGGGCCTCAGAAGGTTGTGCCTCGGGAGCATGCTCTTCGCCATGTGGGTGGTCGTGATCGCCTTCTTCATGACTGTCACCTTGTGAATTTTAAGCGTAGCGGTCAACCCCTTGTTTGACCTATTGGCCATCCTTGAACTCATAACCACAATTAGAGAATGTCTCCTTGCCAATAGAACTCGAAATACAAACACCAAGATCTATGGTGACATCTATATCAAGCTTCGCAAAAATGAAACTAAAGTACATTTCGAAGCGAAGCGGGAGTTAAGAGGTGGGCAATTTGCCTATAATTAATGTTATATCATTAAAAAAGAATGTGGGCAAGGTGAGGACGAACATTGTGACGAGCACAAGCAAGCCACCAACTGTTAATGGTACGAAGATGAACATGGTTATTGATGGGCCGCCACATCCAAGTAAAAATGAGGTGAAGTAAATGGTCATGA
This sequence comes from Gossypium longicalyx, assembly GCA_025698465.1. Classification (NCBI taxonomy): domain Eukaryota; kingdom Viridiplantae; phylum Streptophyta; class Magnoliopsida; order Malvales; family Malvaceae; genus Gossypium; species Gossypium longicalyx. The sequence goes on from CM047001.1 coordinate 73,940,839, forward strand.
AAGGGTATGTGTGTGCCAAGCTTATAAGCGGCAAAAGCTATGTAATTGGCTCGACCGCCCTTATGGATATTGCCATCATCATGACTGTAAAGAAATTAGGCAAACGGAGATTGTAAAAGGTTAATTTGTTTGCCCATGAGATAGGAGATAATCTCGATGATCATGTCGGTGTGTTGGTCACAAATAAAAGTGGCATTGGAGTACAAAATACGGACTAAGTTTAGACGAACCTGGTAATTTATGGTGAGAAAATTTAACCAACCCCAACATGCAAATATTTGTAGATGAGAGAATTCGAGTTCTCTCAAAAACTCTACATCGATAAGGCAATCATGGATTAGGGATCGGATAGCAAAGTGGAGGTAAAATCGGGTTTTGGCAAGGAAACAATTGTCAAAAGATGGTGGTTGGGAAGGAGGGTTGGGTTGATGAAGGATGGGTGGAGGTGAGGATGGTTGTGAAGAACGTTTTGGATGATGGACCAAAGGTGTTGGTCTATTTTTTATTTGTGGCTCTTTTGACTCGTTGAGATATTATGAATATACTAAACAAGACTTAACTAATGAGAAAAGACTCCATGACATGAAATAGACAATGTACCTGCATGAAAATACAATAATATTCCCAATAGACTACGTTCATTTTTAATCATAAGAAAAATGTATTTTTTTAATTCGAAATTAATAAAAAATCATGAAAGAAAATGATGTTGTAAATAGATGGCAATTAATGTACCAAGTAAAACATATAATGATGACAATGTAGAACAAATTTAGGAAGACAAGCAATATAGGTTCGAATTTTGCATTTTTTTTATTAGAAAAATGCATAATAAATCATTAAAATAATGTTTTTCGTTAATAAAATTAGTTGATCAAAATCAATCACTAGGATTAGATACGCGAATTCGAAAGTGAATATAAAAATTGAAAATCAGGGGCGGTAATATTTTTAGCTAATGTATATTTAATTAGAACAAGAAAACCGAGGAGGTGGCCGGCGAGAACTGTCCAAACACATGTATCGATCCAAGTCCAAACTCATGGAAACTGACAAGTTCAATTTAAAATAAGCATTTCATTTCAACTACTTCTACCATGTTGATCAAACAAAACCCTTTTGGAACAGTAATCATCTGCAATGGTTATGGTGGCTGGCTCAAGTCCACAAACCGATCCAAGTCTCTCAAAACAAAACCCCAGGAAATGTTGTCTCAATCCGCCCTTTCTTTTTTCAGTAAATCCCCTTTAAATTCCTCAAAACCCCATGAACCCCTCAAATTCCAGCTCCCCCTTTCCAATCTGTATGTCAAGAATTCAATGAAGGCCCCTGTTACTTCTTCTTCATCAAATTTAGGGTTCAAGGAATTGTTGGAAACTTTCACGGTGGAAGTTCAGAAAGCTGAGAACAAACTCCTAAATGTTCCTTTGGTTGCTCCTTTCACCATAGCTACTTCTAGGCTTGATAAAGTGGAGAACGTGGCAATCAGGATCGAGTTGAAAAATGGATGTGTTGGTTGGGGTGAGGCTCCAATTCTGCCTTTTGTTACTGCAGAGGATCAACCTACTGCTATGGCTAAAGCCAAGGAGGCCTGTAACATGCTCAAGAATTGTTCTTTCTTGACTCTTGAGGCAGTGCTGGGGGAGATTGGTGATCTTTTACCTGGCCATCAGTTTGCTTCAGTAAGTTTTTTTTAGTCCTCTCTATGTTTTTGGTTGTTCTTTATATGTTCATTAGATTGTTCTTGCATCTGAAGGTTAGGGCCGGAATTGAGATGGCATTGATTGATGCAGTTGCTAAGAGCATTGGTCTACCTCTGTGGAGATTATTTGGTGGAGCTTCAAATACAATAATCACTGATATAACAGTTCAGTTTCTCTCCCTTCATTGTTTGTCTGTTTCTTCCATAATTGTTATTTTCTATCTGTCAGCTTCAGCCCTCTATATGTGCAGATTCCTATTGTTTCCCCGGCTGAAGCTGCTGCATTAGCTTCAAAGTATCACAAACAAGGATTCAAAACTTTGAAGCTTAAGGTAGGAAAGAACCTGAAAGCTGACATTGAAGTTTTACAAGCAATTCGTGCCGCTCACCCTAATTGTTCATTCATCTTGGATGCTAATGAGGGATATAAACCTGAGGAGGCTATTGAAGTTCTTGAAAAATTACATGGTAGAGAATGTATGATAGAAAATATAAGATTCTGCACAATGTGTATTACCTATTATGAACTATCTTAAGGCTTTATTGTTTTTCTTTTCACTACAGAAATGGGAGTGACTCCTGTTCTTTTTGAACAGCCAGTTCATAGAGATGATTGGGAAGGTCTTGGTCGTGTTACTCATTTTGCAAAAAGCAAATATGGGGTATCTGTTGCAGCGGACGAGAGCTGTCGGAGTTTAGCTGATCTTAAGAAAATAGTGAAGGGAGAACTTGCGGATGTTGTTAACATTAAGCTTGCTAAAGTTGGAGTCCTTGGTGCTCTTGAAATTATTGATTTGGCTAGGGCATCGGGACTGGATCTCATGATTGGTGGTATGGTGGAAACCAGGTTGGCCATGGGCTTTGCTGGTCATCTTGCTGCTGGCCTTGGATGTTTCAAGTGAGTATCATCATCCTTGTTAAAGAAATGACAACCATAGCTCGCCAATGTTATATATCAGCTTCCATGAATGTGACTAGCATTTTAATGTAATTTATTTCAAGTTTTAACTTGAAGACATGGTGTGCAGATTTGTTGATTTGGATACTCCCCTTCTCTTGTCTGAAGATCCGGTTCTTGAAGGGTATGAAGGTATTATACTCTTGAAGCTGACAGTGTGTGTTTGGTTTGTTTGGTTTCTATGGTAATAAAATTGATATTTGACTATGTTTTATTTCTTGTGACTAGTTCATGGAGCTGTTTACAAATTCACAAATGCTAGAGGTCAGGGTAGTTTCCTTCATTGGGAAAATATTGAATGGTAGGCCCCTAGTTTACCTCCTAATTTGTTGTAGGATGTGCTGGAAACCCAGCAAGCTATAACTTATTGCTGACGTTAGCTTAGAGGTCATTGATGGCTAATTTTTGTTGATTGAAAGCCTACTGACCATTAAACTGCAAGTTAAATAATCAATCATCATGAAACTAGCAACCATAAAAGACAAAAACTTGAGTTTTGTTGGGGATCAACTATTTCTAACTCAAATATATTGTAGATATTCTAAACTTATCTTTAATTCAATTACATTCTTTGTTTAAAGCAAATTGATTATTATTATGTAAAAAAAAAAAAGCAATAAAGAAAAAACTTGATGAAAATAAAATTAAAGGAAACAAAAAGGAAATATTGTAGAAGAGATGGTATTGAAAATAAACTTACCTTAATAGTTTGAAAAACACATGCAATCTTTGTTGAATAATGGAACCAATGTTAAAATACCAGTAAGTAAACTAATATTTGTTCAATCTTCAGTTTAAAAATACTCTCATGAAGATGCTGTTTTGAATATACATAAGTGTGATGTTTTCTCTAATAAAGTACTTACTTCTATCCATGACCCCCCAACCCTTAAATCAAAGGAAAAAATGTGCTTAAGTGCATTCAAACCTACACCCTCTTAGTTGTTCAATAACAGCGGTGTGTACTGAGCTAAAGCCTACTCTGAATAGAGATGGTTTTAAATAGTTGTGAGAAAGAGGTTTCAAGGAAAGAACCTTTTCACCAAAAAGAACCTCTAGAGAATTGAGTTTATTTCTTGTTCTGGCCTACTTTTGTTATTGTAGGGAGATATATATAATTTCATGAAAACAAATAATTGATCTCTGAGATAATGTTTTAGTGAGTAAAAACAAAGTATGTATAGTAACAATGTCATTTTGACTTGCAGAAGTTATATACATTTGGTTGGCTGGTGAATGTTGGAATTCTGAATCAGACTGGTTCGTTAAAGTGGCAAGGCAGACCCATCCTGCAGGTAAAAGTAGCGAATGTGTGCAGTTTAGATGCTTGTAAGTTGGAACTCGTTGGTTTTAGGGAAGGATTTTATGTTGTGATTTACATGTGGTTAGATTGCCCACTTAATATGGAACTTCTAACTATTTTAGAATTCCCATTGTAAGGGAGGAGCTATTACTCTCTTAAGGGCTACTGGCTTTGCTCATACTCTTCAACTTTTGGAAGCTTTGCCAAATCAATCCCACATAACATCCATATCCGCCAGCCTTGGACTCAATCATACTACTCAGTTTTAAGAATCAGACCTGTGATCTAACCAGCCAGACTTCTAGTTCTCAATTCAACCAGTTCCATCTGGTTTGATTAAATAATTCATTAAAAAATTCATAAAAATTTAAAAATATTAAAAAAAATAGAGAAAATTAGTTCAATCGATTCAATCTACTTTTTAGTCTAGTTCAACCGGTTTGTATTGGTTCACGAAGTAACCGATCTAACCCCTCTTATCAAACCAGTTTATCGACTAATTCTTACTTCTTATCCAACCGGTTAGTATAATCCAGTTCAAACAACGTTACCCAATTTAGGTGAATAGTTTATCCTCGACTTAACCTAACCACTAGAGTGTTGTTAAGGCACGCCTTGCATAATGACTTATTTAGCCTTTCAATTCTATGAAACAAAAAATCATTTTAACTTTTAATTTAATTTTTTGTCTCTTTTAGCTTTTTCACTTTCATTATTTGTCAAATCATTAAAAATGGAAGGAAAAATTGACATAAATTAACTTTGTTGACGTCGAGAAATTAATTACTTTTTAAAAAAATTTAAAAAAAATGTTTTTTTATAAATTTTTTAAAATAATTTTTATATTTTTTTTAATTTTAAAATTTTTTAAAAATTAATTAATTGTTAACGTGGAATCAGTAATGTTAACAAACATTAAGTTTTCATTTCATTTTGGGGAGATTTAACAAATAGTACAAGTTTTAAAAGTTAAAAAAGGCAAAAAAAATTAAATGTAGAGATAAAATAATTTTTTGTTGAAGGGTTAAATAAATCATTATGCTAAGAAATAAATTGACTGACTTAATTTCTCTTTAATTTATTTAATTTTTCATTGTTTTCATTTTATATACCTTTACTAGCAAGATAAAGAGATAATATCAAACATATGAGCATTAACAAGAAGCATTGATCATGAAAAAAATTGAGCATTTAACTCGTGACTAAAGTACATATGAACGGTCACACAAGTTGTTATATTAATATCGTTAAAATTCTAATAGGTCAATTAGTTTCTCCATCCAACAAAAATATAATTTGATTAAAATTTGAAGGATGAAGATTAAAGTGACAAAATGATTAAACATTAATGTTTAAATTTATCATTATACATTTGTGTAATTGGATGATGTTTTGTGTAAATACATAAAACCTTACGAAAGTTGTAATAATTTGTGTAATTGATTAATTACACAAGATATAAAAATATGTAATAACATGTAATTGGAGTGCTCATTCTGAGAAGCCACCTTAAGATTCCTCATCATGAGGTCGACTCAGATAATGTACAAATTCTTCAGTTTAATATGGTTTCACCTGTTCAAATCATTTGATGCTATAAATTCACCAAATAGAAATGTTAAAAAGACAAAACTCCGATTAAAAACAACACTAAACTTTAAAAATGTGCGTAACACTCAACACCATCCTTCTCGATTTGTTCCAATACTCTTATCAAACCAAGCATGAAGGTTGAAGGCTGAAGTACAATGTGCTTTTCTTCTTCAAATGAGAACCCACGATCTGACTTCTTAGCTGCAGCTAAGGTTCAAGCTGAAGTGCCATATTGAAGGTGGTAATATCAGTCATAATTAAAGTACTTAGTTCTTGTATTTCAACAATCGGATCATCAAACATGAATAACCTTTTCAGCCACTGGCTGAAACAATTACTTAAAAACCCCATTGCCAAATTAGCTACAAAAGATTTTTTTTTTTTTAAGTATATTTAGAATTCTAAGGGTAAAATCAAGATCGATAGTTTTATCTTTTTATCTCATTTTTACAATTTAAACAACTAAAAGGAAATATATTTAAACAAGTGAATAAAAAGATGATGAACAAGCATTGCCATCACCTTGGGCGAGTCATTTGCTTCTTACTGTATAATTTTAATTCCTTGCCTTGCCATTACAATATGGACATTTTCGCTAAGGCTTCAAATATTAGTAAAAGTTTGTTCAAGTTGTCAATTCATCTTTGTTTTTTCAACAAGGATATTAATTCAAAATTTCTTTTTTATTGAGTATCTTGCATCTCACTATTCCTTGCTCAAACATTAGGAGAGTACGGTGAATCAGAGCAACCATTACTTAAATCTTTGATTGAGTTGAGAGTCCTATACATATTAGTATTACATTGTTCCTTCTGTTTTTGAGAATGATTACACCTACATAATAACCCGTCTCTACTTATTGTTGTTGAGGTATGCTCGAAGACCATTTATGAGATTATTGTAATAGTATATTTATTTACTTTATTTTTTTAATAAAAAATTATTAATAATTGTCTTTAGTCGAGTATTATCACGGAGAGAACAATAATACATTGAGATTAATGTGTGGTTGATTGATGACAAGATATTGTCATGGATAGAGATATTAAGCCAACACATTAGTACATTTTAGCATAATAGTATATTCATTAACTCACCTTGAAAATGTTTGTTATATTATTATATAATAGTTACAATAGTTCTTATAATGAAAATGGTATATGTGATTGCTTTGACACAATCAAATGTCGTCCGTAATTGATTGTAGTGTAAAGACTAATATTTGGTATACTACAAAGTATGTAATATTATATCGGCGCTATCGCATTTGATTTATTAAATTATATTTCAAATCAAATGTAAATAGACATCACGTGATTTGAAGATCTAATTCTTTTATTGACCTCACGAAGTGTACAAAGAATCTCAAACAATCCTCAATGACAGTGTGCTTAATTTGTCACACCGTAATAAATGAAAGTAGAACATTTGGAGAAAGGCCTCCAAAAAATTCATTTACAGGTATAGAAAGTAGGTCCAAACAATGAGTTGTCTTATAAATTTAGAAGGTTTGAAATTTGATTCCACCCCACAGTCCAAGGGCTCTTATCAGCCGGTAACGCAAAATTGAGCTCAAACATCTCCCTTGACATGTTACCACCTTCACTGAACCCTACAAGCTTTGCCACTATCTGAGCACTCTCCTCTATGTTTTTGACATCATGCGGATCTGTCCACAGCTTGTTTATTAATTGCATCTTCCTTTGCTTTCCTTCCAGGGGTACATCCCATTTAATGTACAATGCATCTCTCTCCTCCACACTCAATCGTGACGTCAACCTCTTTGCGAGGAATTCCCTTTCACGCTTCAGGGCTCTAATGCTGCAAGAAAACAGACAAATTCCAAGAAGGGATAAGCTAACACAATCAACTGAAAGCAACAAAAGATGTGTGGTTGAGAGAGAGAACCTTGATGACAAGGACACTGTGGGCTCATCTCCTACTAGAGCTGGGCTTGAATTTCCAAGTTCTGCAAAATGGTGCTGCATCCAATTTAAGCGCCTAAGCTCCACTTCCATGTATATTCGGTCGGCAGGATCTCCCCTGAATAACAAATAAAATTGTGTCCTATGGATGATGGAGACATAGCAGACGTCCCATAACTCAATGATCTGTTGCCTTTGTTCCTTGAAGGTTACATGCCATGGAACTTGGGGTTCCTCTGGTTCAATTGCACTCTCATCAACCTCTAAATTGTATCCAGCCGCTTCATTAGCTTCCAGCTCAAGCACCTAAAAAACAAGTAAAAGAAAAACTAAATGAATACCCTATAAATGAATAATAACAAAGAATGCAAGGCCCATCATAAAGAAAGGTCATTATTTTACCTGACAAACAAGTAGTTGCTTCTGGTACTGCAGTTTAGCAACTCGCTCTTTCAGCTCAGTTACATATGCTCTTATGCTTCTTACATTCTCTTCAGCTGCATTCTGAAACATCTTCCGCATTTTCTTCATGTTAACTGAACTTTGACGTCTATATGGAGTGCTTTCCTTTGAAGAGACATCTCCAACCTGTTCACTCCTTGCAGGTGTTCCTTTCTCAGACTCTGGGAGTGTCTCCTTAGAGACAATGTCATCATCCTCTGGAGGTCTGTTTTCTTCATTATCAGGCTCCATAATTTGCTGAGAGGTTGATAGAGAGGAGCATGGAGATTTTATAAAATTTTGCCGGTTTGCAACATTACTTGAAGTTAAAGGAAGCAAATTGTTCTTTATAGACTGATTCTTGGTTTTGGCGGCTGCTTCACCATTGGATTCTTGATTACTGCTTGGAAGAGACATTACCAATTTGTCTATTGACTTCTGAACATTCTCTAATTGCTCCTCAAGGTTAGCTATTGTGCTACCTTGTGAATGAAGTTTTGTTATCTCTTCCTTGAGGTTAGCACTGACACTTCTGTTAGGAGCTATAGCAGTTCCAACATCAACCTCCTTTTTAATAGACCTGACAGCACACATCTCCCTTATTTCTGCCTGCAGCTTGGCAATTGTCTCAGCTGCATCTTGATTACCTAGTCTATGATAAGCCACCTCTTTCTGGAGTACTTCCAAAGCTCGATTTGCTTCTTCTCCAAGCTGCTCTTGAAGGTGTTCAAGTTTACGAATTTCATGCATAAGTGTGAAAGGAGCAGTTGATGACTGCCTCATAGACTGCCTTAGCAATGTTTTCCTTGTTTTATCATTATGGTCTATTTCCTTCCTGTCGAGTTTCGGAGACAACACATCAGAATAAGACAAACACTTCTTCATTGATGGACGTGGTAACTCAATTGGGTTTGAAGTCTGAATAGTTATATTAAACAAACAAGAAAAAGTTAGTTAAAAATATTCAAAAAGGAAGAGAGAAAGTAAAGAGAATAAGGAGATATAGAAGGGAACCTGTTGATCATCCTGAAGTTTTCTGCGTAACTCATCCACCTCAGATTGTGCAAGATCTCTTTGGCGCTTAAGTTCTTCAATTTCCATTTCCATCTGTAAAGCAAAAACAGAAAATGTGATTAAATATGGGTTCAGTTTCATTTGCAATATAAAACAATTCCAAATGAAACCAACTTGAATCGCTTATTACCTGTTGTATTTTTAAGTCTTTCTCCCTAGATAGATCAGGGGTTCGAAGCTCTGCTTCTAGCCTGGCTACTTCTTTCTGAAGATGTTTGACTAACTGTTTATCTGAAACAACCTTTCATGCAAAGAGAAAAATGTATTCATGTCAATTCACTTAAAAGTTCATGCATTTGGAAATCCATGTCAATCTCATTAAGCAAGAAGGAAAAAGTAAGTACCATATTGACTTGCGCATTATTTGTCACTTCCTTTGCCCGGGTGGCAAAGAAGAGAGTATTACGAGATTGTTCAAAATGACTTAGTGCTGGACTCAAAGTACAAATGATGGCAGTACGGGCATTTCCACCAAGTGAATGCTGCAAAATACGAGTAAGCTTCGAGTCTCTATACGGTATATGACCACTTCTTTTTCCAACACTGCAAAGAGAAAAAAATTTCATTGACACAAGGGACAAATCAATCACGACTGCAAGACGAAATTGTTCCGTCAATCTAGAGAAGTTCTCTATTAGCATTAATAAACTAGACATTAGCAAAAAGTTCTAATGAGCACCTAGAGTCAAGAGTATCTTTAAGAAGTTGTAGTTCTGCACAAATTTTGACAATAAGATTAGCTTAAGAAGATGACAATTTGCAGATAATTTTACATAAGTATTGATTTTACAGTTAAGTATAGAACAAGTAACATTTAGAGACATTAATGTAGTTTCCTTAGATTTTGGCAAAACAAAAAGGTAGTTCAGTCAGATGCAAGAAGGGTTAAAAGGTAGTTGTAGATGACAATCTAATATTACAATATGTAACTTTCTTTTTTTTCATTGTTCTTCTCACATGCATCATAAGAAGCCTCTATTGCAGAGTACACTTAAAAAGTTTTAGAACAGATGAAGGGACAAAAGTCAAGAAATATAATGATAGAAGAACAAAAATATGCTAAGATATATTCTGACCTGAGTTTTCTGATTACAGTTGTCAAAGTCATCAAACTAAGGTTAATATGACAACCTTCCTTCAGCCTTGCACCATCAGCATGAGTTTGTGAAGCTCTTTCACTGCCAGCTAGATCCACAAAGTTCTGCAAGTGTTGATTCAAACAGTTTGCCATCAGGAACAAGAATGTATATATCCTTTTTGGGTACTAAAACAAGTGTGGCTGTAAAGCAAATATTTACTCATTTTACTGGATAAAGTTGGGAAGGGATAAGATCATTCTTACCAGGCTTGCTACAAATGATCTCACACAATCAGAATTTTCACGCAGAGTACTTTGAATTGTCTGCAGTTTTATCCAAACAAATTTATGAGTTAGTTTCCTTGGGGCATTGAGTATATATTAAGGAACCAACAGAAACCATCATTCATACCAGCCTTATTATTTGGTGTGATCGTGAGCTAGTATCATTTAAGGCAGTTTCACCAACTTGCCTTTGAGCTACAGAATGGCAGTAAAACAATTAGCCTAGCATTTAGAAGAGAAGGGGAAAAGTTTGCTATCTCAAAGCGATTTTCTTTAGTTACCTTCACAAATGCTAATTAAATGTCTTAAATGCTGATCGTTGCTAACTGTTTCTTCCACCAACTTCTCAACCACAATGCCTTTCTGCAGAAAGAGATTAAAACTAAAAATTATAGTAAAAGAAAGAGGATGGTGAAAGCATCAAGTGCTTCATTCATTTGAAAGACATTAACTAAAGAGAGGCCATTACCTCTGGATCATCAAGAAGCTTGAGATTGCGGCCAGATTCTGAATTTAGCAGGTCCCTAACATTCTCATTGTAAATTTCTAATCCTGAAATTTTAATGGTAAAATCTCTCTCTGGTGTCTGCAACAATTTCAAATAAACAATAAATGAACTACGAAAAATCACAAGTCTCAACCATCTCAATGCAATGTTTTATGTTAATGCAACAAACTACTCATATAAATGTAAAGAAAATTACAGGTATCAAGAATAATTAGTTCAATCGAGGGAAACTAATCTCACATTCATTATATGGTGGTATATGTCATTAACAGCCTTCTCAGTTATTCCTCTCATCGTGTATGTCTTCCCACTGCTGGTTTGGCCATATGCAAATATAGTAGCTGTGCCAGAAATTACATAATTGAATTGTCTAATAAAGGGAATAAAGGGCTTATGGACAGGCTTCCCAAATGAAATAGTAGAAAAGAGAACACAACTTAGTACCATTTATGCCTCCCAAAGCAGACAACGCAACAGTCTTCACTCCTTCGTACACAGTTTCATTTAAGCATGAAGGTCCAAAAACTTTATCTGAGAAAACAAAAAGAAAAATCTCAACACTAATTTACCATGAAACATGAACCAACTAAACAAGTTCGTAGGTAAGTTACCAAATGTGAAAGGAGGAGGCTGAGCTGTGCGTTCTTGAGAAGGATGCTTAGAAACAATGGTGTAGTCATCTTTGCAATCCCATGCTACTTGATCTTTGGCCAGTTGCTCCCTTTTACTCAATGGTCTCAACCTTACAGTAACTACAATCTTCTCTTCCTTTGATTTTGGGCCTCCAGGAGTTGTTACTGGTGTCCTGTCTATCTTCCTGGCCGGAGTTCCTGGAGTTCTGACTGTCATTTTTTTCCCTTAATTCCTTCGTGCCTTTGGAAATTAGAAAGACAAAATGTAATGCCGTCAGAACCCTTTCACCTCCCGAGCCGAAGGAAATCGACTGAAATTTTAACTGTGAAATGAATTAGTAGAAACAATTAGCATATTATGAACATATATATTTTATGTATACAAGGTCAACAATTTAAGAACATTTATGAAATTATGGACAAATCTAAATATAAACCTATAGAAAAACATATAAATTACTATTTAATCCAAATTCCAAAGATTAGATGTAAAGAAGCTGAAGAAAAAAATTACTCCTGAAATTTATCAAGCCTTCATAGTTTATATAAATCAGTTGAAAAAAATTAAACAAAATAGGAAATAATACGAAAATTAAAGAAGTGGAAAAGCCAAATCTAACTTTTATTCATATTAAAATACTAGAAACAAAATCAACTAAATCCCAGAGGTAAATTTTGAATTTTCTCTAGCGAATTGAATTTTTTTTTTTAATCTCTAGGAATCACACATTTTCTAGCATAAAGTTTCCTTCAATTATCTGAAAATGAAGCATTTTCTGATATTTTGAACTTAATTCAGTACTGAATATCAAATTAAGTTCATAAAAGGAAAGTTCACTTCCCTCAATTATTTTCCATATTCAACGCAAATCTTACCAAAAAAAAAAACGAAAAAACAGAAAATTTGTTTCTAAAAAAGATCACAATCACATACTTACTCAAATTTCTGGATCTGATCAAAAGATTATTTGAGACTTCCAACCAGATAAAGAAAAGTTGAAGAAGAAAAGAGAGAGAGATTAGGTTTGGAGAAGAGAGAACTTTAGAAAACTTTGTCTAACGGAAAAAATGAAATGCCATTGAAGTGAGAGAGATGGGGGAGTTGCCAATAGATTTGAAATTTAGAGCCTAACGGCTAGTTCATTTTCTCAACTATTCTTTTTTAATTTCTCGCGAGATACTCTCCTTTTTATCGTGTGAGAACTGAGAGAAACGGACCTGCTTTTCTTTCATTTCTAATCTTAATAAACGGTTTTTAAATTTAATACTTAACAATAATTATTCTGTTGACGTCATTGGAGTAAAAACTTATAAGGTAAATTGTACCCAAGGTTACTAAATTATTAATAAATTTATGTTTTGGTCACTTAATTTTAAAAAGTTACAAAATGGTTAGTAGACTATTTGAAAATTTTTATTTAAGTCACAAGGTTATTAAAATCATTATTGTCTGGCTTTCTTCGTTCGTACCACCTGGACCAATTAAAAGCTTTTCTTTCCATTATCTTTTATAGTTTAGTTTTTTTTTTTTATAAAATAGCTTTGAATCTCATGAATCTGTGAACTAAAATGCAAAGAACCTTTCTTTTCTGATATTTGACATTGACCGTCAAGTCGACTTGGATCTAAGGTACATTCTTCTACTTGTCAATGGGTATTGATCCACTATATCGATCATCAAATTGTCCCTTGGAACTCACTAGCCTAACTTAAAAATAAAAAAATAATAATAATAATAACAGCCCAATGACTTAAATAAAAACTTTTGAATTATTTAGTAACCATTTTGTAATTTTTTAAAGTTAAGTGATCAAAACGTAAACTTACTAATAGTATAGTGATATAAATTTATTAATAGTTTAGTGATATTTGGTGTAGTTTACCAAAACTTTTATAAGGTATGCTGACGATTTTTTTGTTGTTGTTATTTATATTATTATTTTAAAACCCTGATTGAATTGATATCACAAATCAATTAGATATAAATCCAGGTAAGAAATTACCAAATAACTTTTCGAATTTAAAAATTTAAAATAAATTATGTTATTCTAAAGTACTTTAGTCTTTTTATTTTATTTTTTTAATAAATAAATAGTTTGCATATGGTGGGACATGACATTTACATCCATAATATTTTAACTTTACCGCTCAACAAAAACTTCATCTTGAAATGTTTTGTATATTTTTTTTTTATACACACTTCATTACCTTCATCAATTGTATATATTGATAATGATATTAATTGAGTTAATGTCATAAGTTAACTTGGCACCAACCCAAGATTGGTGACAACATAATTATAAACAATTGTAGTGATTTAATATTCTTAATTTAATATATTTAGATGTTTAAATTTTATTTTACTCACAATTTAATCTTTTTTTATTTTAATATCTTACATATTAATTAGTTTCAAAATCATACATTTTATTATTTATTGTATGCTATTTTTAAACACACTCTTATATTCTAAAAACGTAATTTCTATATGTATACGCATGTGATAAAAATTTCTAATTTTTTTATTATACATTAAAAGACGCATAACATTATTTTAAATTTACCTATGAAATTATTTTACTCTGCTAGTGGGTGAGCTCCACTAAAAAAAAATATTAATATTTTTAAGATTTATCAATATTTTTAAGATTTTTTCAGAATATTTAAAGATTTACTAATATTTTTATTTGATAAAAGATTTTTTTTCTAAGTTGAACCTAATGGTTGAAATGCCCGAACAAAGTATAATGATAAAAATCTAATCTTGAATTTTTAGATTATCCTAAAGATTATTGCTACCCATAAATTTTGATTTTGACTCCAATTTAGGGTTTGCCAAATCTACATTCTCAAGTTAAGAACAAGAGTTTGGAAACAAAGTTAAAAATATATATCCACATTTTAACAAATTTAAATAACAGTATTTTTAATTTTAAAAAGGGAAAAATATTTATAACACATTGCTAGTAGAGTTTTTAGATTTCACAAGTAGGGTCGGACAGTTTATAAGTATTCTATAGGAGTATGGTAAGATGTTAAAAATTAAATATTAAAAAAAAAGAAACATGTGACAGTAAAATAAAAAAGTACGTTATCAGTATACTAAATATTTATCTTTAAAAAAAGTGTTATATTTTTTCAATTGTATACTTATTTTGAATATATAAAATAATATAAAGCTCAACTTGGAATTACTTTGGAGTGTGTTCTTTAAACATCTATTAGATTATGGCTAGAGGTGCTCATGGGTCGGGCTCAACCAAAATTTTAGGGTTTTAGGGTTTAAGGTTTAAGGTCGAGTGGCCCGGCCCATGAGCAGGTCTAATTACGACACGCTGGGTGAATTTTTTATGTAACATTTTTTTTTAAAAATTGATATAATAATTTAATATGGCTTCGGTTTGAATTCCTTGTGTAATTTTTTTTTACATTTTTATATAAAAAGATAAAATTGGCCTAAAATTAATATTTATTACTTTGTAAAAAAAATACTTTTGGTAATTTCTAAGTTAATCACGAACTATGGATACTTTCTTACTCAAGGAAAAGCTAGTTAAAGTAATGGAAGAATAGCCTCGAACCACCAATCATTCCTTAGTTGTAATTAACTATGAGAACAGCTTGACAATTAATCTTTGTCAATTGAATAATCTTAAGAAAAACTCCTACGATTTAATTCCTTGATAACCTTATGAATGAGAAGAACCTAACTCTAATCAACAATCTTAATTGTACGGACCTTTTAAATTAAACCACTTAATCTTATGATGTTATCTAACTGCACACCCAATCAAACTACAAAAATTTATTCTTCAGTAAAAATAATATGACAATTACGAATTAAATTATATTACTAACGACATATTATTTGAAACATCCAACAAGTGACCCTTCTTATAAAGACATCAAGAACAACATAATGAGACGATCCTATTGTAACCAGAAAAAAAATGAATATCAAGGTGAAAGAGGAATAAAGTGTGGTTTAGGGTCTTACAATTCAAACATCAATTTTTTCTAGACCTTTAACTAAAATAGATTTTTTTTATCATAAGCTAGAATATAATTAGCTAGAAATAATCAAAGAAATGTGTTGAAAATTGGTAAACAAAACTAGAATTGAAAAAATTTTAAAATAAAAATAAATGCATGAATGTTAAGTTGTCGAGACCTGCAAAAATAAAAATCTACTTGAAAATATAAAATTAGTAGATAACAACAAGAAGAGTTGTATCTACATAGATCAGTAATAACTTTCTTTTTTAAACAAAAACAAGTAAAGTAAATATGTTGGTTTTTTTTTTAAAAATCAAAACTAAATTTAAATTAAAAAATTAGCAAAAAAGGCAGTAGTTAAAAGTTGAGGAAAAATCAATAAAAAAAAGCTCTAACCAAAGGTAAAATCTCCGTTTGATTCATAAATTCGATTATCGATGCAAAGATATCTTTAATGCCTTTACTAAATTAGTTCTAGTTGCTAACTCAACATTGAGCAGCCAATCTCTCATTATTTATTCGGTAACCAATGTTAGAATAACAGTTAAAGAAGCTATTAGTCAGCAGTTAAGGCTGTTAGCTAGCAGTTATAGCCTTCATGCATATACTCTATATATGTGTATGTACAACACTTAGAATAATGAAAAAATACAGTATAAAGTGTTCTTAACATGGTATTACAGGTCCCTTTCTTCTTGGGAACTGCTTCTTGATTTCCTGCTTGTCTTATGTCTTCTTCCAGTCCGTCTATTGAGTAGTCTGCTACACCAATGGCGTCCAATTTTTCCGATGGAGTTGACAGTCATTTCTTTTCTACCAAGAAGATCAGTGTACTTCTTGATGATAACAACTACCTGCTATGGCATCAACAAGTTCTTTTAGCGATTAAGACGTCTAAGTTCAGCATTTTATTAATCCTGATACTGTTTCTCCCCCTTAAACAATTCTTGATGACACTAGGGTATCACACCCAAATCTTGAGTTTGATCGGTTTGAGTAGCAAGACAGTACGCTTGCAACTTGGTTGTTGTCTTCAGTAAGTCTTTCTGTTCTCCCTCATTTCATTGGCCTTAATATGAGTGCTAAGATTTGGACTGCGCTTGTTAGTGTGTATGGTAGCAAAACCACATCCCAGTTGATGTTTTATAGACGCGCATTACATTCGCAACGTAAAGCTGATCTCTCAATGCGAGACTTCTTGATGAAAGTCAAAGGTTACTGTGATCGTCTTACTGGTTGCGAAGAGGTCATTAGTGAATAAGAACATGTCACTGCCATCCTCAATGGTTTGTTCGCTGAATATGATTCTGTCGTTACAATAATTACTGCCAGTCAGGTTCCTTATAGTGTCCAAGGTGTATCCACGATGCTTCTTGATGCTGAACCATGCCAGCAACTCACAACAATGGAAACTCCTAGCTCGACAAATATGGTTTCCCATTCTCTTGAGGTGCATGACAACAACAGTGTGTCTGTACCAGTTTATCGACCCTCCTCAAACACTCGTAGTCGTGGGCGTGGTCGTTTTTCGGGCTTTCATGTTCAGTGTCAGTTGTACAGGAAATCAAATCACTTGGTTGATTATTGCTATTACCGTTTTGATACCTCCTACAAGAGCACCAACTACAGACCTCATCCCTCTCATCAAGCAAATGTATGCCTGTTTAACAGTGGAACTCCTATCTCATCCTGGGTACCATCTTCTATGGCTGTTGCATCTCACAACTCGCCCCAGGGATGGTTTTCTCCACCAATTAATATTCCTACATGGACTAATCCAATTGCTGCTAGTCCAATGCACCATGTTGGTCCACCTCAATCAGTACCGTCACATCCTCAGACTCTTCTTGCTACACCTGAAACAGTGGCTGATAATGCTTGGTACCCTGATTCAGGTGCAACTCATCATCTCACAAACTCTCCTGCTGCTCTAGATGAAAGTGGCTCCTATGCTGGCCCAGGTAAAGTATATGTTAGCAATGGTATGGCACTCACTGTCCGGTCTACTGGTCAGTCTTCTTTTCATACTCAGTCACGAGCATTATTCATGAGATCCTTATTTTTTGTACCTGGAATAACCAAGAACCTTTTATCAGTTTCAAAGTTTGCAAAAGATAATAATGTGATGTTTGAGTTTTTTCCTACACAGTGTCAGGTTCGAGATCTTCAAACCAGGGAGGTTCTCCTTCGGGGTTCTGTCCATGATGGCCTGTATAGACTTACTCTACCTAGCCCATCTAAGACTGCTGCTCTTTTAGCCTCAGCTCAATGTTTTGCTGCTACTGCTACTGTGTCTCTGAGTCTATGGCACTCTAGATTAGGACACCCTTGTAATACTACACTTAGAAAAGCTCTGCATCATTGTAATATCTCTTTTACTTCGAATAAAGACTCTCTTGGTTGTGTTGCTTGTCATTTAGGAAAAGAACACAAGTTGTCATTTCCTAAGATATCGACTGAGTATTCTAAGCCACTTCAGTTGGTAGTTGCCGTTGTCTGGGGTCTAACTCTGGTTTCTTCTAACGGTTTCTGTTATTACATTGTGTTCACTGATGCATGCTCCCGATATACTTGGGTCTATTTTTTGCATACGAAATCAAAGGTGCTTACTATTTTTCCAATGTTTCATAAGTAGGCTGAAAGAACTCTTGGCTGTCAGCTTCTTGCCTTACAAACTGATGGGGGTGGTGAATTTCAGGCATTGAAAGGGTATTTAGCTCAGCATAGTATTCGACAGCGTGTTACTTGCCCGTATAGTTCTAAGTAAAACGGTTTAGTTGAGCATAAGCATAGACAGATTGTAGAGGCAGGTCTCTCCATACTTGCACATGCCTCCATGCCTCTGTCCTTCTAGAACGATGCCTTCAGTAGTGCGGTATACTTGATAAACAGGTTGCCTTCTTCTCATTTAGGTAATATAACACCTTATGAAAAACTATTTTATGTTAAACTAGATTATTCTTTTCTTTGAGATTTTGGTTATCTTTGCTTCCCTAATTTAAGACCATTCAACAAACATAAGCTTAAGTTTCGTTCAACACAGTGCATTTTTCTCGAATATTCACATATCTATCATGGATATCGATGCCAAGATCAAAACGGTAAAACATATATTTCTCGTCACGTAACCTTCCATGAATCAGTATTTCCTTTTCAAACCACTCATTCCAAGGCTGTTTCTCCTATCAATTCATCACCTTCTAGTGTCACGGGGCTAGACCTTTCGTCTCGCAATCCGTGTGGCCTTAGGCGATTCACTAGTTCAAACTCGTCTAAGTCAGCCTTTACTCGAGTGAGGATTCCTTGAGAACTCCTCTAAGGCACCAAATTGAAAAGCGGAAGCGATTTATGCCAAAAGAACAATAGAAAGAGCGCTTGTAAAGTGTTTGAGTAAATGCTCTCTATTCTCTTATTCACAAAGAATAATGAAACAATGAATGGAGTGAGTACAAATTAGAGGGAGGCTCTCTATTTATACTTGAACTCCCCAAAATCGACGGACAAGATACATTTACAACGACGGACGAGATTAACCATATCCCATGATTTAAGGGATTTACAAGATATTGTCATATCAAATCCTATCTAATCTTTACAAGATATGATTCCCTCTATCTTTTAAAATTCTATCTTTTAATATTAGTTACCATAGTAGCCTAAGTTGCCATATCTTCTCTATCGGGCCAACCAGGCTTCAATTTGATAGGTTTCTCTAATAGTTCCTTGAATCGGGCCAGTTTTCGTGGGCTAAATGATCTTCATATTATCGACAGACCTCTATGGGATGTATCTTGTGCCATAGTTACGAGCTTTGCACTCTGACCCGTGACATTCTCCCCCACCCATTCTCGCAACGCCCTTGTTACGACTTTCGATTGGCACTGACTTGATTCACCTCGAATCCCTTTTGTTACCTTGGCTTCCTCTTGACTTACTTTCCGATCGAGTTGTATCTTTTTTTGAAACTTTTACCTCAGCTTTCGTCGCCTCTTATCTTGAACTGTTACACTCATTGGTATATCTTGTTGGCAAGAAGTCTCCGCTCTAACTTGCCTTAATTTTGACTTGTTCCCTTTTGAATTATTTTGATTCTCACACATTGGCTTCGTATTGCCCATAGTCCCTTGGCCTCTTTGCTTATGAACTTTGAAAGGGACCTTACGACCTTGCCAAGCCAACAAGTTAGAATTCAAAACACTATCAAAGTGTTCGCAATGTACCTTACTTCAGCATTTACTCGTCCCGACTGTTTCTGCATCGCTCATTTTTCTTTGAAGCCCGATGCACAACCCATCTTTCCCAAAGATGTCGGCTCTACAGTTGAATCTGCAGGCTTCATACCGATCTCTTGTGCCACTAACACTTTCGAATGGGTTTTTGTAGCATCCTGTTCTATCGAGTCAATGTTCCTCCCATACGAAACATCCTCGACTAGTTGGATTGACGACAACACCTTTGTCCCAACCTTTATATCCCGATACACTGGCACAACAATCTTTGATAACGAACCAGTGACAATATAGATTTGATCGGCCCATCGATACAGAACTGTCCTGTCAAGGAAGTTTAAGCCAAACACATAATCGTAATCATCTAATTGGATTACCTCGAATTCTTCATTACCTTTCCATTTGTCGATTTGTAGTTCCACCTCACGAACTACTCCCACAATTGGGGCCTTCTCAGAATTTACCTTCTTGATCTTCCTATTCGATTTCTTAATTGAGAGACCAAGTTTTTTTGCAGCTTTCTCCGATATGAACAAGTCCGATGCTCCCATATTAATAAGAGCACTCTCTTTTTGACCTGCAATGTTGATGTCTACGAATATCAACCCCTCCCCGCCATTCTTTTTCTTCGGGAAGAGAATCATCAAATTGATCGTCGATGTCTTTTTCTCAATAGGCTTTGCCTCTTTCGGCTCATCACTCTTCTTGATAGCCGAAAACAAAGATACATTTAGGCAGTCCTTCTTCATGTGCGGTCCCTTACAAAAGTAGCATCTCAGCTTTCCCCTCTTCTCTTTCTGGCTATTGGGCTTCCACTTCCTATTTCGTGGTTTTCCATTACCACCGTCGCTACCACTACCACTGCCACAATAGCTATGTCCCTCTTCATCTTCCTCATGGTACCCACCATTGCCCCTTCCGTTGGGCTTAGAAGATTTGAACTTGTCTCTTTTCGAAACAAGTTCCACTAAGGACTCTGCTACCATCATGGCATTGGTCAGTTCCTGAACTCCCCGACGTTGCAATTCTTGCTTCGCCCATGGTTTCAACCAATCTGTAAAAGAGAAAAATGCTTCTTTCTCACTCAAATTAGAAATCTAAAGTATGAGTTCACTAAACTCCCGCACATACTCCCTAATCGTGCCTCGTTGCGCAAGCCGTCGCAACTTTACTCGAGCTTCATTCTTAACATACTCGGGGTAAAATTGTATTTTAAACTCCTTTTGAAACTCCTTCTAAGTCCTCATTTCGATCTCACCACGTCTCACATCAGTGGACCTACATCACCATAATAACAAAGTAACATCAGTAAAATACATAGCAACAATATTTACCTTTGTGACATCATCCTTGATGCCCATCGTATAGAAGTATTGTTCCATGGCCCAAAGAAAATTATCCACCTCACTTATAGACCTTTCCCCTTTAAACGCTTTCGGTTTGGGCATATCCATTGCTTGTTACTTCGGCCTCGAAGCCAACATCCCATTACCTATGACAGCCTTGAAAATTTTGAGCTCCCCCTTAAGCTCATTGATCTCCTCCTTCAAAGTTGTCACCATAGCCTTGAGAGCATCATCATTCCCAGTCAGCTTATTCTCCGAGGAACTAATAGTATCCAACACATATTTCCTGAGCTGCTCCTTCATCGTTTGTAACCCATTAATGAGTCTATTATCGATATCGCCGATCCTCTCCTTTACATCCTCTATAGACACCTCGAGAGTGACGACTCGATCCTCCAAAGCTAACAACAAGTCTCTTGATTGACTAGCTTTTCTGGCCCTTCCTCGGGTCTCCATTAGCTCATTCTGACCAACAACTTCTTTCGACATCCCAACAGTGCCTTCGAACCAATAGCTCTGATACTACTTGTCACGGGACTATACCTTTTGTCTCACAATCCGTGTGGCCTTAAGCGATTCACTTATTCAAACTCGCCTAGGTCAGCCTTTACTCGAGTGAGGATTCCTTAAGAACTCCTCCAAGGCACCAAATTGAAAAGCGGAAGCGATTTATGCCAAAAGAAGCAACCAAAAGAACAGCAGAAAGAGCGCTCGCAAAGTATTTGAGTAAATACTCTCTATTCTCTTATTCACAAAAAATAATGAAACAATGAATGTAGTGAGTACAAATGAGGGGGAGGCTCTCTATTTATACTTAAGCTCCCCCAAAATCGATGGACAAGATACATTTACATCGAACGAATGAGATTAATCATATCCTATGATTTAAGGGATTTACAAGATATTGTCATATCAAATACTATCTAATCTTTACAAGATATGATTCCCTTTATATTTTAAGATTAGTTACCATAGTTGCCTAAGTTGCCATATCTTCTCTATCGGGCTAACCAGGCTTCAATCTGACAGGCTTCTCTAATAGGTACTTGAATCGGGCCAGTTCTCGTGGGCTAAATAATCTCCATCTTATCGACAGACCTCCATGGGGCGCATCTTGTTCCATGGTCACGGGCTTTGCACTTTAACCCGTGACACTAGTGCCAAACTTTTTGTACTGACTCCCCATCACCTACCTATCCCCATCTCTTCTCTTAATACTATACCTGGCATTTTCATCCGTACATCACGTGATAACCCCCTGGTCAACTCCCTCTATGCTGATCAGTCACTGTGTAGGTCTGTTTCTCCTAGTATATCCATCAATCATCCCTCCAGTTCGTCCTTGAGTATACCTATCAACAGTTCGTTCCATCCATCGCCTCCCCTCTCAGCTCCTCTCAATTTTCATGCCATGACCACCCGTAGTAAAGCTGGTGTTTTCAAACCTAAGGCATACCTGGTCAAAGCAACTGATTTATCAAGTGATACTCCTGCTGATATTCATAAAGCTATGACGAATATAAGTTGGACAACAGCCATGCAAAGTGAGCTTCTAGCTTTACTTCAAAATAACACATGGACTCTTTGTCCTCTACATGCAAATCGAAGAACTGTTGGTTGCAAATGGCTATTTAAAGTAAAAAAGAAGGCTGATGGGATAGTAGAATGGTATAAAGCACAGTTGGTCGCAAAAGGCTTCTCTCAACATGCTGGCCTTGATTTTCGAGATACTTTCAGCCTCGTGGTTCGAACAGCAACCATTCGAATTGTGCTTGCTACTACTGTTATGAATGGCTAGTCCTTGAGGCAAATTGATGTTAAAAACGCCTTCCTCAATGGTGATCTGACAGAAAAAATCTACATGGAACAACCTCCTAGGTTTGAGGTGTCAGGTACAAATGGTCAAAACCTGGTGTGCAGGTTGAACAAAGTATTATATGGCCTACGCCAAGCCCCTAGAGCATGGTTTCCCACTCTTAAACGGTTTCTAGTGACTCAGCTTGGTTTTAGTGCATCGAAGATTGTTCATTCGAAAATCGTCTGACAACATCTTACTTCTTATGGTCTATGTTGATGATATTGTTATCATAGGTAGCTCAAATGCTTCTATTAATAATGTGTTCTATCAACTCAATAACAAATTTGCTCTTAAAGATATGTGACAACTGAGTTTCTTTCTAGGTATTGAAGTTCAGTACATGACATAAGGGTTGCTCTTCAGTCAAAAGAAATATGTGTCAGAAATACTTACCAAGACTGGAATGCGGGGTGCAGCTGCGACACCAACCCCCATGGTGAGCACACCTAAGTTGACTACAGCAGATGATAGTCCTCCATTTCCTGATGCTCATTTATACCGAAGCATAGTAGGTATGCTTCAGTACCTATGCATAACACTGCCAGACTTATCATTCTGTGTTAACAAACTAAGTCAATATATAAATCTTCCGAGTGAAAATCATTGAAAAGCTGTGAAACGAGTGCTCAGATACCTTAGTGGGACTGTTGATCATGGCTTGTACTTTTCCAAATGACATGCTGAAGTAGTGTGCTACTCTGATGTTGACTGGGCCTTGTCTGTTGAAGACTGTCGTTCTACTACAGGTTATGTGGTGTATCTAGGACCCAACCCTGTTGCATGGAGCTCCAAAAAGTAAGCTGTAGTGTTTCGATCATCTTCTGAAGAAGAGTATCGCAGTCTAGCCAACTATGTATCCGAGCTGCTATGGGTTAAACAACTACTCAATGAAATCAGTCTGACACCTTCTCAGTCGCATGTAGTCTGGTGCGACAACACCTCTACAGTCTCCATAGCTGAAAATCCTACTCATCATGATAAAATGAAACATGTTGAGATCGATCACCATTTTATTCGAGAAAAAGTTATTGATGGTACCTTATAGGTTAACTATGTTCCTTCAACTAAGCAAGTTACAGATGTCCTTACCAAGCCAATTTCACCAAAACAATTTGTCTCATTTCGACAAGCTCTTAAAGTTCTCTCAAAAGTTGAAGAAACCAGGGGAATGTTGGAATAACAGTTAAAGAAGCTGTTAGTCAGCAGTTAAGGTTGTTAGCTAGCAGTTATTAGTTAACTAGCAGTTATAGCCTTCATGCATGTACTCTATATATGTGTATGTACAACACTTAGAATAATGAAAAAATAAAGTATGAAGTATTCTTAACAACCAAGAAGTAACTTATTTGAAATTACTTCATTTACCAATAAATAATCTTGCATCTCAAAGCTCAAGATTTAACTTGTCAATAGCATTAAGAATGAGAGAAACCTAATTCTAACTAACAAACTCACCTCAACAGAGTTTATTTAAACTAGATCGCACATCCACACCACATAAATCATATGTTACGAGATACACAGTTATGCAATTCGTCACAAGTATTAGAATGAATGTTTACAGATTTGATTATTTTAATTGACAAGATAATTATTCTAAGTTATCAAATACTGGTCAAATACTTAACAAACATGCACAATTGTAATTTAAGCAGAAGATGTACAAATACTAAAGAACAAAAAAGATTAAGAACAAATTAAGTATCACAAATTGGTCGAATCAAATTTTGACAACCCTTCAGCTATAAAAAAGAGTTTAAAAAACCATAAAGTAAAAAAAAAAAAAACACACACACACACACACACAAAAATAATAAAATAATATATAATGCCTAAAATTATAAACAGGTCCCAACTCCCTCTTAAAATATCCAATTTATATTGTTTAATTAACCTAAACCTGGTTACAAGAGCTTGCTTGAAATTGTAGAACTGATAAAAGATCAAAATACCCTTAAAGTTGTCATTGGGTGCTAGGAATCAACGTAAGGGCATGCCAACTAGAGCATTGCGGCACTAGGACAGTACAGGGGCACTAATGAGGAACGTGCAATTGCATGCTAGGGTGTTAGCTCAAGGCAAGGGCGCTCGGCTTGGGTAAGGTCACTTAACTTCAATCCATGCTCCATTCTACCCGTTTTAACTCTTTGTTTCGTTTCTGACGATCCTCAAACTCGAACTTTAAGATCCCATAAACCTAATCCAAGTCACAAAATATTTATGTTATGTTTGGTTCACTGAATGTAATAAGGTGGGAATGGAATATAGTGGGACTAGAATAAAGAATAAATATTTGTAATGGTATTATATTGTTTGGTTGGTTGAACTATTGTTAAGGGATATACAAGTAATATATAAAAAAATGATAAATTTATTCCTTAATTTAAATAAATAATATCTTAATGGCATATTAAAATTATTCTAATAATTAATTATTTAAAATATAGTTATAATTAATATTTAATAATTTATGTTAATACCTTAATAAAGTATTTAAAAAGAATTATCTTTTAGAAATTGCTTTCACTTGTCGATTGAGTCTTAACTCAATTGACATCAGCATTATTGCCAGTACAGGAGGACGTTGGATCAAGTGTGCTGAAACACATTATCCTCTTATTTAAGAGTTGGAAATGAATAGTTTTAGGCATTGTGTCAAAAAAAGCAAATATGATAAGAGCCAACAAATTGCTTTTATTTTCTCCCTAGTTTTTTTTAGATTACAAAAATAAAGTGTTGAGGCAAGATGAGCTGATTGTTGTTGAGTGACACTCGATAGTGCACACTACAAGCTACCACTAAGGTAGTTTAAATACTTGTCATATTTGAGTTGGTGATTTGATGAAGAAAATTTTTGGACTCAGTTATGTGATGATATATTGAAGATATTTTGGTTCATCTATGAAAACCAATCCTTGGAGTTTGAATATTAGATTGGATTTGAGTAAATCAAATCAATCCTTGGAACATGAAGGATCGATCAAGATTGTGTGATGTTTTGGAAATCATATCTTCAATTGATTGTGTTTGGTTGTTAATAATGTAATAGCTATTTTCAATGAGTTACTTTTGTATTCACTAAAATTCTATGTTAACAAGCCGAAATTGATATATGTTTTGAGGCTTGTCTAGGTTTTGTATGAGAGCTTATTAAGTACATTCTAATCTATTCATTATGGAATTGTTTTGTGAAATAGTGCAAACTGAATTGTAAAACCTTATTGAATGTTTACTGCCAAAGTTCTTAGGAGGAGGATTTGGACGTGAGTGTTCTAGTCGTTAGGTACAAAGGTGAGATCTCTATTCTTGAGGAGTGATAGAGTGTGAATCACTTGTTGTATTATGGATTAAATATAACAAAATTATTCACTGGGTTAGGCTCTGTAGACATAGGGAAACCAAACTGTGTAAACAAACCTTTGGTGTTCTTTATTTTATTTGTAAAATTTCTGCAATGTCAAGTCGTAGCGGCCATTTTAGTCAAGCATTTACATTGCAATTTTTATTTTAAGCAAATAAACAATTTAAGGTAGCAACACAAAGAAGTTTAGAAAGACTTAAGAGAGATGAAAAATTAAGATTTGATGTTGCTCTATTGATCAAATGACGTCTTGATCTCTTGATGTTTCAACAATGTTCCATCCTTGTTGAAGTGTTAGAAACTTGTATGTATAGCTTGAAAGAGTTTTAACACCATTACAATGCTTTGAAGGTGAGAAGAGTCATTCAACCTACAAAAGTGGAGTTCTGGAAGCTGCCCAGTCATAAGGGAGTCAATCCTCTAGTGTCTAAAGGTCATATTTTCTTTACTGTTGTGAATGAGGGATCAATCCTCTAGTGTTCTAGGAATGATAAAACTCAAAATCATTCTAAACATTTATGTTACTTTTGAAGTTAAAATTCACTTTTATTAAAAGGGCAAAAATTAAAAAGCAATGATAGAAACATATAAATTCAAGTTAGTTAAGTTTAATCCGATATTTGAATGGAGTGATAGTGAGAGATTTAGTCGGGTATTTAGATAACATCTTTACTCTTAATATTGTGTTTATACCCCACCCCCCAAAAAAAAAAAAAAAAGTTAATTAAGCTTAAGGCTTTGTTATGTCAAAATAGGAATCAGTTGAAAGGTAATAAAGTTAACAATGACCTATTAATAGAATGAGCTCGATCAGGATACAACATTTTTTATTCTTTATATAAACCTATTTTTAAATCAACTCAACTGATCTAACTCAATCCAACTCGAAAGCCCAAATCATTATTCATTTCATATTAAAAAAAATTAAAAATGGTTCTATTAATATTTACTCGATTATAGATGAAAAAAATATGCTAAAAATATATTTATTAAATGCTTACGTAAAAATCCTTGATTAAAATGATAAGCCAAAAATTGAGATACTATGGTATTAGATTAAAACCTCAGTGAGTTTTTTTTTTTTTTTTAATTTTTATTGATTTTATATTAAAATATATAAGAAAAACATTTACATTATAGTTACCTTGAAATGTATGGTGTGTTAATATTTTTTAGAAGAGTGACGGATGAAATCATTTAAAATATAGTATAAATAATTTAATTTGACAAAAATCTTCTAATTAATAGATAATAATTTAGACCATATCAGATTCATTCGAATCAAAATTACCTTAAATAAACGTAATTTGAAGATATGAAGTCGGTTTCACGTAAAAAACCTATGACTGCTCAATACAATGATACTTGCAAGCAGTTAGTCTCAAAATAAATTCAACTCGATTTGATAATTATCAAGCTAAATTCAAGCTCAAGCTACCAATTAAGTTAAATTCAAACTTAATAATATTCTATTTGAACAGCTCATAATCTTATCTAACTTTTCATATTTTTTATATTATTACCCTTAATATTTCATTAACCCTAAACTTAAATATCGAACTCAACTCAAGATCGAATTAGAGCTTGAGTACAAAAATTAGTAATCAAACTTAATTCCATTGAACTTGATTCAAGCTCGAGCTTAAAAATAAATATTCGATTGAGCACAACCCGAGTATCGAGCTCTAAATTTTAAGTCAAGCTCAACTCAGACTAATCTTGTTTACCTAATCTAATCGTTTTCGATTCATAGTTTCTAGTTAATTCCATTTCCATGTACTTGTCCCTTTGCTTCAATAACAAAGCTGATAGAACCAAATTAACAAAACCTTTCTAAAACTCATCTTACACCATTAGAAGCAATACCACATAATCAAAACAAATCCATCCATCATTTCTCTGCTTCCTTAACAACTCCTAAATGTCAAAATTTAAAATACCTCCATAAAAAGCAGTTTCCAGGACAGAAAGGTGTCAAAACACTTAAAACACACACACACACGCACACAAAATACTTATCTATGCCTCTGTAACTGGGAACTCAAACACAACATCCTTTCCAGCAAGCTTCCGGTAAACCGCAGAAAATGTCTCGAGCTTATACTCAGTGTTGTTCCTTTCTTTTGGGTCCAAAAAGACCTGCCAAAAAGGCAAAGATTGTATGAAAAAATGCCCTTTGAAAAAAGCAATTGATGTATGAACTAGGAAAGATGACTACAATCATAACAAGCCTCCTAATATACGTTTAGTTTTTCCACATCACATTGCTTTTTCATCATCACTTAGAAACCTAATTCTAGTATTACTAAGTAGTATGACATTGGAGGTTCTACCTTCATTATCTTTGATCCATCGATTCTATATCTAGTGCGCTTTCCAACAATCTCAGCAGGTAAGACGATATCTTCTAGCATTGCCTCATGTACAGCGGTCAATGTGCGGCTACGCGGCCTCTGAACAGCAGAACCTTTCTTTGGAGGCCTCAGTATCCTCCGAGTGGCAATGAGAATCACATCCTATCATATATGGATAAACTACATTAAAGCTTAACACCAAGAGCATGTACTTATCAATCAAACCACTTGATAATCAATAAACCACCACCACAAGTACAAACTGAAATTTATGTAACACAGTAAAACCATTGAGCTAAATTGTTATTGAACTTGGAACAAAACCTCGATCCCTCATTGTAGAAAGGAGGAAGGAATATCTTATTAGTCTTTATCATACCTTGCCACTGAACTTCTTTTCAAGTTCCCTCACAAGCTTAACATGAACCTTGCGAAAAGCTTTCCTTAATCTGTAGGGAACATGGATAACAACAGCTTTCCGGCTCCCGGAAACATCAATTTGGCTGCAAGTGAACAGATTTGTAGCAATCATATAATGGAAAAATACATATGTGACATTATTAAGAATCCCAGTGAATCATTTTCTTACACTGCTGAATTAATGTAGAGATCTTTGAGGTCACTTTTCAGGTCGTGGTTGGTATTCTCCAAATCGAAGAATGCCTGTTACAAAGAGGCATAATGAAATCATACCCAGAATTTCTATCAACTTTCCAAGTGCAACAAACAAACAAACAAAAGAGCGTTTTAAAACCTGGGCAACCGACTCCTCAAATTCAGTTGGTTCAACATCCTTATCCTTGTGGATCTTCTTCATTGATGTATACATCTTCAAGATCTGCAATAGAATGTCATTACAAATTAGCTATCACAATTGTTGAACCAACAGTTTATACTTGATGAGACAGAGTAATCAGAAAGCGTATAGATGAGACAGAGTAACATGCAGTAGGAGCGAAAACAGAGAATCAAATCTAGCAGAGTGAAGCAGATAACTCAAAATCTAATGTCTCAAGTAGAAATCAATCTTCAAGTTAAGTTTAAAGTTACCTTATTTGAATTACTGGCTGGCCTGCTCAGGGACCGGAGAAGGAGAAGGAGAAGAAGAGAAAGAAAGGGCTGCTGAGAGGCTTGTTTGACGGCGGGGCTGTGTAAAGAGACTGCACAGTGGGTCGTTAAATTTTTGAAAACCTAATTTTATTTGCATAATAAAACATTTTAATTTAACAAAAAAAAAATTAGAACTTAAATTTGTGGTAATTTAGAGAGTTAATTGTAACAAACATCCCCAAACTATGAGCTCATTCTAAATTGATCCTTAAACTTTAAATCATTCTAATTACATCCCTAAGCTATCAAGGTTATATCAATTAGACTTTTACATTACTAACATTGTTAATTTAACTATTAAATGACAAGTCAAATCTGATGTGATATAATTTAAAATAAATTTTTTAAAGAAAATGAATATTGCAAAAATAGATGTTTTTAAAAACTTAGTTACGAAGTTTTCAAAACTTTCATAGAAATTTTGTCGTTCACTCTTTCTCTTTTTTTTTTTTTTCTAGTTATACTTTATTTTTAAATTTTACTTTTGAAAATTATGCGAAAATGTTATATTTTTCTTTAAAGTTATCATTTTAAATTTAGTTATGTAAGATTTGAAGTATCATGTAATGATTAAATTAACAGTTTTAATAACAAAATTAAAGATCCAATTGATATAACATTAATAAATTGAGAATGTAATTAAAATAATTTGAAATTTAAGAATAATAATTTGAAGATGTCTTGTGCGATTAACTCTAATTTAAATATTGTTGGTGTTTATATTTTGTTTTGTATTTGTTATTTTATGTGTTATTCAGTAATAATGAGAAATAGTTTATACTTTTATATTTTTTTTTATTGTATAACATTTATTTATTTTTCACAGTTGTGTAATATAAAAATAAATAATTTATTGTACAAAAAGGTTAAATTTGTGATTAATCCCTCTAGTAAATCAAGTATAAAACATGCAAGTACACGATCATTAACACAATATATCAAAAGTTCATTAGTCAAGCAAAATATAAACTATAAACCATGCACTCATCAAATAAATTCACTTTCAAAATCTAAAGAAATGCTCAATATATCAAATATATCAAAAAAATACCAAGATATACAAAAAAACATACCCAACATACTCAATATATCAAATATATCAAAACAGTAAAGAAATATACTTGTACAGGCCCAAATTTGACTAAGTCCAATGCACCCAAACCAAACACAAACCCAACTACCCAAAACCTAACCCTAGCCCAATACACAAAAAAAATCAGAAAAAAACCCTAGCCCCCCCATGTTCAGCCGCCGCCCCTAGGGCCAACTGCCCTCTGCCACCGCCTGCAGCTCCACCGCCCTGCAACACCTCCACTTGCTCCACTTGCACCTGCAAAAGCCAAAAAGAAGAAAAGACAGCAAAAATAATAGAAAAAAATGCTTGTAAACAGGCTATAAAAGCCGAATGAACAAACCATTATTTTTTGGGTTCTTTTTAACATGAATAAAAAAGGAGAAATAGTTCAAAATATAAATACTCATAAACAGTGATTCAATAGCATCAAAAATAGAGAAATACGAAAGCCAAATCAAAAGAAAATAGGTGATTTATTATTATTTTTTTCGTATATTTCGAATCTTTTTTTATATATTTTTGCATTTTTTTTTACATTTATATCTATATAAACAAAAAGAAATAAATAACAAAAAAGAGGAAATTTTTACCTTTCCGGCCACCGTGTACGGTGGCCGGTACCGGCGACGACGGCGGCAGGTGTGACTGCGACGGCGGCCCCCCATGGCCGGATTCTGGACTTGTCCAGAGAGTTTTCTCCCTCCCTCTCTTTTTTTTTTCTTCCAAATGTTGAAAGTGAATTTTTTTTAAAAAAATTTTGGCCTATTATAGCCTCCCAAAACGACGTCATTTTGGGGGCTGCCTTTTAACCCCAAAGCAACGTCGTTTTGGCCTATACCCATGGCCGACCCGCGACCCGACCCGCTCCACTTCAAGATCTGCATGTTTTCAACGGAAGGGCTAATTGTACTTTTAGCCCTTCCGATTTTTTATTGTTTTAAAATTTAAATTTTTCATTTTTTATAATTTTACCCTATAATTTATTTTGGTTTTCATTTTGGTGCTCTCTTATGCTGCGCGTTTTGAAGGGAGGGGTTATTGCCCATTTTAGTCCCTCCTTTTTATTTGGGCATGCAATTTAGTTCTTTTCTCTCTTATTTACTCCAGATTTGCCCCAAAAATTTTGTTTCAAGTTCGATTTAATCCCTTTTAGTCATTTTTGCTATTTTATTATCCAAATTATTGCTATTATTATTATTATTATTATTATTATTATTATTATTATTATTATTATTATTATTATTATGTATATTATTATTTATATTATTGTTATTATTACTATTTATTATTATTACGTTATTATTACTATTATTTTTATTTTTATGGCTATTACTATTACTATATTATTATTATCTTTTTATTTTCTATTACTATTATCATTATTATTATTATTATTATTATTATTATTAATCCTTTTATTATTTCTATTATTATTTTTATTATTTACTATTATTATTTATTATCGTTATTACCCTTATTATTGCTACTATTCTTATTATCTTTTTACAATTATTATTATTTTATATATTATCATTATTATTCCTACTCTTTTTTATTGTCGTTATCATTATTAAGACTATCATCATTATTTTTTTATTTTATAGTTGTGATTATGGTTACTCATATTTTCATCATCATCATCATCATCATCATTATTATTATTATTATTATTCTTTATTGTCATTGTTATTATTTTTATTTTTATTGCTATTATTTTTATTATTAATATTACTATTGTTATATTTAGTATTATTATTATTATTATATTTTTATTATTACTACTAAGGTTATTATTATTATTATTAACTTTTTGTAATTACTATTATCATTTTTGTAATTACTATTACTATTGTATTGTGACTATTATTATGTTTTCATCTATATTTATTTTCTTATTACTCATCTATTTATATTTCTTATTTATTTATACTTTCATTATTTTTATATTTTAGGTATTACATCTATATTTATATATAGGTATTAATATCATCATTTTACTATCGTTATATTTTTCATACTATTATTATTATCATTACTATTACTATCAATTTTTTTATATAATTTTACGTAATATTTATTTACAACTAGTTTTTTTATTTCGTTTTTTTTGTATTTTTTAAATGCTATTAGCTTATTTATCATTTCTCTCTTCTTTTAGCTTATTCGTTTATTTATTTATTTTATTTTGCTTTCATCGTTATCATTCACGTTTGCGTTTACGTTCATTCTGTTATGTTCATTAATACTGAGATTTGTATTCATTTATGCATTCTTTATCTTATTATTACAAACTTATGTTGTATTAACCTTTTCTCGACGAAAATAACTTTTCATAAAAAATCGATACTCCGTATTTGAAATTTCGAGAAAATCGTGCCCTAACTTACTGGGTTTCGATTTTTCTCATTTAACCGAAATAACGGAATACTCTTTTAAATCGCAATACGAGTTTTGAAAAATGCTTATTCTCGGAGATACGAGGTGTTGTGCCCTAACTTACTAGGTATGACATTTTGTTACCTCGGGATAAGATTTTTGCTAACAAAGGCAATATTCGGCATTTGGAAATTCGAGGTATCGTGCCCTAACTTACTGGGTTTCGATTTTTCTCGTTTACACTAAATAATTGAATACCGTTTTAAAAAAGGTTAAAATACATGAATTTCAAATAAAGGCAAGTTCATTCTCAAAGTTCGAGATGTCGTGTCCTAACTTACTGGGCGTGACGTTTTGTTACTTCGAGATGAGGTAGTCCTTAACATCCATTTTAACTTATTCGATCATTTTTAAATTAGCATCAATACAAAGAGGGATTGTGTTTTAAATTCTTGCAAGTTTTCAAATCTTCTACACTAAGACACTAATTAATCAACTAGGTACCAATTTTGGGCGTATCGAGGGTGCTAATCCTTCCTCGTGCGTAACCGACTCTCGAACCTGTTTTCTTGATTTGCGTAGACCAAAATCGTTGTTTAAATAAATCAATCCATTTATTAAAAACAACCACTTTTACAAGGTGACCCGATCACACCTCATTAAAAAGGATTGGTGGCGACACCTCTATTCGTTTTCATTTTCAAAATCTAAGTCGATTCTCATTTTTTAAAAAATGGTTACGACAATACTCAAGACATGAAAGTTCCCCTAATGACCTAGAGACATGCCCAAAACTAATTCAAAGAAAGGAATTACAAAAAATCAACGGATATAGCTAAGACTCGAGAGGTCAAATGTTGCAATTCACTAACCACTACTTGAATTCACTTCTAAGACTTACGCACGAAACAAACAATCCACACATTAAGCATTATATAACTTAGTGGTACTAAATAACCAATCTCCTAATATAAAATCATTAGGCAATATGGAATGCTACCACAACAATAAATCAATGATTGGACACATTTCCTAGGTTTATTACAACATCAATCATTACCTTTTTTTTTTTTTAAATTTCAAGTACACAATTCAAAGGAATTAACATGTTCAAAACATATATCACGAAATCTCGATATTACATATCTCTTTTCCACACATTATAGTAATCATCAAATTTATTTAACAAACATCATTGTCATAATAATTATCATTAAATTAAGCCTCTTTAACCAATTATGGATCAAGAATGGATACTCGAATTAATCCCCAAACACTCCATCAAATGCGCACAAACAGCAAGGGGCATAAATGTACTAATGCGTGTAAAAACATGACTTCCCCTAACACTCTAAAAATGTACACAAGTGTCAAACGTAAGCGCACACAAGCACCAACAGAATGCACACAAGCGCCAAATCTTCCTTCATCACAAAACAAATCTTATAGCATGCAGACAATACCTGAACCATTTCTAACATTGTTTAATAGGATGTTTAACAATAAAACTTATTATCAGAGCAACAAAGATGTCATCATGATCATATCTCATTAAATTTTAGTCACTTAATTATTGCATCAATCCAATACAAAACAAGCTCATATTTTTTTTTCTAAAACCATCTCAAATCACAATAAACACGTATATGACATAGAATAGATTATGCATTAATAACACATATAATAAAAAAAACTCATCACAAATAAAACGAAGCTAAATTACTTAATTGAATCTATATTACAAAATTAAGTAAAGTGAACACAAGCTAAAATCATCATATTTTAGTTATCTTCTTCTTCTCCATAGTCTTGGAGGATTCGACCACTTTTTTTGCTACAATAGTCAATCGAAACAATGAAATAAAGTTTAAAAAAACATAATCAAGAATTAAAATCACTTATAACTATCAATGAGATGCAATTTAATATAGTGAGAATTTTACCGCTTCTAACTCAAACTCAAGAGAACGCTAAACTAATCTATTCAAACTTGAAAATCTTTAAAATTAAAATTAAAAATTCTTAAATACTCAAAATCCACCAACAATACAAGTTCTTACATACACTCTCTCTAGAACAACTTAAGCACAACAATGAAATCTCAATAGAACTCCATTAAAATTAAGAACAAACCTTAATTTCTGCCTAATTCCCATTCCACTCTAAACATAAAACTAACAAGAATCTAACTCAAGAATATCAGAAAAAACATTAAATCAAATCTTTCTCATACTATTTTGAAAATTGCTCAAAAATGGAGAAAAATCAAATATCATCTTTTATTGTTTAGAAATCATAGAATATTAGGATTAGAAAACATGTCACCTTGCTGGAAAATATTGAACAAAGAAATCAAAAAATGTTGAAATTCTTATTTATGAAATCTTGTAATGAAAGGATTTAATGAAAAGCGAACTTACCAAATAAAAGTTGATTGAAAGAAAATCAAACTTGAGAGAATTTTAGAAATATTTGGAAAACTACTCTTGCAAAAATGTACTCAACCATTCTCTCTAACAACTAATTCAAAATGTGATTTTTTTTTCTATGAGGAGCTTAGGTTATTGACTAGTTAAAGACCTCCCCTCTTCTAATTGCTATTTCTAGTTTTCTCACATTAACCTCACTAATATTGCCAACCTTACAATTTAGTCTATAGGCCTTAATCTCCTATTTACAAATTCTCACTAATTTAATAATTTTAGTTCATAATCATTTACTAATTCATTATCGTGCCTATTATGGGAAACCTCTTAATTTAACTTCTCGGAGCAACTTAGTTTAAGAAATCCAACCCGAAATTGAACTTCCAATACACTTGACAGATTTTTTTTAGTCATACAATAGTTCAAAAATAAGGTTGCATTGATTGGGATGTTTACAAAGATCATCCCATTTCACAAGATGAATTCTTTGTTTTTTTCTCAGTGTATCCCTATATGAAATGAAAGATGATTTTCTCCATCTCAAGGCATATATCTTTAGTGAGGACTATAGATTGCATCACGTAACTAGAAACGCCGCCAAGACTACTTTGGTAAGCGTGATTCTGTCTACTAAAGAGAGAGTTTTCGCCTTCCAACATGTCAACTTCTGTCTCATGTTTTGAACAAGATGCTGATATGTATCCTTCGTGACATATTGGTGTAATAAAGGAACCCTTAGACACTTTCCCAAATCATCAACATGAAAAATTTTAAGACCACAACTGAGAGATCCTTTTAGAGAAAAGGGGCACATTATTGGAGAAGAAAATGTGCATCTTTAGTGCACTAATGCAATGTCTAGAACTGCCACAAAAATCATTCAGCACTGTCTTAACAGCCTCTATTTTGTCAGCAGAAGATTCAATAAATAAAACTAAATCATCAACAAAGAATAGATGAGACATGCGAACACCATCCTTGGCAAGTTCTATAGGCTTTCACGCCCCATTTTGCACCTCTACATCGATACATTGAGCCAAATATTCCATACAAAGAACAAATAGACAAGGTGAGAGAGGGTACTTTTTTAAAAAAAATATATTAAATCATATTGTTTAATGTATATTTCCATATTATTATCATTATTTTATTTTGTTGGATTGATTTCTTAAATAAATAGTACTAAGTTTGTTTTAAAAAAAAATTCGATATTTTCAAACAAGTCAGGTACTTACTATTTAATCATTAACATTTTATTTTTATTTTTTATATTTAAAAATAATAAATAAAATATTTTAAAATACGCGGATGCTATTTAATTAATTAATATAGTATTAATTTCTCCATATACGAATACTAAATTAACATGTAAATAAGTTCGATCTGACCCCTTAAATACAATTTTTTTTTCAAAATAAAGTTTTTAAAAAAGTAATTCTCAGAAAGTATTTTTTTTAAATTATTATTTAACCTCGCCATCCATGTCCATTGAGGTGTATAGGAACAATTTAGCCTAGACTCGATGCATATGGGTGGTGAGGTTCATTTATTTCTAGACATTCTCAACTATTAGAATCAATTTTGTTAACTGAACCTTGCCACTTTTTTCATTAATGTTGGTCTTATCATCCACCCAAAGTAAGTGATTGAAGCTTTAGTGCCCGAGGTGTTTTAATTTTATCTAAATTTTTTATTTCATAATAATATACACATATTATTCATTATTCATTACTATTATATTGTTAATGATTTGCATGTTAAGCAAAATGGTATAAGGAGACATGGCTCGTTGATTATCTATGAGAAAATAGCATAAGAAAAGAGTTTTGTATGCGAAAGACAATCAATAATCTAAACATGTTAAAGTAAATGGTACAAAAAATAATGACTTATTGATTACCTACGTAAACTACCAGAAAGTGGCATAACACAGGAGTTTTTG
Organism: Gossypium longicalyx; assembly: GCA_025698465.1. Taxonomy (NCBI): domain Eukaryota; kingdom Viridiplantae; phylum Streptophyta; class Magnoliopsida; order Malvales; family Malvaceae; genus Gossypium; species Gossypium longicalyx. The sequence continues at coordinate 73,978,411 of CM047001.1, forward strand.
TGGAGAAAAGATAACTATAGTTGGTAATTTTAACATTTTCATTTTTAGTGGGATTATGAGTAGCAAATAATTCATACAAGAACTATTAGGTCACCTAAAGTTCCTACAAGAAGATTGTTTTAGTTATCGGATCATTATGAGTTTAGGCTCAAATTAGTCTCAGGCTTGGATTTTTTTGGGTTTGGATATCAAGAATTGGGTGAATTAGTGTTAAAAAAACTAAAGGAAAAAAAAAAGCTCAAAAACTTTGCACAATGATATTAGGGTGGTTCGTCCTCAATTGCCTATTTTCACAACCTTAGCATCCCTCAACTAAGGATTTTCCCTAATTCACTAATTGATACCTTTCAAGAATAAAGTATAACTTTTACAAACTTTATCTTTTAATTTGGTAATATAGCACCACAATTCCCCTCAAGGTTTTCTACTCAAAACCTTATTTAAACTCTCAAATAAGTTAAATAAGAATATGAAACAAATAAAACCTTTCAAAGGTGAATATACAAAGTTTAAGAACTCACAAATATAATTAAGCACTTGTATTATGAATAACAAATGAACCCAACAAGTATTTTTGAAAGAAAGATGAGAATAACAAATGAGGGATTGGATTTATTGCTCTTTAATTTTTATAAGAATGTTTCTTATCGTCATTAGAGTGTTTTCGGACCTTATTTATACACTCTCATTGGTTTGTAGTTATTCGAAGCTGTTAGAAGGAATGTGGTTTATATTTTATTTTTTTTAGAATTTAAGACAGCTAACTATTTAGTTTAATGTTGTAGATGAGATAATCTTTGAATGTATATTTTTTTTTATTATGAATTTTGAAGGGTCTTGGGATGGAGTACTAAAAAAGATTTTTGAGTGTTGAAGGTATTTTAAATATTTGTTTTTTATTAAAAAAATTGTTTTTGAGTTTTTTAACATTTGAATTTTTTTTAAAGATTACAAAATTAATTTTCATTACTTTGCTTAAAGGAATGAAAAAAAAAATCAAAATTAACTAACAACAAGATTAAACTTCGAATTCTCATGGATGAAATATTGTTTAAATGGGTAAAATATTTTATGAATAATCAAAAATTGTCTCTCATTTAAATCGTGTCATTAAATATTTATTTTGGAGTTTTATATGTAAGACATAATAATAAATGTAGTCCTAAAACTTTATATTTTAATTCAATTTATCTCTATTATTTTATTTGGAGCAAATTGACCCACAACCCTTCATTAATAATGTAACATTATTATTATTTTATTTTATATGACATGCCAATAAATGATTTTAAAAATATAAAAAATCATAAATAAAAGATATTAATTCTCAAAATTATGAAATAAAGCTGTTGAAAGCTAAGGAAAAAATTTATAAACAAAATACATACTAGTCATTTAACTCCATCAAAGTTATTGTTTTGGTACATATATATTCTTTCCTATTCCTATTTTTTGAAGAAATGCATGTATCTAACCAATGATACATAAAAAAAGAAAACCTCAAACGATTGGCTATACATGTACTCATGAAGTTATCTCACATCGATCTAGATTCATCTTTTCCTAGGAGAAACCAGAAAATAGAGAAAAATTGTGAGTTCACTAAGAAAAACAATATGAAACCGCATGATACAACCAAGATCTTAAGCAAAGATGGTAAGCAATAAGGTCGGTTATGTGATTATCAAGCCAATGGGATTGTTAGAGAGAAATGAAACAAATATGAAGGTATTGAAAAGCAATGAAAATATGAGGTAGACTAGTATTTTTTATGCTGAGAAGTTTGGGACCAAAATGCAAAATAGATACTTTTAGCTGCTGAAAAATTATATATAAAAAAAACATGGCAGGGTTCCCCTTCAATGCAAGTCCCTAAGTTGTCATAGTTCCCCCATGCTCCATAGACCATCTGCAAAATCATCATTAACACAATTATAATCTGGCTTGTGGCAGTCGCCATCCAGGTATGGAAAATCCTCAAATGCTGATGTGGATGCCAAGTTGTAATAGCAACCGTTTTTATCAATATTGTCATCATGATAGCAATATTTTGCAAGTGTGTAGTCATCATTGTTACTAATGATGCTAAAGGGACTTGTTTGATACTCTGCAACTTGGGATATGGTTGACATGATATCCGTAGATCCTGAAATCTGCTCCTGTACTGGCACTTGTTCCATTGTCATTAACTCTTGATCATGCTGAGAAGTTTGGTTTAGTGATTCCATTTTTGGAAGCAGTCTTGGCATCCAATTACAACATCGAATAACATGTTGAAATGGTGTGCTATTAGCATCAATCTTTAGATGACGTGCATGTTTATGAACACGGGTCCTCCAGTAGTTTTTTATCTCATTGTCTGTTCTTCCTGGTAAATATTTTGCAATCTTTGACCACCTACAAATCAATATCATATAATGTCAACTAAATAGCAGAATGGGAAATGGTAAAAGAAGTTATTACCTGTTACCCCACTTGGAATGGAGTTGAAGAATCAAACACTCTTCTTGTGGAGTGAGGTTTCCATGCTTAACATCTGGTTTCAGATAATTTAGCCATCTCAGCCTGCAACTCTTTCCAGTTCTCCTCAACCCTATCCCACAAAACCAGAAATTTCTTATTAAGACACACACATATATAGTTCAACTTCGTAGATTTTATTTTCATCAGACAGGTGAATGCTGATTTTGTGTTTAAGGTTTTTTGTTTTGGTCGTAATCAGTTATCCACCATCGAAAGCGGTGATTAACCCCTCGTTGTGGTTACACGGATGCTTTTTAAAGGGGTAAACGGCTAACAATTAAATGTACTCAATTCTCATGAGTGAGAATCGAAACCCCGACCCTATTGTTGAAGGATAAGATAAGCAATCACTAAAATACACCTTATGATAATTCCAAGTTTAAGTTACCTGCTCGTTTTGCGAGCAAATTCCAGTGGCCTTCGCCATGGCGAGCAATATATTGAATTAGGAGAGAGTCTTCCTCAGCAGACCAAGTTCCTCTTCTAAGCGGCTCAGCATCGCCTTTACTAGAATTTGTATAGGATAACATGACTCTATCTGACAAAATATAATATTTACTGAAGAACTTTTGGTCTGAATCTACAAGTCACGGCCGGGGGAAAGATTTAATATATATTTACTCAATGAACAACTTTTTGAGAAGTACACGTGCAGACACAAATTTGATGCATTGAATTTACTCAACTGCTTTAGGATGGCTAAATTTTCTCCAGTTTACTTATTGAAATGAAAGTCGGTGGTGTTACGGGAAATGGGTTTGATTCAGTCCCTATTTGTGTTTTTGGTTTCAGTGTTTTTGTCAGTAGATACTTCAAATATGCTAAAGCATGAAACGTGCTTTGACTGAACAAAGGATATGTATTATGCCAGTAGCATATATAGAGGAAGACGTGGGAAATTGGTGTTGAAGAATATTGAGGCTATACAAGGAAGTCAAAAGCACGATATGTTCTTGGTTGCCAAACACACACAAAAGTGTCATTTCCATGTGGTTCCAGTTACTGTAGAGCGCCAGCAATATGAATTGGAGATAAAAGAATTTACAATGCTTTAGTAGTGCATAAGCAGCTAATTTTGACTATAAATATGACTTGTTTGTCGCCACATTATGTGGCGCTGCATCTTCTCCCGATTGAAATTGTTGTGCAGGAATCAGGATGTCGGTTATCAAGGTCAAAGGTTTCATTGAGTTCCATATTTGGATGGGATTCTTCAATGCTTTTTAAAACATAACCATGGAACCGATCAGAATATCCCAGTTTCGGTTTCAATGGTTTTAGGTTTGGTTTTAATTAAATAAATTTTTAAAAATTTTATAAAATTTTTTTAAAAAATAAAAAATTATTAAAAATAGAAAAAATTGAATCAACCGATTCAACATGTTCCGAGTGCATCACCCAAAATTCATTTCAAACTTTTGTCCAGACTAGTATTATCGATCGGTTTTCGGTCCAATTAGTTCGATCAGCCAATTCTCAATCCAATTGACCTGATCGACCATTTTGGTCCAATTCCAACAACTATCCAATTTAGATTTTTTTTTTTTAGATTTTGATTATTTCAAATTTGGATCCATTTTAATTGAAATGGATTTTCATATAAAATATATTAATTAAATCGATTTTTTGAATAGTTAAAAATTGAATGGATCCATATAAAAATATAATAATTATTACATCAACTTTAATTTGGATTCATTTTGAATTTCTTCTTCATGTTTATCAACTACTTGCTTAGTGTTGACGCAGTGGACACTGGTTCAAGCACCAGTTATGACACTCTTTCACCTTCATCAGTAGCACCCTTCTGAATGGATTCATCATTAATAATAACACTAATAGACTCTATTATCTTTTGAGTTTGTTTGTTATATACTTGAAACGTCTTACTTGAACTTGAGTAGCTTAGGAAAATCCCTTCATCACTCTTGGAAATAAACTTTCATTGATACTCTCTATTTTTGGTAATGTGATAGATACTCCCAAAGACATGAAAGTATTTCACATTTGACTTCCTCTCTTTCCACATTTCGTAGCGAGTCATGCGTGTCTTTGGTCTCAAGTGAACTCTGTTGATGACATACACAGATATGTTGACAACTTCATCCCAAAATTTAGGTGGAATGTTCTTTTTGTTCAATAGAACTCAAGCCATTTCTTAAATAGTCATGTTCTTCCTTTCGACTACACTATTTTGCTATAAAGTCTTTGTAGTTGAAAATTCATGCTTAATGCCTTCTTCATTGCAAAATCCTGAGAACTCCTCATTCTCAAATTCTCGATTATGATTGCTTTTAGATTTTACAAGTATGTCATTGGTGCTTCTATTATCATTTATCTGTCATCTACATAGCTTCTTGAATTCTCAAAAAGCATCTGATTTTTCATTGAGAAATCTTACCCAGGTAAGTCTACAATAAACATCAACACATACAAGAATGTATCTATTACCACCAATACTCTCAATTTGCATTGGGCCAGTCAGAACCATTGCAGCAACTCTAGTAAAGTAGTTTGCACCAATTGTAACTGCTTGTGGGACTCTCTATGTTGCTTTCCTTTGAGACAGTTTTCACAAACTTTAGGCATTGCTCCCCTAACTTAGGCATTCTTCTTATTGCTTCATATTTGACCAAACAGTTGAGCTTTTTGTAGTGAATTTGTCCAAGCTTTTCATGCCACAACTCAAGTTTAGAGATACCAACTTGAAGAAATACAAGTAATTCTGAGATTTGTAGCAGAGGAAACTATATTAACAATAAAGCTAAATTGAAGAAATTCTTGATTTTGTATCTGGACTTCTAACTTGCCTAATACAAATGAGAAGATAGTATATATAGATTCTTACAACCTTAGCTACTCACTAACTACTTGAACTAACTATTTGAACAACCTACAGCTATATCCTTAACATCCATACATCTTCTCCATGGGCAAGACCCAAAGAAAGTTTCAAAATCGAGTAAAACACGGTACTGAGAGTGGCTTGGTAAAGACATCAGCAACTTGGTCACATGCAGGAACTTCAACTATAACTGAACCATCTGCAACCTTCTCGCGAAAAAAGAATAGATCCAACTCAACGTGTTTGAACTTGGAATGTAACACAGGATTGGTTGCTACTGCAACCGCACTAGAACTATCACTCCAAATATTAGGAGTATCGTCATATGTAACATAAAGTTCTTTAAGTAATGACAATAACCAAGTAACATCGCTAGTGGCTGCAACAAGACTCCGATATTCAGCTTCAGCTGTGGATCTAGACACTACTTGTTGTTTCTTTGAACACCATGACACCGGAGTTTGACCAAAATAGACACAGTATCCGGATTTGGACTGTCTATCGTCAAAATCCAACCCCCAATTGGCATCAGCATACCCAACTAGAGACAATCAAGTAGATGGCTGAAAAACGACTCCAAAATCAAGTGTGCCGCATAAGTATCATAAAATCTTTTTTAGCGCAACCAGATGGACAGTGGTAGGACTATGCATGAACTGACAAATTCTATTTACCGCATACGCAATATTGGGTCAAGTAAGAACAGTATACTATAGTGCCCCAGCAATACTCCTATACTCAGTCGGATCTGATAGACAATCGTCGTCATCCTTAGAGAGAGTCGTTGAGCTTACCATTTGTGTATTAACATTTTTCGCTGTAGACATCAAGCTACGTTCAAGAAGATCACGTATATACTTCTTTTGACAAAAATAAAGACACCCGAAAGAAGAATGAGTAACTTCAATCCCGAGGAAATAGTGAAGATCACCCATATCCTTTAGTGAGAACTCATCATTTAACAGCTTAACAAACCATTTTATAAAGGTAGTTAAACTCCTCGTTATGATAATATTATCAACATACACAAGAACATAAAGTGTGGAATCAGATTGTACCCGAACAAACAAGGAGGCATCCGATTTTGAACCGACGAAGCCAACAGACACAAGAAAATGCTTCAACTTCTCAAACCAGGCCTGAGGAGCCTGACGAAGACCATGTAAGCTTTCTTTAAGCGATACACAAGAGGTTTGCCATTAGAATCATACTGAACATATCCTGGAGGTTGCTGCATGAACACTTCACTATCAATATCACCATTTAAGAAGGCATTGTTCACATTGACTTGACGAAGTGGCCATCCTCTGGAGACAGCAATAGACAAAATGACCCAAATAGTGGCAGGTTTACCACTGGACTAAATGTTTCCTGAAAGTCACACCATGGAACCTGAGAACATCCTTTTACGACTAACCGAGCCTTACGGTGATTAATAGTGCCATCAGGATTCTTCTTGACCTTGAAAAGCCATTTACACCCAATAAACTTGCGATTTGGTTGTAGCGAAACAAGTTCCCATGTAGAATTATGAATAAGAGCATCGTACTCAGCTTAAGCTGCAGCACGCCACTCGAAAATTGAAAATGCCTCCTCAATCGTAGACGGTTCCACAGCTTCAACAGTCATGGCTTTTGGTTTAAAAATGCCAGCCTTTAACCTAGTAACCATTGGATGAGCATTTTTTGTAGGCAAAGAAAACTCCAGTTCTACAGGAGCAGATTGAACGTCAACAGTAGGCGTAGTAGAGGTTGGACCAACCACTTCAGTGGTTAGCGAGTGAAGACAAATAGGTGGTGGATCAATAGTCATCCCATCTTGAGGACCGGCAGAGCTACTAGATAGAGACTGACAAGCAGGACCAAACGGTAATTTCATAGACTGAGAAGAGACAATCTTCACTAGAGGAACATACGTTGGTATAGTGGCCGACACACAGCCAGACTCCTGTATAGCAAACGACGGAGAAAGGAACCGACGCTCATCAAACTCCACATGATAAAAAACAATAACCTTACCATCAAGTAGGAGACACTGTACCCCTTGTGTTGAGGACTATAACCTACAGGGTTGTGATCGAAAATCTAACTTATGGCGCTGAAACGACCGCAAGTATGGAAAACAGTAACACCCAAACACTCACAAGTGGTCATAAGTAGGATCTTGTCCATAAAGAGCTTTATATGGAGTTTGGTCGTTCAAAATCGATGTTGGAATACAATTGATGAGATGAACCGCACAACAGAACGCATAACCTCAAAACTCCATGGAAAGATCTGCTTGTGCCAGAATAGTAATGCCCATATCTACAATGTGCCGATGTTATCGTTCAGCCACACTATTCTATTCAGAGGTATGTGGACACGTCAATCGATGAATTATGCCTTGAGATGCTAGAACAGAAGTAAACGCTCGATACTCGTCGCCCCAATCACTCTGAAATTGTTTGATAGTTTTGCCAAACTGAGTCTAAACTAACTTCTGAAACTGACGAAAACAGTCCACGGCCTGAAACTTTTGTTGAATCAGATAAATCCATGTAAAACGAGTGTACATACCAATAAACGACACATAGTACCAGTTATTAGCATAAGCAACTAACGTAGGTCCCCAAAGATTAGACACAAGCAAAGCAAAGGGATTAATATATTCAGTAGTCGAAGTAGTAAAAGGCAACTTATGAAACTTCCCTTTTTTACACGCAGTACAAACACTATCAAGTGACATGTTATTTAAACCGATATGGCATTTATTTAGAACAGCCTTTACAAAAGAAGTAGAAGGATCCCCAAGGTGTTTGTACCATAATGAAAAAACATCACCGTCGTCAATCTGATTTTGAAGTCCAACTTGAGCAGTAGACGGACCGGTAGTATCCTAAACAGATGCTCCAAGTAAGGAAAAGTGATACAACCCATCACGAATATGACCTCTTAGCAAAATCTCCTATGTCACGCTGTAGCGACGTAAAAATTTTAGCTTGGTCGCTAATTGGGGTGTTTGATTGAAAGTTTAAAGACCGATGTTTGATTTTAAAAAGGGGAGTCGCCACTGATCCTTTTTCTAGGTGTGATCAGTCACCTAATAAATCATCTTCTTTTTTTTTAAAAGAAAATTTACTCTTGAACAAAAATGAAGGCCGAATTTAGGTCTACGTGAAAATCCAGAGAAAAATAGGGTTCGGGAGTCGGTTACGTGTGAGGAAGGTATTAGCACCCTCGCAACGCCCAAAATTGGTATCTTTATTAAACACGTGTTGTCTTGATTTTCAAAAATACGAATTCAATTTGACATTTAATCGTAATCCAATTGAAACATGAGAATTTTAGTTTTCGGTTTTTTTAGAAGGATGTTCCGTTTTTAACACAAGCAGACAAATTTTACCCAACATAGCGATGAAATCGATGACTTGATGTTGGTACATTGCCTTATTTATTGAAATTAGTCAAAAACATGAATAAAAATCTTTAAAGTAGTGAACAACAAAATGATATAAAATGGGCGGGAAACAAAAAATAAAAGAGTTGGAAATACATCGAAGCAAATAATAAATATGACGAAAATATTAAAACAATGACAATATATGCGATATATTAAACGTAATAATATTATCAAACACGAAATAAAAACAATGAATATATATACATAATAATGATATTAAGAGTATGTACGTAAAATATATATACATATATATAAATAGTAATAGTGTTAGAAATATAATATGTAATGTTTGAAGTATATATATAAGATAGTAAAAATATATAACTAGTAATGTTAAAATATATACATAATATATATATATATAATAATATTGGAAAATGTATGTACATAACATATATGAAAAACATATACATAATAATATTAAAATAAAATAATAAGTGATAATAGTGAAAATAATAGGTATAATAATAAATATAATGATGTATGAAAATAATATTATATATAAATATATATACTCATAAATAAAATATATGTATTAATATTAATAATAAATATAATAGGAATAAAATAAATGTAATAATAATATATACACAATACGGTATTAAAAATATACATATACATATAATAGTGTTTAAGAATATATACATAAGATGATATAAAAATATATACATGGGATGGTATAAGAAATATATGTAACTAATAACATTAGAAATATATACATAAGATAGTATATAAAAACTAACTAATATAGTATAAATATATACATATGTAATATTAAAAATGTATATACATAATATATAAAAGAAAATATATGCATGTAAATATATGTACATAAGATCGTATAAAAATATATAACTATGATATTAAAGTATATACATAATATATAAAGACATAATATAGTATTAGAAATACATATACATAATATAGAAAAAATACATATATATGTAGCACATGTTAAAAGAATATACACTAAAACATATATATATATATAATAATATTATTTAAAGAAATACATATTAGAAATGTCTATACGTAACATGGGATTCAAAAATATATATATAAATAATAATAAGTAATAAATAAATATAATGAAAATAGTAAATATAAAAGTAAAGTAAAAAAGGAAAATATAATATATAAACAAAAACTAAGTATAATAATGATATAAATAAAATAAAATAATATGTTAAAAAATAAATAATAAATATAATAATGTAAAATAGTAAAAGTATGTTCATACGTATATAATAAAACATATATTAATAATAATAATAATAATAATAATAATAATAATACCAATAACAATAAATAATAATAATAATAATAATAATAATAATAATAATAATAATAATAATAATAATATTGAAATGCAAAAAAATAAATAAATATAATATTTAATAAATAAACAAAAACAAATAAGAAAGGACTAAAATTGAACTAATAACAAAGTTTTGGGGCAAATTTAAAAGGAAATAAAGAGAAAAGGGGCTTATTTGAACGCACGCAAAACATAGGGGGACCGAAACAGTAATTATTCCTTTCCATCAAAACGCAGCACATCAGCGGGGGCTAAATTGAAAATCGCGACAAATTTCGGGGCCAAATTAAAAATAAAAAATGACTTAATTGCAAAGTAATAAAAAAGCGGAAGGGCTAAAAGCGCAATTAGCCCTTCCGTTAAAAAACACGCGGATCCTAGGCGGGTCGGGTCGGGTCGATCCGGTCCAAGTCAAAACGACGTCGTTTTGGGGTTTAATGGCCAACCCTAAAACGACGTCGTTTTGGGGGGCTATAAAAGGCCCATTTTCTTGAAAAAAAATCATTTGGTGAGGAGAGAAAGAAAAAAAAAGAGAGAGAAGGAAGAGAGAAGGGAAGAGGAAGGGGATTTCCGGCCACATGGCCGGTCACCGTCCTGTCGCCGGACCGCCGTCGCCAGCCACGGAAATCGCAAAGGTAAGATTTTTTTTTTTACTCCTTTTTTATTTTTATAACATATGTATATGTATAAGTATAAGTAAAAAAGTAAAAAATAAAAAAAATGAGACCGATTCAAAATAAACTAAAAAAAAGTCACCTTTGATTTTTGATTTTGATTTTCGCTTTTGGATATCTGTTTTGGTGTTGTTCTTGTATTTTTCTTCTTTCAGATCACTGCTTGTATGTATATTGAAATTATTTTTTTGTATTGATTCAAAGATCCCCCCTCCACAATTCTTTTTTCATTCGGCTTTTATAGCCTATTTACAAACTATTTTTCTATTATTTTTTTGCTGTCTTTTCCTGTTTATTGCTTGCAAGAATTGAGTCAACAAAGGCGATGGACGTGACCGGCATGACGGTGGTGCAGTGGCGGTGGAGTAGTTGTGCCAGAGGCAAGTGGGGAGAGGGTGGCTAGGGTTTCAGCTTTTCTGAAACCCTAGTTTGACTAATGGGGTAATTGGGCTTGGGCTAAATAATTAAGTTTAATTTGTATTGGGTTTTAATGTTGGGTTTTGGGGTTTAATGTGTTGGGTTTAATGGGTCTTGTGTATTGGGTAGGTGGTGGGTAGTTGGGCTTATGTTGTAAATGTAACTGGGCCAAAATTGGCCTATAACAGCTGCCCCTCTTTATTCATTGTCGTGTAACGAGAATAGAGCAAAGACACAAAGAAAGGCCAATTTTGCCCGGTCTTGCCAAGTATTGACGTCTTTTTGGTGCTCTTCTTGTTCAGGTAGTCTCCTTTCACTCCATCGCATCTTGTAGCTTTGGTTCACTCCACTGCATCTTCTGATATACGCCTTGTAGCTTCAATCTACTCCAATGTAACTTCAAGGATATGAAATTTGTGGCTTCGCTCTGCTTCACTGTAACCTCAGAAAAGTGAGACCTACAACTTCAATCTACTCTTCTATCGCTTTAGTGTGATAAGGTTTGTGGTCTTTTCTTCTGCGACTTCAGAAAGGTAAGATCTGATATCCTCGATCAGCTCCACTGCAACTTCAGGAAAACAAAATCTGGTGTCTTCAATTAGCTCCAATCTTTATTCTTTACTCGGCATGTGATCCTGAGCTCAACTCATTTCTCGCAATATGAATTGACTCTCTAAAAACAGACATTAAAAATAGAAATTGAAAATAGCTCAGCACGTGAGCCAATGCTCAACTCACCTCTCGCAATATGAGTTGGTTTTTGAAACTTAATTTGAAAAGCAGATTTTGAAAATACCTCGACATGTGACCCGAGGCTCAACTCACCTCTCGCCATATGAGTTGATTTTTGAAAAATATAAATTGAAAAAACAAAAATTTAAAATACCTCAGCGCGTAAGCCAATGCTCAACTCACCTCTCGCAATATGAGTTGATTTTTGAAAAGCAGAAATTGAAAATACCTCAGCGTGCCCTGAGGCTCAACTCACCTCTCACAATATGAGTTGATTTTTTTGAAAGACAGAAATTGAAAATACCTCAACGTGTCTTGAGGCTCAACTCATTTCTCGCAATATGAGTTGAATTTTGAAAACAGAAATAAAAACATCAAAATACCAAAACCCATCATATCCGTGGAACTCGTGTGTCTTTTCCTTTGATTCAAGATAAATTATCATCACATCCTCTTACTCTACTGGAGTATCTGTATATGTCATGCATGATGCTATCATGATATGCACATGTTTGTCTTAAATGCCTTTATGCCTACATGATTATGCTATGCGCCTTAGGCATGTTTGTCGTATGTCCTTTTTCGTCACGATCTTTTTTTTTTACGATGATCTGTATTCACTACTTCGGCTCTTGACTTTCTCTTTAGGCCCTGTACCCGTCCTCAAGCTTCACGAACGATCTGCGTTTCTCAGATATCACTCTTTTGCCCCTGGTTGAATTTTGTCCTTGCTTTGAGGCTCTTGTACTTATCAAATTCTTATCCGGGTAATGCTTAACATTTCTTTTGTTTAGAGTATGTCATTTCACTATTTATCATGCAAATAAATCACATAATGAGATGTATGAAAATGGTCAGGTAGGGACAAAAGGGATACCTTATATTTATTTATTTCAAATGTAGCAAACAAAGAAAGTTAACCAATGATAGTAAAAAAGTGTCATAAAGAGAAAAGGGATCGCATTCAACAGATACAAATGCTCTAGATATTCAACGCATGAACTCTTCCACGTTCATCAATCAAGAATCTTTTCGAGGATGGCTTCTTGCGTAGAAGATTTTGAGCTTTTTGAAATGCTTCAAATATTGTAGTCTCGCTGTTTGACCCACCGTTCGAAACGCCTTGCTCTTTAAGCCCGGGTTTGCTTCATTAGAATGCCATTTCGGGTTTTCATCCTAATCTTCTGTGTTAATCAAGACGCCCTTTTTGGGTTTTCACATTGATCTTTTTTTTTTAGGCATAATATTTCTTCACAGCATCTGAATTCACTGGATTAGGTAACTCCTTCCCATCCATCTCAGTGAGAATCAAAGCTTCACCCGAGAATGCCTTCTTTACGACGTATGGTCCTTCCCAATTTGGTGCCCATTTTCCTCGCAGGTCTTTTTGTATTGGGAGAATCTTCCTCAGCACGAGTTCTCCTTCGTGGAATTCTCTTGGCCGTACTTTCTTGTCATGGGCCGCGATCATTCTCTTCTGGTACATCTGTCCGTGACAAATTGCCTTTAAACATTTTTCTTCGATGAGGTTTAACCGGTCATATCGAGCTCGAACCCATTCTGCTTCCTCTAATTTCGACTCCATTAAGACTCATAGAGAAGGGATCTCAACTTCGATAGGTAGCACAGCTTCCATTCCATAGACCAGAAAGAAAGGAGTTACTCCCGTAGATGTCCACACAGATGTGCGATATGCATACAAAGCAAATGGTAGCTTCTTATGCCAGTTTCTATATGTCTCGGTCATTTTCCCAATAATCTTCTTAATATTCTTATTAGCCGCTTCAACAGCTCCGTTCATTTTCGGGCGATAGGGTGATGAGTTATGATACTTTATTTGAAATTGCTCACACACTTCCTTCATCATCTTATTGTTCAGATTCAAGACGTTATCTGAAATGATTCTTTCAGGCAAACTATATCGACAAATGATTTCCTTTTTCAAAAACTTGCAAACTGTAGTCTTCGTCACATTGGCAAATGAAGCGACTTCTATCCATTTTGTAAAGTAATAAATAACCAAAAAAATGAATCAGTGTCCATTAGAAGCTTTTGGGGAAATTGGCCCTATAACATCTATGCCCCACATAGAAAAAGGCCACCGAGAAGTCATGACATGAAGGGGCGAAGGGGCTACATGAATCTTATCGCCATAAATTTGACATTTGTGGCATTTTCTTGCAAAACTAATGCAGTCACTTTCCATTGTCAACCAGTAGTAACCGAGTCTCACAATCTTCCTAGCCATAGTGAAACCATTGGCATGGTCCCACAAATTCCTTCATGGACATCTTCAAGTATTTTTTTGGCTTCAACAGCATCTACGCATCTCAAGAGCACTTGATCTTTTCCTTTTTTGTACAGAATGTCCCCATCAAGAACAAATCCTACTGCCATTCTTCTGATTGTTCTTTTGTCGTTCTCATTTGCTTGTTGGGGATACTTTTGATTCTTGACATATTCTAAGATATCATGGAACCATGGCCATCCATCTGGCTCTTTTTCAATGCTGAAACAATGTGCCGGGACTTCATATATGCTCATTTGAAGAGGCATTATTTATGTTTCTCTGTTGGCTTTAAACATTGAAGCCAAGGTGGCCAGAGCATCAGCCAATTGGTTTTCTTCTCGTGGAAAATAATTAAAAGTTACTTCTTCGAATTCTTTAATCAGTTCTGCCACTAGATCACTGTATTTAACCAATTTCGGATCCCTCACTTCCTAATCTCCACGGATTTGGTAAATCACCAACGCTGAGTCCCCGTACACCTCTAAGATTTCGATGTTTCGTTCAATTGTTGCACGAAGTCCCATGATACAAGCCTCATATTCCACTATATTATTGGTACAGAAGAAGTTTAATCTGGCAGTGAATGGATAATGGTTCCCTTCTAGTGATATTAAGACTGCTCCAATACCATGCCCCAATGCGTTTGACGCACCATCAAAGCTCATCTTCCATGACTTCTCTTTTGATGACTCGCACTCTTTTTCCGTAATGCACATCAAGTCTTCATCTGGGAAATCAAATCTCAATGGCTCGTATTCATCCGTAGTTCGAGCTGCTAAGAAGTCAGCTATTGCGCTTCCTTTTATAGACTTTTGACTTACATAGACGATGTCGTATTCTGATAGTAGGATCTGTCATTGTGTCATTCTTCCTGAGAGTCCAGGTGATTCCATCATGTACTTTATTGGGTCCAACTTTGAAATTAACCATGTCGTATGATACAATATATATTGCCTGAGCCTCCGAACTACCCAAACCAAAGCACAACAGAATTTTTCAATTGACGAGTACTTTGCCTCATACTCTGTGAACTTTTTGCTGAGATAGTAAATCGTCTTTTCTCTTTTCCCTGACTCATCATGTTTCCCCGGTACACAACCAATTGAATTTTCGAACACAGTCAGATACAATATTAACGGTCTTCCTGGAGTTGGCGGTACTAGCACTGGAGGACTAGACAAATATTGTTTTACCTTATCAAAGGCCACCTGGCATTCCTCATTCTATTCTCCCGGGTTATGTTTTCGAAGAAGCCGAAAGATTGGGTCGCATTGGTTGGTAAGTTGAGCGATGAATCGGGCGATGTAGTTTAACCTCCCTAAAAATCCTCTGACTTCTTTTTGCGTGCGCGGAGGTGGTAACTCTTGAATGGCTTTTATTTTATCTGGATCAACCTCGATACCTCTTTCACTGACAATGAAGCCTAGCAACTTTCCCGAGGTAGCCCCAAAAGTACATTTGGCTGGATTAAGCTTTAGCTGAAACTTTCTCAGCCTTCCGAACAACTTCTTGAGGTTCACTACATGCTCTTCTTCCCCTCGGAATTTAGCAATCATATCGTCGACGTAGACCTCTATTTCTTTATGCATCATGTCATGGAATAACGTCACCATAGCCCTCTGATATGTTGCCCCAGCATTCTTTAACCCAAATGGCATCACCTTGTAGCAGAATATTCTCCACATTGTTACGAAGGTAGTTTTCTCCATATCCTCAGGGGCCATCTTGATCTGATTATACCCCGAGAATCCATCCATGAAAGAAAACAATGAATGTTTTGCTATGTTATCCACCAACGTATCAATGTGTGGTAAGGGGAAATTATCTTTGGGACTTGCTCGATTCAGGTCACGATAATCCATGCACATTCGTACTTTACCGTCTTTCTTTGGTACCGGGACTATGTTAGCCACCCATTCTGGATATTTGGAGGCTTGTAGGAAGCCATCGTCAAATTGCTTCTTGACTTCCTATTTTATTTTCAACAACATCTCAGGTCTCATCCGTCTTAGCTTTTGTTGAATGGGTTTGCATTCTGGCTTTAATGGGAGCTTATGGACCACTACATCTTCATCCAATCCTGGCATGTCCTGATATGACCATGCGAATACATCTTTGTACTCGCGGAGCAAAGCAATTAAATTATGCCTGGTGCCCCCTGAAATAGAGGTCCCAATCTTCACTTCTTGCTTCCTTTCTTCAGTTCCCAAATTTATTGTTTCAACAGATTCTTGATGAGGCAAAATCTGTTTATCCTCTTGTTCCACCATTCTTAGCAAGTCAAAAGACGAGATATAGTCTTCAGCATTTTCTTCGGCTTTGAATTCTCCCAAACAAACAGCCTTTTCAAAATCAATTTCAGGACTCGTAACGGGTTTGTTCATGCCGTTGATATCTGAGCACTTGAAAGTTGAATGGAAAAGGAAACTATAGAGAGACATCCAAGTATTGGAACCAACAAATGAAATGTTATGGCATGGCATGAGGCAGATGTAAGGATAGGCTATGAAATTAGAAAATGATTATGAAATTAGTGATAATGCGAAAGATCGTGACAAAATGCATCTTCATTGATATTCATTTGAATGATAAAGAGCGAATGCAAGCTCTTACAAAAGAATTCTATTATATCTAAAGACACAATAGAGGGTTAACGTTTGAGCATTACTCTGAAGACTTATAAACTACAAGAAAGTCCTCGGCAGTCCAATTGTTCAACATGAAACCCAGGGGACAAGGGCGTATCCTTGAGACGTCTTTACTTGCGTCAGCTCCTTTGTCAATGACATTTATACTGATATTCTGAAAATCATTTTCTATCATTAACATCGTGCTTTGTGTATTATCCTGCCCCGAGTATATTATTCCCACAGATGTAAATGTTTTTTACAGAGGAGGGAATTTCATGGGCTCCCATTCTGGTTCTCGGCCTAAGGTTCTCGCTATCCTTCTTTCCTGATCTTTCTTCCACTGTTTTCTTCTTTGACGTGTGTCTGGCTGGAAACCTAAACCGTATCGAGCCTTATGATGCACTGGCCTCAGAGCCCTGACTATTCCTTGCTGAAAAAAAGAGAGAGAAGGAAGAGAGAAGAAAAGGGGAAGGGGATTACCGGCCTATCGCCGGACCACCGCCGGCCGCCGTTGCCGACCACCGTACACGGTGGCCGGAAATCGCAAAGGTAAGATTTTTTTTTACTCCTTTTTTTATTTTTATAACATATGTATATGTATAAGTATAAGTAGAAAATAAAAAATAAAAAGAATGAGACCGATTCAAAATAAACTAAAAAAAAGTCACCTTTGATTTTTTATTTTGATTTTCACTTTTGGGATATCTGTTTTGGTGTTGTTCTTGTATTTTTCTTCTTTCAGATCACTGCTTGTATGTATATTGAAATTATTTTATTTATTTTTTTGTATTGATTCAAAGATCCCCCCCCCACAATTCTTTTTTCATTCGGCTTTTATAGCCTATTTACAAACTATTTTTCTATTATTTTTTTGCTGTCTTTTCCTGTTTATTGCTTGCAGGTATTGTAACACCCCCTAACCCCAAACCGTCCTCTGAACAGGGTTACAGAGTATTACCAGACCTATTAGATATTTACAATTAATATACACGTAAATACCAACACAACCAGATACACTCATAATTTGCCAAATTTAAACATTTACATATTATCCAATATTTAATTCTATTATATATCATAACCAAACCTAAATCTATTTATTTCATCCTTACATTTAAAATTTCAAAATGACAAACACATAAGACACCCTAGGTACATGCCATTACCAATAATTAATAGACTTTACCTTATTGAATTCGGGATCAGCCTGGGATGCTGATTCAACGTTCTATCTTTACTCAACTCAAGCACGTTTAAACAAATCGTCACATCACCTGAATATAGGTATACTCAGTGGTATTTCTATAATCCGAACATTTAATAATATAACAAATACTTACGATCATAGTAACAATTACAATTATTTAATTATTTATTTCGTTGATAAATTTCAACTACTTACCATATAAATTCTATACAAATCATATAATAAACACAATAACATAATTGTTCAATTCTTAAATAAATCCATTATTATTTATTCCATTCTTTTCATTTACTAACCTAAATAGCTTTCCACAATTTATTCACAAGTCATTAAACAATTATAATATTCACTTTTATCCAATCCAGAGCTACATGATTCATTCATCTCAATCATACTTTAATTCACTGTTTAATTTCAATAAACTATATTCAGCTATTCACTTTTCAGTCAATGTACTGTACATATCCATTTCAATAACAGTCATTACCATTCATATCAAATCGACTTGCTATCCCAGATAGCTTTCATTGTATAATACGATTCGTGTGTTTCAGTCCACATTTCAATTCTTCATTTAGTAACAATCTGATCACTGTTATATTTAATAACCCCTATTAACATGACTCGGACTCGACGGATACACAGATCCAACCAAACACACCGAATATCCAACCCAAACACACCTGAATATTATAAATCCTCCATAACACACCAAAGATAATATATCCTCCCAAACACACCAATAAGGCATTAAATGCCTCTTCTGACAAACCAAGTATATAACAACAAACATCTTCTCGGCCGAACTACAAATCTCCTCATCACATCACAAATCCAATGGCATGCCATTTATATGCAATCTAGTCCGACAAGTTAATAGGGTATTATTTTACTTTTCCAATTTCAATAATTTTTTTTCATCAATATACCATTCTAATAATCACGTATATTCACACATTTTCATAATTTCATACATTTTCATTCAATTCAACAAATATATTTCAATTATTCATATTAATTCATAATTCAACACAATTCAATTTACTTTTCAATATCAAATATTCAAATATCACAAATCTCATATATTCATATCAATTTTCTCATATTTCCAATCAATATATTTTTTTCAATATAACATTCATTCAATATTCAAATTTTTACATAAATCATATTTATTATATAATTCAATCAAAATAAATTCAATCAATATATAATTCAATATTAATTTAATAAAATCATAACATACCAAATCAACCCTCTTCCATTATCAAACACAATAATTCTCACTTCAACATTCACTAAAAGCATTGAATAAAATATAACAAGTAATAACTAGGTTCGGATTATAGAAATACAAACCGTAGTTTCTGAGCTAACTCCCGTTGACTTTGTCTTGTCCTTTCTTAGCCGAGATTTCCAGTACCACATTGACTACGAAAGTAATACAATTCATAATCATTAATACATTACTAATTTATATCTTGAGTTAAAAAATTCTAAATTAAGATCCGCTAATTTCTCCTAAAACTAGACTCACAAATCTTCTTACCATAAAATTTTCAGAATTTTTCGTTTAGCCATTAAGTACAATTTATTATTTAAATTCACCCCTATTCTGCTGTCTGACAGTTTCGACCCTTCTTTACTAAAAATTAATTATCTTACAGTACAGAACTCAGATAATATTCCCATTGATTTCTCCTGAAAATAGACTCATTAGGGATTTTAAAAATATAACTTTAAGCCTCTAATTATTTTTCTCCAATTTTTGGTGATTTTCCAAAGTCAAAACAGGGGAACCTGAATTCATTCTGACCTTATCTCACAAAATTCATTATATCTCATAATTTACAATTCAATTGCTTATACCGCTTCTTCTATAAAAAACTAGACTCAATAAGCTTTAATTCCATAATTTATTAATTCTCTAATTCAATTTATACAATTTTTGGTGATTTTTCAAACTTAGACTACTGCTGCTGTCCAAAATAATCTTAGTACAAAATGTTGATTTTCTACTTTTAATTTCAATTTAATCCTAACTAAGTTCACTTATTTTTCTATCTTAATTCATACTTTATTTCTGCTCAATTTTTAACCAAACTTAGACATAATTATCTATTTTTCATCATAAAACCATAATTTTAAAATTCTTTCAATTTAGTCCTTAAAGCATAAAACTTATGAATCACTTTACAATTCAATCCTTATTTCATTTCTAACTTGAATTTCTATCAATTTAGCTCTTAATTCATCATTTTACTCAACATGAACATTATCTAGAAATCTAATAACTTTCAAAATATCAACTTAATTTCATCAAAATCTTGTTCCAAAGCTTCTAAAACATCAAAATTAAGTAAAAATAACTAAATTGACTTACCTATTAAAATTTAAAGCTTCAAAACATTGATTTTCCCTTTTCTCCCTTTCTTTCTTTCTTTCCTTTCTTTCTCCCCTGCTCTTCTCTGTTTCGTTTTGCTTTGTTTCTCTTTTTCATTTCTTTTATTTCATTTATTTCTTTGTTTTTATTATTAAACTATTATAATATTTATTATTTATACATGTGTATATTTATTAATACACATGTATTCATTTATCAACTTACACTTGTCATAACTTTTATTTATTTATTTATTTAATATAAAATATTATTAATATAATAAACTTTAATTATTATTATTTTACTTATATAATAAGTAAATACACATGTATAATACATGTGTACCATTTATATTTGTACACATTTAACTTATTTTAACCATACATTTGTCACCCCTTTTTGGCTTATTTGCTTCTTTAGTCCATTCACTTTTATTTATTCTATAATTAAACTTTCACTCTTCATTCAATTTAATCATTTTATCTAATTATCCTTAATTTAAGTTAATTCACTTCATTAAACTTTAAATTAATCACTCACTTAACTTCGTAAATATATATATTTTAATAAATATTTACGAATCCATTTTTCAGAAACGGAGACCCGAAAATGTACTTTTTTGATAACTATAAAATTCGGGTCATTACAGGTATTGAGTCAACAAGGGTGGTGGACGTGACCGGCATGACGGTGGTGCAGTGGCGGTGGAGTAGTTGTGTCAGAGGCAAGTGGGGAGAGGGTGGCTAGGGTTTCAGCTTTTCTGAAACCCTAGTTTGACTAATGGGGTAATTGGGCTTGGGCTAAGTAATTAAGTTTAATTTGTATTGGGTTTTAATGTTGGGTTTTGGGGTTTAATGTGTTGGGTTTAATGAGTCTTGTGTATTGGGTAGGTGGTGGGTAGGTGGGCTTATGTTGTAAATGTAACTGGGCCAAAATTGGCCTATAACACACGCTGTCCTTAATAACACAATATGTGGAGTGAAATTCAAAAAACACACCATTGTCAGTGGCAAACTGAGATACAGATAATAAATTTTTTCGTATAGCCAGGATGCACAAAACATTAGATAATTGAAGCAACTTAGAGTGCGTAGGTAAGACACCCTAACTAATTGACGAAATCATAGCAGGCGTTCCATCACCCATTAAGAGAGAAGACGTACCTGAATACGGGGTAGTGTCATGCAGAGCCGATGGATCCCGACATACATGATTACTAGCACCAGAATCAGGGTACCATGATGTAGTGCCAATCGGTAGGGGAATATACGAGTTAATGCCATCATCACTAGTCCCAAGTTACGCGGAATTGACATGAGAACCGAAAGTGTTAGAGTAATCAGAGGCATGAATGTCACCAACTCGAGGAAGCCCAATGCACGGGTCAGACCCGGAGTAAACGCGTGTCCGAGGTTTAGTATACCAAGTAACTACTACGCCATCTGATTGTCTATTATGCGGCCCTAAAGCAAAAGATGAACCAAGTTAGACATTATTAGAATTTAGCCCAGTAGGCATTTGAGGAGCAGTCGGCCTTGAAGGTCTAAAACCACGCGGCCAGTTAGCTTGTGGTACCATTGAGGGAAACCCAACTGGCACATGTGGCCTACGTTCAACCCCAACAGTCGGCCTAATAAAGTTTTGATCCACCAAAGTTCTCTGACCATTAGCAACAGTCGGCCTAGCATATGTGTGGTCTACAAAAAACCTTTGACCATAGCAAAGTAAGGTTGACCAAGGTCATTAGTGAACCGAGGGCATGTATTCTGAGGATTAGACCACCCGTCTCCGACAAAGCTAGCATGCAAATCTCCTTGGTGTGACTCCAGAACCACCACCGGTGAGGAATCATCGCGATAATACTGGTAATAACACCGTTGAGTGACATGACCAAACCACGAGCAGATCTGACACTGAATGCGAGGCCGAAAATTTCTCCCATGACCGCGAGAAGATATGCGGCCACCACGAGCAGAACCTTCAACCACTTGCGTCGGAGGACCTTCCACTAGATTTGCAGCAAACACGAACTCTTGGACTGCTCGCGCCTGACAGTTTTCGCACTCGAAAAGAGCATCAATGAGTCATTGAAAAGGCAAAGGAGTCAGAGAAAGAGACGCGGAGGACACTATGACATCATACTCAGAAAGCAAACCTGCAAGCAAGACCACTGTTAGCTCTGCCGCCGAGATCAAGATCCAGACGCTTCCAAAAGCGCACACAAGCTTTTCACTTTCGCAACATAATTCTAAATTGAGAGATTCCCTTTCTTGAGGGAATGTAAATCGTGACGTAATCGAGACTGCTTCGCTTTTGTATCGGCCGTAAATAAAGTACTTGTCGTCTTCCACACATCGAATGTCGATCGCATGTCCGTGATTGAAGACAAAAGAGTGGAATTAATCATGGAAAGAAGTCACGATGTAATAAGATTGTCTTGCTGATTGAAAGCAGAGGTGGCCAGATTAACCACAAGACCACCATCTGGTGCTTGAACAAGTCAAGTCGGTGCAGTGAACGAACCATCAAGAAAGCCTAGCAGATTATATCCAGCAACAATTAACCGCACCTGTTGCTACCACTGAACAAATGTGCTCTCGTCAAGTTTAACGACCTCATGCCAAGGGAAAGAATTGATGAGTCGATCGCCGACAAAAATAGAGCCACTAGGCTCAACAAAATCAGAGTCAGCAGAAGGCGTGACTGCCATGACCGAGGATCAACAAGCGACTAATACCATGAAGAAATACAGGTAATTCTGAAATTTGCAGTAGAGGAAACTATATTGACAATAAAGCTGAATTGAAGAAATTCTTGATTTTGTATCTATACTTCTAACTTGCCTAATACAAATGAGAAGATAGTATATATAAATCTTAGAAATAACTGCTTCACTTAACAGCTTGCTAACAACCTTAGCTACTCACTAACTACTTGAACTAACTATTTGAACAATCTTCAGCTATATCCTTAACACAACTTTACTGCACCGAGATGGCTAAATCACCCTGTAGTAATTGGCTAATGTTCTTGCTTATTTTATAACACTATCACCAAATTTAGTGGTCACAAGCACTTGTTTTTGGTAAAGTTGACAAACATTTTCTGATCACATAATTGACTATTACTGATTAAATTTTCCTTGACTCCATCAACAAGAAAAACATTTTTCAATTCAGGTAAACTAGGAACATTAAGAATTCATTTGCCAAGAATTCTTCATTTCTTGCCATCACCAAATGTTACATGACCTCCATGGTTTTCATCAAAGTCAGAAAGACAAGTAGCATTCCTAGTCATGTGACACAAACATCCACAGTCGAACTACGATATATGATATACAATAGACTTTAAGGAATGATGAGTGTAATAGGCCCAATTTGCCGGGCCCATAAAAACCCAACAAACCAAAAATAATAATAATAATAATAATAATAATAATAATAATAATAAATCAAACAGAAATAAAATAATAAATCAAGGTATTTATGGGCCCAATGTTCATTTACAAATTTTCGGGCCTAAATCAAACTAAACACAAACCCATAGATTTAGATATAACCTAATTACATAGAACAGACCAAAAATTACACCCAAAACCCCCTAACCCAATTCATAAACGGTCCAAAAGTGCCCAATAGCCTGAAAATACCAGAAACTCTAGAGGTTTCTGGAATACGCTAGAGCAGCAGCAGATTGGGCTCCCACGAATGGTTCCCACGCACAGTTTCCACGGCCTCTTCCTCTGTACAGCACTCCTGCGCCCATAGAACCTACGAGAAGAACAAATAAACGGAGAAAGCAATAACAGAAAAAGAAATTTGTATTTATATTTTTTTATTTTTTTATTTTTCCCTTTTGGTTCAGCTATAAAAAAGGCCGATTGTACTCTGTAAATGGATTACGGATGCAAATTGAATATAACGAAATCAGTCAAAAATTTTAAGGTGATTTCTGATTTAAGCTTTTCTAGTTTTTTCTTTCTTTCAATTTATTTTCTTGAGTGCTTCATTGTTGCATTTGTTTTAAAAAAAAAAAAGGAAAAGAAAAACCTTACCGTGCGATTATGCCATGGATTTCTTCTCTTTGCTTCGTTGAAATCGAAGCCAAAGATATTTCAAGGCTGAAAGGTTATTCCTCCAAGCTTGAGGGCACCATTTTGCGGAGATGAATCGGCAGTTAGAAGGGGAGATTTAGGGCTTGATAAGGGAAAAGGAAGGGAATTAGTTTGATTCAGATGATTTAGCCATTAAAAAGGATTGGAAACGGTGCCGTTTTGACCAACTTCAATGGTTTAAAAACGACGTCGTATGGTAGCCATAACTCGATGACCCGGCCTATGTTCGGATGAGATCTGCGCATTTGGCTTTAGAGGGTTAATTGCGCGCTAGATCCTCCCCTTTCGCACGAGCATCCAATTGCGCCTTATTTGTTTTACATCATTTTTTTAAATTTGGCTCTGTAATTTGCGCATATTTGCAATTTATCCCACGCCTCAACGCAACGTTTTGGGATCTAGAATATTTCCAGATTTGGTCCTTGAGCATTCGCAGGCGTGGCACGCTGGTCCTCTTCTAATTTCAATGGCCTATTTTATTCATAAATTATCCCTTCTATTTTAAATTTATTTTAATTGAGTTTTTTATAATTCATTTTTAAAAAAAAGAAAGATTCATTTAACATTCATGTTTTAATTCTTGTTTACTTATTTTTACATTTTGGAGTTACTTTGGATAATATTATTTTGTTTTTAGAATCATTATCGTAAAGTTTTTATATCATATTATTTTACCTATTGTACAATGTTTCGTTTAAATATTTTATATATATATATATATATATATATATTTACATATATTATTTAATTGAATTTTCTATTTGTAGCACTTATGATTTTAAAATCCACTTAGTATTTTTTATATGTGTGTTAAGTTATTTTAATAACTTTACTTTGTTTTATAAAATCATTATTTTGAAGTTTATTTTAATATCATATTATTTTAATATTTTATATAATATTTCGTTTAAATGTTTTTATGTATATTCGTACATATATAATGCATGATAAAATTAATTTGATTCAATATACATGTTTAATCCCATGTTATTTTTTACATATAATTGCTTCTAAAATTTATTTACATATATATATATATTTAATTTCATATTTTATACCCTTGTCATCCTTTTATATTTTATGTATTATTTAAATTATCTTTTATTGTATAGATATTGTCAACTTTAAATAAATTTTTTTTAACATTTTGCATATTATTTGATTCAAATGTCTTCACTCTATGACATTTATTTTAGTAATTATATATATCCCTAGTTTTTTATGCAAATTATTTCAAATTCACCAATTCATATATTATGTATACTATGTGTTCATCAACTCATCATTATTTTAAAATTGTCTTATATTACCTTGGCCTCTAATTTCTATTTTGTTCTATACATTTTGCATTGATTGTTTTATATTATGCCATATATATTATTGTTGCATTCGCTTTATATTGCTATATCAATTGTTCTCCATCCATGTTTGAAAATTTGGTTACATTTTTCTTAGATTAGTTATATTTAATTGTTTGTTTTGTTAGTTAGTTAAATAAGGTTATATTATCTTCATTCAAGTATTGTACTTTATGTATGCATATTATCCCATGTTTATTATTCCCTCTTTTTGTACAAACGTTGCTTTACATTTTTCAACCTTTTGGGTTTTAAAATTAATTATGTCATTTTATTTCAAAGCAACCTAATGCATTTTTGGAGTTAGTTTTACAATTATTCATTTAAAAATTCTCTAAAACAAGACAATGTTCAATGTTTGGAAATTCGAGGAACCGTGTCCTACCATGCTGGGTATTGGTTTTTCATTGGACTAAGTAATTGAGCATCATTTTGTAATTTTCAACATATAAGCTTTTGGAAGTCAAAAATTAATCGTGTTTTCAAAGGTATAAAGTATCGTATCCTATCGTGCTGGATGTGATGATGTATTTCTTTGAAACAAGAGAATTTTAACGACCAACTTGAGCCATTTAAATGCTTTAAAAGAAACCATATTTCAAAATATTTTAAAATTTTAGACATAAGGACAGTGCTTAATCAATTTGGTACCAATTTTGGGCATAATGAGGGTGCTAATCCTTCCTCATGCGTGACCGGCTCCCGAACCCGTTTTCTCAAATTTACGCAAGCCATAATTGATTTAAATGGAGCAAAATGTTTTATTAGGTAATCCAATCACACCTAAACAAAAGGATTGGTGGCGACTCCACACTTTGTTTTAAAAGTCGATTCCTTTTTTTTCCAAAATAAAAAATGGTTTCGACAATGAGCAACAAGCAAACATTTTTTATCCTTGTTCCCCTAGACAAGATTTTGCTTCTTTCTTTGTGCAGTCCTTGGACAATTGGGCACTGGGGTTAAAACTACTCGTTTCCATCTCAAGTCATGCAACATTTTAAAACATCTTGGCCTGATATGGCCTGAAGTACCACAATAATGACAAATGATTTTAGGTTTGAAGTATACCTTCCTATCAACATTGATGACCGTAGGCTTCTTCGAGCTTTCACCATGATTTTCATTTGTAGCTCTAACAAGGGCCGTAAGACCTTTAGTAATAGTTTTACCTTTTTCCTCAACATACCCTAGTGTAAGAAAATATAATATCATATGTAGTATTAATATGTCAATAACAATAACAATGTAATACAATGCAGTAGCAATAATATAACAGAATACTTGTAATCGGATAGAGTTGAAAATTAGAATAAGAATTTTGTTAAGGCCTACATAAATAGTTTCCTTAAGACAGATTTGACCTCTCCTCGGTGCTTTAAGTAACGTGGGATGTCTATCTCCTAGGATACAATAATAAACGATCACAGTAGTAGCACAATAACAGTGATTGATCAAACACAATCTTGTCTTTCTCAATCACCAAAAAGAATGAATTTAGAAGGAATTTTTTATATTGATAGTTTTTGATGATGTGTTTTGGAAATCTTCTAACTTGGCTTTATATAGAGAAGAGGAAATGAATGAAGAGATTTAGACCGTGTAACACCCCTAACCCGTATCCATCGTCGAAACAGGGTTACAGAGTGTTACCAGTACATACAGAACATTTATAGATTAATCAAAACATTACCATTCACTTTCTGAGATCATATATATATATAACGACCTTTATTTGGGCCCTCGAAGCCCAACATGAACATTAAAATCAAGTCGGAACTCAATTGATTTCTTATAAAAAATTTCACTTAATTTAAATTTTTTTTTAAATTTACTTGTGAACAGTACCCACACGCTCGTGTGGCTTGGGACACGCCCGTGTCCCTTGTCCGTGAAGCTTTCTGTTTATGACATCATCATCAATTTAGGGGCACACGGCCACATCGCACGCCCGTGTCCTAAAGTCGTGTTCCATATACACAGGTGAGACACACCTGCCGCCGTGTCTCTGCCTGTGTGGTCAATATCTAAGCTATTTTCCAAGCCTTGGTCAACCTTAATCTCTTACACACTTATACAAAATCAAAAGCACATAACATAGTATTCATTTAATGATTAAACATTCTAAATTAAACTACAAACATAAAATTTGTATGTCATCATACATGTGTCTCTCATAGTCATTTTACCTTATCTATTATGGTACCACTTATATTTTTATACCATGATTACCATCTTACCAAATATTTTCAGCTTAATCATCAAGCATTCATATTTAAAGCTAGATCATATCTTTATAAATACCACATTTCAGACGCGCAGAATAAAATACTTGCCTTAGACATTTCAATCCAACTTCATACCCAACAAGCATCATATTGAAACTAGTCATATATATACATATCATGATATATATATCATTCTCATACTTTTTTCTTATAAACATATATCATTTATTTTCCTCCTCCTCCTCTCCATTCCACATCCTTAACGTATATAACATTCTTGTAAGTACGATTTCACAATTTACTTATTAATGCTCACATCAAGCTGTTCACACAAGTCATAGTCACTCAATTATTTATAATTCGAGCTACAGAGCTCCAAATTAAGATCTGTAAATTTTTCCTGAAACTAGACTCACATATCATTCCACCATAAAATTTTAAGAATTTTTGGTTTAGCCAATTAGTACATTTTATTCATTTAAGTTTCCCCTGTTTCACTATCCAACAGTTCTGACCTCTCTTCACTAAAAATTAATTATATCACAGTACAGAACTCGGATAATGTTCTCGTTGATTTCTATTGAAAATAGACTCATTAAAGATTCTAAGCATATAAATTTTAGCCTCTAATTAATTTTCTCCAATTTTTGGTGATTTTCCAAGGTCAAAACATGGGAACCCGAATTCATTCTGACCTTGTCTCACAAAATTCATTATATCTCATAATTTAAAATTCAATTGCTTACACCAATTCTTCTATGAGAAACTAGACTCAATAAGCTTTAATTTCATATATTATTCATTCTCTAATTCGATTTTAACAATTTATGGTGATTTTTCAAAGTTAACCTACTGCTGCTGTCCAAAGTTGTTTTAGTTCAAGATGTTTATTACCATTTTTCCTCTAAATTTCACAGGTCATACAATTCAGTCCTTGCTCAATTAGCCCATCTATTAAGCTAATTTTTCTCAATTAAAATTTTATTCCATCATTCTAAACTATTACACAACCTTTGAAAATCAGAATTTTAACACTAAACCTTAATTCACAACTTTTTCACAATTAGGTCCTAAAATCAATTTCTATTGAATTTACTTGATAAAATCATCAAACAACAAAATAAAAGCTTAAAATTCATTTTATTTCATCATAAACAGCCAACATTTATCAATGATAGCTTTTAATTTTGTCCATAAAATCAAAAACTAATGAATTAAACACTTGGACCTAATTGTAAAAGTTACAAAAACATAAAAATCTCAAAGAAAATGGCAAGAATTGAATTCACATATGTCAAAGTATGAAAAACCAACAGCTTTCACACCTCCCATGGCGTTTTTTCTGAATAAAAATGATGATATCTCTAGATTTTTCAATTTTGTCTTGTTTTATATGTTTAATTTGCAAAATTTCCCATTTTGCCCTTGTTTCTCCTTGTCTTTTTGCTGATTTTCTTGCCCAACCGTCCAGCCCATACAATTTGGGTCTAATTGTCTTTTAAATTCCTCCTTTTCAATCACTTAAACTATTTAATCACAATTTAATAAATTTTACACTATTTTCAATTTAGTCCTTTTTAATTAATTGACTAACCAAACGTTAAAATTTTCTAACGAAACTTTAATACTAACTTAATAACACTCCATAAATATTTATAAAAATATTTATGGCTCGGTTTATGAATCCGAGGTCTCGATACCTCGTTTTCCATCTAATTTACCTGATTAATTCTTTTAAAATCGCAAAATTTACTAATTAAAAATAATTCTTTTAAGTTCGCGCTTGGCCTATAATTATTATTTGTTAAAATTTCTAAACTTACTCGTCAAATTTAGTGATCTCGAATCACTGTTTCTGACACCACTGAAAAATTTGGCTGTTATAGACCGACTCATGAAGAGTTTTGTTGAAAAGTTAATAGATATAAGTGAACAGACACAATAAATGAAAAGATGCAATATTAAGCCAAAAGCAATGAATTTGTTCACCAAGAGATATAATTGTTCAAAAGATACAATTGTTCATCAAGAGACATAATTATTGTTTAATTTGAATATCAATTTATCATTCATCACTCAACAATTTTAAGCATACTATATAGAATATAAATCTATAATTTATTATTCAAACCTTCAATTTTATCAATAAAATAATATGCCTCAAAGTTCCAAAATATTCATTATTTTCCAACACCAAGTCCTCTTTTTCCAGGGGTCCTTTCTACAACTAAAATTTCATCGAGTTTTCCACTGCTATAATTGAATTTCTCTAGCATCTACTTTGTTGACTCAATCTCCATCTGAGTTTTCTCTAGATTTGCTTTCTCAATAGCAAGTTGAAACTCCTTTGCTTCCGCTTGTTTGATCAGCTTCGAGTTTTCTTTTTCTAACTAGTTGTTCTCAATGATTAGTCTAGAGTTGACATAACACACCATTTCTCACTTGTCAAGCATTGTTTTGTAAGTCTTCAAGAACTGAAGGTTTGAGTTAACTTGAAATGCTTCATCATTGTCACTTTCGAACTAAAATTAACGCATTGAAAAAAAAAATTCGAAAAATGATTTTTGAAAAATAGATTTATTTTCTAGAAAAACTTATATTTTCTAATATTTGGATGATTCTGTGTAAAATATTTTTCATTGTTTAGCAAATTTTCCTAAAATCATTTTCTAAAAATTACTCTTAGTGAAACAAACACGTTATAAATATATTTCTTACAAAATATTATAGTAAATTTCTTTTTGACAATCGAAATTTATTTTATAATAATATAATATTTGGTAACAATTAATATAATATATAAACTTAATAATATTACATATATTACATATATGAGAGTGAATATTAACACATTAAAATTGAAAGGGATAAATGAAACTAAGAATGTTTTAAAGAAATACTCATATTTATATAATTAAAATACTCATATTTTATTAGGTTAAAATATGTCATAAGTCATCATACATTTTGTAAATTTGGAATTTTGTCCTTATACTTTTATTTTTGGGGAATTTAGTCAAACTTTTTAGATTTTAAAATTTAGGTCCAACTGTTAACATTATTAAAATTATTTTGTTAAATTTAAGTTCATTACAACATATTTTTTAGTTACATGACTACCAAGTTAGAATTTTTTTTTTAAAAATGTCACATCAACAATTAAAAAAAGCTTTAATAGTGTTAATAATTTGACCTGAATTTCAAATTTTGAAAAGTAGAAGGACTAAATTCCTGAAAATAGAAATACATTGACTAATTTCAAATTTATGAAGAGTACATAAATTTATGATATATTTTAATCTTTATACTATAAAATATTTATTATTAATATATTTATAATTGTAATATATATTTATTATTAAAATATTAATATAAATATTTTTCAATAATATATGAAGAATATTTTTAAACTTCAAAATTATTATTTTAAATTTTATTATAAAAATAAAAGTTTTAATATTAAATTATTTAATAAAATAGTAAATTATATTAATTATATTAATAATTTATTATATTATTAAATATAAATAATTAAATATGTATGTTTATTAATGTTAAAAATTATAATATTTAATATTAATATTTTAAATATTTTAAAAATTAAAATTAAACAAATTATTAATATAATAATATTAGATTGGATTCAAGTTAATTTTTATATAAAAATAAAAGTACTTATAAATGAGCTCTTTTTCGAAAAATGACTTATGCTTTTCAAAAGGATAAGTCATTTTACAAGAAAATGACTTATTTTTCGTTGACTAGCAAATCATTTTCCGTTGACCAAGCTGTTTTTCATGAAAAATTACAAAAAAAATGCAAAAAAAAAAAATATATTTTTCATTAAACAAACTCACCCTAAATTGAGTTATGCTCTAGTTACATTTAATCTAAACCCAACCTAATTCTTGAATATTATTAATAAGTGTTGAATGTAATGATAAAACGCGTTGCATTTAAAAAAAAACACACAATAAAAGTATATTATTAAAAAGAGTAATCAAAAGGTTGATAATAATAATAATAATAATTGCTAAAAATTTTAAAGGAAATATCTAATTATTGAATGTGTCTTATAAATCTAACCCATACTATTTAAGCCCAAAATTGAAGTTTAAGGCACTCCAACTAAGTCAGTCCATCAATTTGTAAGCCTAACAGACAAATGATTTCGTAGAGTCTTAATTTTGATACTTAAAATTGGGTATACTTAGGAATTTTGTTGAAGGTAAAATGAAGATTTCGGAGGAAAGTTGTACCAAGTCTCTAAGTTAGAATTTGTAAAGGTAGGATTTAAGTTATAAAAATTCAATTTAAGTAATTTAAAAATAATTAATATTTTTAATTATATAAATATAAAAAATTTTATTTTTTAATTTTTAAATATGATATCATACTTTTTACTTTAAAATTTCAAACGAAATTGATTACGTATATTTTTAATTTTTATTTTTATATATAGTTTTTAAATTTAAATTTTTAATATATGTTCATTATTTAGGATAATTAAAAAATTAATAGTTAGTAATTTTTAAAAAATAATATGTGTTTATTATTTAGGTTATACAAAAACATTTTTAAATTTGAAAGTGTATTTTTAGATAAATAAAATGTTAATTTTGAAATTGGTTATGTATTTTTTAATTTTAAGATAAAATGTTTCAATTTTCAATTTGATATATATGTTTTTAAATTTTAAAATTAAAAATTTTAATGTATTTAAAAAAATTTAAAGGTTAAATAAGTATATAAAAATTTTAAACATAATATTTGAAAATGTTGGAAGTTATGTTTATTTTTAAAAAGATTAATAAATAGATAAATTATTTGATAAAAAATTTGCCACTAAATTTTTAAAATACATTTTTACATGCAAAATTGTCACCATATTTCGTTTTAATTGATATTTATCATTGTACTTATAAATTAAACGTAAATTTTCTACTATGCTTTAACTCTATATTAAAATTTGTCACTTTACATATATTTGATTGAATTTTGTCTCTAAAGTTTAATTTTTTTATTAGAATTTTCTACTCAATTTTAATTTTAAATAACTTGAAAAGAATTTAATAATTTTTTTTATATTTTATCTTAATATTTAACATCAATAAGTAAAACAATATAATGTCAAAATTAATAAAAACGGTTATTTTATAAAAATAATATAGTTTTTACATACATATATATTATTTTTCAAGTATTTATTTCATTAATTTAAAAATTCTAAGTTAATTTATTAATTTTTGATATTTTATAAAATAACTTATTATTAGCTATTGAAAGTTTTATTATTAAAATTTGTTTTCAAATTTTTAAAATTAATATTGAGTGATAGAGTTTAATTAAAAAAGAAAGTTGGTGGCAAAAATTAATTAAATTTAAAGCTTAATGGTAAAATTCAATAACATAAAAATTTAGTGTCAAATTTACTTATATTAAAAAAAATGGAAAATATCAATAAAAATGAAGTATAGTGGCGAATTTCAATATTTATGAATTTGCACTTTAATGCTTTTTTAAAAGAAATTATTTGAATTTTTTTAAAATAGTATGGTAAAAAAATTTTGTAAAAAAAATAGAATTTTAAAACATAATTATCATACCGGTTGTTTTAAAATTTTTTTAGATAATTTGGTAAAAAATTAATTGTATTTTAATTACTAAATAATATGGCAATTTAAATAGTTTTAGTAAAAAAATCATATATATTTAGGGAAATTATTTGGTACATTACTTGTGGAGCTTTTAGACTGTACAAGTAAGTTCAAGGGGTTGGCAAATGACCTATAGAAGTATAGTAAACAATTTTTTTAAGATTGTTTGTGGAATAAATAAAAAAATACTCACCCATATATTTAATATAATTACTCCTCATTGTTTTGAATTTATTTTAAAAAAGTAATTGAAATTAATAAATTTTACTTAATAAATAGAAAGTCTTTCATTAACATTATGAGTATTATATAAATTAGTATAATAATATTAAAATATAAAATTAAATATTATATAATGCTGATAATGTTATATAAAAATTCTTTCATTTATATAATAATCACATACCCGTATTTCTTAAATAATTTAATATACATATTACATGCACTAATTAAATTTATTATATAATTTGGACTATCTAATTATTCATGTTGTGTTGGATTGTATTTTAATTATTTTTCTTATATTTGTATTATTTAAATTATTTATTTGTAGTTGTAGCGATCCATTAGAAATATTTAAGGGGGTTTTACAAATTATATAATTATTTTACGTTTTGATTTTTTATTTTATTTTATTTTATTTTATTTTAATATATTTCTAAATTCATTTGCATAAATATTAAAATATAATCAGATCTTGTCACACCCCAATGTGTGTGAAAGGAAATATTTTTTCTTCTTTAAAATTTTATTTAATAATAAATATAGGTGGATTGATAATAAACTTGTACTTTAATGTTACCAACACATGTTTAATATTTGGATTTGTAATTTTAATTTTTTTTATATTTAAAAATGATATAAATTTATGAAAGGTCAAAAATGACATCATAATAATATTAATTATAATTTAAAATGAGATATTTTTATAATTTCATAATTGAGTTGGTAACTCACTAAAGTGCATTATAAATAGTATAAATAATTGTTTAAAATAATTATAAGATAAATTTAGTTATAATTAATGGTTGACATCCTAGGGGTGTAAAATCTAGTTATTATAATTTTAACATGTTCTATTAATTTAAAAATAGATTATAATTTTAAAATATTATTTTCTATTAATTTTAAAAAAATGGATATATAGATGGATTGTGTTACCATGTGTTGATAGGATAAGTATGTCACATGTCAAAAAGAAATAGGCTGCCATGTCAATTGGAACTCTAGGATTAGACTTTTCCATGGGTAGGGTTACCACCCCAAATTTGAAAAGGTTTAGACAAAAACATTAGGCCAAATAAATGGATTTGGGCAAAAAAAAATTAAGCTCATTTGAAATATATATATATGTATATATATCAAAAAATTTAACTATTGAAGTGTTAAAATATTGATTATAAGAAAATATATGACAGAGTTTAAAATTACTTTAGTTTTACACTAATGTAATATGGGGAGGGATCCACTTATATAACTAGTAGTTTTACACCATTTTGTATCTATTCTTTTAATTAATATTTTAACGATCTAACCATTAAATTTCATATTTCACTCATATATATATCATACATGTCAAATTTTACATAAATTAATTTTTTTAATTATTTATGTTAACTTTCAACTGATGAATAAATATTAATATATATAATATTTTAGATTGTTATGGTAGATGTCGAAACCCATTTTCGATATTTTAAATTTTATGAAAAACGGGGAATTGACTTTTTGAAAATGAAATATGGAGTCGCCACCGATCCTTTTGTTTTGGTGCGATCAGATCACTTAAGAATTTGGTTATTTTAATAGAACATTTTTAGTTTACTAAAACAACGATTTTGGTCTACGAACTTTTGAGAAAACGGGTTCGGGAGTCGGTTACGCATGAGGAAGGATTAGCACCCTTACTACGGCCAAAATTGGTACCGAATCGATTAAATACTGTCCTTATGTCTAAGATTTAAAGATGTTTTTGAAATGTGGTTCTTTTTTTTGAGTAACCCGAGTTGATTGCCAAAAATCTTCTTGTTTCGACTTCTTGAAATTTATAATTCAAAAATTTCAAAAGGATGCCCAGCTATTTGGTCCAACGAAAAACCGAAACCCAGCACGGTAGGGCACGATTCCTCGAATTTCCAAACATTAAACATTGCCCCGCCTTAGAAAATACAAGTGAAACTCCGAAGGGATATTTGATTATTTTGAACAAATGGAAAAAGCGCAACCCAGCACGATAGGACACGATTCTCAAATCGCAAAACATCGAACATTGCCTTCGTTTTGAAAGGTTTTTAATAAACATGAGTGAAAACCTAAAGGAATATTCGATTGTTTTGAACAAACGAGAAATCACAACCCAGCACGATAGGGTATGATTCCCGAATTGTCAAACACCGAGTATTGCCTTTGTTTTAAAGGATTTTTAGAAGACATGGGTGGAATTCTAAAGGGACATTCGATTACTTTGAACAAACGAGAAATTGCAACCCAACACGTTGGGGCACGATTCCACGAATTACCAAGTATCGAATGTCGCCTTCGTTTCAAAGAATCTTTAAATGAATAATCGTAAAACCAACTTAAAACGCATTAATTTGACTTGAAATAAAATGGAATAATTATTTTTGAAGAATTAGAACTTGTAAAACAATGTTTCGTAAACCAAAGGCAAAAATAAAAGCATAGGGTAGTATGTATGCATAAAATACAATGATGGATGAATGAAGATAATATATCTTATTTAATCGGCTAACAAAATACATAATTAAATATGATTAATCTCAAAGTATAACCCAATTTCAATAATGTACGGAGAATTACTAATATAACAATACAAAATAACGAATGAATAATATAACAATACATTACAATAAAACAAGACAAAACAATACACACGATAGTATGCCATAATAATATACAAAGCCTAATATGATATAATTAATACAAGACATGAAATGATAATTAAAAGAGACTAGACATGAAATGATAATTAAAAGAGACTATGGTATAAGACAAATTTACAAATAATGATGAACATGATATATGCATTGGCGAATTGATCAATTAGAAACCATTTGTAAAGATAAACTAGAAATATACATGCCATTATTAGAAAACGTATTATAGAACGAGTATTTTTAAAGTCGAGGAATACACAA
This sequence comes from Gossypium longicalyx, assembly GCA_025698465.1. Taxonomy (NCBI): domain Eukaryota; kingdom Viridiplantae; phylum Streptophyta; class Magnoliopsida; order Malvales; family Malvaceae; genus Gossypium; species Gossypium longicalyx. The sequence continues at coordinate 74,015,386 of CM047001.1, forward strand.
AGGGTGGAAATTGTTTATTGAAATATACACATGAAAATTTAAATAGTGTATAGGATATTCAAGAAATAAATAAAAAAATATATATTGTAAAATATAATCTTTAGAAATGCATGCGATGGGTTTATAAAAAACATATATATGTATAAATAGATTTAAAAGTAATTATTTGTGAAGAATACGCACTTTTAGTAATGTATCTAGGGTTAAATTAACTTCGTTATAAACTATATATAAAAAAGGGACCGAACATGAGGATAAAATATAAATATGCATATATAAAAATATATGAAAATTTTTAAATGAATGATAAAACGATTTTAAGGATACATCAAGTTTTAAAATGGAAAATATGTAATAACACAAAATAAGTGGTATATATCTAAAATAAATAATATATGAAAACCTTGGATTAATAATAAAATAATTTAAAAGTGAAGGATACAACAAATTTTAAATTAATATGGAAAAATGGCTAGAACTTAAATATGTACATATAGTGAAAGACAATTTAAATAATATGTAAAACGTGAAAGGTTCTAAATATATATATATATATATATAATAATATGTGTTCTTGAGAAATAAATTATATACATAATGGGCTAAAAAAAACACAAACACAAATATATAAGTAGGTTTAAAAGGAATTATGTATGTAAAAGTAAGGTAGAATTAATAAAAAAACTAGTCTTGCCATGAACTATATATGCACAGTATTATATATGAATATTTAAATGAAGTAATATACAAAATTTTTAAAACAATATGATAAAAAAAAACTTTAAAATAGAGACTTTATATAAAAAGGGGGTAATATTATCATGATAATTCAAAAAAGGTATGTATATACATATATAAAATAAATAAATATTAAGTCAATTTAAAAAATAATAACCTATACAAATCAAATGGAATCAATTAAAATAAAATTAAACTAAAAGGTTATTTAATAAATAAAGCACTGCTGAAATTAAATGGAGGACTAAAGCGCAATACGCGCAAACGTGCGGGGACCAAAACTGGCAATATACCAGATCCCAAAACACTGCGTTTAGGCATGAATTAAATTGAAAATAAGCACAAATTACAGGGAAAAAATTAAAAAAACAAAGCACGGATCCAGGTCTGGAAATGGATTGACGCGCGGATCCTCTTGCCCCTATACGCCACCGTTTCTTAAATCAGCCCCTATAAACCCTTTTTTTAACCCATTAACCCTAAAGCTAATATACTTAGCCATTTAGGAACCCAGAACAAGAAACCGAGCCCCCTCCTCTTTCTTTACTCAGCTAAACCCTGATCCCCATTTCCTCGAATGCCGATCTGCCACCACCATTGACGACCAGTGTATTCGGGTTTCGGGGCAGGTGGTTTTCAGCCTCGAGATCCCTTTCTGACTCCGATTTCAACGAAGCAAAAATGGAAATCGGTGGCTTGTCCGCAAGGTAAGGCTCTTATCCTCTTTAGATCGAAAATAAAATACAAAGCAAGAGAATAATCAAAAAGAAAGCCCGAAAATTTAGACCGAAAAAATCACCTTCCGATATTGGTTGCCTTTTTGTATTGCCTATTGTGTATTCGTAACCTTACAACTGATTGAAAGCTTGGCTTTTATAGCCGAAAAGAAAGAGAAAAATGGTAGAAAATAAATCAAAAATACAATATTCTCTGTTGTTTTTTTGTCTGTTTTGCTGTGTTTTTGTATTTGCTGTTGTGTTCGTCCCTTTTACAGGTACGAGACGTGCTGGCGTTTGGGTACGGAGTCGGCGTGCGGCACGCGCGCGCGATCACTTTGAGATGCTTTGGAGCGTCGGGAGGTGGAGGCTGAATGGTTGCGGCGCATCTGCTGATAGGGCTAGGGTTTGGCGAAATTTGTTTAGCATTTGGGCCGTTTGGGCTTAATTCGAGTATTGGGTCAATCTTTGGGCCGTGGGGTTTTAGTTATTGGATCTAGGGTCATGTATTAATTTTAGGTTTTGGACTGTAAAAAGGACTTTTAATTAATGGATCGTTTTATTTATTGTATTTTTTTGTATTTTGGTTTCTTCTTCGGGCCTGGGCAAATTGGCCTATTTACAGTAGATATTTGATTCAAAAATTTACATGCATTATAAGTACAATTATATGCAAACGTCAACAAAATTCGTAAATGTTAACTTTTCAATTCATTTTAAGGTGATTTGATAAAAAATACAAATTCAAAAGCTAAAATTAAAGAAAATTAAATAAAGAAATTCTTTTATAAAATTAAAAAGTTAAATGAATCATGATGCTATATATATTTATAATAGATTGCAGAAGAATCCAATTAATTAATGCTTGCCAATATATATAATATCAATCATGCAAGTAATATAAATAAATGAAGTTAAGCCTGGGATTCAGATGATGCATATGAATGTTTGTAAGCACTATAAGCAAAGGATATGCCCAATTTTTTTTGTCTAAATGCACTTAGCCACAATATTAACGGTGATTTTATGAGTCAGGGTGTGTGGTGGTGGTGGTGATAAGGTCCCCCAAAATCAATTTTAGTAATAATTATATATTGTAAAGAAACAGTCGCATTATGGGTCAAGTCCAAATTCTTCCATCCGAATAATTGCATGCATCCTATGCTAAATTACTTTTAGATTAAAAATAGAAAAGCATAACCCCACTAGTCTAGGTTTTATATTTTAGATGCTTACTCTCTAGTATTAAGAAATTTCAAAATAGAACTGAATCGAATCCCTGGATGAGAAATTGATTATAGTATCAGTTTAGAATAAGAGATAAGATTGGTTAATTTATGAACGGGTTGAATCGGCTGATCAAATAAATTGAAATGATTCTCTATTTTCAATATATAATTTTATTTTTTTAAATAATTTATTCAATTACACCGTAAAAAATTGATCGGATTGAGAATCGATAGTTTGAATGGTTCGACCATCAATCCACTTTTGAAAACTAGAAGAATTTCAAGAAGAGATGAAGCTCAGATCAACATTTCTTGAGATATTCATCAGTGAGCCAAAAGCTTAAATATTATTTTGGTTAGCTTCATTACTTTTTGTTGAAGGCGGAGCGACTCCTCGAGAGAAGTCTGTAGAGTGTCATCTTTGGGGACACTGATATGGTTCCTCAACAATGGAAAGTATTGTCTCTTAGAGAGGATTTTGTGCCCCTTTATAGAGAGCCGTGTACAGTTCACGAAGGAGGCACCTTGATTGTAAGTGGATGTATAACCACCCACCAAAAGGTAACATGAGTGTCTCGCCCTTTGTGGCATTTGAACCCTTGACCTATGGTACATAGGTACCATATATCCCAATAGATGACCTATATTCCATAGGCCAGGGGTTTGAATCCCACCAAGGGAGAGACACTCATGTCGCCTCTTGGTGGGTGGTATAGTCGAGGCGCCTCCTCCATGAACCGTACACGACTCTTCGTGGATGAGGGACAAAGCCCTTTCTCAGGGGACAATACCTTTCATTGTTGAGGGGTCAGGTTAGCATTCCCAAGGATAACACTTCAAAGATTTCTCCTGTAGAAGCTAATCCCCCTCAATAGATTTACAATTTTTAAGTTAAAAAATGAAGTTGCATAATATTCATTTAATTTAATTAGTTAGAGCCCTGAGAGATTTAGAAAGCATAAAAAAATTAAATTATGGCATATCAGCGATGGGTGGAAAACAAAATTATATAATAAATATATATATATATATATTTATTTTTAAATGAAACAAACTGAATAGTAAAGTACAAATGTTGAAAATCATAAAAGCTTAGGGTTAAAATCTTATTATGTGTATATTTTTTTAAAAATTTTTGTATATAAAGATATAAAATGATAATAATAAAAACACCCTCAAAATAAACAATTTAATTTGTAAAATAAGGGTATTTTTGTTATTATCGAATTAAGTTAATGCTTGACCAACTCGTGACACCAACTTAGTCAAATGCTTAATATATGGTACATATAAACATATAAAAAAAAGGTTAAAATATGCTCCAATTTCATGTACTCTTACATTGAAATTTAGTCTCTTTTACTTTTATTTTCAAGAATTCAGTCCCTCTACTTTTCAAATCTCAAAATTTAGATTCAATTGTTATCACTATTAAAATTTCTTTTATTAAATTAGTTAATGTGATATTTTTAAATAAAAAAAATACTTAACAGTCATGTAACCAAAACATGACATTGTTATAAACCTAAATTTAATAGAAAAATTTAACGGTATCAATGGCTGAACTTGCAATTTCAAATCTAAAAGTAAAAGATTGAATTTTAAATGAAGAAAGAGTACAGGGATTTAGAGCATTATTTGACCATAACAAAAAAAATTTATTGATGGGACCATTCTATTATTGGACATATGAGTGTATCTGCTGAAACATGGGGCCGAACCAGGGAGCAGAATCACAGAAGCCTAAATTGCCACGTGGTCCTCTCAAAATACATCTCTTATTTTATTCTTAAAAATAATGTAAAGTTAAAATATATATATATATATATTATCTAATTCTTTTTTACATGGATATTAAAAATTTATCCCTCTCTATAAATACTACTCTCATCCCATTCGTCATCACCCAAAATCAAGAAAAAAAAAAATACCAAAAGATTCCAATGGTTGATTTCTCAGCGCAAAGTTGTAGGCAACCATTTCCTTTCTTGGATATTGATCCTACCATGGAATCACTTACCCAATTTGCTGAGTTAAACCCCCAAAGTTTCATATTAGACAATTCAGCCTTCAATTTCCAAACCTTCTTCCCTCTCTCCATTAATGACAGCTTGTTCAGTAACCAAGCATCTCAAGGAGAAACCATGTCTGGTTTTATCCATAATAGCAACCAAAGTTCAGTGTCTGCCCAGCCAATTTTCAGTGCTAAAACTGAAGTGAAGGAGATTAGCAACAAGAGAAAAGCATGGGATATATCAGAGAGTAGTTCTGGGAACTCATCATCAACATCTCCTCAGGTTTCTGAAACTGGGATCAAGAGAAGAAATGTATGTGTTATGTTCAAACTTTTTTCTTTTAAAAGTTTTATAATAAAAGTTGGATAGTATTTTTTGATTTTTATACTAAAAAATGTCTAAAAAAATTATTATATATTATATTAAAGAGTAAAATAATTTTTTGTTAAAAATTTTATCTATTTTTACTATAAAAATCCATTATTGATATAAATGGATGAGATTTAAAAAAAATATCAATTTATTCTTTACTATGAGGTAAATAATTAATTTATCCATATAAATAAAACAAAATGGAGAATTCCGCCTCCACCGTACTTTTACTTCTATTTTCTTTTATGGCTTTTGAAGGGTAAATTTCAACTTTGTTTGATTTGGTATGATTGTTATGCAGAATTCAGGAAGAGGGAAAAGAGCAAAAAGTAATGAGAAGGAAATGGAGAAACCTAAAGAAGTGGTTCATGTCAGAGCTAGAAGAGGTCAAGCTACTGACAGTCACAGTTTGGCAGAAAGGGTATATACATACATACATACATACATCTTTATTTGATTGATTTAGCTATGCCAACTTATTGGAAACGACGTATATTTCTGTCAACCATCAGGTCAGAAGAGGGAAAATAAATGAGAGAATAAGATGCTTGCAAGACATTGTTCCAGGCTGCTACAAGGTAAAATGGCTTTTTTTTTTTAAAGTACTGAAAGTAGCAAAAACGACGAAGTTTTCACTTACATTTCTCAATGGTGGTTGATAATATGTGCAGACCATGGGCATGGCATTAATGCTAGATGAGATAATCAATTATGTGCAGTCCTTGCAGAATCAAGTTGAGGTGAGTTTGTAACATATATACACATGTATAAATATAAATGAATGCATGATTATATGGATTGTATATGGACATGTTGGTAAAGCTTTAACACTAATTTACTATTTTGAAATGTTGTAGTTTCTTTCAATGAAGTTGACGGCAGCTAGCACATATTATGACTTCAACTCAGAGTCAGATGCCATGGAAAGAATGCAGGTGCTTTCCCAACTCAGAATTATACATATACATATACATATATACATATAAGCTCAAAAAGCTTATGGTTTGTAATGTGTAAAATGGCATTGCAGAGGGAAAAAGCAGAGGAGGCAAAGGAGCTTGAAAGATTGATGAGAGAAGGATATGTTGGAACTGGAGGAGTAGCTTGTTTCCACTCATCATCAACATATGGTCCTCTTTGACTTGAAAATCTAATTGCCTTACAACACATGATCATGAAGATGCTCTAGTTTTCAACACTTTTTCAAGTTTAAAAGTATATAAAAATGTACCCCACTACTTCTTCACGATGTGCCTACCATAAGTGAAAAATATTTTATACTTTGTACTTTATTTCCCATCACAATGCATTAATGGAATTGTATTATGTATTTACAAGAGATTAACATAAAAGTACACATTTCTTTAATTCCTCTTCTGCTTTCCACTTAATCCCTATTTGGTTAATTTCCTTTGATTAAATCCTGTTAATTTTCTTAGTTGAGCAATATCATTCAAAGCTTAATAAAGCATCATTCAACGTGTGCAGTAAAGATGATCAAAGTGAGAATTAGATTAAAAAAAGTTACAAATGTGCTAATGCACTTGTTCAGCTAGGGAATCATTTTCAACCTCCTACTCCCTCGGATGGCTTTTACTTTTCCACTTTGTTTAATGTTTATAATACTCCTAGTAGTTTGGACCCTTTATTATTAGTTGATAAGCAAAGGTGTATTATTTACCAAGCTTGACTCTTATGATATGTTTGTGAATTTAGTTTCCTTTTCGACCATATATATATATATATATATATAACATGTTGTACCTGGATTAAGTGACAAGTAAAGATAAAAGTAGAAATAGATATAGAAAATTTAGTTACGTGGTTCGGATTCTTCCTACATTTATGGGATTTTATTTAAAGAATTAATCTACTTCAACTAAGTATAAACGATAATTTAAGTCCTACAAACTCACCATGCAACACCTATATTTTAAATTGGATCACTCTCTTTTAAAGTTTTTCCATGAAAATTTAGGTGTAAATTAAATGACTCACATGTACTTTCTTACTTACTATTTTTGCACTCAAAAGATAGTTCCTAAAATGACAATGGTAAAATTCTCTAAGTATTTTTTACCTAATACAAGCCAATCATGTATATATATATATATATATATATATATATAAATTTATCAGTATCCATAAATTACAATCGCATTTCTCATAAGTAACAATCTAAAAGATCTTCAATTATTAAAGACTATTTTAATCAATACATCCAAAAATCAATATGATCTGATCTACTCAAGCATAAATGAACCATAAGCAATTTCTAGTGATCACAAACAAAAGCTGATACAGTTTTGGATTAAAAAAAATTACCAAATTAAACAAAAACAAATCCAGTTATACCTCAAATTGCAATAACTTTGTTTGGTTTTAATAAAACGATAAAAATGACAGCAGAAGAGACAAAAATCCATTTGGACTTTGAAGACACTAAGCTTAAAATGAATAACAACTTTAGTTACATCAGCACCTTTCTGAATAGACTTCACTTGCATTTAAGACAATAGTTTAATGACAAACTTAGGAAAAATCAGTTTGTTAAGAAAAACCAGACAAATGAACAAAAAAGAGTGAGACAAGAGTTTTCATGTATCCCATATTATTAAATTAAGGGTAAACTATAAAAATAATCACTTTTGTTTGTACCAGGTTACATTTTAATCATTTATATTTAAAATGTTACGTTTTAGTCACTTATGTTATTATTTTGATACGAAGTGATCACTCTTCCGTAAAGTTCCGTTATCTCCTTAATAGTAATCCTACGTGGTAGTCCAACTAGATTTTAAGTGCCAACTTAGATTTTCCAATGGGATAAGAATAGATTTTTAATTAAATAAATTTAATTACTTAAAAATTTTAAAACCTACATCTTAGTTAAAAAATCGTTCATCGCCCTCTTGTTTTAGTTTGTTTTTAATTGACTAAAAAATCTATTATCATCAAAAATTTTTATTCACATACAAAAACAAAAGAGGATTCAATGGAGGTTCCAGGTATGTCTTCTTCATCGACAAATTTATGTTCTAAGACTTAAAATGGAGTGGTTGTCGACAAATAAGAAGATGATAATCGTTTTTATTCCTAATCATTGTTTTTTCCAATTCTTCATGTTCTTGAATAATTGGTTTTTCAATCCGATTTTTTATTTGAATCGGCTTGTTTGTTCACAATCCCTTTTTGGGTTTCTCTTTTTTTTTTTATCTGAAATTCTTTTAGTTGTTAATATTCATATCAAGAATTTTAATTTAGAATTTTCATTAAACAATAAAAAATCTAATATTTTACTTTTCAGTATTGAATAAAAGAGATATAGGAATGCAAAGAAGACATACCTGAATCCATTGAATCCATCTTTATGAAGCAATCAATTTGATTTCAACTATTTTGATCTTAATAATAGTTTTTCCACTCAAATAAAAAAAAACCATTGAAAAAAAGAAGAGACTGAAAAAAAATTAAAAAGAGGAGATGAACAGTTTTTTTAATTAAGGTTTATGTTTAAAATTTTTAATTAATTAAATTTTTTAATTAAAAATCTATTTTCATCCCATTTAGAAATCCAAGTTAGCATCTAAAATCTAATTGGACTGCCACGTAAGATTACCGTTAGAGAGATAACAGAACTTAACGGTAGAGTAATCACTTCGTAACAAAATAGTAACATAAGTGACTAAAACGTAACATTTCAAACATAAGTGACTAAAATGTAACCTGAGGCAAACAAAAGTGACTATTTTTATAGATTACCTTTAAATTAATCAAACTTAAGACACTGTAGTTTTGCCTGTATATTAATGGTTTAAATGGATATAGGTAAATATTGACTCCAGGGATAAAGTAGTTTTGACTTCATAGCCCCACATTGTCATCTCAAAAGCTTGAGTAAAAGACATATAACCTTGACATTTTTAAAAGCAAGAAGCATTACATGTTGCTTGCCATCAACATGTTTAGTTGTAAATTAAACTACTTCATGTTTCTTCCCAAATCAAACAAAATCATTTAAACTTGAGTTCTATTACAACATTTATGATTTTTTTTTTTTTACATTAATAATCTCTTTCATCATTTTCAATTTTAACATCATTTGTTTTCTGTTAATTATGTTAAATAATTTGACCATGCTTATTTTTATTAGTAGTATACATATTTTTATTTTCTATACAATTGGAAAAATATTATAATCTTTCTTTTTTGATTAAAATATGCTATTAGTTCTTCTACTTTTATAGAATTTGAGATTTAATCTTTATATTTTAAAAGTTAAAAATTCAATTTTAAACACTAATCTTACTTTTTCTATTTAAAAGTTCTAGTCTAATAATTATCATAGTTGGTTGTTTCTATTAAAATTTATCAAATTTACATGTTTATTTTTCGTCAATCATATGACATGTCATATGAGGGTACCTTAATCAACATATCAAATTGACAAATTTTGAGAAAAAAATACTAACAATTTTAATGATTGGATTGGGATTTTTAAATCAAAACAGTGGGAGGACTTAATTTCTAGCTTTTTAAGTATATGAACCAAATATCAAATTTTGTCAAAGTATAAGGACTAATAGCATATTTTAACCTTTTCTTTTATCTTTTTTAAATATACAAATTAAAAAAGTTTGGTTAGATATACAAAAAATCTCAAGGTGAATTATTTGATGGAACTAAAAAAAAAAAGTTCGTGTGAGATCTAGAAATACACACATTTCGAAAAGTAGAGAACATAAAATAATAAAAAATATAGTAAAGAGACTAAATTCACAAAAAAATATATACTACAAGGACTTTCTCTACAATTTAACTAAACACAAATGTGTACTATAAACATATACCATAAAGACCGGTTTGTTCATCATTGTGGATAAGCTAGCTAGCTTGAAAGAACAAGTTCTTAAAAAAAATCCTACTTGTCTATAAAATTATATTCAGAAACTGCTTATCCTAATTTGACACACCAACAATTTAGTGGTGTGTCCCATGAAACAATAAGATTTTGATGCAAATAGGCTCTACAATTAGAGAGGCAATAAGTTGTTGTACTTGGAAAGACGGTGAAAACCATGGCTAATTTGTCTAATACATGCTGAATGGATCCCACAAAATAGAAGCATACATAAAATCTAATGGATGTTGCCAATTCATTAAGTGAATGATTGGAGTAAACAAGTTTGATGTATAGGAGGGGGAAACAATTTTTAGTTATTTATTTGTAGTTATATTTTGTTTTGTAGTGCAAAATAAAAAGAGAAGAGGGGGCAGATGCAATGCATTCAAGAAATTGAGGGTGCAATAAAAGGAGAGGAAGACAGCTTGAAATGGGCCATGTAATGCCCCCAAAAGGATGGGCAACGTGGGGGTTCTAGGACCTCTTTGAATGATACTTGATAAGGGCTTGTTAACCTTTTAAAGCCACTTTTATTACTCTTTCCCCCAATCAAAATCTACCTCTTTAGACCAAGTCTTTTGCTTGTGGGTGAAAGTGTCATAAAAGGTACTTGTACTAGGATTGAATTGCATTTTGTCCCCTCTATTAAAAAAGGACAAATTAGTCATTACACATTAGATCAAAGAGAAAATTGATCTTTCTGTTAAAAAACCCATCCATTTTTGCTGTTAAAATTTGATCTCTATACGTCAGGATGAGATACACATGGCGCGCAATGTGTCACTATCTAGTTGTTTCGTTAGCCACACCAATTTTTAACAGAAATGACCAATTTATTTTTTTATCTAATATACAAAGACTAATTTGTTCATTTTTTAAGTAGAGAAAGTAAAATACAATTTAACTCTTAGTACAGGCACTTCCATAATAATTTAACCTTATGTGTTAGATCTAACATGCAAGGAAAAAGTCGCCTCAAATTGGAAAATCGCATTGTAACTAAAAGGATAGGTTTTGATGTAGGTTTAGGGTCACATATTAGGTAGATGAGAAGAGGTAACCACTTGGGGCAAGTTCAAGGATCCAAGTACAGTAGGCTTAGTTAGTGGAGGAGGTGGTTAGCTAGTCATGCTTCTTATTAACTCCCACTATTATAGAAAAAATGGCATTGAATCTTCTTGCATGCATGCTTCCATACCTTTGTTTTAAGCTTTCAAAACCTAAAGCTCAACTCCAAAAAGTTGATCCCAAAGTACCTTTATCAACATTTTTTCAACTACTTTAGCGGGAGTTTTCTAGGAGGATAAAACAATAACATTATAAATTTTAATATTATTTAGGATCAATTATGATGCCAATTCGGTAAAAGGAAAAAAATCAATTAACCAATAAACTTATACAAACTAGTTGAATCAAACTATAAAATTAGTTGAATCAATAGTTAGATCAAGATACAAAACCGGTTTACTGATGGTAGAATTGAACTTTATATTTTTTTAAATGTTTTAATTTTTTTTAATGAATTAAATTAATCGAACGATCTAATCTGATTCACCCAACTATCCAATTTCAAAAACATTAATAAACCCATGGCATAAAGGAATTAAAGACCATTGGTCAAAGGAAAAAAAGGCAATTACTGCAAATCCAATTATAAAATTCCTCAATCTCAAAAAAATTATATAAAGCCAAATCATACAATAAAGATGATGCACTATAGATCGTGTTTCATGTTTGGTTTCATGTATGAGGATCTTCATATTAGGATTTGGTCTAACTTTACGTTAAATTATGTGAACCCTAAACCTACAAAAACATATATTATAATATATTTGTAAATAAAAGTTATACTTTACATATATTATAATTGTAAACGAAAACATATATTATAATTTTTAGGTTGAATTTTACTATTTGTCCCTGTATTTTGTGAAAACTATGGATTTAGTCCCTCATTTTAATTTGATTAATTTTAATGCATATACTTTTCAAATTTTGAAATTAGAATCCTAACCCAAATAGTAGCAGTTAAATGTGTTTGGTTAAATTAAATTACTAGTCCTTTACTATGTGTATAGTTGTAAATTAAGTTCAAATTCTCTAATTAGATCATTCTAAGTCCCTATATTTTTTCAAATTTTGAAAACCCAATCTTGAAGCAAATGACAGTCATTAATCCATTCACTAAATTTTAAGTGAGTAATTTGTGAAAATAACAAACCGATATATCATTACACATATGATAATATATTTGCCGCATCAGATTTTGGAAATAACAAAACTTAACTAATTTAATAGTTATCGTTTGGTGAGGACTAAAATTTTAAAGTTCAAAAAGTATAAGGATTAATAGCATGATTTTATCTAATTTTTAATTAAAAAGGAAATGTTGGTAATGAACTTTGTAACAACATTGGAGTGTGAAAATGCTGACTTTTAGGTTCCAGCTAAATTAAAGTAAAATCGAAATAGATGTTTTAACAAGAGATGTTTCTGAATACGTCCAAAAAAAAAGAACATGTTAATGAATAGACAAATATGGAGATTGAAGTTGTGGTAGATAATTATCCTTAATGAGAAGTCTAGGGAAATATATATGTTTTATCTAAAAAAACACGAGCAGTGAAATGAAGTGCCACTAGCTAGCTGTCTTGACCATGCATCCAATCCAACAACATTGAGAGTTACCATGTCTTTGACTCATCATGTATTGTTGTTGGGTCTGTTCTCGAAATGTAACCTTATGCCCCAGCCACTATATTTAGACAAAAGAAAGAAAACAAAACTTGCACGTGATGAATGATTTTACAAGGATTTTTTTGTCTCTTTGCTATGTGGGGAAGAAGAGGTGCTGCCAATAATCCTCAAAATATGGATTTTGATCTAAACATTTTTGGACCCAACTTGGACTTTAAAGATTTGGATTATAATGAATGACATCAGTAGGCCCTCAAAATATGGGTTTTGAGACTAACTTAAAAGGCACAGATAAGACTTTAAATGGAATAAGCCCATGCCAGATAGAAGAAAGATTACAATAGGAGTGGAAATGATAAGCATCCTAGCTTGATTTCAAGTTCACTTGCACATAGTGAGATTATTTATGTTGATATTTAAATATCTTTCATTGATTTGTGAACACTACAAATAAAGGAGTATAAAGGTCTTATACATTGGAAATACAACCCAAACAAAGAAAACAATATCGACTAAAAAAAGCAATATGAACACTTGACAAAAGTTAACTTATATTGGAATTTTTTTTTGAATCGAGGATAAAATGCCATCATCATTGGTATCAAAGCCACATCGTCATGTGCTAGCCACTAGGACAAAGAAGACGAATTGGTGTGTTATAACAGCCATCAACGATCTTGTTCTTCCTAGAGCTCAATTTAAAGTTTTGAAGTATATTGAATTATTACGATCAAATGTAAACAAAAAGAGTCAATTGAGTCACCACAGGCTCGAGATAAGCGAGTCATTGTAGACCCAAGAGAACACGAGTCATTACCGACTCGGAAAACTTCTTTCAAGGGAGGAGTAAAAGGAAAAATCTATTGCCTTATTATTATTTTGAACAATTCACTTTTTAGAAAGAAGAGGTGGTTGATGAAGGGAACAAGGGTGGTGGAGGATGAGTGGCAAGATAGTGTTGAAGATCTCCGACAAACAAGGCACGAAATATCCTATGTAGAGTCGTCACTAATCAGTTTTAGGCTAGTGTGATTAGTCACCTATAAGTATGTTCAATTTATGATTTACCTCAGTGTAAACTAATGAAAACCTTAAAAGAACAGACTCGAGTCTATGTTATCGTATTTAGGTTCAAGAGTATAGGTATGTGTAAGGAATGTATAACAGCCTGATTTTCAGTGGTGTTGGAAACAATGGTTCGAGACCACTAAATTTGACGAGTAAGCTCGTACATCTTATTATTTAGTATTTACGAGTCAAATGTGGTTTTAGAAAGATTTTTGAATTGGCAATTTAAGTTTTATAATAAATTATTAAGTTCGAGTAGTAAAATTCTAAATCAAGTGGTTTTAAAAAATGAGGTATCGAGACCTCGTTTCTATAAATCGAGCCGTAAATATTTTTATAAATATTTACGGAGTGTCATTAAGGTAGTATTAAAGTTTCGTTGAAAAATTTTATTGTTTCAGTAGTTAATTAATTAAAAATGACTAAATTGAAAAAAACTTAGTTAATTATAAGAAGTAAGTAATTAAATGGCTTAGTTAATAAACATCGGAGGACTTAAAGGATAAATATGCCTAAATTTATATAATGGGACGGCAGGTAAGTGTGAAATAATAAAATAAATTAAATGTATGGCAAAATGGTAATTTACATGAAATTATACCTACAATTTGAAATTAAAAGAGAATTCTAGACATTTTTCTTCTTCAACTTCAGTAAACCAACATGGGAGTGAATTTCTAAGCTGGTTCTTCATATCGTTAAATTTTTCTAAATTGGACATGGCTGTGTGCCCTAATTTCAAATGCCCATACAGCCTGAGACACGAGCGTGTCTCTTGGTCGTGTGAGCCACACGGTCTGGTCGCACGGGCGTGTGCCCCCTACTCCTTTGAAAAATTTTGATATTTTTTGAAAAATTTTCTGAGTTCCTAGTTTAGTCCCGATTTATTTTAAATGCGTATTTGGGCCTTGAGGGCTTATATAAGGGACAATATGAGTGATTATGATTAGTTTCTTATATATATGTTAAATGATATGAAATGTTCGTATTTGATTTAAAAAGCCTGATAATGCTCTGTAACCCTATTTCGACGATGGATAAGGGTTAGGGGTGTTACATTTAGGATTAACCCTTATAAACATGTCGTAGTCTTGTAATGTCCAAACTTGAACCTTAAAGTTTTTTTCAATAAAATGGTAGTTAGGTAGGTAGTGATACCCCTTTTTCCATGTGTAGATATTTTAGTAGTGATACTAATACCACTTCTCAAGGTATCAATTTAGGACCACTCTCAAACGTTCAATTGGTTACTAACTTGTACTTGTATTTATACCTCTATTATGGGTATCAATACCTGATTGTAGAGCATTCTCTAAGCAATATCAAAACACGTTTATAACTTTCAACATTAGATATTCCCTCTCCAATATTCTTATATACTTCTAAAGTACCTAATGAAAAGAAATGCTACATGAAACATCTTATAATTGGATATAACCTCACATGATATACCCATTTCAATTATTCTTATTACCACGTTACCGCATTCTAGCCAACTGGGAACTTCTCATCTCAAACATATCATTTCATTAGAATAAGCCATCCAATTATCCATGCCAACTTATAACTCATATAGAAACATTATAATGCACCTTATTAAGTAACCCAAGGGCAAAGCAAAAAAATTTGGATTGTGAAGTCAACTTTTTTAAAAATTAAAACGTTTATAAAAGTCATATAAATTAAGTAGACTTTCTTTTAGGATATTTTCCATTATTGTTAAACATTTAAAACAAATATGTCTAAATATAAAGGTTTTTATGAAGCCAATATATCACTCGTAATTTTCTTTCACAAAAATAAACACCACTTAAGTGCTTTTTGTTGTCATGATAATGCAATATATCAATTTTCCAAACATAAGATTCACAATAGTCACACTATGAACAACAATTTCTAAATAAAAACACTAAATTTCTAATCAATCTTAATTTCTTCAAGGGTTTGTATTAATCAATCTTAATTTCTCCAATGATTTGTATTAATCAACCTTTAAAATTATTACCCAATCATGATGTTAGGAATCTCATACAAATTCAATAATCGTAAAATCATTCAATAAATAAATAAACCTCAATTTGCATTAAAAAAATCCTACTCTATCATAAGAAAAACACAATCCTAATTTTCTAGAGATTAATCAATAAAGCATGAAAAGAAAAGAAGAGTTGTTAAGTTAGAAATGAAATAAGGATTGAATTGTAAAGTAATTCATAAGTTTTATGTTGTAGGGACTAAATTGATGAAATTTAGAAATTAGGAAAATATGCTGGAAATTTAATAGTTAAGTATGAGTTTGGACAAATTTTGAATAGAAATGAAGTATGAATTGAGATAGAAAAAGTAAGTGAATTTAGTTAAGATTAAATTGAAATTAAAGTAGAAATTGAATAGAAATTGTATTAATTAGATATAAATTAGTAGTGAATTAACGTATATGAATTGTTTTAATTCCCATAGCTAACGTTGTCTCGGGAAATCTCGGCTAAGCAAGGAAAAATGACAAAGGCAACGGGAGTTAGCTCGAGAAAATACGGTTTGTATTTCTATAATCCGAACTTAATACTTAAATTGTTGGATTTATTATTTAATATATATATGTAGTAGGTGTTTTGAGATGATTATTTGAATTGGATTGAATATTGATTATATTGAATTGATTTATGAATATATGTGAATGTTTGAATTGAAATGAATATTGATGTGGAAATTGAATAATAAATATTTGTTATATTGAAAAATATATGTAGTTGGAAGTGTGATGAAATTGATAGAAAAATGTGATTATTGTGAAATTGAATATTTATTAATGAAAAGTGAATGGAATTATATTGAATTGAAAATATATAGTCAATTAATTAAAATATGAATTTATTGAAAACTGAAAAGTGAATTAAATACCCTATTAACTAGTCGGTCTAGTCGGATATAGTTGGCATGCCATAGGATATGGAAGAGTATGGGTTTTGCCGGCTTACTGATCAGGCACTTATGTGCCGACTCACATCATTATTATCGTTATCATTACCGATCGACACTTTGTGTGTCGGATATTGTTATTGTTCTGAGTTCACTATCGCTTTGGATTTGTTCGATGAGGTACTCGTATACCGCATCGCCATCGTTATCATTATTATTTCGCTTCGGCCGATGAGGCACTATGCGTCGTACTGGTGTGTTGGTTGGATCCGTGTATCCGTCTAGGTCCGAGTCATGTTAATAGGGGTGAATAAAGAAACTGGAAAGATCAACTGTTACTGAATAATTTAATTGTTACTGTATATCTGATTTTCACTGAATAATTGACTGTTACTGGATAACCGATCAATTGATTGATATTGAATAATTGATTATTATTGAATAATTGATTGTTACCGAATAACTGACTATTACTAAATAAATAATTATTCTGATTGACTGATCATTAATGAATATTACTGATTGATTAATTGCTATTGAAAAATAATAAATGATTTTGAATTTAAAGTAGACCAAAACATTGGTTGGAAAGTGAATGTTTGAATACTCATTGAGTTTGAAAAGTTCAATATATATAAATTAATACGTTTTATAATTGTTTAAGTGTTCAGATTATAGAAATACCACTGAGTATACCTATACTCAGCGTACGGTTTATTTCCATGCGCAGGTTAAGTAAAGATAGAACGTTGAATCAGCATCCCAGGCCGATCCCGAATTCAATAAGGTAAAGTGTGTTAATTATTGGTAAAGGCATGTACCTAAGGTGTCTTATGTGTGTATCATTTTGAAATTGTAAATTTAAGGATGAAATAAATAGATTTAGGTTTGGTTATGATATATAATAGAATTTGGTTAATTTGGTATGAAATTGATTTATTTGATTATATTTGATATTTGAATAAAATTCAACATTAAATAATATGTAAATGTTTAAATTTGGCAAATTATGAGTGTATCTGGTTGTGTTGGTATTTATGTGTATATTAATTGTAAATGTCCGATAGGTTCAGTAATACTCTGTAACCCTGTTCCGGGGACAGTTTGAGATTTAGGGGTGTTACATTTTTAGTTTTAATGATGGGGATAGATTCATTTATTTTTATATAAAATAGTTTATTTTATAAAAATCTTTTTCAAAAATTTTAGTAAGAACTATTTTTGTGGGGTCATTTTTATTTTTTTTTGTGAATTAATGCATAAATTATATAATTATAAGTAATATTTACTTATTATTTTTTGTGGGGTCAATCGACCCTACAACCATCAAATTTGGCTCCACCACTAATGTAGTCTATGTTCGTGCCAATTATACCATTTGAGTAAGTAGCAAAATAGATCAAAACCAATAAAATACATTGCCTCAAAACCTATAAAATACATTGCCTTGGATGAGGCTTTGATGTTGTATAATTTAAAAGCAATCTTTATGAGTCGTTCTATAACCTATGCAAGGAAAAATAGATTTGTACGCTAAGCATTCAAGAATGCTTAGGTAGTGTTTGAAAAGTCACCTAATAATTAAATTTGTATGTAATTGCTTGTAATTACATGAAGATGACATGTTTCGGCAACCATTGTAATTATGGGTCCCACTGAAATGGGGGTAATTAGAGCACCGTAATTACAGTTTCCGATTTTATGAGGAGGGTGAGAATTGGAGTAATTATGCGGGTAATTACACCTAAATTTAATTTTAAAAAATTATTTTATACAAGTTTAAGTTATAGCTTTTTATATTATAAGCGTAAACACATATGCGTGTTTGAATAATTACAAGCATTTAAAATATTTTAAAAATATAAATCGTAAAATTAAAACATTATTATTGTATAAAAAAATGTTTAAACTTAAATCATATATAAACATGTTTGGAAAGTCATAGAGTAACTGGATTTGAGTGTTATTGTTTTCAATTACTCGCGCAATTATTCATATTCTCACCCTCTCCTTTAAAGTTGAAAAGTGTAATTGCGTTGCTCCAATTACATCAAATATAGTGAGACCTACTCATTATAGTGGTTACCCAAACATGCTACAAGTCTGTAATTACAAGCAATTACACTCAAATTCAATTACCAGATGGCTTTTCAAACGCACTTTTAAAGTTAGTAACATTTATATATATGATAATATATTGTAGAATATACCCAAAGGAGAACTAGGATATTTTTGAATTGTTTGCTTATCTCAATTCATAAAGTAAATTTATTATTTTGAGCATTTATGTATTATTTTTGCAACTATTTCTCTTCATTTGTAAGCCTCATATGTTGTTTTATTTAATGTGTTAAACTTCTCTAAATGAAATCCATTTAAGTGTTTTAGATCTTCAACTTGGTATTATTAGAAGATAAATTAACTATTATTACTAACTTAAATAACGAGGAAGAGAAATTGTACCATAAGCAATGAAAACGACCAAACAAATTGAGCCTTTCTTTTTTCCTTTTTTATTTGCAAATGAAAATTGCTAAAAACATTAAGACCAATATTTCACAAACTAAAAGTACAAAAGAATATCTTAAGTTTGTAGAAGAATATTTTCATTCTACAAACAAGTCATTTGTTGAGACTTTAATGACACAACACACAATCATGAAGTTTGATGCATTAAGTGGAATGCAAGAACATATCATTAAGATGACTAATATTGCAACAAGGTTAAATACCTTGAGGATGATGGTGGATGACTTCTTTCTTGGTATAGTTCATTTTGAACTCATTACTTTCGAATTATGGATCATTTTAGATTAACCATAACATTATTAAAGAAAAGTGGGATGTTAATGAATTGGATAGTAAGCTCAATCAAGAGGAAGCGAGATTAAAGAGTTAAGTAAGTCATTCCATCAACCTTGTAGGTTAACTAGTTGACAAATGACTTAAGGTGAAAACCAACAAGTTTAAGAAGAATAAAAACACATTCGTTAGTGTCTTAAATGGCGAGAAAAAAGAATGAATGGAAGATTAGTGTCACTTCTATAAAAAAAAAAAAAAAGTGGTACTGTGATATCCTAAATTAGGGCCTAATCAGAATAGTGGTTTCAGGATCACAAATTCGAGAGAGAAATAATTATTTTATGATTATTTTGAGGTCTATGATATGATTGCATGATTTTGTGAAAATTTCGTGAAAAAATTCTATGCATAAAGTGATTAATTTGAAATTAGGGACTAAATTGAATAAGTTGTAAAACTTGCATTCTAGAAGTTTTTAGTATGAAATTGCTTTGGAATATTAATTAGAAGGTCTTAAATAGAAATTTTACCAATTTCTAAGTTTTGGACAAAAATTGAACATGGATGGAAATTTTGAAAGTTTAGTAATGAAAGGTATTTTAGTCATTTGGTAAATAAAAGATTAAAAAAAGGAAAAAGATGGCAAAATATGTCCATCTTATTCATTAGGACGAAATTTCAAGGGTTCCCCAAATCTAGGGTTTGTTTCAAGCTTCCAAGCTCCATAGTAAGTGATTCCAAGCCCCGTTTTTAATGTTCTTTACGTTTTTGGAGTTCCGGTAACTTGATTTAACTTATTCTAGCAATAATTTAACCTAGGTTTTATATTTGGAAAAATACCCATAGTTGAAATATGTTTATTTTGATGTTTTATGGTAGAATATGAAGCTTGAAATTGTGTTAAACAACTTTTTCTAAGCGATTTTACGTGAAAACGAGTAAAACGACAAAATTGGTAAAAATACCTAATGTTCATAAATACATGATAGAGTGTGAATTTGATGTTGCTATAGAAGGGAAAAATTATCAGCATGTCATAAAACATAATAAAATAGGATGAATTTTAATTTCCGAGCTTTGGGGCAAAAGTGTAAATATGCAAAAGTTTAGGGGTAAAAATGTAATTTTTCCAAAGTTTGAGTCAAGGACTGTTTTAATAAATGTGAGTATTCAATAATCTAAATTTGTTATTATAGATCAAGAGAAACGAGATTCAAGTCGTGATCGAGGGAAAAATAAAGTTTCCGAAGAATAGGCTTGATTTCTAACATATTGTACCGAGATAAGTTCATATGTAAATATTTTAATATAACCATTATTTTAAATCATTTACTGCTATTTATACGATATTATGATTGTTATCATGTGATTCTATGCTTTGTGGTAATTGTTGGATAACATGCAAAAATTTTATGAATTATGTGAAAAATGTGAAAGATTACCGAAGTATCGTCATTGGAATTCCAAAGAGAATGCTAAAGGAGTACGCACGAGGAAATTCCCGTTGAGCCTTAGGAATAGATTAGGATACTTGGGCATCCGAGCTCGTTGAGTTGAGTCCGAGTTCACTTATGGATGCAAATATCTGAACTCGTTGAGTTGAGTCCGAGTTTGTGAGATGTAACTAGGCATCCGAGCTCGTTGAGTTGAGTCCGAATTCACTTATGGATGCGAACGCCCGAGCTCGTTGAGTTGAGTCCGAGTTCGCTTATGGGCGGGTTACACAGTAGCTTGGCTACATATGTGGCACTTATGTGCAAACTTTCCATGTATCTGAATTATATTCCGATGTGTTCAACGGGAAAAAAATTCTAGTAAAATGGAAGAATACTCAAGATGCAAGTGACGTATTGGTAAGTGTTGTGGAATGGGCATTTTGGACAGGTATGTACTTAACCCTCGAGTTGAGACTTGATATGACAACAATAATATGGTAAGATGATGAATGATGAATAGAAATGTGATATATGTTTTGGTGATATTATGCTAATGTTGGTTGGTATAGTTGCTTTCTTAAGTTATTTGTTATTTGCATATGGACTTACTAAGCATCTATACTTACTGCCTCCTTTTCATTCTTTGTAGTTTTGACAAGTCAATTTGGAGATCGGGATGGTCGGAGGCACGCTCACACTATCACTGGACAATTGTGGTATAATGACTTGTAATTTTTGAAAATATGGCATGTATAGCATTCCAATCATTTTGTGTGTATAATCTTACAATATGGCCCACTAATGGAATGGAAATGTTTGAGACTGATTAGCTATTGGAATGGCTAATCAAGTTTATATATGATAACATGTATGCTTTATGTCTTAACTAAACCATGAAAATCCTTGGAAAGGTAAAATTGGCCACAAAATAGAATCAGTCAGCAGCAGTGACGTAAATTTGAAAAATCACTAAAAATAGTAGAAATGGAATTAAATGATTAATAAATTGTGTAATCGAAGCTTGATGAGTCTATTTTCATATGGAAGAAACAAAACAGGTAAATGAGTTATATTTTATGAGAGATTTAAGTTTTGGTGGAATAGGGTCAGAGCAATCTCTGAATCCCCTGTTTTGAATTTAGAAATTCACCATAAATTTAAAAAAAACAATTAGGAGTTTTACCTTACATGTATGAAATCCTTATTGAGTCTAGTTTTATTAGAAACAAACGGCATAGTCATTGAAACTCTGTACAAGGATATATCTGATTCGTAATATACAGGGGTCAGAGTAGCTGAACCCTGAAACAGGGGAGACTTTAACTAATAAACTGTATTAATTGGCCCAGCCAAAATTCTATAAAAAAATTAGTAAGTATATATATGAGTCTAGTTTCAGGAAAAATTTACGGAATTTGATTTTGAGTTTTGTAACTCGAGATATGATTTTTTTAGCGACTGTAACGCAGATGGACAGTTTACTATGAGAATTGTTTGAACTTGTTTAAATGCTAAAATAAGTTTAGTAATGTCTCATACTCGACTCCAGCGATGGTCTCGGGTAAGGGGCGTTACATTTTATGGTATCAGAGCAGGTTTAGTCGGTTCTCAGACTAACATGGTGTAAGTAAGGATTTTTCTATACATGCCATATTTATATATTGTGATAGTGTGATGACTCTTGATTTTTTTAAATGATTTTTTTAGTAAATGGATCCCGATCCAACTGTGGTTGATGATGTAGAGAGCAATACGCCAGCTCCTGATTAAGGGGTGGTGCCGACTGAAAGTCGACCTCCTACTATTTGTCAAGGAGGAGGAGAAGGGGCTTGGGAAGCCTTTCTCCAGATGATGAATGCATGGTACATCGAGTTCGTTCGTACGATCCCAAATGCTCAACCTCCCCCACCTCTCCTGATTTCTCAACCTGTACCTCTGATGCCTCAATGTATGGATCTGATGAAATTTCATAGAACCCCAGTTGACAAAATTTGCAAGCAAGGGATCGAAGAATTCAGGGCAAATGTTGATGATGATGCTGAGAAAACAGAATTTTGGCTCGAGAATTCTATTTGGGTATTTGATGAGTTGTCTTGTACACCTGAAGAGTGCTTGAAATATGTCATATCCTTGTTGAGAGATTCGGCTTATTATTGGTGGAAGACATTGATTTCAGTGGTGCTGAAAGAGAAAGTGACTTGGGAAATTCTAGACTTGTTGGACTCGAGTGCCAAAGATGTGGTAGAAGTCATTTTGGTCGATGTAGAATTAATGATAGATCCTGTTACCGATGCGGTTCTCTAGATCATTTCATTAAAGATTGTCCGGAGATGAATGAGAAAGAAAAGTTTCAGAGTGCAAAACCTAATAGTGCAATTTCGAGAGGAAGATCTTCGAGAAGAGTTGGGAATGAGGCAAGCAGCAAGAATGTAGTCAGAGATTCAGCGATTAAATCTGAAGCTAGAGCTCCGACTAGAGCTTATGCCATAAGGGCGCGTGAAGATGCTTCGTCTCCCGACGTGATTACCGATACTTTCTCTCTTTATGATATTAATGTTATTGCTTTGGTCGACCCTGGTTCTACTCATTCGTATGTGTGCATAAAATTGGTGTCTAATATGAACATACCTATTGAGTCTACGAAATTTATGGTTAAAGTGTCAAACCCGTTAAGCAAATGTGTCATAGTTGATAAAGTATGCAAGAAATGTCCTTTGATGATTAGGAGCCATTATTTTCCGGGCGACTTGATGTTGTTGCCGTTTGATGAATTCGATGTCATTTTTGGTATGGATTGGTTAACATTGCATTATGCTATAGTGAATTGTAGACAAAAAGTTATTGAATTGAAATGTGAAAATGGTGAAACTTTGCGGGTTGAACTGGACGAACCAGAGGCATTGCCTAGTGTGATTACTTCGATCTCAGCTCAGAGATATTTGAAAAAGGGTTATGAAGCTTATTTGGCGTATGTGTTGAATACAAAAGAATCTGAAAAAAAAATAGAATCAGTGCCGATTGTGTGTGAATTCGCGGATGTATTTCCAGAAGAGTTGTCGGGTTTGCCTCCTGTCAGAGAAGTAGAATTTGGTATTGAGTTGATACCGGGAACAACACCAATCTCAATTGCTCTGTATAGAATAGCACCAACAGAGTTGAAAGAATTGAAGTCACAGTTGCAAGAGTTGACTGACAAAGGTTTTGTGAGATCGAGTTTTCCGCCTTGAGGTGCTCCCGTATTATTTATGAAAAAGAAGGATGGTTCTATGAGATTATGTGTGGACTATCGGCAGTTGAATAAAGTGACAGTCAAGAACAAGTATCCGTTGCTGAGAATTGATGATTTATTCGATCAGTTGAAAGGAGCGACATGGTTCTCAAAGATTGACTTGAGGTCTAGGTACTACCAGTTACGAGTAAAAGAGTCTGATGTGTCTAAAACTACTTTTAGAACAAGGTACGGCCATTATGAATTTTTACTTATGCCATTTGGTTTGACAAATGCTCCTACTGTGTTTATGGATTTAATGAACCGCATATTTCGGCCATACTAGGACAAGTTTGTTGTGGTATTTATTGATGATATCTTGATCTATTCGAAGGATGCGACAGAGCATGCTGAGCACTTGAGAATAGTTTTGCAAACTTTGAGAGATAAACAATTGAATGCCAAGTTTAGTAAAAGTGAGTTTTGGCTTCGAGAAGTCGGATTCTTGGGTCATATTGTTTCGGGTGATGGTATACGGGTTGATCCCAGTAAAATTTCGGCTATTGTTGATTGGAAACCACCAAAGAATGTGACTGAGGTTAGAAGTTTCTTGGGTCTAGCTTGTTATTATCGACGATTTGTAAATGGATTTTCTATGATTGCTACTCCTGTGACTAGACTGCTCCAAAAGGATGTTAAATTCGAGTGGACGGAAGAATGTCAACAGAGTTTTGAGAAATTGAAAAAGTTACTGACTGAAGCACCAGTGTTGGTACAACCCGAGTCAGGTAAAGAATTTGTGGTGTATAGTGATGCCTCTTTAAACGGCTTGGGATGTGTACTTATGCAAGAGGGAAAGGTTGTGGCTTATGCTTCGAGGCAGTTAAAACCTCATGAAAGGAATTATCCGACTCATGATTTGGAACTAGCTGTTGTAGTGTTTGCTTTGAAGATTTGGCGACATTATTTGTATGGTGAAAAGTGCCGAATATATACCGACTACAAAAGTCTCAAGTACTTGATGTCACAAAAAGATTTGAATTTGAGACAGCAGAGATGGTTAGAATTATTGAAAGATTTTGAGCTTGTGATTGATTATCATCCGGGGAAAGCGAATGTGGTTGCCCCTGCCTTAAGTAGAAAGTCATTATTTACTTTGAGAGATATGAATACTCAGTTGACAGTATCTGATGATGGTTCGATTCTAGCAGAGTTGAGAGCAAGATTGATATTTTTACAAGAGATTTGTGAAGCTCAGAAAAATGATTAAGATTTGCAAGCCAAGAGAAAGCAATGTGAAACTGATACGGGATCAGATTTCAGAATCAGTTTTGATGGTTACTTGATGTTTAAAGATCGGATTTGTGTATCAAAGAATGATAAGTTGATTCAGACAATCTTGCACGAAGCACACAGTAGTTGTTTGTCAATGCATCCGGGCGGTACAAAAATGTACAATGATTTGAATAAAATGATTTGGTGGAACGGAATGAAAAGAGATATTTCCGAGTTTGTATCGAAATGTATGATTTGTCAGCAAGTAAAAGCTGAACATCAGGTGCCTTCGAGTCTACTTCAGCCTATCATGATTCCCGAATGGAAATGGGATCGAATTACTATGGATTTTGTATCAGGATTGCCATTAACTCCGAAGAAGAAAGATGCCGTCTGGGTAATAGTCGACAGGTTGACTAAATCAGCTTATTTTATTCCGGTACGCACTGATTATTCTCTTGATAAGTTGGCTGAATTATATATCAATGAGATTGTTAGACTTCACGGAGTACCGTTGTCGATTATTTCGGATAGAGATCTCGAGGTTTACTTCAGCGATTTTGGCAAAAATTGCAAGAAGCATTAGGTACGGTTAAATTTCAGCACTTCTTTCCATCCACGGTCGATGGACAATCGAGAGAGTAATAATTGATTCTTGAAGACATGTTCAGATGTTGTATATTAGAATTTCAAGGTAGTTGGGAAAGGTATTTACCGCTGGTAGAATTTGCTTACAATAACAGTTATCAAACAAGTTTGAAAATGGCACCTTATGAAGCATTGTACGGTCGTAAGTGTCGAACGCCACTATATTGGACCAAACTTAAAGAAAATCAAATCTACGGAATTGATCTAATTAAGGAAACCGAAAAAAAAAGGTGAAAGCAATTCGAGATTGTTTGAAAGCTGCTTCGGACAGACAGAAATCCTATGCGAATTTGAAACGAAAAGAGATTGAGTTCCAAATTGGTGATAAAGTGTTTTTAAAAGTGTCTCCATGGAAGAAGGTTCTCAGATTCAGTCGGAAAGGTAAATTGAGTCCACGTTTCATTGGACCGTATGAGATAATTGAAAGAATTGGACCGGTAGCATATCGGTTAGCACTACCACCGGAATTAGAGAAGATTCATGATGTGTTCCATGTATCTATGTTATGTCAGTATCGTTCGGATCCTTCACATGTGATTTCACCAACGGAAATCGAGTTGCAACCGGATATGACTTACAATAAAGAACCGGTTAAAATTTTAGCTTGGGAGGTCAAACAACTAAGAAACAAAAGTATTGCTCTCGTGAAAGTATTGTGGCAAAAACATGGGGTAGAAGAGGCTACATGGGAGCCTGAGAAAACTATGAGGAATCAATACCCACACCTGTTTACTGGTAAGATTTTCGGGGACGAAAATCCAAAAAGGGGGGGAGAGTTGTGATATCCCGAATTAGGGCCTAATCGGAATAGTGGTTTTGGGACCACAAATCCGAGAGAGAAATAATTATTTTATGATTATTTTGAGGTCTATGATATGATTGCATGATTGTGTGAAAATTTCGTGAAAAAATTCTATGCATAAAGTGATTAATTTGAAATTAGGAACTAAATTGAATAAGTTGCAAAACTTGCATTCTAGAAGTTTTAGTATGAAATTGCTTTGGAATATTAATTAGGAGGTCTTAAATAGAAATTTTACCAATTTCTAATTTTTGGACAAATTAGAAATGGATGGAAATTTTGAAAGTTTAGTAATGAAGGGTATTTTAGTCATTTGGCAATTAAAAGATTAAAAAAAGGAAAAAGATGGCAAAATATGTCCATCTTCTTCATTAGGACGAAATTTCAAGGGGTCTCCATATCTAGGGTTTGTTTCAAACTTCCAAGCTCCATAGTAAGTGATTCCAAGCCCTGTTTTTAATGTTCTTTACGTTTTTGGAGTCCCGATAACTTGATTTAGCTTATTCTAGCAATAATTTAACCTAGGGTTTATATTTGGAAAAATACCCATAGGTGAAATATGTTTATTTTGATGTTTTATGGTAGAATATGAAGCTTGAAATTGTGTTAAACAACTTTTACTAAGCGATTTTACGTGAAAACGAGTAAACGACAAAATCGGTAAAAATACCTAATGTTCATAAATACATGATAGAGTGTGAATTTGATGTTGCTATATAAGAAAAAAATGATCAGCATGTCATAAAACATAAGAAAATAGGATGAATTTTAATTTCCGAGCTTTGGGGCAAAAGTGTAAATATGCAAAAGTTTAGGGGTAAAAATGTAATTTTGCCAAAGTTTGAGTCAAGGACTGTTTTAATAAATGTGAGTATTAAATAAGCTAAATTTTTTATTATAGATCAAGAGAAACGAGATTCAAGTCGTGATCGAGGGAAAAATAAAGTTTCCGAAAAATAGGCTTGATTTCTAACATATTGTACCGAGGTAAGTTCATATGTAAATATTGTAATATAATTGTTATTTTAAATCACTTAATGCTATTTATACGATATTATGATTGTTATCATGTGATTCTATGCTTTGTGGTAATTGTTGGATAACATGCAAAAATTTTATAAATTATGTGAAAAATGTGAAAGATTACCGAAGTATGGTCATTGGAATTCTAAAGAGAATGGTAAAGGAGTATGAATGAGGAAAGTCACGTTGAACCTTAGGAATAGATTAGGATATTTGGGCATCCGAGCTCGTTGAGTTGAGTCCGAGTTCACTTATGGATGCAAATGTTCGAACTCATTGAGTTGAGTCCGAGTTCGTGAGATGTAACTAGGCATCCGAGCTCGTTGAGTTGAGTCCGAATTCACTTATGGATGCGAACGCCTGAGCTCGTTGAGTTGAGTCCGAGTTCACTTATGGGCGGGTTACATGGTATCTTGGCTACATATGTGGCACTTATGTGCAAACTTTCCATGTATCTGAATTATATTCTGATGTGTTCAACGGGAAAAAAATTCTAGTAAAATGGAAGAATACTCAAGATGCAAGTGACGTATTGGTAAGTGTTGTGGAATGGGCACTTTGGACAGGTATGTACTTAACCCTCGAGTTGAGACTTGATACGACAACAATAATATGGTAAGATGATGAATGATGAATAGAAATGTGATATATGTTTTGGTGATATTATGCTAATGTTGGTTGGTATAGTTTCTTTGTTAAGTTATTTGTTATTTGCATATGGACTTACTAAGCATCTATGCTTACTTTCTCCTTTTCATTCTTTGTAGTTTTGACAAGTCAATTTGGAGATCGGGATGGTCGGAGGCACACTCACACTATCACTGGACAATTGTGGTATAATGACTTGTAATTTTTGGAAATATGGCATGTATAGCATTCCAATCATTTTGTGTGTATAATCTTACGATATGGCCCACGGATGGAATGAAAATGTTTGAGAATGATTAGCTATTGGAATGGCTAATCAAGTTTATATATGATAACATGTATGCTTTATGTCTTAACTAAACCATGAAAATCCTTGGAAAGGTAAAATTGGCCACAAAACAGAATCAGTCAGCAGCAGTAACGTGAATTTGAAAAATCACTAAAAATATTAGAAATGGAATTAAATGATGAATAAATTGTGGAATCGAAGCTTGATGAGTCTATTTTTATATGGAAGAAACAAAACAGGTAAATGAGTTATATTTTATGAGAGATTTAAGTTTTGGTAGAATAGGATCAGAGCGATCTCTGAATCCCCTATTATAACTTTAGAAATTCACCATAAATTGTAAAAAAACAATTAGGAGTTTTCCTTACATGTATGAAATCCTTATTGAGTCTAGTTTTATGAAAAACAAACGGCATAGTCATTGAAACTCTTTACAAAGAGATATCTGATTCGTAATACACAGGGGTCAGAGTAGCTGAACCCTGAAATAGGGGAGACTTTAACTAATAAAATGTACTAATTGGCCCTGTAAAAAATTCTAGAAAAAAATTAGTAACTAGATATATAAGTCTAGTTTCAGAGAAAATTTACAAAATTTGATTTCGAGTTTTGTAACTCGAGATATGATTTTTTTAGCGACTGTAACGCAGATGGACAGTTTACTATGAGAATTGTTTGAACTTGTTTAAATGCTAAAATAAGTTTAGTAATGTCTCATACTCGACTCCGGAGATGGTCTCGGATAAGGGGGCGTTACAGGTACTATTAGAAAGATCACCAAAAATGCAAATCTTGGTTCGAAAAGAAAAGAATACTTTATGGTTTTGTATGTTTCAAATAAAACTTAATTGAAATTCCTAATAGTATTTGGTGGTTGTGCTACTACTCATGTATTCAACAAGATACAAGGATTCATTTTGATCCAAACTACAAACCTAAAGGAAGATTTTCTATATATGGGGAATCGTATGAAGGCTCTAATTGAATGTATAGGGACTTATCATTTAGTCTTTGATATTAGTTATCACTTAGACTTATTTTAAACTCTTTATGAACCTTTAGTTTTTAGGAAGTTTATTGTTGTTTCAAAACTTGATTTTTTTGGATTTAATGTTACATTTAGATACAATTATTTAATAATAATACTGTTATTGATTCTAAAAACTTTATTGATGGATTATTATATTGAAACTTAATAAAAAAAATTTTAAATCCATATTTGTTTAGTTGGAATTAAATGTAATATGCTAAATAAATATTTTTCTTATTTGTGCATAAAAGTTTAGGCCATGTTTCCAAACAAAGATTAGAAAAATTAGTAAAGAATTAATCCAAACAAATTTAATTTCATTATGGAAAATTTTAATATCAAATTTCTAAAAATATTAATAATTTGCCCAATATACAAATAAACATATAAGATAACAATATTTATTTATAATATAAGAATTAAACTATTCAAAATTATTATTGTCGAAACTATTTTTATTTTAAAAAATGGAGGTCGACTTTAAAACAAAAATGGAGTCGTCACCAATCCTTTTTGTTTAGGTGTGATTGGGTCACCTTGTGATTGATCATTTTAATAAAGCATTTCGGTTTATTAAAACAACGTTTTTGGTCTACGAAAAATTAGAAAACGGATTCGAGAGTCAGTTACGCGCGAGAAAGGATTAGCACCCTCGCAATGCCCAAAATTGGTACGTATTGATCAATTAACGTCCTAATGTTGAAAATTTGAAAAAGATTTTAAAATACAATTCCTTTAAAATGTTTAGATAACTTGAATTGGATATTGAGATTCTCTCGCTTAGAAGGAATAAAATATTATATCCAGCACGATAGGACACAACATTTCAAACCCTCGATACAAGATCATCTTATAATTTCCAAAACTCATGCATTTGAAATTTCAAAAGGATATTTGGCTATCTGGTCAAACGGTAAATCGCAGCCTAGCACAATTGGGCACGATTTATCGAATTTTCAAATACGAAATATTGCCTCGTTTTAATTTAAGAAAACCTGGATGAAATGTCAAAAGAATATTCCGTATCTTAGTCGAATGAAAAACCGAAATCCAGCACGATTGGGCACGATCTCTCAAACTTCCAAACACGAAATATTGCCTCATTTTAGTTTAAGAAAGTATGGATGAAATTTCAAAAAGGATATTCCGTATTTTAGTCGAATGGGAAAAATCGAAACCTAGCACAATTGGGCACGATCTCTCAAACTCCCCAAACACGAAATATTGTCTTATTTTAATTTTAAAAGCATGGATGAAATTTTCAAAGGATATTCCGTATTTAGTTGAACGAAAAATCGAAACTCAACACGATTGGGCACAATCCCTCGGACCCCCAAACACGAAATAATTCCTTAACTTGAGAGGATTTTTAAAATAAGGATGATTATAAAAGTGATCTAAAGTATATAAAATATTTTTTTAAAAAAAATAGTATCCATTCAAGATAGAATAATAAAAGATAATATATAAACAATTCAAAATATATAATGTGTAAAAAAAAGTTTGAAATATATTATATATGAAAATATTAAAGTAAATCATGTATAAAAAATTGAAATGAACATTATATAAAAAGTTAAAATAGATGATAACAAAAAATATAAAAAATAAAAATAAATAGGATGTTAATAATAAGAGTAAAAATATATATATAAGAAAAATAATAATGAAAATAATATTAGTATATAAATATAAATAGAAATATAATAAATAGAAATATAATAATAGTAGAAATATAAATAGATAAATAATAATTAGATAAATAATAATAGTATTAGAATAACAAAATAAACATAAACAGGGACATAATAATAGCAATAATATATTAAATTAGTTAATTTGATAATAAAATAGCGAAAATAAAAAAGATTAAATCGAACCTTAAAGTAAAATTTTGGGGCGAATCAAAAATAAATAAAAGAAAATGGACTAATTTGAACGTGTGAATAACAAGAAGGGACCAAAAGGAAAATAATCCCCGCCCTCCAAAACGCACAGCCCCAAGGAGGACCCCAAAATGCAGTCAAAACAAATTTAAGTGCCAAAAAAACTTAATTGCAGAACAATAAAAAAAATGGAAGGGCTAAAATCAATTGGACGAATTTAGAAAAAAACAAAGAAATTAAAATGAAATGGACAAAATTCTCACGTAATTGAAAGAGAAAAGAAAATAACTCAATTTCAATAGAAATAGGAAAAGAGAGAATAATCCAATTCCAAATTGAAGTAGGAATACCAAAGTAATCGATCAAAATCTTCCCAAAAGTAATTGATCCCCTTTCAAAGAACAAAATATCTCTATTTATATACACAGGGTTTACTAAAAATAGCCTAAATAATTTAATAATAAAATAAAACAAAACAAAATAAAATAAAAATCATATCTTCCTATTTTTAGCCTTTTACCAAGTCAACAAATTTTGATAACCCCTTGGCTTTCTCCATCTTTTTTATTTGGCCACAATTTAATGATTGTCTTTCAATTTGGCCATTTTTAACTTGTTTCTGACCGATTGCACCCTTTGACTTCGATTTTTTTGGGGGGGGCCCAGGCCAAAATTTGCCTAATTATTATTCGTAATTTTTTAATTATTTTAATTATTATCTTTCAATATAAATTTAAATATAAAAAATTTTATAACGACTAATATTACTTATTATTTTTAATTTATTTATCAATTATTATATTTTAACTTTTTATATGACTATGATATAAGCATACTTGAATTCAGGTCTTTCTTGTTATTGTATAGACTTGTCTATGGGCCGAGTCGGATCCTAACAAATTTTTAGGTTCGACTGATAGGCTCGAGCCTAACTCGAAAAATGGGCCTAAATTTTTTCCCAAGCTCGGCTCAAATAAAAATGTTAAAAACTGAGTTCAGCTTGGTTCGCCCGTATTCAACAAAATTATTTTGTTTTTTATATTAAAAATTTTAAAAATATAATTCATCAAAAACACTAAAAACATTAAAATAAATGTTTCTCACAAATTGAAAAAAAAAGTCTACTTAAATAACATTAAGATAGATGTAATTTAACAAGCAAATGCCTCTAAAATAATAACAAAATTAATAATAAAATAAAAGTTATACAATATTCAAATAACAACAACAAAATAGCACCAACATAATAGTGAAATAATAGCAAAATAGTGGGAAAACGGTTGAAAAATAGCAACAAAATAGGAAAAACAGTAACAAAATAACTTTTTTTTTTGCAATCGGGCAAAAAAAAAACCTTACTTGAGGCCTAGCCCATTTTCTAAACTAGCATTATTTTTTTTTGTCAAACCCCATTTTTCATACCTATATTTATGTTCAAACTCTCTCACCTTTTAGACAAGTCTTTGGGCTGGATCAGGTGGCCTGACCCATGGACAAGTCTATTATTGTAACAACAGTTGTACCAATTGAGATAAAACTCAATAAAAAATACACTTTAATTTTTTTAATTATATAATAGTAGGAAACGAAGAAAAATGATGACATAATTTAAACCCGTGATATTTATAAGATAAAAACTTTAAAAATTAGTTATACTAAAAATCTTATTATACGTGCATGCATTCAATATAAAAGATTAATCAATCAAATAATAGATAAGAAAAGACTTAATTTAAAAATAAATAAATTTCTTATCGTAGAATATGGTTCTCATCAAATTTAATCTTAACTCGGGTGAAAAGGGATAGACAAAACGAGGGTTTTATCTCTTTTCACCTAAATTAAGGTTAAGTAAAAGAACACGAGAATAAAATTTTCTGATGATAGATACATAGGGGTCCTGCTATTTTTTGTTTTCCATATTAAAAAGGAATTGGGAATAGTTTAGTTATTTCCTAATTAGATTAGGAGTTCTATTAATATTATAAATACACAAATAATGAGAGAAAATATTTTTATGGTAAAAGTTATTATTTTTTAAATAATTATATAATCTTAAAAAAAAAAGTAAATTTTATTAGAAATAATTTCAAACCAGTTATAACAAACAAATATTTAGAGAAGCAAAAACCTAATTTTAAGGTTAAACCGTTAAAAAACATCGCGTAGCGCTGTCACTTCCACTTTTGATTCTCTCTATCGCTTTATTTTTTTCCTCTGCCTCGCAGTTTATATTTTAGGGTTCCTTCGAAGCAAGGTGATCTTTACAAATCTTTTTAACTTTTCTTATCTTTCGCCTGTTCTTCTTTGGTACGCTAATCTTCTCTATCTCTCTTTTTAATCCTTAATACTTGACATTAAATCTGCATCTTTTCTGCAATCTTCTAATTGTTCTTCGTTATCGATTAGGTTTTACTTAATTGCTTATCGGCTTCTGATATGAATAATTGATTTGTTTTATAATGCTTTCGATTGCATTCTGTTGCTTATATTTGGTTATCGGATTAGGACTGTATTAAATTATCTGATTTTTATGTGAATTCTGGAGTTATATTCGGTTGTATACGGACTGTTTCTAGGGTTTTGCAGAAAAGCCAGAGTGACATAGGTAAATTCTGAATTTGAATGTATACAACTATACTGCTAACTAACTTACGGTTTGATTGAGATGATACAATTTGTGAGGATGACAGTATCGACGATAAAGAAAGGGGAAATTTTCTTCTTTTTTCCTTTTTATTAAACAAGATGTGTATCTTGCTATGTTAATTTCTTTGACTAATGTAGTTTGGAGATTTGTGCCTGCTGCAGCCTGTTTTTGGTTGTTGCAGTAAGTGCTTTCACATATGCAGAAGCAAATACCACATGCTTCTAGATGGTTGAAAATTGAAAACTGAAATTTTGTAAACTGCTAAAGCATGATCATTAATTTAGTATTGAGAAAGTCGCAATAGAATGTGTTGCATTTGGATTATTTTCTATTTATAAAACATGATCTGGTTTTTTTATTATTCTCTTTTCCCTTTTTAGCAACACTTGTGGAATTGTGACAACCATGGAGTGCATAATGTTATATGTACTAAACTTGTTTAAGTAAATACGATGAATTAATTTTGTTATATGCTGTAGCCAGTCATTTACTTTTTTATTACAAAAAATTTGGTGCCTTTAACCATTTTTAATTTTCACAAAATATTTCTTTTGAATGTGTGGTGGCATCATAAGTCATAAGTTGCTTTAACGTCTGGAGAGTGTTTACATCTTCTGGGTTATTTGTCATAAGTTGCTTTCTATTCTTTGTTGCTCATACTTTGAAATCCTCTTGCTCGATTATTACATTTATTAAGCATGTTTCGTCCATTTCTCAATGCTGATTTGATGATGGCATGTTAATTTCAAGATATCTATAATTCATTTAACAGACGTATGCTAGTTGATAATTTTGTGTTGATATTCCTTTGCTGAAAAAAAATGCAGCTTACAGGATGCCAGAAGACGTTGAGTACCGTTGTTTTATAGGTAATCTTTCATGGTCAACCTCAGATAGGGTCCTAAAGGATGCATTTGAGAAGTTTGGAAATCTTATCGAGGCTAAGGTAATGAATAATGGAACTCTCTCATCATGATATCTCTTATGTTATTCTTTTTTAAGAAAAAACTTGAGTTCACTGATTTCATCAAATTGAATCCTGGTCAAAACTTGTATTTCTGTATGTTACTTTTACACAGGGAATAGATTTCATTAGTTTATAGGCTTTTTTTCTGTCTTTGTTGTCACGACTATGCTGCCACCTTCTATTTCTGACCATGCAACCCCTCTTGCTTTTGAGAACTATCCCTTCTACCTGCAGATGTTCACTTATGCTTCAATTTGGGGTGAAGGCAATGCAAAACCTGAAAGACATAATTACTTAGATAATAGGAATATGTTTTATGGAACAAAACTAGTAATTGTAATGTAATTATTTATTTAAAGCATTATAACTGATGAACTGTTACAGAACTTTATTCTTTTTTAATACATTATGGCATTAATTTTTATGGTTTTGGTTTGCACAACAAAATTTGACTGAACTTTTTCTTGATTCAGGTTGCTGTCGACAAGATTTCTGGACGTTCTCGTGGATTTGGATTTGTCTCTTTTGATGAGAAAGCGGCCATGGAAGAAGCTATTGAAGCAATGAATGGAATGGACTTGGATGGGCGGAATATAACAGTTGATAGAGCTAAGCCTCAACAAGGGTCGGGGAGAGATTATGATGGCGACCGTAACCGTGGACGTGATCGTGATCGTGACCATGACCGTAACCGGGGCTATGATGGCGGGCGTGGTTCTAATGGTGGGGAGTGTTTTAAGTGTGGAAAGCCTGGGCACTTTGCCAGGGAGTGTCCTAGTGATGGGGCTAGAGGTGGCAAGTATGGTGGTATGGGTGATCGTCATGGTGGAGGTGGTGGCCGTTACGGTCCTGATCGGAATGGAGATCGATTTGGTGGGCGCAGCAGGGATGCAGGTAGTCGTGGGGGATCTGGAAGTGATAGATACAATCGTGATCGATCTGGACCCTATGACCGTCGTGGAACTGGAGGTCCTCGTTCTGCTTAAGATGACTGCTTGTGGTATGCATATTTATTTTCACTGTTCTTTTTTGCTTGCTATTTTCCTTTCTTTTGGATTGAAATTTATATTATAATTGGACTGATGGAAGCCTACTCTGATTGCAGCTGATGAACTAGGTTGCTGCTTTTTGGCAAAGCATGAAGTTTCTTTTTTACAGAATGTGCTCTCTTCATTGTTGTCTGGGTGGAACAATATAATAGTTCAGTCCTTTGAAGTGTGAAACTTGGCACAAACCTACAACTATTTATGTGTTCGTAAAATGCTGTGTTCGATGGAGTTTTGTGCTTTCTTGACATGCACTTTCAAATATGGTCTTATGCTCTCTGCTCCATTTTTTGTGACTCATGCATTACCAACAGCACTTGCCGTTACTTCTGTCCAACTTCTCGTTGACTTTTTCATTGCCCAATTATGGAAGATGGTTTGGTCTTTGCATGGGTATTTGGAAGAATGATGGGGAGGGGTTCACCATTTGAGTTTTGCTTTTTCTCACTTGTGGAGTAGAATCTTTAGTTAGAAGTAATGCCATTTTGTCTGCCCTGTTTTCGCTATCTAGTAAATAAACAGGAGTCAAGCGGGTAATTTATTTTCCTTATGTATTGCTTTGCTCTGTGCTAGTTTTTTAATTAATAGTTTGCGCAGTATTAATGCTGTTGACATTTTGGCAGGATGCTTGGCCGTTTCTGGTTTTTATGGATACTTTATTGGGTTTCTTTGTTTCTAATTGGGCATGGTTTAATAAACTTTAAAATTGCGAGTGCTTTTGGGCGCAGCAAGGCCTCTGCATACTAATTGAATATTAAGCAGACCCAATGTTCATGGCGCGCTGATGAAAGAGTTCCATTTCCACTAAAATACATCAGCAGCCGCTGTAATTTGGTCCCATGTGTCTATACTATGTTGCTCTGTTTGGGTTCAGATTGCCCTTCTTGCCTAGTTTTTCTACCAGGCTCTAGTGTCTCGATCTTTTTGGCTAAGTTCAGACAAGTTGTTGATATATAGTTCTTTCGGCTCAGATCATGCTTTTCAAGTCCTTTACGGTTCGTAGTGTCAAAACTCTTCGACTTTGAGGTTCAGTTTGCCTCTGGCTCTGTAGCAGATTGGTACCTTCTTTTCTTAGCCCTTTCTGAAATATCCCTGAAAGGAAGTTGCTCTTTGGTTCCTTTGTCCTTAAATTGCTGGGGTGTGGTATTTGCATGATGAGATATTTTCTCGGTTTACCTGCTTAATTCGTTCTTGCATACTCAATTTGTTTGTTGCGTTTATCATTTTTTTTTCCCATTTCTTTTTGCTGATTATACCTACGTCGGTGCTTTTTGTATAGGACCTACCGATTTGGTACTAGACTACTACTAGTAGATGATTAACTAGGATATAGTTCCATCAATTCATTGAATGAAATTGAATTCATGTTCTTGTAGGTATGCTTTTAGCAGTAGCTTTTCTTAGGATCCAGCCATCCACAAACTATTTTAACTGAATCAAGATTTCTTTATGTATGTATGTATGCATGCATGTGTATGTACACTCGTCACTCTGATGTGTGTTTATTTAGAAGTGATCCTTTTTTCCCTGCATCTGGATTTATGATATAACGCTAGGAAGTCGTTTAGAGGGCATAGCGGGGACTGGGGATTGCAATTTGGCAATTCCTATGAAAAATGACTTGGATGCGTATCATGTTCATGGAAATTGAGTGGGTTTTGGTTATTTCGAATGATTTTGATATCGGGTTATATTGGTTTCATTTTTTGGATCAGAGTATTTTTCATTCAAAATAACTTTCAAATTATTTTGAGTTTGGATACTGATATATTTTACTGTCATTTTTTTTTTTTGTTTAAATTACAGTAGAAGGTCAATTTCCTTCAATTCATTTGAACTTTTAGAAACTGGCAAGTTGGTTATTATTTTGTTTGACATCTAAAGCAATTTTGGTGAAAGCCTGCAAGAGAAATTTGAATTAGCAAAAATAAAATACTCTTATAGAATAGATTAGTTGATATTTCCAGGATTAGTGAGATAGGTTTTTAATTTTTGTTAGGATCCATATTGGATTCAATTTGAATGAGTAGAACGAATTTAGCTTTCATGACTTGTGGATTGATTATTTACATCATTTTCCATTAATACTCGCTACTATTAAGTTAGATCATCTACTAAATTTATAAGAAACTTGAAATAATATTTACTCCTTTAGTCATTTTATGTAAAACAATTTGACTGACTTCCATTTCATTTTTACCATCTCAATCAAGCAATATTTAATTTTTTATTAATATTTTTATATTTATTACACTTTTATTTTCATCCGTCTTATGGGTGTGCCAAGGTTTAATTTTATTTAATGTTTGACATATTTGCAAGTTTTTTTTTTTTTAAGTGATTTTATTTATGTTATCCATTTGTCCAGAATATTAACAAAAGTGTTATATAATCTGAAAGGAATAATAAACACGAAAACTTGTTATACTACAAAAGTGTGATATAGGTACAAATGTATGTTGGATCAATTTTAATATAGAATCTAACTAATACAACATATACTGGATGATGTATTGAGCAAAGCTATATTAATTTAAAAAGAACAAAATAAAATTTACACATGACATAAATATATTGTGGGAGTGAGACTCAATGTAATTGTAGATGGTAGAACTCGATTCTTAACCTTTAAAGTTTAGGGTCTTAACTTTTATCAATTATGTTAAAGCTTATTGGTCTTGATGATTATTATTTTTATCGCATTTATTTTTTAATTTAGTAAGTAATATATTTTTATAATCTAAAAATGTATATTTGTTAATTAAAAGAAAATTGAACAAAGTTATAATAAAAACTCATTATTTTTGGAAAAATAATTTAGATAATAAAATAATATTTTAAAAGTAATGAAAATTAAAAAAAAAAAAGGAACAACTAATAGTAAAATATTAAGTAATTAGATAAAATAAATTGGCATTCGAATATGAGTTAGAATTTCACATATAAAAATCATCACTTTAATACTTCATTACCTTTGACATAATATTTTACAGCATAATGATAAACAATATTAATAATTATATAAATAATAGTAAAACTATCAAATATCAAATAATAATAACTAAACATCTCAAATAAAAATGAAAATAATACTTTTTTTTTTATGAAAACAAAATCTATTAAAATATATTTATGTGTGTGTGTGTGTGGGTTTGTGAGACATAGTAACAAATAAGCTTAACACTCCTTTTGATTCTTGCATTATAGTCAAATTTTCAGTTTGATATTTGTATTATTTTTTATTAACTTTTGTACTTTATTTTTGTTATCAATTTGACCCATATATTTTCATTCTATTAAACCCCTTACTTCAACTCAAAATTTTATTTAAAATAAGTAGACCAATTAATGGCACACTACCACATGTCAACGAAAAAAATCACTCGAAAATGTTAAAAATATAAAAAAATAAAAAAAATCATAAAACTCCCCAAAATCTTAAAACCTAAAAAATAAAAAAATTTATAATCTATTTTTGGAAATTAATAAAAATAA
Source organism: Gossypium longicalyx (assembly GCA_025698465.1). Taxonomy (NCBI): domain Eukaryota; kingdom Viridiplantae; phylum Streptophyta; class Magnoliopsida; order Malvales; family Malvaceae; genus Gossypium; species Gossypium longicalyx. Next base: position 74,055,248 of record CM047001.1, read on the forward strand.
AATTATAAGCATGCAAAACATTAAAAAAATAATTTTTTCATAATTTAAATAAAATTAACAATTATAAGTATATGAAACTTCAAAAAAAAATTAAAAAATGTTTTTTTTAGAATTTTAGGTTTTTAGAAAATTTTAGAATTTTTATGAATTTATTAAAGAAATTTCATGAATTTTTTATATTTTAAAGAAATTTTGAGTTTTTTAGTAAAAAAAAAATCATATTAATATTGAAATTTCTGAAAAAAGCCTAAAATTCCAAATAAGCAATTTTTAAAAGTTTTATGAAAATTTTTATTTTTATTTTTGTTCTGCATACTTGTAATCTTAATTTTTTTATTTATAATTTCTAAAAACAGATTATAATTTTTTAGTGTTTTTTTATAATTTTTTAAGTGTAAATATTTTTTTGGGTTTTTAATGATTTTTTTCGTTTTTTTTATTTTATATTTTTTAACATTTTTAAGTGATTTTTTTCTTGACACGCGGTACTGGTTGATTTAAAAAAAAAAATTAAGGGTAAATTTGGGTTGGGCAACAGAGATTATTGGGACAAATTGATAACAAAAATAAAGTAGAAGGGTCAAACCGATAAAAAAAATAAAAAGTAAAATAGGGGGTTAGTTAAAACTTAAAAGTGGTATTAAGCCTAACAAATAAATAGCAGCAACATATTATTTTAAAACTGTCAAAAGAACTACAAAACTCTGATTGAGAGGAACGATTCAATTCTTCTCATCTACAACACCAAATTACCCTTTTTTTAAGTTCCCTTCTCTGTGATCATCATTCGGGGAAAAAAAAAAACGAAACTGAAAATCTTCCATTCTGCAAAACTGAAAGTTCTGATGCAGGGTTAAACCCAGACTTGATCTACTCTCTCTCTCAACCATGGTTTCAATGAAGTTAGAGCTTCAAAGACCGAGTTTTTAAGCAATAACCGGTTGCTTTTGCACGAAAGCAATTCCCTTTTCCATGCTGGCCTTTAATTCAGGCTTAAGCGCTTCCAAGGCCTTCTCTTCATACTCGGATAACCCGGAAAGGTCAGATGGAATCAAAGCTTCAATCCCTTTTCTTCCAAGCTTGATCCTAGATGCAAAAAATGGAAGATCGGTTAGGTCGGACTGCACGAAAGAGCACTCATAGACGTCTCCATCTCCATCCAGAGCACGAAGAGATGATTCAACAAATCTTGCTGCTGCATAAGCCATAGATAAGGTGGCAGACCCTGCACCAGCCTTTGCCTCCACAACTTCAGTCCCAGCATTTTGAATCCTAACAGTTAATTGTTCCACTTCTTCATTGGTAAAGTTAACAGAGGGTTTCGTCTTTGACAGAAGAGGTAAAATGGTGATACCAGCATGTCCCCCGACAACTGGAACATCCACATCAATGAGCTTAAGGTTTTTCTTCTGAGCAACAAATGTGTTAGCTCTCACAACATCCAATGTTGTAACACCGAAAAGCTTCTTTGGATCGTAAACACCCTTCTGCTTCAGGACTTCGGCAGCAATTGGTACTGTGGAGTTAACTGGATTGCTAATAATATGGATGAAGGCATCGGGACAATTATCAGCAACCGCCTCAACCAAGGTCTTCACAATGTTGGCATTGATGTTGAAGAGGTCATCACGAGTCATACCAGGCTTTCTTGGAACGCCAGCAGGAATAACCACTACATTTACACCTTTCAAACAATTTCCTAATTCAGAAGCACCAGTGAAATCCTGAACTCGAGATGGAGTATTGCAGTGACTGAGGTCCGCAGCAACTCCCTTGACATTTGCTATATCATAGAGGTTCAGGGCTGAAACTAATGGAGACATCTTGATTAGAAGGGCTAATGGCTGACCTATCCCTCCAGCAGCTCCAAGTATTGCCACTTTGTAAGATGCCACAGGCTGTAGACCATTCTGAGACTTCTGGTTTGCTTTCTGTGCTTTTGGTACAAATGAGCCTCTGAGAGCGGCGCTGCTTTCCTTGCCGAAGAATGAGGACTCTGATTCACAGTTCACATATGTTGCTGCCTTGAGGCCACTAAAACTTGCAAATGAATTTGGGGAGGTGAACCTCGCAACAAAAGGTTTAGATTGTGGAAGTGGATTCCCCCTGCTTCCAAAGGAGACAGTCGACCCAATTGAGAAGGTTGTTGCTGATGTTGCCGCCATCTCACACTATAAAACAGGAAAAAAATGTAAAATGATGGTTTAAAACCAGATATAAGGTAGTATAATTATAATCAACAAGCTGAACGACTCACATCCAAATGAACAAATGCGAAAGCAATACATGACATGCATATAAAAGTCATCATTGAGTGTTTAAAGAGAACTAGAAGGAAAAGGTCTAATGGTGCTATCATGCATTTAAACCAAAAGGCTCAAATTTTTAGCAGGGCCTTCCATGCAACAAAAGTTATCAATTCTTTTTTCCCTTCATTTCAAATCAAAATGAGCAATGACTATTCTCTTCTTACACAAGATCCCCATTTGTCACTTGGGAAAGTTAGATCATCGAAACCATGTAGATAAAATACCAATGATCTCATTGCTTTTGCAGCACATGTCTAGTTAACAACAAATCTATTCAAAACGACAAATGAGGCTTCTTTACTACATAAACTTGGATGCCGTTGAGTGGCCGTGTTCTTTCTATTCATTATATTTGGTACGTTATATGAACTCTTCATTGATCCTAAAGTACTCGAATGAGGCTACAAAGTCATGATCCTTGGAATATATCAAAAATGTTAGAAGAAAACTTAAGCATGCTCATGTCATACACATACATGAACATGACATTTACCCCCAACTCCAGGTAACATAGCGTATTCCTAATATAATTTTCACAAACTTGAAATAAACAATAATGTCGAAGGGATCATATGTCACTTATCCATAATCCATAAATCTTGGGTGTAGAATCCTGGAATTTCAGTATTGAGGACCATTTATATATCATTAAAAACACTTTCACTAACAACATAGCATATTTTGCAGGAGGTACACAAAATGCATACATTTCTATATTTATATATAAATGAATAGATATCTCAAGCTCCAATCTGAAAATGAAAGAAAATAGCAATTAAATACAGAAAATGATAGAACCAGATCTAAGCAATACTACACCATTAGTCAATTACTAAGAAAAAATTAGAAAAAAAAAATGAACACCTTAAACAGTACAATGAGAATCAGAAACAAGAAAAGAAAGCAAGATAAATAAACAAAATCTATAGCTTAGATTTTATGAATAATAACCCCATCTGAAGATAAAAAAAAAATGAAAAAAAACCGGACCTTCAAGATCTAAATAAAGAGAGAGCTAGCTTGAAGGAAACAAGTAATATATAGGAAAAGTGGACTTTTCTTTTCCTTTTTTATATGAAACTCCACTAATGAAGTTAGAAGAAAGCACCAAAATTTTCAAATCCCACCAACTCTTTTATCTTCTTCTTCTTCCTTTCAGTGTACCCACTACACCGCCGCTCTTTGAAAAGAATCTACCAAACAAATGCCTTTTTTTTTTTTTTCTTCAAAGCGAAATCGCGACCGATGGTTGAGTTGACCCTTTCTACGGCTAAGATTAAAGTTTGCCTCTGATACAGATATCATGTAAAACAAAACTAGGTAAACTACATTATTAGTTATTAAACTATGAGTAAAATTTTGTTTTCATTATTTAACTAAAAAAGTTATAATTTAGTCATTAGATTATTTAAAAGTTTTTGTTTAAGTCACTGAATTATTCAAAAAAATTTATTTAAATCACTAGACTTTTAAGTTTTTTTTTTCTTAAGTTCCACCAACAAGCTTCAAGTAACGATTCGACAATCGTACATTGGATCAATACCTATAGACGAGTAGAATAATATAATTTAGATCCAATTTGATCTGATTGGAAGCATCGAAAATCGAAGGAAAAAGCTATTTGAATCTTGGTTTATTGATTCATGAAGTCCAAAGCTATTTAATAAAAAAAAATTGAATTATAAAAGAGAATGGAAAAGAGAGCTTTTATTCGTACAGGCAGTGCAAATAGAAAAAGTCATATAATATCGATTTTAACAATCCAGTGACTTAAATAAAAAAATTTTAATAATTCGGTGACTAAATTGTAACTTTTTTTAGTTAAGTGACCAAAACAAAAATTTAACCATAGTTTAGCGACTAATAGTGTAGCTTACCAACAAAATTTAAGAAACGAAAAGTGTGAACTACATTAATAGTTACCCAACTATGGTTTTTTTTTCTTTTTGATCACCCAATTATTAGTAAATTTCTTTTTTGTCATCCAACTATGAAAAATTACAAAATAACCACTCAACTATTCAATTTGTATTTTCTAGTCACCAACTAGCTAACATAAAAATGAAAACACCCAAAAATCCAAAATAGTTGGGTGACCAAAAAATACAAAATAAAATAATTGGGTGACTATTTTATAATTTTTTATAATTGGGTGACCGAAAAAGAAAAAACATAATTAAATGACTATTAATATAATTTAACCAAATAAAAAATAATAAGGGTTAGGAGTGAAATTGTCACCCCTATTTGTTTATAACAAAAATGTTTCAACTTTTATTTTTATTATTTAAAAATTATTCTTTATAAAAATTTGAAAAAAAAAAACTTAAAAAATTTAGTTCTTATAATAAATTTCAATTAAATAAAATATTTAAAGTAAGTAGGTCAAAGTTTAAAATTTTTGATAAATATCAATTGTAACATTTTAATTGAAACTAAAAAATATATATTTATATACAAGTATTGTATATAATATTTAATGTATCAGAATTTATATAACAAATTATATTAATTTATTTTCAAAAAGCTATTTAGTAAAACTCTACAAAATATATAATTATGAGTAAACTAATATATATGCTAAATTATGATGCATTCATGATGTTATGATATGAGTGATCTATAAATAAATTATTAAAAACTTATAAAAAATATTAAAAAAAATATTTAACTTTTCAATTCAATTAATTTGTATTAATTCTTAAATTAATTAAATTAATATTTTTAAAAAAATTAAAATCTCGATTGATTCTTAATTTAACGCATGGTTAGTTGGAATCCATAAATGGAAGGTTGGGTGTTTGAGAAGTTGCAGGACAAATTATAATTATATATTGTTATCTTTTAATTCCAATTCTAGACCATGATAGTAGAAACCACCGGAATTCCTGTTTAAAAATCAAAACACCTCAATCAACCATTTTTAATCATGCAACAATTATATTAATTAATTCTATACTGCTTCTCAGCTTCAATTACTCCTTTGAATTTGATTATTGAAAATTTATTATTATATAATAACTTGAATTTTTATTTTTTTTTAAATTATTCAAAACTTAACTCGCATGTCGTATATGTCCGTGGCTGATGATGATATCCCAAATAATGATTTGCTCAAGTATTAACTGAACCATCATGGAAATAAGAAATATCCCGAAGATAATTCAGAAGCTTGAAACCCTCTCAGCAGAAGCATCCTGGGCAAAACTCTCCAAGGAAACATGTTAAATCATCGAGATAATATAATTTTTTTGCATTTAATTTTAACTTTAGTATTTATGTTTTTTTTTTTTTTGAACTTGACAATTAGATTCATTTTAATTTTTAAATTTAGATTCTATCAAGATTTGATGATATGATCGGTGTTACTAGAATAAGATCAGATTAGACGGACCGAGATTGATCGATATGATAATTTGAACAAAGAGGTTAGATCAATGTATTCAGAAACCACTTGAAACTAGTAAAAATTGAAAATCGAGACAAAATCAACTATTGAACAAATTGATTCGATTTAATTTTTTTAAAATTTTTAATTATTTATTTAAGTATTCTTAGTTTGACAATTAAATTGATCGAACTAATTGAATTGAAAATTATTGATTTAACTTATTTAACCATTGGTTTAATTATTAAAATAATAAATATAGCACAATCTCTTAGTATCACATTATTAAATTTATATATTTTTCAAGTTTAGAATAAAAAAGTTGACGAAATATTTCCTATCAGATAAGTCAACACCAAAATCTTCTTCAAGTTGTTTCCTTAGGCTACCGGCAATGGCGATGTCAACGCCGGAATCCTAGAGGATTTCTCAAAGCCAAGCCACGAGATCCGATATCCGACACGATTTCTATTTTTTTGAAGTATAAAATAAATCTGATTTCCTCGATTCTATATCAAGGATTGAAAAAAAAAAGAAGAAGAAGAAGATGGACACGTGGCGTAAACTTATTGGTAGGATTGATAAAAACAATGAATGCTAATGAGGTACTTACCACTTTGGCTCATGTATTACAACTTCGGTACGTAGTAATGATTAAGAAAACGGGTGGGTTCAGGGAATTCAAGTCATCATTTTTAGGTTGGAGTATTATTAGGCTCAAATCTCTTCAGCTTCTTTTGAGTTGGAGTCTTTCTATGGGGTTCTATTGGTATAAAACTAAACCTAATAAAACATTGCCAAGAGTATTCTTTCATTTTCAAAAATAATTTTGATAATTATATAAAATTTAATAATGCAATACTCAATAATTAACGCAAACCAACCACATTAGGACAAATTTTTAAGTAAAAAATTTCTTTTAAGTAAAGGATATAAATCACAAGATTTAAAATCCACAATAATTATAATAAATCTTACTATAAGATTACAATGTAAAATCACAACACGAGCGTATAACTCGACAAAGATTATCAATAAATAATCTCAAATAAATTAAAAAGAAAAATTGATAATATTACCAAAAGAAATTCTACTGAGATTCCCAAATCTACTAACCACTGAAAAAAAAAAACTCAAATGAACATCAGGTAAATCTCAATCGAAGAATTGACCAAAACTACAGTTAAAGCTGTTTTTTTTTTTTTTTTTTGACATTTGTGGCACAGTCCAAAACTTTTTTTAAAGCCGACTAAAAATACTATCCCAATACTCATATATATTAGAGCGAGCAGTTTTACGGTACATTCTAAAAGTATACTAAAATTTTAAACGTTTAATTAATACCAAAATTTTTAAGAAAAACAATAAAAATTTTGGTAGGTGCCAATATCAAATTTTCTAACAAAAAATAAAAAATTTTAATAAATATTAAATATTTACGTTTGCGTTAGAGGTGGATGAGAGAATTTTGCTATTAAAACACACGAGTAAAGGGCCAAAAGCCATGAGGCACCCACATAATATTAATGGGACCTTGGGCCCACACCAAACAGGGTCGGGTTGTTTCCATTCGGATTATTTAACATTAGGTGTAAATATAACTTATATTAAATTATTATTAAAGAATATGAAATTTTGATAGGATATAATAATTATTATTTAAATTCTAAAATCCATGTTATATGTATCCATATTTGATGACATAAATTATATGTATTAGATGTAAGTTTTATTAACTAAAAAAATTATTTATCTCGACTAATAAGAGTTTACACCTTTTTTTTTTTTTTTTTTTTTTTTTTTTTTTACTTTGGTAATATAAAAATTTAAACTTTAATGTAGTTCTGGTTTTTATAATTTCTCTAATATTCATTTTATTAATAGTTGGAATCAGAAACATATAAATATTTCTTACTTCCAAATCATCTAAATTAGGAATTAAATGGTCTAATATAAATTGATGTTGTAGTGACCAATTTTGGCCCGAGCCCGCTAAAAACCCAGACATATATAAATAAATAAATAACCACAGTCCATAAATATCATTTTTACAGTCCATTAGTCCAAAAATTACTAATCTAGCCCATAGCCTATTTACAAAGACCAATCCTATGACCCAAAGACTAACCCGATGCCCATTACAAGCCCAAATTAACGTTAGAACCCAAATCGAAGCAAGCCCTATAGGCCCATCTCCCTAACAGCCTCAGGAACCCTAGGTCACCTCCTCTGCTTGCGCCGCAGCGACTCCTGCAGCTTCCAGGTGCCGTACAAAACCCTCGTTCCTCCACGTCAACAGCCCTCGTACACCAGTACAGCCTTGTACACACGCCACACACACCATGCATGCGCGAAGGAAACAAAAACAAAGAAATGAGAATGGCGAAATAATAGGAATTTGTTTGTATTTTTTTTATCTTTTGATTTCTTTTCGGCTATAAAGCCAACGATTTAATCTTTGTAAAAAAAAAAAGGAGCGACATAAACGAATACACACAAAAATACACGCATACAGACACGATTCGCATATTGAATACAAAGAAAAAGCAAAGAAAGGTGATTTCTATTTTGAGTCTCTGGGTTTATTACGTTATTTTCTCGATCTGCTCCCTTTGATTTGCTTTCTCATTTTTTTGCATTTAAAAACAAAAGAAAAAAAGGAAAACAAGACCTTACCTTGTGAATCCGCCGTCGATCCTCTCTTGCTTCGTCGAAATCGAAGCTAAAGGGGGGATTTTGAGGCCAAAGAGCAATAAGTCGAAGCCAGAAGCATGAGACGCCGTTCTTGATGGTGATTTGGTGTTTGAGAAGGGACATTAGGGTTCGACTAATGGAAAGGGGGAGTAAAGAGTGGAAGAAAGAGGCTAGGGTTCGGCTGAACAGGCTTAAATGAGCCTTTATAGCGAATCAAAAAACGGTGCCGTTTGAGCCTGCTTCAATGGCTCTAAAACGGTGCCGTGTAGACAAGGCCCGACCCAATCCGGTTCTTAACCCTCAGGATTTGCGCGTTTGCTGTGGTAAAGGGAAATTTGCGCATTTAGTCCCTTCCTTTCGCGCTGGTGCTTAATTAGGTCTAGTCGATATTTCTTTGTTTTCTTTAATCTGCCCTGTAATTTGTGCGCGTTTGCGTTTTGGTCCGCGCTTCAGTGATGCGTTTTGTGGCCTGGATTATTTCCAGTTCTAGTCCCTACGCACTTGCGCACATGGCATGTTGGTCCCTTTTATCATTATTGTTTTATTTTCGAATTATCCCTTTGTTTTAGTTTAATTTTGATTAAGTCTTTTTATTTTTTATCCCTTTTATTCTTAATTACTTATTCGTACAATCATTTTGAAGATTTTTTTATTAGATTATTTTAATATTTTGTACAATATTTTTATTTCTATATGTATATTTGTACACGCTTGGCTTTATTTTATAAAAACATCATTTTAAATTTCTTTTCGCATTAAGCTATTCTAACACTCTTATATAACCTCTTGTTTAAATATTAATATATGTATATTAATACACCTATTTTGTTAATAGATTTTTTTGTTATTTTTAAAATACTTCTTGCTTTATGATTCGCTAAGTATTTTTCTTTATGTATATATGAGACTATTTTAGGAACTTCATCTTTGTAATTATAAATTTATTATTTTGGAATGTTTCTTTACATTATATTATTTTTATGTTTTATATAGTATCTCATTTAAATGTTTTTATATAATGGTACGTATATAATTTATAGGTTAACCCTTTTATATATATATATATATTATTAATCTCATGCTATTTTTTTATAATAAATCTATTTATATATGCATGTTTTGTAAATCTACTATGTGTATTATATATTATCATGTATTTTTACTATTCTTTCATATTATATATTATTTAAGTTATCATGTACCTTGTCAATTTTTAAATGAATTTGTGTTTAAAATATTTTGCATATAATTTGATTCAAATTTTTATTCTATAATATCTATTTCAATAATCATATATCCCTAGTTTTTATGCAAATTTGTGTAAATTACGTGTTCATTTATTCGTCATTATTTTTAAAAAATGTCGTATATCACTTTAACTTCAAATTGCTATTTTGTTCTATACATCTTGCATTGATTGTTTTATATTATGCCACCTATATCATCGCTGCATCTTATTTATTCATTTTATTCGTTATATCAACTGTTATCTACCCGTGTTGAGAAATTCGATTACATTTGTCTTGGATTAGTCATACTTGATTATTAGTTTGGTAATTGCCATTGTATTTTATGCATACATATATTATCCCATATCGTTGTTTTCCACTTGATTTATGAAATGTGGTTTTATAAAATCCAATCCTTTTGATTAATTTCGTCTTATTTCGAGTCGTATTAATATGTTTTAAGCTATTTTTATAATTATTCATTTAAAAATTCCTTAAAACGAAGGCAATACTCGGTGTTTGGCAATTCGGGAATCATGCCCTATCGTGCTGGTTTGTGATTTCTCGTTTGTTCAAAACAATCGAATATTCCTTTAGGTTTTCAGTCATGCTTTTAAAAATTCCCCAAAACGAAGGTAATATTCAATGTATGGCAATTCGGGGAATCGTGCCCTATCGTGCTGGGTTGCGGTTTCCCGTTTGTTCAAAGTAATCGAATATTCCTTTGGAATTTCACTCGTGTTTTCCAAGGCGAGGCAATGTTCGAGGTTTAGGAAATTCGAGGAATCGTGCCCTACTGTGCTGGGTTTCGATTTTTCGTTGGACTAAATAATCGGGCATCCTTTTGTAATTTCCACTTATAAATTTTTAGAAGTCGAAGTTTATCGTGTTTCCGAGGGTAACGGATCGTGTCCTGTCGTGCTGGATGTGATGCTGTATTCTTCTGAAACAAGAAGATTTCGACGGCCAACTTGGGCTTTTCAAATATTTGTTCAAAGAACCACGTTTCAAAAACATTTTTAAATCTTAGACATAAGGACAGTATTTAATCGATTTGGTACCGATTTTGGGCGTAGCGAGGGTGCTAATCCTTCCTCATGCGTAACCGACTCCCGAACCCGTTTTCTCAAAAATTCGTAGACCAAAATCGTTGTTTTTAGTAAACCAAAAATGTTTTACTAAAACAACCAAATTCTTAGGTGACCCGATCACACCAAAACGAAAGGATCGGTGGCGACTCCGCGTTTTATTTTCAAAAAAGTCGATTCCCTATTTTTTCATAAAATTTAAAATTTTGAAAGATGGAATTAACAGATGTTCCATGATTAGAAGCTAAAATTATGCGATTAAAATGGAAAGAACTAAAAAATTAGATACTAAATCATTGAGGTTTTGTGTTTGTGTTCTAAAAATTACTATTTCAAATAAATAAAAGAAATATTATAATTTTTTATAAAATTATTTAATTATTTTATTTTAATTATTAAATTTGGCTTTGGGTTAAGTTCGGATTTAAATTTTTTGGGTTTAAACTTTTACAAGGATTTTTTAATTTTTTGATAAAATTGAATTTAAACACACTTTTGGCATAAAAGAAGAGGAAATCAGCCTCTTTTGTACCAAAAATGGCACAAACGAAGGAAAAGAAAGAAAGTGAATGCTTAACACATCATACTCCACTTGGCTCCACTAGAAAGCACATTTAAAATCTGGCTTAGAGATGGATATTTACTAGGGTTTTGTGAGTGGTTCACCTACAAAGTTCCTTTCTAATCAACATTTTAAATAAAAATATGATGGATTTTTCAATATTTAATTTCCTCCAGTGTGCTGATCTTTTCTTTTACCAAATTAAGTGTAATCACAAGCACTTTTTACGGTAAAGGTTGAACAAATTTGGGTTGGCTACCACCATTGCTCCACTTCACTTGTTTACATCATTATCTTACCAAGAATTATTTATTTTAAATATGACTAGTGTTGATGTAAAAAATTAATAAAGATGAAGTCAGATAATCTATCTGAACCAGAGAGTCAAGAAGAGAGAGGAGATCAAAGAAGGTAGAAGAATAAAGATGATAAAATCGATGCACCTCTTTTGTTCGTGTTTAAGTTTATATAATGGTTATAGGATTATGTGACCGTCGTATTAACATATCAAAGTTCATGGATGAGAAGCTAATCTCTTTTTTGAAAGGAAGAAATAGAACCAATTCCATCATTTTCATTCTTCGACTTCTTTCTCTCTCCTCTTCCTTTGATGACTCTCCGTCTCACACTAATGAACCGACCTCATCCCTCATTTTCATTCCTTTCCATTATGATCCTTGGTATCAACAAGTACAAAAGTATGGTGTACGACGGTTCGAATGTAAAGAAAATGTTTAGAAATTGATCCAACACATTGAACAATCAAAGCAGAAGAAATGAACAGATTTTGCAGCACCAAAATCAAACGACTAATTATCATTTTTTTTAAAAGTCAGATTAATTGGTGATTTGCAGTTAATAGTCCATCTCACAAAACTATAATATGGAGGATTATCAATTGGTTTTAAAGTATCTAAACATTCATGCTATTCCCAGAAACTTACTTCTATGGATAGCTCTAAATACAGATTAACTTCCCAACTCTTAAAACAGACAAGAAACAAATTTAAGAAGCAATAAAATGAGAGATTATGGACCAAAAGCACTATGAGAAAACATACATCTACACTCAACAATCGGCACATCTGCCAAATTGTGGCCTTGGAGTGTGGCGATTATTAGCTCCTGAACCTGGATAATCATTCAGCTCCATAAAAACCCTTCCTTCCTTTGAACTTTTCTCTGCAATTACCTGTGAAAAAACAAAAAACGATGATAACCCATTAAAGGTTTGATTCACAAGATTCAAGCCTTTTAAACTGGTTTCGTTTATACCGGGTAAGGATTCTCTGGAACATGATGAACTTGAGGTCCATGCACCAAACTTTCGATTCCTTCAAAGCAAAAACATGAACATATTAGGGCATGGGGAAGATGATTAATTTATAACAATAATAAAGAGAAGAGATAAAAGGGTATGATTTATAGAGGATTTACTTGTAATCGACACTGCATTCAAGCTTATAATATGAGAAAACCCTAACAAAACAAGGAATAGGTGAAAGAGAGTTCTTTCCATGGCTGACTTGCTTTCTTAGCTAGCTATAACAGTCTTTTCTTGTCAACAAACTTCAGTATTGTATACATATAAAAAAGCATCACACTTAATATATACTTTTACATCATAGACTTTTCTAGACATTTATGATGATGGTGATGATGATAATGGAAGCAGGTAATAATTAAACCATATTCCAAAGTCAACTCGTTTCCAGTTTCATGAATGCTTTTAGAACCCACTCGTTTATCAACCCTTCATAAACCACATTGTAGTAAGAGTTTAAATCTAGGAGATAATATGATTGAGAGAAATAATCTTTATGAATTGTGAAACATATATGAAGATGAAATGTGTGTAAGTCTTATGTACAGTTAATAGATAATAATATGATACATTATGGTTAAATTAAATGAAAAAAATAAAAAATTTGTAAATAAATATTAATAATTTTATTTAAATTTAATTAAATATAAATAAATATTAATAATTCTTCAATTTAAAATTTTAAAATTAAAAATCTAAAATTTAAGATATTAAATTTAAAATTTTAACATTTATTTATAATTAATTGATGGAAATTATATTGAATCCATAAAAGTTTTTGAAAAGATGGAGCACAATGTAAAAGTGGAAGGTGACCAAAGAATGATGTTGTGGCAGGCAACATTTAAAGGCCTGCATTTATTTAAGACTAATGTTTATATGGTGGAAATTATCATTAGTATTTAATCATGATTTGGCTTTTTAAAGTGTTTTTTCTTTAAATTTAGGTTGATTTATTAAGTTTTATTATTATTAATTAGTGATAATTATGTTATATTATTTAAATTTAATAATAAATATATAAATATTAATTCAAAAATAATTTTTAATATATTTCTAAATTATGATGAATTATTAGAGATTAAAATTAAATTCTCGTGTTATATAATATAATAATTTTATATTAAATTTCCGCAAAGAATTTTTCTTTTTTGAGGAGAAGAATACTTATGAAAACTTTATTCCAAAAATTGAACCAGCATAATCATTAAAACTTAATAACTTAATATCATGAAAAAAAAGGTAAGAAATATTCTCAAAGTTTCAACAACAAAATGATTTAGTTTAATAAAATTTAAAAATTTTGAATAAAAAATAATATATAACTTTATTCAAATTATTAAAAAATAATATGTCACGAGATACCATGTTCCATATCAATATCAACTTACAACTTGCACTAAACATAAACCTAAAACCTAACCAAAGACACCAACATAAACTCAACATGTAGCCCAACACCTAAAAAGTTCCTAAAGACCCAAATTAAGCCTAGTATCCCTCAATATTTGACTCCTTGTTCAAGCTCAATCAATCCCCATTGTCTTCACTCACCCAAACTAATGGATTAGCTCTATGCTGTCCAGATTTTGCAAGTCTAGTATCCAATTTTTATTTTTATCGAAGGGAATTAAACCAAAATGGCAGCATATGCATTTTTATACTGCCTTGGGACATAATCTTGTCGTGAGACCCAATTGATCACATTCTCACTATCTGACTCTAGTATATATAAGATTAACCATCTTGATGCCAAGAATATTTCAATAGCCTCTTTTGCAACAGGAAGCTGTAGAAGACTTTAAAATGCCTCGCCCTTCACATTACAAAGCAGGCCTCCGATCCCAACTATCTTCTAACTATAATTCACTGAACCATCCACATTAAATTTCAGAAATCCTTAGTCTTCCACATGACAACATTTCTTTTTCTTTTTCTCTTATTCCAAGTTTGAGGATTGCCAATGCTTGTTGATATTGATGGCCATTTTGCTTGGAACCACCAAGCAGATAAAATTTCTTTATTATCCGAGATGCAGTAAGACTGCTACCAACAAACAATGTATCAATTACAAACATTCAACCCTGTAGAACTGACATATGATCCCCCGGTCCCTGCACAATTGAATATTTACAGTATCAAGAGTATTAATATTCTTCCTCCATAGCCTAATCCGTACAACATCCTTGATGGACTTCAAAATCTCAGTTTCTGTAACCCGAGCTCCTTTAAAATGCCTTCAATTCCTCTCTACCCATATCAGATAAATGAATGCATTCCATGTTAATTTCAAAATAAAAAGTAAGCAAAGATTTCCCCTTATGACGAGAAATTACCCACTGAACCTCCTGACTCCAACTCATAGCCTCTCTATGAATATGACAAAGATTGAGAACACCCTTCCATACATTTTCGCATATCCACATCCAAAGAATAAATGATCTCAAAAACTACAAGAACTGTTAATGTTAAGTCCTCTAGAAGCAAGTCTTTGCTTGGTTGGTAATCTATCTAAAAGAGCCATCCAAGCAATCAACGAATGGTTAGGAATGTGCATCTGGAACCGGCATACCCTAGCTTGTGCAACGGTATCGTCCGTACCTTTCCCGAAGTACCTCCTACACATTTGATTAATTTTCTAAAGAACAACTTTCGGCAAAATAAATCGTCTACACCAAAAGTTTTGAACTTGAAAGAGAACAGACTGAATAAGTTGCATTCTCCCTGCATAGTTAAGCATCTTAGCACTCTAGCTATTTATTCTTGTTAATATCTTCTCTAACAAAGGAGTACAGTCCCTCATACTCAAATTTCTTCCAGGTACCTCACAGGCAACTCCCTTATTTTGGAACCTGTGATACTATCCTCAAGCTCCTCCCTAGATATACCAAAGCAAAGGTTTCACTCTTAGAAAATTTTAACTGAAGGCCCGACATCTTGTAAAACTGATCCAAAACACACCTAACCCCAACTACTGAATCCAAAGAACCCTTGGAAAAAGTCAGTAAATCATCATCCAAAGGATGGTGAGTCATCTTAATTTTTTAGCGTTTCGATAAAGCTTAAAGATCCCCCTCTTAATTGCAACATCCAACAACCTAGACAACACATTCATAGCAACAACCTAGATACCTTAAAGTTCATCTCGGAAGTTTGTCTTTTACTCCGTGGGGAACCACCATCTCACTAAGATCATCTCAAACATCATCTCACAGATCATCTTGGGAATGTTTCGTGTTCACTCGCTCACCCTATCAGCATCTCCCACTCTTGAAAATTGTCGCTCTCAACAATTATGATTTGGATATTTTTAGCATATTATTTATTACGTTTTCATGAATAGCAAAGGAAAAAACAAAGCCTTACATTGAAGGAATAACTGGTTTAATTTTGTTAAGCTCAAGAGAATTGTAAGTACTCATTTGAATTTTTACTTACGTGTTTAATAAATATATAAAATGGTGCCATATCTTAGAATATGTATCCAAAGTTGGAAAAAGGTTGAAACGTTTGATAAAAACTAATGAGTTGATGAGATTTTTTATAAAAAGAAGGATGTGGATATAGATAATTATAGTTTTAAGTCAATGTAAATGAATGTGTATTGAATTGGTATGATATATTTGTAATGAGATTTGTATAATTATATATATATATATATATGAGTCAACATTTGGCAATTGTGATGTTATATGTTTGACATGTTTATGATGTGATTTATTTTTAATACAATATAAGCATATGCTTTTTGTGTAATGAATTGATAAATGAAATGTGTAGATTTTCTTGAGAAATGGTTAAGATATGATTGACATTTTAATAAGAAATTATTGAGACATTTTTTTTAAGTGCTTGGACCAATGTTAACTAATAGTAACACTAGCTACATGGAAAAAGTGTTGTGTTTAGATTGACAGATTTTGACAATAAATATGTTTGAGTTATGATTTTCTTAGTTGATTGAGATACTTGTTAGCTCATCCTTGATATCCAAACTTTACTTAGAAATAGATTTGAGAACTTGTATAGGTATTGTATTGATTGAGAGCACTTTAAATTGTTCAACGATTTTTTTAGTGCATTATTCTATAGTAATCAAGTGTAACTGGTGAGCGTTAAGAGTTTAGAAACACTTTTGTACAAGGTGCTAAGATACTGAATATTCTCTCAAGGCAAGTTCTCGCGGGTGTAGGAAAATCGAATTGTGTAAATATTTCTTGTGCTGTTTATTTTCTTTTTCACTTCTCATTACTTGTGCCTGAAGTAGTTGGAACTAATCTTATCACTACTTTTGGCACTACTCGATTCTACCTTCAAATATTAATTTAGACTGAACAATTGGTATTCGTATTTGTTAGAAATTGAAAGTGCATTAATGTCACATCCCCTATGTCAGTGGTGCTAATTATGCTTATTGGAAAGGTAAGATGACTACCTTCATTTAAGCTACCGATGAGCATGTCTGGAGATCTGTTGTGAATGGATGGGAACATCTATTTACTGAAGAGTTGTAACACCCCTCGCCCGTATCCAACACCGGGACAGGGTTCAAGGTGCTACTTGACTTTTACTAACACTTCCATACTAAACAGGGCCATGAAATCTCAAATAATTAAAAACTCAATCAATCACACAAAAATCGGGTCGTAAAATTTTGATTAATTTAAAAACTTTTCTTTTCACATGCAATCTGTCCCATATACGGGCTTACGACGCCCAAAACATACATCCGGTGTGGTTCAGGACCCAACCGAGAACTCATGAAAAACTTAGAAAAATCTCTTGCGTTAAGGCTTCACACGCCCGTATGCTCAGGCTGTGTGGCCAGAAATAGGCTATTTACCAAGCCTTTTGTCACTCTCACACTACATGCATAGATACATACTTATCCAATAACATACAACATGGCATAAATGAGCTCTTAAACATGTACAAACATGTTATGCTCAAGTCATTTTCGTATGCAATAAATATTATAGAATTTGCCCACATCATTACCACATACTAGTCATAACTATCATTACATCACGAACCTCATGTCCATCACTAAGAATACATAATCATTTCCACAAATCATTCATGAGGCATTATTAACTATTTACCAATCACCAAATCTTGCATCAGTTACTAACTCATCAATGAATCTCATTTCAATCTCTAGACATACATACTATAAGCCACATCACAAGATATAGTATCATACATATATATGAATAAACATTTAGGCCCACAACATCATTAGCTAACATAGACCAATTCACATGGCTACAACACTTTATCAATACAATCCAACACCTTTGGCTAAATCATAATATCACATACTCAACATTAAAACCCTATACATGCCATAGACTCGAAACACTAGGATTTACTTACACCAATAGCGTTAACTCGACAGTGTGATAATATCTTTGACGGCCTCCAACCCGAGCTAACCTGGCAACCCTAGGGAATATGGGAAAGAAAAGGGGAGTAAGCTTTATGCTTAGTAAGTTCATAAGAAAACAATAAGCAACTCATTAACAAGTTTTATAAATGTTTACAACATAATCACAAATTCACTACAAGTTGTCTTCCTGAGCAACAGTCACTAAATTATTTATAACTGGAGCTACGAAACTCCAAATCAATTGCCGTTAATTTTCCTTGAAAATAGACTCATATATCTTCCATCCATAAAATTTTCAGAATTTTTGGTTTGGCCAATAAATACCAGATTTTTCTTAAAGTTTCCACTGTTTCACTATTTGACTAATCTGACCACTCTTCACTACGAATCAAATTTCTCATTGTACAGAATTCAAAATATGTTCTCGTTGATTTCATTTGAAACTAGACTCATTAAGGAGTCTAAGAATATAAATTTTATCTTATAAACATTTTTGTACAAATTATAATGATTTTCTAAAAACAGAACAAGGGACCCCAAAGTCATTTGACTCTATCTCACGCCACTTCAAATATCTCATTATCAACAATTCTTTTGCTTACACGGTTTCTTTTATAAGAAACTAGACTCATTAAGCTTTAATTATATAATTTATTCATCTTCTAACTCAACTCCCACAATTTATGGTGATTTTCCAAATTCACATTACTGCTGCTGTCCCAAACAGATTTATTACAAATTTACTCTTTCACACATTCTTTGCATTCACATTATTTAAACATGTATATCACCAATCAATTTCATCACAATTCTATAATTTCACTTAAGCATAATCTCAATACAATACATCATGCTCAATGATTCGCACACAACCGTTCAAATTAGCAATTATAAGATGGTTCCATTATAGCCCACCCTTATCGATAATTTACGATGGTTTTACCCTTACTCACATATATGACATAGGCATTTTCATCTATGCTTCTCATTTCACATTCATGATTCAATTCCAATCGATGTAACATGCATAAGTATATATCACATACCTGGCCAACTTAATGTATTGAACGAATTCAATTGCCGATTTAACACAAGGTCTCATAGTCTTAGACTTTTATCAAATCACCAGCATTTAGCCTGCTAGGTTTTAAACCCGAATTCATCACCGGCACGAAGCTTGCTAGACTTTAAGTCTGAACTCATTCACCGGCATTTCGCCTGCTAGGCTTGAAGCCCGATATCATTTCACCGGCATTATAGCCTGCTAGGCCCGAAGCCCGATAATATTATTCACCAGCTTAAAGCTTGCTAGGCTCAAAGCCCGAATATCACCATTATAAAGTCGTCTCATAAACAATTCATATAATATAGCATGTATACCTGTTCACTTTGCTCTATTTAATCATTCAATCACAATATATAATTGCCCTTTGAATCATTTGATATTTTGCACACTGAGTGTCATTCTCAATATCTCGCACACTAAGTGTTATTCTCAATATTTCGTACACTGAGTACTATATTTGATTGCCCCGCACACTAAGTGCCACATTTTGTCGATATGTCGTCAGACATTAAAATATTCACGTATATACAATTTATGCGATATTAAAACATTAGAAACATAAATTTAATAATGCTTATTGCATACGAACTTACCTCATTCGCGGTAACGACAAATTAGATCGACGAATTCGATACTTCATTTTTCCTCGATATAGACTCAAATTTAGGCTTAACTTGATCTAATCAATCAAATTCAACTATTACAATTCATATTCTATTCATTTTAACTCAATTTCATATTTTGGTAAAATTACTATTTTACCCCTAAAGTTTCACTTTTATTCAATTTAGTCCCTGAGCTCAAAAATGCAAATTAACCATTTTTAACCATAATTAAGCTTAACCGAATATTCATGGTATTAAAATAGCCCATAAATTATTTTATGGAAAAATTACATTTTTGCCCCTGATATTTCAACTTCTTTACAATTTAGTCCCTAAGCTCGAAAAATTAAATTCATTCAATTTTGGCCAAACCCATGCCTATCCAAATTTACTACAAATTCATAACAGCCCATATTTTCATTTATTCACACTTTCAACCATATAATTTCAATAATTCACAATTTAATCCAAAATTGACATTTTTACCAAAATTCACTTTACAAAACATGTATATCCAACAACAATAATTTATTTTCCATCATCAACTATCAAAATACTCATGCATTCAACAATGGCAACATTCAAATACTTTAACAGTTTTGAAATCAGAGATACGGGCTAGCTAGAATACGAAGCAACGATCTCAAAAACATAAAAATTATCAAAAACCGAACACAAAACATACCTAAATCACTTCATGCAAGTGCCGAAAATAAGGAAGCTTCAATGGCTTTCTTTTTCTCCTCCATATTCAGCCAAGAAATAAAATTTGCATGGCCATTTTATGTTTTATTTTTTATTTAATACATTTTAATATTCTATTTACCTTTTTGTCCTTTATAATAATACATAATTTCATATATGCCAAACCACCAATCTCCACTATCATAAAGTAATGGTTTAATTGATAAATAGGGACTTCTACTTTATTAAAACATGGAAAATAAACACTTAAACAATTAGAATGCAACTTTTGCATTTTACGCGATTTAGTCCTTTTTGCTTAATTAACTATCGAAATGATAAAATTTTTCAACGAAACTTTAATACCATCTTTTTGCCACTCCGTAAATATTTATAAAAATATTTACGACTCGGTTTATAGAAATGAGGTCCCGATACCTCATTTCCTAAACCCACTTAACCTTAAGGTCATACCACTTGAACTTAATAAATCACTTATAAAACAAATATCACAATATCAAAAATATTTTTTTTTAAATCACAATTAACTCGTAAATATTAAATATAATATTTACAAATCTACTCGTCGGATTTGGTGGCCCCGAAACTACTATTCCGATTAATCCTAAAAACGGACTGTTACAAGAGTCAAGTATTAAACCGCCAAAATTTGAGTCACAATAGACCACTAAAGAAGAGAGGCTTGAAAGTGTTAATTTGAAAGCCCTCAATGCTAGCTTTTGTGGAGTAGCTAAACATGAATTCAAACGTATCTCCAAATGCAAAAGTGCAAGAAGCTTAGGATATTCTCCAAACAACACACAAAGGTATAAATACTATAAAGAGATCAAAACTTCAAATGCTCACTACTAAATTGGAGAATATGAGAATGTGAGAGAATGAAACAATAGGGGAATTTTATGCCAAATTATGTGACCTGTCTAATTAGGCCTTTGCTCTTGGAAATGAGTATTCTAATGCTAAATTGGTAAGGAAAGTTCTTTGATCCTTGCCTGATAGATTCAACATCAAGGCTATTGCCATCGAGAAGGCCAAGAACATTAATACCATGTGTATTGATGAATTGATTGAATCTCTTCAAACCTTTGAAATCAATCTTGATGATGTAAGGAGGAGGACAACCTGAGAGAAGAATATTAACTTATAAGTGGGAAAGGTTGTGCCCACTAAGTCAGGCACTACCATAAAAGTTTTACAATAACAAATTGTCTTGCTCACTCAAGAATTTAACAAGGCATACAAATTTAAATTAAAATGGAGTCAAAGGTTTGACTAGTTCAAGATCTCACAACAAGGGAAATCTAAATGAGTCACTATCAATTAGGAAACAAAAAAAGAAAAAGAAAGGAATCCAGTGCCATGAATCTCATGAATCTGGCCAAGTGTGCAAACATTATGAAGAAGAAGTCTCTTTATAACACTCGGAGTGATGAAGATTCAAACATTGAATCAAACTCTATCGAGGAACAACTAAGTAACTATATGGGTTTCACTTCTAAAGCAAACATAGATGAAAGTGATTGTGATGAAGTCATAATAAATTTGAGAGGGTTTAAGTTAAAATATTATTAGGCACAAAAAATGAGCTTGGGCAAAAAAAATTAGGTTCGTTTAAAATATTGACTAGGATTGGGCTTAAATGTTCAAGCCAAGCCTAACCTATTTTTTAAGTTTGTAATATATTATATTATGTTATTTTTATATATTATGTAATTTATAATACAAAATTAATTTAAAGTAATATATAACACTACTATAATGTAATCACCAGAAAATGTTAAGATAATTATATATAAAAATTTAATAAATAAAAATATATAAAATTATTAAATACTAAATTAAAATAATATAAATATTTTGAAAAGATTAAAAAAAAATATAAGTGGGTTTAAAATGAACTTGGGTTATCCATTATAGACGTGCTTAGCAAAATTTTAAGCTCATATTTCAAATTAGACTAAACTTAGACAAATATAAAACATATCAATATTATACTGACTCGAACCCAACCCATTTGTAGGAAAAAAAATAAAAAATGGTAAATTACACTAATAATCACTCAACTTTGATCTAAATGACAAAGCAATCACTCAACTTTCAATCCAGTCACTCAACCTTCAAAAAGTAATAAATTAGTCACTAACGTTTTTGAAAAGTGATAAATTAGTCACCCATTAACATTTTCTGTTACAGGCCTAACAGGACAGATAACGTAACCAGTTAACTAGCTAACGTGGCTAGTTAACTTGTCACAGTGGAAACCCAATTTAAGAACCAAACAGAACAGTAAAAGAAGAAGATGAAAAGAAGAAAAAGAGAAGAAATGGAGATGCCGAAACAAGAAAAATCATCAGAGATCCAAACTTTTATTTCTTCACCGTTTAATTCACCCCCCAACTTCCCGTTGCTTAACCTGGTAAAGAAGAGCTTCCAATCGAATATGCTTCACATACCAATTTCGATTATTTCTTTTCTAGGGTTGGATTTTTCTGGATCTAGATTTCGATTTGATTAGAAATTAGTTTTCAAATGGCATATTTTATTCATCTGAAGAAAACCCATTCTAGAAAGAGCTTGAAGGAGAAAGGAAAACTCAACTCATTATCGTCATGAAAGATTTGACAAAAATCATTGTAACAGTCCAATTTTCAGTGGTGTTGGAAACAGTGGTTCGAGACCACTAAATTTAACGAGTGAGTTTGAAAATTTTATTATTTATTATTTACGAGTCAAGTGTGATTTTAGAAAGATTTTTGAATTGGTGATTTATATTTTAGAAAAATTTATTAGGTAAAGTGGTTTCGAAAACGAGGTATCGAGACCTCGATTTTATAAACCTAGCCGTAAATATTTTTATAAATATTTACAGAGTGTTATTAAGGTAGTATTAAAGTTTTGTTAGAAAATTTTAACGTTTTGATAGTTAATTAATTAAAAAGAATTAAATTGAAAAAAGGTGCAAAACTTGTAAATTAAAAGAAATAGTGATTAAATGGCTTGATAAATAAATAAGGGAGGACTTAAAAAGCAATTAAGCCCAAAATAAAAGGGTTGGACGGCATGCTATTGAGAAATAATAAAATAAAACAAATGGAGGGTAAAATTGTAAAGTTTGTAAAATTAAACAAATAAAATAGCAACTAAAAGATTTTCTAGACATTTCTTCATCAATATTAAGCCAAAAACAGCCATAGAAGAGCTACTTAGGATTTGTTTTCATAATTTAGCTTCATGTAAGTTTAATTCTTGTCTTTTTCTTGTAATTTTTGTGTTTTTAAGACTTTTACAACTAGGTCCAACTATCTATTTTAATAGTTTTTGATTTTATTTGTAATTTTTAAAGTTACCATTGTTGAATACAGAATTTTTTTGATGAATTAACATGTATATAGAGCTTTAATTTTGTTTTATGATGATTTTATAAAGTGAAATTGTTAGAAATTGATTTTAGGACTAAATTGTGAAGAATTAAAGAATTAGGGTTTGCTATTAAATTTTTATATATCAAGGGCTTTAAGATAGCCTAGAATACTTAGATAAATTGTCAATTGAGAAAAATTAGCTCATTTGATAGGCTAATTGGTGAGGGACTAAATTGCAAAAACTGTAAAAGTTAGGGTAATTGTGTAATTTCAAAAATTGAAGGGTATTAATTGTGAAGTGAATTAGAATTGAAATATATGCTAATGGATGAATAATTTTATATAATTTAGATTAAAAGCCCGTAGATAATCGTGAAAAAAAGGAAAATTAGTAAAGTAGTCCCTGAACTACTACAAATTCCACAATTTAACCCCAAGTAAGTTCGTATGATTAAAATTTAATGTTATATGTTAAATTAATGAATGGAATTATGTATTTATTCATATCATTTGTTGAAAATAATTTTTTTTGTTAAAGTTAGGAAATTGAATTAAATATTTGAAGCAAACGGAACGCGAGATTAAGTACAGCCGTTCAGTACAAATGAGGAATTGATGGCAAATTACATAAGTAAATCGAGGTTCAGCATTTGTTGCGAACTTTCATTTTTACTTTCCGTTTAGCTCTCATGAGCTTCAGTTAACTCATATGAATTTCCGTTTAACTCTAATGTGTTTCCGTTTAACTCTAATGGGTTTCCGTTCAACTCTTTTGAGCTTCAGTTTAACCCTTTTGGGTTTCCGTTCAGCTCTTAGGAGATATCGTTCAACCGTTATGAGTTTCTGTTTACCACTTATGTGCTTCTGTGCATTCTTTGGGTTTCTGTATACGATGTACTCATATCCGTAAGACGTTCTCCGATTTGCCAAGGGTTTGTAAGTAACATATGGAATTAATGTCTGAAGATTTAAAGTTATTGTTGATATTGATTTGAAATAAATGAATTCATATATTGAAGTTGTGATTGGCAGGAATAGTATATTGAATGATTTACTTAAATGAATTGTTGTAGTATGTGCGGTAAGATTTATGTTTAAAAGCCAACGAACTTACTAAGCTTCATTAAGCTTACTTGTTTGTTTAATGTATTTGTAGATTAACGTGAGATCGGGAGATCGAACCAACACATCGGGTCCAACTATCCAACTTGCTCCTATAGATTTTGCTATACGTACTATGATTTATATGGCATGTATAGGGATTGAAATGGTTGTGTAAATGTCAAGAATTACATTTTGTTTATGTTTCAAGTACATTTTGTTTATATTTCAAGTTAACTTATATATAAATGGTTCTATCATGTTTGGTATAGTGTTAATGTGATTAATGGATGGTTAGTTTCTAGGCATAGTAATGACTAAATTGGTAAAACATGTTGATATAGGTAGTTATACGTGTGGATTAATTTATGTTCTAATTAGAATGTTTAAATATGTGTGATAATATGACCTTATTAAAGCTAGAAATTGGTTGTTTTGGTTGAAGTTAAGAATGGGTGAGAAAAGAGGCCATAAAATGGCTTATTTTCGTCCACACCGGGGTGTGTTTCAGTCGTGTGTGACACACGGCCTAACACATGGGTATGTGGCTTGGCTGTATGTCCCTTGCATCTTAAAATTTCGAAACAGAATGCCCAAGTTTTTGCACACGGCTAGCACACGACGTGTGGCTTGGCCGTGTGACCTAAGTCAAAAAGTTACACGGGTATGAACACGAGCTAGGACATGGCCGTGTGCTTCACATCGAATGCCCATACGGCCTAAGACACAGGCGTGTCTCTTGGCTATGTGAGCCACAAGGCTGGCCACACAAGCGTGTATCCCCTGCTCTTAAGAAAATTTTTGAGGTTTTGAAAAAAAATTTCCTGAATAACCGGTTTAGTCTCGATTCACTTTTAAGGTATATATTGGGCCTTGATGGCTCATACAATGGACAATATGAGTATTTTATGATTGGTTTTTGATATGTTTATTAAATGTTATAAAATGTTCGTATTTATTCCGTACAATTCGATAATGCTCCGTAACTCTATTTCGGTGACGGATAAGGGTTATGAGTGTTACAACAATATATTCGAATGATGAGTGTTTTTGAGTAAAGATTTAGCTTCTTTTTTTTATCTTTTATGTTAATTGGTGAAGGAGATGAAATTTTAGTTTTTTTGGGGAGATTTCTAGTTTTTTTTTTTAATCTTATGTTCTTCATTTAAAAAAGAAAATAGCTCCAATTTCTTTGTTCTATAACTGTCTCAAGTTGTGGCATTCTATTCATCAATTCCCACACAAAACTTTGGTCGGATTTGAACTAATCTCATTTCAACCTAAAGTACTTGGATCCAAAAGTTCTAAGCTTATTCTGAGAAAAATTTTGGTTTTTTTCTTTTAGGTTAATCAGTGAAGAATATGATATTTGGACACTGATTGAGAGGAGGATCATTTCCTGTTAATTTGTGCTTTTACAGGTTCTGGGTTTTTTTTTTCCTTTATGAAGAAGAGATGAATTCAGAGACAAGTATATGAAGAATTTTAATTTTTGAGTTAATGATTAATGGGTTTTTTTTTATTCTTGTAGAATAGAGATGAAAAGAAATTTATGTGTTAATGATGATTTTATGGGTTTTAATTTATGGGTTAATGGAAGTTTTTTAAATTTCTTTTAATGAATTTTTTGGGTAATTTTTTTTTCTCTTCTTCTACTGTCTAGCTAGGCAGCAAACCCTCCAACTGACCTGTTAAATATCAACAAGGAGTCGGTTAAATGCTAATAGAAATATAGTTAGTAGTACTGATTTGATATTTTTTGAAAGTTTAGAAAGTTGAGTGATTTTTGATGTAATTTACCAAAAAAACTACTCAAAACCGAAGGTCCTTTTAAGTTCAAAATTTCGCCTTTTTTTCTATTTTCTTCCTTTTTCCCCGCCTCGCTCCTGCGTCGCTCATCCCTTGCTCCACCACCCAGCTGCACCGCCTTGCTCTTTTTTGTGCTGCCGCTCTCAGCTCGTCACCGCAGCCAGCTGGCCATCGTCCCGCTGCTGCACCTGCTCCAGACCGCCACTGCCTTTTCACGCTCCTGCTCCAGGCCGCCGCTGCCTAGCTCGCCGGCCATCTTTCCGCCACTTCCCTACTTGTCACCACATCCTGCCGATCACAGTAGCAGCTTGTTGCACCGACAGTTGTAGCCTCCCGACCCTGCTCCAGGTAACTGCTATTTCCTGTTTAATATATTTGTTTTATTATTACAGGTAAAGAGAAAAGAATTGTGCATTTGTTTATTTTGGGATAATCCCATGCCAAGTCCCTCGTTGTTTTGGATGCTTATAATTGGGTCGTTCTTGCTAATTTTTCAATACCGATAATTTTGTCCTTGATTTAAGTTATGTTTTATTTTCAAATAGGTAAAATATGATGTCCGATTTTGTGTTATTAATGCTTTAGCATATTTAGCTCAGTTTGAAATTGCATGATTTAATTGAAATTTATTATAAGAATTAAATTTTTTTAAGTTTTTTTTTTCAAATTTTTATAAAGAATAATTTTTAAATAATAAAAATAAAAGTTGAAACATTTTTGTTATAAACAATTAAGGGTGACAATTTCACTCCTAACCCTTATTATTTTTCATTTGGGTAAATTATATTAGTAGTCACTTAATTATGTTTTTTCTTTTTCGGTCCCCTAATTATGAAAAGTTACAAAATAGTCACTCAGTTATTTTATTTTGTATTTTTTGGTCACCTAACTATTTTGGATTTTTGATTGTTTTTATTTTTATGTTAGCTAGTTAGTGACTAGAAAATACAAATTGAATAGTTGAGTGGTTATTTTGTAACTTTTCATAGTTAGATGACAAAAAAGATATTTACTAATAATTGAGTGATCAAAAAGAAAAAAATCATAGTTGGGTAACTATTAATGTAGTTTACCCTTTTCGTTTCTAAAGTTTTGTTGGTAAGTTACACTATTAGTCACTAAACTATGGGTAAATTTTCGTTTTGGTCACTTAACTAAAAATAGTTACAATTTAGTCATTGAATTATTCAAAAAAATTTATTTTAGTCACTGGATTATTAAAATCGATGTTATATTACTTTTTCTATTTGCACTGCCTGTACCAATAAAAGCTCTATTTTTCCTTCTCTTTTACAATTAAAATTTTCCTATTAAATAGCTTTGGACGTCATGAATCAACGAATTAAGATTCAAATAGCTTTTTCTTTTGATTTCCGATATTACCAATCAGATCAACTTGAATCTAAATTATGTTATTCTACTCGTCTATAAGTGCTGATCTAATTTATGATTATCAAATCATTACTTGAAGCTTGTTGGTGGAACTTAAGGAAAAAAAAAACTTAAAAGTCTAGTGATTTAAATAAATTTTTTTGAATAATTTAGCGACTTAAACAAAAACTTTCGAATAATCTAATGACTAAATTGTAACTTTTTTAGTTAAGTAATCAAAACAAAATTTTAATAATAGTTTAATAACTAATGATGTAGTTTACCCAGTTTTGTTTTACATGATATCTGTATCAGAGGCAAACTTTAATCTTAGCCGTAGAAAGGGTCAACTCAACCATCGGTCGCGATTTCGCTTTGAAGAAAAAAAAAAAAAGGCATTTGTTTGGTAGATTCTTTTCAAAGAGCGGCGGTGTAGTGGGTACACTGAAAGGAAGAAGAAGAAGATAAAAGAGTTGGTGGGATTTGAAAATTTTGGTGCTTTCTTCTAACTTCAATAGTGGAGTTTCATATAAAAAAGGAAAAAAAAAAGTCCACTTTTCGTATATATTACTCGTTTCCTTCAAGCTAGCTCTCTCTTTATTTAGATCTTGAAGGTCCGGTTTTTTTTTTTTCTCATTTTTTTATCTTCAGATGGGGTTATTATTCATGAAATCTAATCTATAGATTTTGTTTATTTATCTTGCTTTCTTTTCTTGTTTCTGATTCTCATTGTAGTTTAAGATGTTCATTTTTTTTTCTAATTTTTTCTTAGTAATTGACTAATGGTGTAGTATTCTTCATTCATGTAAATTTTCCCACTTTTGTTCTTTAATGAACACGATGTTTATCATGTTGGGTGAAACAGGGAATCATGGGCATCCTTTGTTGTGTCTGTTTCTTGCAGGAGAAAAGAAAACCCGACCTGAAATTCAGGTTCTGATTCTAAAATGCTTATCCCTCAGACCAAAAACATTGGCCTTCCATTGATGAATCTTATGAGATTCAAAGGATTGCCCATTTTGCAGCAACTTCATATAGAGGAACAACTACTTCGAACTTCATCGGAGAATTGGTGCATAGTCAATGATGGAACTAATGATCCCACCATTGTAATGGGTGTGTCAGGGTAAGATATTTCATTATTTTGTGTTCATCTTTCTGTTAACCTTCATTTGCCTTCTTTCCTTTTTGAATTTGTGCTCTTTAATATGTTAATATTCAGTCAACTTAGCTGTATTTTGTTGAATGGCCATTAGTCATTAGCTCCATTCGTGTTAGATGTTAACTAGGAAGCTAGCTTTCCAGCTTTGAACATCAATGAAGATTTCAATTGAAATGTATATCTCATTTAGGAGTATCCATCAATTCTGGTTGATTGTAGAAATTTGACATTAGCTCGAGTTTCTTGCTATAAGTTATGTCACTTGGATGGTAAATCCTTTATTAATTTATATATATATTCTTATACAAAGGTAAGCAACTAGCTATTCTCAAAGTTGAATTGAGTTAATGGCACTTGGATGGCAATTGGCTTTAGCTGTTACCCTATCAGCCTTCTCTTTTAATTTGATAGGTTCAAGAAGAGTATATATTTGTTATGTAAATGGCTTCTCAAAGTTTTGTGACCTCACGCTCTCTCTTGGGCTGCGATATCGTCTGCTTATATTGGACATATGTGATTCATAAGGCTACATAAATATTCTGCATAGGAAACCTGCTGAACTTCTTGAAATTGAATCCGTCTTAGACGATCAGGTTCCTGTCATAAGAAGGTTTACTGGGGGAGGTACTGTTATTGTTGACCACGGGACGGTATTTGTCACTTTCATATGCAATAAAGAAGCAGTTCCTAACTTACAACCATATCCTCGACCAATCATGTCTTGGAGCAGCTCATTATACAGCAAAGTCTTTCAAGGAATTGGTGATTTCCATCTTCGTGAAAATGGTAA
Organism: Gossypium longicalyx; assembly: GCA_025698465.1. Lineage (NCBI taxonomy): Eukaryota > Viridiplantae > Streptophyta > Magnoliopsida > Malvales > Malvaceae > Gossypium > Gossypium longicalyx. The sequence goes on from CM047001.1 coordinate 74,085,202, forward strand.
ATTAGATGATGGCTTTATCAGATAAATTGCTTTATTTATATCTATTTATATGCTTTATGCCTCTGATAAATTGTTCTTGGCAACGTAACCTGGAAGCAAAATTCTAGATTCAACATATGCTCTTCACCATTTCAGTTTGTTTATATATCATCCAATGGTGATTACCAAATTTTGGTTGAAGGTTCTACACAGAAAATTTATACCCGAGTAGCCTTTCACTGGAGAATATATCCATGCTACTTAAACCAAAGATCAGAACCAGTTCTTGTCATGTATTAATCTTGGAATGGATGAGTGGAGTGTGTTGAACTTTCATGTTGCCTTCTTTTAACTCTTTACTCTTATTGCATGGATATTGCGGAAGTTCCATGTTGTTTAAATCTGTTTGAGTTGATAGTCTTGCATTTGGTATGTTCCAGCTGACGGGCTTGGTAGTATTTTCTTTGCATGTAGAAATTCTTATACTTCAGTTTCTTCCTTTGAATTACATTAGAAAATGAAAGAGGTGCCTTTCTTGTCCAACTTCCTATGAATGGCTGCATTTTTATCTTTGAAAGAGAAAGAACGGAATTAAAAAAACTGAGCTATATTGTCAACTACTTAGAAGGGTACAATGGTGTTTTCAGTTGTGAAATACAAACTAATTTCTCTGAAATTTGGAATCAATTCTGCATATGTCTCATGACAAATGACTTGTCTTGTTTTACAACTGATCATGGAATCACTATCGTAAAACATTTTATGAGGAAGTTTGCATTATTTAACGGTAAACTTTGGGATGTCTTGTTTTAGATTATGTATTCGGTAACCACAAGTTCGGTGGAAATGCTCAATCCATTACCAAGAATAGGTGGATCCACCATACTTCATTTTTATGGGACTTCAATGTCCAGAACATGTCTTACCTAAAGCATCCTAAACGAGCTCCTGCATATCGATCGGTAAGCTAGCAATACATCAATCTCTTGTTTGCTTGTTTATTCATTTATTTCATACAAGCTTTGTCGAAAAAGATAGTTCACTAGATTTTCCTTTGTACCTAGGCTTAGTCTAGCTCTATGCCTCTATCATAATGGTATTTCATACTAACTTTTTCTTTTTCTCTATCACAAGATTTTCTTGGTTGCCTCGACTCCTCATTTTTCTTGAAGTATCCATAAAAGACACCGGTGCTTAACACATTTCTAGACATGGGTTTGAGGATATGACCCTGCAAATATATGAGAAAACTTAGAAGTACTTGTTTACACAATACCTTTATCTGACACTCACACCCGAGTCCAAGTAACATAGCTTAATAAAATTATATGGTGTCTTCTTTCTCTTGCTTGTATTAATTTCCCATATGCTTAATGATTTGCCATATGTTTCAATATGAACATTGCATTTGCTACCGTTTTGGATAAACAAGAGCATCAGATGAGTTAGTTTCACACCAATATAGTCTCCCTTAAGATTTTTTTTTAGTGGGTTGAGTTCATATCCACCTCATGGAGTTTTCTCCTATTATTTCTCACTATTGATTCATAATTAGGTTGTTAAAAACTTCCTTTTCCATCTTATTCCCACAATCTCTCAACTTCTATCTGATTTTTTTATTTCATTTGAACGCGAACACTAAACAAATATGTTTGATATTTACAACATTGAGTGTGCCAATTTGGATACTAATGATCATGCCATCTGTTTTCTCTTTAGGCAAGGAGCCATTTGGACTTCATATGCCGTATGAAGGATTACATGCCGAGGTCAACTTTTATGGATAAAACTGTGGAGGCAACTGAAACCCAGTTTTCGTTAAGGCCTATCCAATTGGAAGCAATTAGAACTTGCTCGGAAGCTGAATTCTGTCCCTCAAGCAGGTTCCTGACAAATGAAGAATTGGAGGCAGCAGCTGTTGCTCTGCAATCGTGAAGCAGTTTGCAGGTCTGCATGATTTTTCTCAAGATTATTCATGATTAATGAGGTAAATCCGAACGAAAGCTGTATAAGGTTAATCAAAATATTTCATTGCTTGGAAACTGAAATTTTATCAATTAACGCCTGTGTCCATCATCAACCATGGCAGTGAATGGTATTGAAAGAAATGTTGTTTCCAGTTGAAAATGAATAAATTGGACTGTGACAGCATGTAAGGGAATCGTCTTTCACAATCAATTGTTACGATTTCTGCCTCTTCTGGGTTCTATATTTGAGTTGATGATCCAGAAATTCTATGATCTACGGATGATGTGGGGAAAATGACATGGTACAAAAAGACATCGTGTTATCTGTATATTTTTAATATTTGTATTCAATATATTATTTTTAAATATAAAGGAAATCTTAAAAATATTCTTTGACACTCACTTCTAGTTTAAGAACATCAATAGAAATTTCTCATTTCTCAATTCTTTTAGATTTCAGACATCCTAATTCTGTAAATTAAAATTTAAATAACTTACTTCTCCGGTTGTTAACATTGGCCATTAAACCTAAGGTATGTTTATTTATTCGTCAATGGGTATTGATTGTTAAATTATTACTTAAGGCTTGTTAGTCAGATTTTTAAAAAAAAAAATTAGTGACTTAAATAAATTATATTGAATAATTTAATAATTTAAATGAAAATTTTCAAGTAATTTAATGATGTTGGATATAATTTACTAAAAAAAAAATAGAGTTTATATGCATAAACACTAAAGCAAGTGTAGTTTTCCAAAATGATGTTTCTGAAATTTGCATTTAAAAAGTTGCAAAAGGTTTAATACATTTGGCCATTATACTATAGTTAAATGCTTATACAATCTTCTTATTGGTTTGGTCTTTGTATTATCATTCTATATTTCCTATTACCCTCATTTAAAAGAACTCATTTGGCTCCCGTGTTATAACTAAATTTTCACTTTAATATCAATATAATTTTTTTTTTATTTATTTATCAATTTAACCGTTGTATTATTTTTATACATTGATTATTTAAAAAAATAAAATAAAATGAATTCTGATAATTGATATCCAATTGAAAACATCCACAACCAGTTGTAATCTATTTTCTACATTAAGTAAAAGTACTAAAATCAAAATATTATAAAAATTTCCAAAATTTTAGTACCAAAAAAAGAAATTCTAAAATTTGAATCCACAAAATTAGATATCTAAAAAAAATCTGGATACGCAAGTTCAATTGAATTTTCGTCATGAAACATGATGTTGCTAAGATGTGATCTGAAAGCCACATGTCATGCAGCTATTGGACAAAAAAGTCCCACGTGGCAGAAAAAAATCTTGCTATCTTAAACAAGAATGGGTCCCATGTGATCTTTTCTCAGCCAACAACAATAAAGAAAGAGATTTGTGGATATGGCGTCTAGATAATGTGATAAGCCTTAAATTCACATCAACCGTTGGATCAACAGCATCGAACAAACCAACCATCAGTATTCACCGTCTAATGACGACCACTTGAATCCCCCTCATGAAATTGAAATACAAAGCTTAATTTAAGCCATGCATTAAAAACATCCCACATTCACTTTAACCTTGTACACTACTATTACACTGCCGGAAAAAAATCATGGCCACCGTCACGACGCAAGCCTCTGCCGCTGTTTTCCGGCCATGTGCATCGAAAACACGGTTCCTTACTGGTTCTTCCGGTAAGTTAAACCGAGACGTTTCATTTAAACCAGTGGCTTCTACATCGACTAGCTCATTCAAAGTTGAAGCAAAGAAAGGGGAGTGGTTACCTGGTCTTCCTTCACCAGCTTACCTCAATGGCAGGTATTGATATTTCAAACCTGAACCAAATCCGGAATTTTTTTAATTGTAACATATGATTTTATGAACTAAAGGTGTAAAGAATTTTTGCAGTCTTCCAGGTGATAATGGCTTTGATCCTCTTGGATTGGCTGAGGACCCTGAGAACTTAAGATGGTATGTACAAGCTGAGCTTGTGAATGGACGTTGGGCTATGTTGGGTGTTGCAGGGATGCTTCTGCCCGAAGTTTTCACTAAGATTGGGATAATCAATGCTCCTCAATGGTACGATGCCGGTAAAGCCGAATACTTTGCATCCTCCTCGACCCTGTTCGTTATCGAGTTCATTTTGTTCCACTATGTGGAGATCAGAAGGTGGCAAGACATCAAGAACCCTGGTTGTGTGAACCAGGACCCTATCTTCAAGCAATACAGCTTGCCCCCTCATGAGTGTGGTTACCCTGGTAGCATTTTCAACCCCCTCAACTTTGCCCCGACACTTGAAGCCAAGGAAAAGGAGCTTGCCAATGGTATGCGCGCACACACACACACACACACACATATGATGTTCATGTAAAGAATGTGGCTTAATTTTTTGGCGTTTGAATGTGCAGGGAGATTGGCAATGTTGGCATTCTTGGGGTTTGTAGTTCAACACAATGTGACTGGGAAGGGGCCATTTGAGAACCTGTTGCAGCATCTATCAGATCCATGGCACAACACCATCATCAACACAATCAGAGGTTACTAATAAATGGGTTTGAAGTTTGGAGGAGATGTAGCTTAATGTTCCTATATTTTGTAAAGCTTTGAGTGAATGCTTTTTCGAAAGCATATTCAATGTAAAAGGAACTTCTAATGTACAGTGGAACTTCAGATTGCATCTATATATATAACTATATTATCATTATTGCTTATAAACAACAAAATAAGCATCTCAGAAGATCATGGATTTGGATTGAAACTAATGACAGTAGAAGTCATGTTTTCATTTTCTAAATATAATTTATATACATCTTGAGGGGCAGGGAAGTACTCTCAAAAACCCCATGAAAACTGTGTTTAGACAACTAAAAAAGAGGAAAAAAAAAAAAGAGTTGATATACAGAAGATGTAATCATGTATGAGTTACAAAGTTACACTAAATATATAAGAAACATGTCCAGCAGCAAAAACTGGCTGCGTGAGGGCTTCGTGTGCTGTATATTTCACCTATTCTATCACAAGAAATGACCATGATCCATAAAACAGTCAGATTTCGACGCACGTCTGTCAGTCCTTCAGCTATAAATCGTGATATTGGCCGGATGAAGGTGTCTGATTCATGAAATTAGATTTAGTTTGCTGCGGTAAAGGATGATCATAATAATCAACGAGTGTGCAGCCAGATTCAATTCCTTAAGACATGATAAACTAAAACTAGCCTTTGAGAAAACAAAAACTAGAGAGAGTAAACAAAACAAATCGAGCATATGTTGCTTGATGCCATAGAAGCATTATATGAGCATAATCTACTCAAGCAACTGGTTTCATATTCACTATCATGGCATGAATATGTTAATTTTTGTCAAAGAGATTCAACATGTGAATGTCATACAGCAAGATTCAACTCATGTGACAGGAGAACCTAATTGGGACTCAATACAGCTCTTCACTAAAGGGATCAATCTCAATAACCAAAAGTTTGATAGATTAGTCATCTCCTCTGTTATTTAGACATAACAATGAAATTTAGTTCCACAATTACTGTAGTCTTATCAATACATTAGCTTGTAACTTATGCACATTTCAGAAGCTAGAGGCTGCATAAACAAGTTTGGCATCTCTACAGGTAGTTGAACTCAAGTGTACAATTACAGCAGTGTAGACGATGAGGACCTGAATTTCGGTCCTCCAACATACAAGTTAATCTCATGGTGTTTGTTTAAGTGGTCACAAGGGCAAATAATCAGAATGTCAAATCTCGGGCCAATGACACTGTTGGCAGGTATGAAGATTACAATCGAGCCAAAATCTTTTACCATACATAGTAAAGCCAATAAAAGATAATTGTTGGACACAGATTTAATTGCTTCCAAAGGGTATTCATCATCTAAAACTTTGACATGATTGAACAGTTCAATCAGGTGCTACCAATGTTGCTCCGACTCTACTTTTCTTGAACAATCGAGCCAAAATCTTTTACCATACGAAGTAAAGCCAACAAAAAATAATTGTTGGACACAGATTTAATTGCTTTCAACGGCTATTCATCATCTAAAACTTTGACATGATTGAACAGTTCAATCAGGTGCTACCTATGTTGCTTTTTCAATCAGGTGCTACCTATGTTGCTCTGACTCTACTTTTCGTGAAGTATCCATGTCCAACACCTATATTCACCATAAGTATGGTTATATGAATCTCAAAGGATCCTCCAAATACATGGGAAAACTTAGAAAAAAATCAAACATATCGCTGTTAGACACATATCCATGTCGGACACTCAAACTCAAGTCCAAGTAACCTAGGGCACTACTACATGCATAGAATATTAAATTATCCTGAACATATATGAAGGATAAAATAAAACTAAAGGAACTCCTCACCTGATGGTAAGAATTCCCATCAAACATTGCAATGCCACAAGGGCCAGAAGACAATACCCAAGCTTGATGCCCATTGTTATACATAGGTCTAGGGATTTCGAAGTTGCTAATAACTTGGTTAACCACAGGATTCCCTTGAAGGTTCACCTCCACCTCAGTCTTCAACTTCTCATCATCCTGGTAATTTGAAGCACTATATGGCCGGTAGAAATGTTCCTCACCGGGTTCTAAATTTAAGCAAGCATTACTACCTAACTCATTAAGGGCATTACATTCCTGTACCACATTATCAACTTGTCCTGAACTGCTGATCTCTGTTTGTTTACCGGAGCCAAAGAAACCAGAATAGCCAGCAAGGGAGCAATCTGTAGAGCACTCTGCATCTCTGGAGCAAAAGAAACTAGTCAACCAATGGTAATGAGAAACATGATGAACAGTTAAGCTAAAAACAATCATGTCTCCGCAGATAGGCACGAGAGTCTAGGTTATTTCAAAGTATAAACTTATATTGATAAAACTGAATATCTGAAGACTAAAATGAATTGTATTTGAAATATCTCACTTACCGATGAGGTAGAAAGTTCGGTTCATTATGCAATAACGTATGATGATTTTCATTGTTGGGAAGCCACATAACGGGTTGGGCTTCTTGCACCGCACCAATCATTACAGACAAAGGTATCCTATTCTGAAACTGTAAGCCATCATAAGTCGTAAGATATCTCTCCCAAACACACACACAGGGGGAGAGAATATTTTTGCTACCTGGTTACAGCATTCTAGTGACATAAGATGGTGCTTTCCAAAATTTTCCTGCAAAGAAAGTAGAAGGCATAAGTCATTTATTGTTGACATGGATCAGATTTTATTGAACTGATAAATCAATTAGCATTCTCTATCAGTATCTATCAAGAGGCTAATGAATCAAGAAGTTTCAAACAACACTATTTTCCACACCAAGAAAAAATATGCAATATCTTGATTATATATTATATATCAATGCAAGAGGCTAAGCATGTTTATTTATGTGTCATCGACTTTGAAAGATAACGTACAAAAGCAGTGCATAGAGATCATTATTACTAGAACAAAACAACATACCTTGTGTATACGCACACGCTCAATGGATTCTCTTAGTGAATCTTCCATCTGCCTAAGATGCTCTATGTTGTCAATTTTATCTGGATTACTCCAGTAGCTGAAATATCAGAGTTACACCATGAAAGCAAATAAATCATATTGTTGCTATTAGTTATATGTATTTCTGTTAATGCATGTGTGAATGTCCAAACTATGGAGGTAACCGAGCCAAAATAAAGATTTACCAAATGCAGATAAAGTTACAAGCAAATACACATTGATCACCATCATCCACATGATAAGAGGCCAGCTATCATTTGACAACAGTTACAGAAATTGAATTGAGGTAAAAACATAAGGCTGAATGAGGTTTCCAGAACCAGATGCACAACTATTTTCAGGAAATTTTCAGATAATAAAAAATTTGAAATCATTTTGGGGTGACCTAGCCTTAACCAACAAGAAAAATCCGTTGGACTATAATTTTCCAATTATAATACCCCAGTGATAATATACAGCAACATTAAACATATGAACCTAGTTCATACCAGCTCTATCTTAATTCTATTTGTAAGCAAGCCAATAATAATCTTAATTTAGCATTGGTGTTGAAATTTTCATGATGGTGTATGTTCTGTCCTTGAGGAACCATTAACCTAAAACACCCAACTATGAGACAAACTTCATTAGGGTCTAAAGTTTTGTTAAACGATGTTATAATGGACAGAGGTTGAAATTATTACACTGCATTGGTGTTATTATGAGTTGTAAGGATCTAACCATTATATTTCAGGTCCAAAGGCTGGGGAATTAAAATATAGGGAGAAGCTACTTAAGAAATGAAATACAAATATAATTTACTATAATGGGATAAAAAGAAGAAGAAGAAGTAAGATGTGACTGTCATCTCATGCTGGCATTTTACAAACAAGACCAAAAAGAACAATCAATACTTTAACAACCAAAAGCTCCAAAGGTGCACCTCAGTCTCTTATGTACTTCAGCAAGCTGATCTCGAAACCTTGATACTTCTTTTGTCATTTCCTGAAAAATAGCAATGCCCCAGACACATAACAGAATTAACAATAACTTGAAAATCGAAGATAAAAAAGGACACATGTAATGTCAGAAAACTTCTTACCTCAATAGATTGACTGCTGCAAGGGGCCCAAAATAGAATAAATAAAAATTAGATTCTTCTCAAGATCCCTCATAAACAGAAATATTTATCTGGAAGAAATTAAGATAAAGGCGACATACTTTGCACCTAGAAAGTCATGTATGTTTAGATCATGATCCAATTTCATGAAGGTTTTCTTCAGTGCCTATATTCTCAATCACAAGACCCAAAAATTAAAATCTTCACTTGGTAAGGAAGGAAGAAGAACATATTGAAGAATATGAGTTGCAAGTAGTCTTACTTCGAGGCTCTCCAGCTTCCTGTTGCAGACCAACAAAATCAGTTAGCTATAATGTCATTTCAATATGAACAGACTATTCACTGAAAGACATTAAAATTCAGATTCGACACCTCTTTGCCCTTTCTTGCGGCGTTAATTGTGCAAACTTCACAATAACCTCTTCAACATTGCTGGTAAAAGCAAACAAGCAAAGTCAGCCCCATTTGTTACCTTTCAAACAAGTTATCCCTCCAACAGCATCTACTGTATACATAAATAACTAAAGGCATAAATATAACATTATTTAGACAGTTATACCCAGGACTATTTTGAAGTAATTCATATGAACCTGAAACTGTGCGTAACTAAGTAAACAAAGAATCACTGTAACATAGACTTTGATTAATATTTGTATACTCTTAAATAAAGAAAACCAAATAAAGCACAAATCCAGAGATCAAAATGGCAACCAATACATCATTAAAATCAGAGTCCACCAAGCTTAGGCTGTGTAATTATCAAAGTTGCTAAGAATAAAAATGTGAGGTGACACCTGAAAAAAAATTGAATTTTTATCTGCAGTACGTATAAATCATTCTCGAATTACTATAGCTTCTACTTACGCTATTGTTATACATTATACAGATATAAAATTATTTCACCATCGATACTGAAAGCCAATAGATACCAAAAGGTTTAATATAGCTAGAATTTGCAAACAAAAATGATATTAAATGATTCAAAAGGTGTAACAGGAGGTGCAGTAGAAACAACAATGATGGGAATAAACATCATAAAAAAGTATAATCTATGGCAAAATGAAGAATAAATATATTGAGGAAAGTATGAATTAGACCCTCCAAGAAAATAAAATAACATTCTCATTCTTATGATACCTGCGCTCTCCATGGAATAAGGTAGGCTTTCCTGTTGGAGAAAACATTAGAAGGATAATGTGAATGTCACATAATATTGATAATTCCTTAGCTTTCTTCAAGATTCCAGTTCTGCGTTTCGAATATGTAACTTGTCTGTTGCTATAGCTCTCTAACCTTTTTATTTTTAGTTTAACCCTTCCCATCCTGCAAATTCAAAAGAAAAATCCAAATGTTTAGTCTAAGGTCACAACTCTCTACATCTACTCAAGTTAATCAAGAAAAAATATAGTAAAGTTATGCAATATATAGCCATATGAGCTTCGACAGAATTTGAATTTCAATTACAAATTCTCAAAATAGAAAATTTAAGTGAAACTTAATATATAAAAAAAGAAATGGCATTTATTGCACTCATGATCATGTTCCCATGTCTAATCAAACAACAAATAACCTTTTAAGGAAAATATGATAAAACTTCAAAAAAAACCAGAAAGAAAATAACCATAGAGTTACAAACAAAGGGAAAGAGAAGAAAATTGGTAGACAAGCAATTAATGGAAAACAAAAGGAAAAGCCTTCGAACAGGCCAAGACATAATTTATTAATTAAAACAAAACCCAATTACAAACATGAAGTAAAACCAGATAAGAAAACCATTAATGAATAAAAAAGGAATAAAATGAGTGATAAAATCAATAAGAGAGAGGGAGAGAGAGAGAACAAATTCTTACAGTGAAGTTAAAAGGAAAAAAGGAAGAAAAAAGTAGAAAAGGAAAGGAAATAGAAATAGAAAAAGCTTACAAAGAAGGAGGAGAAGGGGCCAAGCTGTGATTTCGGTGTATAAAAAGAGCGGGACCAACCAGAAACTATTTCGTTTCTTGAGCGAGAGGTAGACGGTGGAGAGAGCCAAGCAAATCAATGGTGAAATCTTCAAAACACATTTACAAAAAGAATGTGTAGTGTACTATGGGTTAATGTCATTCGGCCTAGTAGCGTTAATGGTTCACAGGTCGGTGGCTTAGAAACGGTATCCATAGTCAAATCGGTTACATCATCCATGTTGAATCCATTTGTTCGGTGAATTTGTCAGCTTTAATTAAATAAATTATTTAAATATTTAATTAATATTTAATCTAATTTAATCGATTCAATCCAACCAATCCAGTTTTGTTTCAGCTAATTTGAATTATTCATTTGAGGAGTTGATATACTTTTTCTACATTCATAATTTAATCTCTCTAATTTTATTTTATAAAATTTATTAAGTTTAAAAATATAAATTTAATTATTAACACCATTAAAATTTTGGACGAGCAATCAACTAAACTGAGTTGAATCGAGTGAAAAAATTTTAAGTTTATAAGTATTATTTTATCGTCCTAACTCAATTTTTTTTTTTTGATTGAGTAAAGTGAAATAAAATTTGAATTAAACAGAATAAATTTGTTCGAGTTAAGTTAAAAAATTAAATCTGTCATATTAAAATCTTGTGGATAATATGACATATATATATATATATATATTTGAAAACTCTTTTAAAATAAAATAAGAAAAAAATAATTAGTATTATGATTTTATAATTTACTTGTTTAATGCCTCAAATTTATCATTTTGGATTAGTCTTTTTAATTATAAGTTAGCATTTTTTATATTTTTTTAGATTTCTTAAATATTTTGAATTTTTTAAAATTATTTTGTAATTTTTTTAAAGGAACCAATTTGTACATTTTCGAAACTGTCAAGGACCCAATGGATATTTACATCAATTTTTTATTCAAGTTATTCAAATTATTCGAGTTGTAAAATTCAACTCAACTCAAACTCAAAAAATCGAATTATTTATTTGAATTGATTAAAAAATTAAATAACTTGATTCAATTAACCCAAAATTTAAAAAAATAATTTTTTTAATCAAATCTAAATTTATTCACCCCTACTCATTACAAAATCATTATTTTTGTTATATGACTATCAATTGATTTTTTTTTCAAAAGATATTTTGAAACTTGAAAACATGTATTAAATTCCTAAAAATAAAAATAAAGAGGCTAAATTCTAAATATACAAAAAGTATAAAAACATAAAACATATATTAACCTTCATTTTACTATTTAAATAATAAAATATATTTATATATCTTCATAAATTTGATATTAAAATTTTAATTGGAGTCCAGTTAAAAACTGATTTAAATCATGGTATCCTTATGTCTAAGCTAAGCTAACTCATATATTTAAATATATTTTTAATTTGATACTTTTATTTTCGAAAAATTGTAATGTGATTTAAAGGTTAGATTATTCATTCAATCCCATTTATTTGGTCTACTAAGTAAATTTCAATCTAAACCACAATTTGAATTATTATTTTAAGGTTAAAGGTGGTTTTGACGTGTTATTTATTATGATAAGTTAGGGGAAATTATTGTTCCTAATTTTTTTTTTTTTTTTAGGATTACCTCGATTTTAAAGTATATCAATTTTTATACAAAATTTATATCACAATTTTTATTGAGTAATAATTAAAGTTTTATTGAGTTCACGAGTATTATTTGAGTAAATAAATATTTTTTATTGATATAATTGACCCAGTTAAATACAACAAATATGTTGAAGTCAACATCAACTATTGTTAATTTTGCATGTATTCGTGATTTCGTACTTCATTTTAAATCCTAACCCTAATAAATGTAAGGAACTAAACTTGACATTAATTGATGTCAAATTCTTCGTACTTCATGATTTCGCAATGATTAAATTTCACAATTTAAGGTAAACCTAACATAATAAATGCTATATTATACTTGACAGCACTAGGTGTTGACTTTAGAGGTTTTATGCATTTTAATCACTTAACTATAACTACCTTGATTGACAATAACATAATCTAAAATTTTAGATTTTCACCTTAAAATCGATCTTATAAATTATATATTGACTTTATTGAGGGAGGTGAATCATATAATTTAAGTAACTATCAATATTGTAATTTGGTCTTTATTTTTGGTATTTATATTTAAATTTTCAAATTCTTAGTAATAGATATATTTTTCTGTGTGCTAGGTTAAGGAAAAGAACCTTCGAATTCAAAGGAACTTAAGGTATCTGATGTCGAAAGAAGAGGATGCTTAGCTTAGGGCTTGTCTAGTAATAGCGAGGTTTTTGAAGGTTCCATTGTGAACACTATTGATCACGACCTTGATAGAAAGCTGGAGACCAGAGACATTGACTTCCCACTTCCTATGTGGTGAAATGGCAATCATATGGGAAGATGTACTTCGATTATGAGCATTTCAATTGAAAGGCTTGTTGTCATCAGGTTCACCGAGTTAGATCTAGAGCCAAAAATAAGAAAATCACTTGACAATTATTCAGATGACAAGAAAGATCTTAAGGCAATCAAGTGAGATTCACATGGGTGCATTCATTGATCGAGAATCAATTGGATAACAGTGTGAGCAATTAATGAAGATATTTTTCAATAATTCTATGCAACATTGACAGTCTACTGATGGCAGATAGGTCAAGGGGTTTTTGCTAGTTGATGTATCTGCAGGACCTTACTCGTGTACGTAGTTATAGCCGGGGGCTTGTGGTTTTAGCATTCATGTACTGAGCTCTTAATAGTGCAACTAATCAGAAAACAAAGCAATTAAATGGTTTCTACACCTTCTTTCAAATATGGGCATGGATGTGTATGTCGTTTATAACGTCCCCTCGTATGTGTTTTTTTTTTTTTTTTTTTTTACGTTAGCAAAAAGATAAAAAGACATTTATATACAATGCATGCGCGATTTTTAGGATTTATTTTTATAATGTTGCTGATAAATTTTAAAAATAATTGTAAATTTAGGTTGAATTTGGATCGCACCACACAAACCCAGATTGATATTGATAGATATGCAGCTCAAGGGGTTAGTTACTCAACCTGTCAAAAGGACTATAGTTCCAATACGTAATTATCATTCAGTCTTTTGTTAACTTGCAATTAGGAAGTATAGTTCCAAGCGACGTAGTCTTTGGCGGAGGATATTCAAGCAGTACTACCAAGGGACACAGCGGAGGAGGCCCAGACATTGGGTAGGGCATAAACTACTGTTATCTGCTTCAACATCATCGAGTCGAACATAATGATCAGGTGTTGCGGCAACCAATTTCAAGGGGGAGGTCGACAGGATACAAATTGAGCTAAAGAACGTCGAGATTGGATCCGTTAGTGGCAAAGGCTTCATGTTTTTTTCATCATTGGACAACTGATCCAAGACTATTGTTTCCATATGGATCCACGGTATATGATTTGGTATAGGGCCAGCGGGTTAGGTTTTTTTATCCAAAGGACTCGTATCTAGTTATCCGGAGGGCACCCACATCCAACGGGTGTTGGATTAGAATTCAGCAAGCTGAAGCACAAGCGCAAATGGTATTTGTCGATGAGGATGTCCAGAACCAGCTGATCTGATGCCTGACATTGGAAGCAATCGTGGTAGTCGACGTCAACCTCGACGAGCTGGTAGGGGTCAGCCTGATGTTAATGAGCATACTACCCCTTGGGTTCATAGCCCCCAACCTCTTCAGGTCATCCCTTATCTTGATTCAGAGTTTTTGTATTTCCCTACGCAGCATCCGTCATCATACAAGTTTGGCGTAGACACTTCATAGCTAGTTCCTTCAACTGATTCACCCAGGTTTAACATAGCATAGACAAAGGACATTTCGAATTTCTTTTCAGTAGTTCGTACAGCCCAAGTACATCAACTGTAAGAGAAACCAATAGATAATTGGTTCACTCCCCCTCAGCATTACGGGTTTAAGATTTAGGGAAATTCCGATGTAAATGTTATTGTGGTTAATTTTCTCGTAAGAGTTTACACCCTCTAAAAAAGAAAAATTAATTATTTTCTTGTCATTTATGATCAAGACATAAATTATGTTAATCGCCTGCACTTTTTCCGACGGTTTCCTTCCCGTTCAATTACTAATAAGGAAAAAAATCTTTTATATAGTCAGTTTACCTTAGTGAAACTCTGTAAATTCATTTTGTGCTATTTTTCTTCAAAATAAAATAAATAGAGTTTTTTACTTCTTACTTTTAGATTTAAAGAGAGATTGTTATTATTCATAAGACATGAAAAATTAATAATATGAATCTAAAAAATTGATATTGTCATCCCTAAAGAGAATATTGATTTTCTTGCTCAAAGTTTCAATTAATTTTGTGTTTTTAAGATTATTTTTAATGCATTCAATAGTTTTCTTCTTGTCAGTTTTCAAAAGTGCAAAAATATCATCTTTGGCTGTGGATTTATCATCTTTCTTGCAGTCATCATTTTCACCAAGGACTCCTTTAAGATTCACTAAGAATTTCTAAACCTTACTCTTTAATCATCTGTGAGTTCGAGAATAATAAAGAAGATTATTAGATAGAAAATTAAAATCGACTAAAGTTAAAATCGAATTGATCGAAAAACCTGAACAACTCCCTATAAAATCCTTACTATTTGACCACCTCCCCATGGCATCAGACAGGTTCATACACTAGTACTAAGATTGATGTGTATAATTGTAATAAAAATCAAAGAAGTTCTTTTTCTAATATAATTTATAAAGTTTCGTCGCTAACACTTTGCATTTGCAATCTGACACTTTTGATGGTGAAGAAGCTTCTTATTCTTTTTCTTCTTATTTGCTTAATGATGTAAAGATTTTATGCATCCGTTGATCCATGGAACTATCTACATCATTGCCGACGCACTGAATGAAGCCTAGTGGCTAAAGATCTACAAATGATCAAAATAGATCATTGCTTTAAGCGTGACCTCCGGTTTGCATAATGGTTTATGTAACCTAGATTCTTATGCATTATTGAGTTCATATTTTATTCCTTTTAGTCCACTTTGACCTCCCTTATTTCTGGCCTTTGTGTCAATCTTGAATAAATGGCTAAAAAAGAATTTAAGTATAAAAGAAAGGATGAGAACAATCTTGACCTATCTCATCCGGTTTGATTCTACCAAAAATGTTGATTAACAGGGAACCAGTGAATCAATAATATAAATATAATCAGTTTGTGGCTAAAAATCAGAAGATTAAGAAACAATTTTCAAACGCAAAATGCATGTAAAATTGATATTATGATCAGAGCAGATACATTTTATCATTCACTTGAGGAAAATTGCCCTCCATTACACCTATCGCATCAACTGAGAAAGTTTGTAAGTTTGCCAACAGAAAAATGCGGCAATCAGTTGATCATAATACAGCTATATGGAAAAACTGGACCAAAGAATAACAATTATCCCCAAACCCATACATCCATAAAATTAGCTTATACCTCTGCTTCATTCAGACTGCATGGGAGCCACTTTTCCTTGAAATCTCGCTATGGCAATATCAGCTATCAAGTGCACCAAGTGCCTTCATATCCTCGAGGAATGCTGTGTAAGAGTCATCTATACTCTGTCCCTTCGGAGCTGATGATGTGCTAGCTGATTCAGGCTTCACAATGGTAGTTGCTACAGGCTTGGTGGTCGCTGTCATGCTTAAGTGTGAAGGCTTTGGTCTTGCTTTTGGGGCAGCAATCTCCCTCCTTACTCGAACAGATGCAGGCACCTAAGACTCATAATAGCTTAAATCAGAACTGTGATAACATATATGCCGTCATTTTCTAGAGTTTTGGCAATATACCAACACAGCAAATTGGTCTTTAGGAAGTGCTAAGAACGTTCACAAAAATAGTATTTCTTTATCTGGTATAGTTTTCAAGATTAGAAAACAATGTTGGCTAAGATAAGTTATCAACTTAACATAAATGGCACAAAATATAGAAACAGTGCATACTTGACCATATTTGAGAAAAGATTCTTCTAAGTTCTAATCCATACATGTAGGTTGTTGGCATAGACCTTAAAGATCATCTAAAAGAAAGCTACTAGCCAGAGGGGTAGGAGTGAAACTACTTAACCGTTTCAACATCCCAAATCTAAAGAAATGGGAGCTCACTCAATGTTGATGCCCACATCATACCAAAAGGGACATGTTCCAAAAATATTATAAAAAAAAAAAAAAGAACATTTTAATCACCAAGCTACAGCAATGTGGCTCAATAAGCTCCAAAATTCTATGTCTCATGCATCCATGAATATGTATTAAATCATATTCATAGTCACAATAATTATCAACCAACATAATTCTAGCAAAGTGCACTTACCATAGCCGTAAGCTCCGGCTGGTGCTGAGCCAGTGGTCGCTTAACAACAGTAGATGCAGCAGATTTAACATATGATGGTTTCTGTGGTAAGGGTGGTCGGTTTGCAAGATTATAATCATCCAGCACGGCAGGTGGTGGACCAGGTGGAAGTGGTGGTCTCATCATTGGAGGAGGTCCAGGTGGAGGGCCTAAAGGTGGTTTTGGAATTAGTGGAACCATCATTCCTGGAGGAGCACTTTGACTAGGAAGTCCACTGGCAGATAGTGGTGCCCGCATGTCTGGAAGCGGCGGCGGGGGGAAACCTGGTATTCCAGGGGGTAATACATCTGGCTGTAAAGCTGGGACCATGGCAGGTCCAGGCACCGGAGGTTGTCTGGGAGGAGGTGGAGGTGGTGGAACCATTTTAGAAATTGCTGTATGGTTATTGGTATCAGCTTCTGACGGACCACCTTCACCTTGATTAGTAGCCAATTTAGGAGGCATTCCAGGAGGAGGGGGAGGGAGTACAGTTGGCACCTAAGAAGGACAGCAAGACAGACAAATTAACATTTTTGTAACAGAAAATATTTCTAAAGAATTAGGAAACAATTTCACCGTTCTCAGCTTTTGACCAAGTGTAGATCTTTCTGTGTAAGAAGATCAATGTTGACAAGACATGCGCCTAGACCTTGCACCTTAGGGCTAAACAAAAAATTCGCTAGAGACCCTTCCAAGCAAGGCTTTTTGAAGGCCACAGGCAAAAAAAAAAAAAAAAGACCTAATTGGAGATCTCTTAAATTTATTTTATTTTTAACTTTTTTCAATGGATGTACCTTTGTTAATGAGAAAGGGCACAGTATCAAACTCTCTACTGCTCAATATTTGAGTATTCAACAACAGACATGGGACCTTGAGGAAATCATGTATATTGTCCAATCAAATATTTTGCATGTTTTGTAGATAAACTAAACTCTTCAGACCTTAAGATTACACAAACACTTAAACATACATATTGTTTATATGCTCAAGCCAGAAAGGCGGAATATCCAGAGAGGATGTTAGAAGAGCTTACCTGAGCCAGCTCCTTGGAGCTCGAGTCATCTGGCATGTTTCCACTAGTGCCAGGTGGAGGTGGCTGTGCAGACTGTGGAAGGGGAGGAGGTGGAGGTAGTGGAGGGCGAACTGCAACTTGATCTTTAGGTGGGGGACCAGGAGGTGGTGGAGGCAAAGGAATACCCAAGTTTGCTGTGGCAGGCGTGGACGGCACAGGAGGTGGGGGTGGTAGAGGCAAAGATGAAGGAGCAACCATGCCATCCCCAGAGTTTGAATCAGCATCTGGCAAAGGAGGTGGAGGTGGTACAGCTAGAGGAACATCCTCCGACTCTGTCTGTGAGGATGATGCGGCAGCACTTGATGATGCAGCAGACAAGGGAATTCTAGGTCCTGAAGGCCAAAACAAAAGCAGACTAAAAGCATGAGTGAGAGAAAATAATAAGTAAAAAATGCAGAAGAGAGAACTATGTTTAAGCAGACAACAAATCAAAGAGGAAGTTGCTAGACCTATTGACGATTTGTACATGGGTGGCTTTCCAGGTGGTGGAGCCCCAGTGGGATTCAGAGTGGGGTGATAGTAAACAGAGTCCTGCAAAAAAAAAAAAACAGCAGCAGAGCAGCAAAGGAAAAGAATTAGGCTCCAAAGCAAATAGAGTCCATTAAAAAAATTATTGTACATGTTAGTCATCTGATTCAAATCTTACTTCAGGCTTAGGATGCTTTGCTCTCTCTTCCTCTTCTGCAGTTGTCCTTCTGCGAGGAGGCCCCAAGTGACTGCAGCAGAAGACAAACAATAGTAGGTAAATAAGAATTGGGAGATTATAAGAATGAAGCATTAAAAAACATATTAAAACGATAATGTCTATTTACCTGAACATAACAGGGGTCTCACCCTTCTCCTTCATTTTGTCTTCAAATTCCTGTCCGAGGGAGTAATGAAAACTGTAGTTATCTCATACAGACAAGTAATTCTAATAAATGTCAGAAAAATCATAAATTATTACCTTCCTCTTCTTTAAGACAAGATTAAGTGTGTCTTCGAGTTGTCTCTTCTTGTGTTTTCTTGCTTTGTCTAATGCACCTTCAGCCTCTGCAGTAACTCAACAAAGTTATTGACCAGATTCTAAAATTAAAATCAACAAAAAAATAATCAAATGTATTAATAGAGAGAATAAGGTGAACAGAGGACACAACATAATGAAGCAATAAACATTCAATAGGAATCACTGCTACATTGTACAAACCTACTTATAATACCTCTATGATACCCCCTTTCAACCTTTCTTCACATAAGAAGAAAGAAAGAAAGAAGGAATTGGGAAAAGATAACTTATCTAGGTAGTTAATATCTATTTTTCGTTAAGATCACAAACTTATCTAGGTAGTTAATATCTATTTTTCGTTAAGATCACCATCTTACACTAGGTAGTTAATTTCATCACATAAGAAGAAAGAAAGAAAGAAAGAAAGAAGGAATTGGGAAAAGATAACTTATCCAGGTAGTTAATATCTATTTTTCGTTAAGATTGCCATCTTACACTAGGAAAAAGCCAATTCATTTCCATCTTTATGCTGTATTTGATCAAACAAATACTTCACAGAACGAAGACATATAGCCAAACATCCTAGTATTGACTTAAAAAAATCAAATCATTGCTTAAAGGAAATACTGATTTTCTTCCATTTGATTTAGAAATTATTATGTTTCTCACGCTAGTAAAAACTCAGCTAATGCCACGTTCAAGGAAATGTCCAAACAACACAAACGATAATAACCAAAACCAACTCCAGATGAAGTAAAAATAAAACAAAAAAAAAAAAAATCAGTAACGAAGGCTTGTTCAGTCCCTTCATTAAAAGTACGGCCCTAAAATTTTGACCACCATAGGTAAAAAAGGGTAAAATCCAATGCTATAAAATTTAGCAATTAAAGCATAACCACAACCATAAGCTCTACTCTTATTCGAGTTCAGTAAACAGAGATATTTACTCATTAATCAATCATGAAACATCTAAAAAGAACGACTTACTCATCACTTCTAACTTCTCAATCTGCTCCATGATTGCCTGAGGATCCTTCTTCAAAATCCCCACCTCCCTCACCTTCTTTCTTTCCTTCTTGTTCTGTTATAACATATAAAACACCAACCACGATTTAAACATTCAAATGTACGTGAATGCTAAAGCCGAGACAAGACTTATATTTATAAAGTCAACTCCAAAGTAAGCGAAATAAAATTATCCAATCTACTACTATGTTTTTTTTTTTTTTTCCAATTTTGAATAAATAAAATTCAACAGCTTATTTAAGGCGAATATATTTTGAATAAATAAAATTCAACAGCTTATTTAAGGCGAATATTAACTTTAAAGAAAATAATTTCCCCAGGGTTCTTCGGAAATTCACTTTTTTTAAGTAAATATTAAAAGAACAGAAAAAAAAATCAATTTAGATGACATCTTTTTTCCTTACCCTTTCAAACCGAAACAAAGAAAAAAAAAGCCAACAGGAAGATCGAATTGAATCCGAAACAATTAAAACCAAGAATTGAGTATCATTGAAGTAAAAAAGGAAGCAGAAAACCCTGAAAAGAAACGGAAAGAAGTAGGATTGTACCCGTTTAAGTTCTTTCTTACGAAGCTCCTTACGGTAGGCATCCGTAGGGTTCATAACTTTGCCCCCTTTCGTCGTCTTCATCTTCTGTTTCTCTTTGAAGCTCTCTCTTCTTCACAAATTTTCTTAAATCTTTTAGGGCTTCTTTCTCCTCCTGCTTGTTATTATTCCGATTTCAAATTAGGGGGAAGAAAATCAATCGGCCTACGATGTTTCGGATATACATATTATTTTTACTGTCAAAATTACGGTTTTCTCCTTAGCTTACTGAAGCTTGGGTTGGGCTTAAACTTTTTCAATGGCCGGGCATTTTCATATTTACGCCTATCCTTCCTTCAGGCCCAAATAATTATTTTTTGGATTAAATATTAATTTGGCCCCTGAGCTACACCTCATCCAACAATATGATATCTCAAGATATTTTTATCAATTTGGTACCTATACTATTTCGCCATCTCCCAAAGTTGTCCATTTCGTTACAGAATTATGACATGGCAAGACTGACCAATAGTTAGTGACACGTGTCCGATTTTTTAGAAATAGAAAAAGCATAAATGACATGAATTTTACACGTCAAATAAATGGTGGAATTTAAAAGAAATAATTGTGGCTTTTGTTTTTTTCAATTTCCTTTTAGCATATTCATTCAAAAAAATAAATTCGTTTGACGTTGAAATTACTAATATGGTATATGAATTATAGTTAAAATATAATTTAATTTTTTTAAATTTTTCTTAATAATATTCTAAACAAATTTAAAAACTTAAAATTAAATATAAAATATTAAAAATATATTAAAAAAGCCCTTAAGAAAATGCAAAAAAAAAAAGAAAAACAATTAAACCCATGTATGCCACACGATTGTATGCCACACACGGTTGCATGACATGGCCATGTGGCCTATTGGTTTTTTGTGCAAGTTTGTCCACACAGTCATAGTGAGTTATACGGCCTAGCGACACGGCCGTGTTTCCCTGAATTACACGGGCATAGTTTGATACACGATTTGACCGCACAGTCATGCCCTTGAGCCACACGGGCTGAGCTCTGTTGCACGGCCTGACCACACAACCATATGACCCATATTTTCACTTTTTACTTAATTTTTTGTAAAAATTTCAGTTTAGTCTAGAATTGTTCTCAATTTGTTTTAAATGCTTCACATGCTTGATTTAAGTCCGGATATGATTGAATAACATGGAAATGGTTGTAATTGAATTATGAAATGAATTATTTGGTTATCTATGACTGGGTAGTGAACAATGTTAATGTTTTACTGTTTTAATACCTTATAGCTCGGGTAGGGCAACCGAATCAAGTATAGGGTGTTAAATTCACACCCAAATTAAGCCCTGCTGTTAACTAAAATAATTAATTAAGCTCCTCTATTAACAGTTTCCATCATTGACCATATTGACCGTTAAAATAAATTAATGGACCAATAAAATAGTGACACGTGACAGTTTAATATAATACTTTTACATTAAAATGATTAAAAAATCAAAAAAAAATATTAAAAAAACATAAATATTATTTTTTTAAGGGAAAGTGGGTTATTTTTTATGAATAAAACAATAAAATACATAAGAAACGGTCTACTAACTAAAGCAACAAAGGAAACAAAACAAATAAAACAAAGTAACTCATCAATGAGTTGGCCGTCATTCAATGAACTTAGACCTTTTCAAATTCCCAATTCCATGACCATCTTAGCAGAACATGGAAAAACTCAAACAACACTGTCCTCTTCAGCAAAGCCTTACGTCGTTCCCCTCCCATTATCCCAAGTCCAGCAACCCAAAAACATCTGAATCTCCAAACCAATAGCACAACCTTCCCCCAAGAAACCTACCCTTTCACCAATCCCACTCAACCTCAGTCCCCATCCCAGCTCCCCCACCATGAAGACACCCATCATTCAACCGACGCCTAAATACGATCCCTACCCCTTCCCACCCTCCAAATTATTCAAGAACCCACTCAAGGGACTTAGCTTAACCTTCGATCAGAACTTTTAGGTGCTACATTGACCATTTCTCCTCCCAACTCCCCCGTGCCGACCATGTCGGTCCATTTCCACCATGGCCCTAACAAAATCAGGCACATTCCCCACCAAGTAAGCACTCCCACCCCTCCTCAACCCCTCTTTTGCTAATATATGAGCAACTGTATTTGCATATCTGGAAACATGTCTATATGAACACCTGCTAAACATCTCTACTTTAATCTTAGCATCATAAATATAGGCCCCTATATCCGAACCATCATTTATGCATGATCTCATTTTTTAATCATCGACAGAGCATCACCTTCCAGAATCACCTCTCGAAATCCTAAATCAACCCCCAAGCTCAACGCTTGAAGACAAACGAGGGCCTCCATTGCAAACCCCGTAGGTATGTGGCAATTAACAATTTCTCTCGAACCCACCACTTGACCCCGTCCATTTCTGACAACAATCCCTGTACATGACCTCATTCCTTTTCCATTGAAGGCAACATCATAATTTATTTTAAGAAAAGGAGAATCCGGTGGCCTCCACCTCTCATACTCAATCCTTCCGACAGGTAACTTATTCTGCATTGCGTCATTTTCATTCATATCATTCTCAACCTTTTTTTAATACATCCTGTGGTAGAAGAATCACCTTGTCATGGATCAGCCTATTCCTCGCAGACCAAATAAACCAGAGGGTACAAACCACAATTCTGCATATAGTACTTGGGACCATGGAAAAAATATACGTAAGTCATTCTTGTAAAGATGCATTAGCTATATTTTCAGGCCATCTCAAATCTAACATTCTCCATATTTCCTCTACAGAAGAACAATCTCTAAATATATGTTCAATAGTCTCTGCGCCACCTGTACATTTTGGACACAGTTGAATTCCTCAACCTCTTATTCTACAAATTATGATATTTAGGAATGTAATTTTTAAAGATGCACCAAACTGTAATGTTTATTTCTCTGGTAAATTAATTTACCAAAGGTTTTTGTAAAATGCTCTGTAATTATAGTAAGTACCAAGCACCTCAGGTGAAATATCCTCGTGAAGGAAGATATTGTAAGAACTCTGCACTGCAAATTCACCCGATAGTTCATCACCCCAAACCACCATATCGTCTAGTAGATTCCTAGCAAGAGGAATATATCTGACTCTCTTCGCAACCTCATCAGTCAAATGCGAGGTGAGTTTCTGTTCAATCCACTGCCTCGTTTGAGGATTAATCAAATTCGATACTAGCCTTACTAACGTATTAATTTCTGGAACTGGTATTCTCTTTTCTGGCAAGCTAGGGACCCACATATCTTCCCAAATCCTTATATTTGTGCCCGACCCCACCGCCAGCACAAACCTAAATTGAGCAATCCTCGGGCAGCCCAAATGCTTTTGTAGCTATATGAAGGGTAAGCACCAAGATTAGCATTCAAAAAATTCATTGACGGATATTATTTTGCTTCGAGTGACCTCGTTAAAAGGGAATTCGAAAACTTAATCAAACGCCATCCATGTTTTGCAAGTAAGGCAATATTGAATTTTGCCAAATTACGAAAGCCTAACCCCCCATTCTCTTTTAGCTGACACATTTTCATCCACTCGCACCAATGGATACTCTCTTTCCCCCATGTTTCTGCCACCAAAATTGACTAATAATTCGTTCAAACTCCAACAAAATGGCGTAAATAATAAGAAACATGACATAGCAAAGGTAGGAATAGCTTGCAACAAACTAGTAATACGACTTCTTAAACGGTCCTTTAAGACCTGAAAAGCCAATTTTTTATTTCTACCACCATGTTGGGTAAACCCAAATAACACTCTTGATCAGTAAAAGAACAGACCCCTAAACACAACTGTAGCCTCACTATTCTGCTCATTCACATTAGTGCTAAAGTAGACAACATATTTGTTGAAATTAACACATTGACCCGATGAATTCTGATACTCAACTAAAATTTAATTCAAACACTGTAACACCTCTAACTCGTATCCGTCGCCGAAACAGGGTTATAGAGCATTATCGGGGTTTATGGATCAATTAGACAAAAATTTCAAATGTTTCATTACATATCAATACTTATAATAAAACCAATCAAAACATATATATCGACTTTTAAACGAGCCCTCAAGACCCGAAATACGTATTAAAAACAAGTCAAGACTAAATCAGAAATTCAGAGAATTTTTTTTAAATATTTAAAATTTTCAAAACTGCAGGGGTCACACGGGCGTGTGGCCAGGCCGTGTGACTCACACAGTCAGGAGACATGCCCGTGTCTCAGGCCGTATGAGAATTCGAAATAGGGACACACGGTCATGTAACTCTCTAACTTAGTTTACACGGCCAAGTCACACACCCATGTGCTAGGCTGTGTGAGCATACTGACTTGCATTTCTTAAAAAGATACAGGGGACCGTGTGTTACTTAGCCGTGTGTCACACATGGCTGAGATACACGCCCGTGTCTCTACCCGTGTGAACGAAAATAGGTCATTTTCTAAGCCACATTTCTCACCCAAATTGACACCAACCTAGCCTCAACAATTTACACATCAACAAGCCATAATAAGGCATTCAACACAAGTCTTAAACATGTATTATGACTACATACAACCAATATACCCTTAGGTACCTCAAATGATAACTTAAAAATGTGTCCACCAAATATCCAAACTTACCTAATTAATTTACCTAACCAAGTTACCAAAGTTTACTTTAACTCAATTATATACATACGTATATCACTATACTAAAATCACAATCATACTTTAATTTCATACCAATATGTATGTTGGTTATATAAACAAAATATTATTATTAATATTTACATAAGTTAAACTGTAATGACCCGAATTTTATAGTTATCGAAAAAGTACATTTTCGGGTCTCCATTTCTGAAAAATGGATTCGTAAATATTTATTAAAAAATATATACTAAATGTAACGTCCCCTAACCCTATACTGTCGTTAAAACAGGGTTATGAGACATTACCAGCCAGTACAGTCCAATTCCGGTCATTAATTAAAATAAATATTCACACCCGTCCTAGTTTTAAGATGTCATTCCTTTAATGGGCCCTCGCGGTCCAATATGAACAGTAAATTCAATTCGGGATTAATTTAGAATCACTACGAATTTTTAGTAAATTTCAAAATTCATACTACATACCGTTGCCAACCATAATTTACTCATTTCATCAATACTTCTACAACCTAAATGACTCTCATAAAACATCCTAGGTACATGTCATTACCAATACTCAACATATTTTACCTCATTGAATTCGGGATCGGCCTGGGATGCTGATTCAACAGTCTAACCTTAACTTAACCTGCGCACGGAAACAAACCGTACGCTGAGTATGGTATACTCAGTGGTATTTCTATAATCCGAACATTTAATAATATAAAAAATACTTAAGATCATAATAACAATTACAATTATTCAATTATTTATTTCATAGATAAATTTCAACTACTTACCATGTAAATTTATTACAAATCATATAATAAAACACAATAACATAATTGTTCAATTCTTAAATAAATCCATTATTATTTACTCCATTCTTTCACTTACTATTCGGTATAGCTTTCCTTAATTTATTCACAATTCAATATCATTAAACTATATTCAACTATACACTTATCAATCATATTTCATTTTAATTCATTTCAATAACAGCCAATTTCATTTATATCATATCAACTTACTATCCCTGATAGCTTTCACTATATACAAACGATTCATATATTTCAAATCACATTTCAATTCATCAAGTGGCATCATATATCATCAATTCGAACTCCAATCATTTCATGAACCTTTGGTTCATATTTTCAATTTCATATCTAAATTTTCAATTCTCAATTCAATTTCTCGTTTCATTTCAATAGCTTGATCAATCAAATTTATTCGATTTATCTTTCACTTATTTACCCCTATTAACAAGACTCGGACCTTGGCGGATACACGGATCCAACCAATCACATTAGTTTGGCACCCGATTGCCTCATCGGATAGTTCAAGCAAAGTTGACACCAGTGTCTCTCATCGGCCTAGCCAAGAAGAAAGTTGGTACCAGATACCTTATCGAATCTATCCGAAGAAATATAATGACACCCAGATGTCTCATCGACTCGAGGTCAAGTATCCCTAAGCTTTTCCAATCCTATGGCATGCCAACTATATCCGACCTAGCCCGATATTGTTAATAGGGTATTTGATTCACTTTCTCGATTCAATAATTCTTTCATCAATATGCCATTCTGATAATCACATATATTCACCCATTTTCACAATTCATACAATTTCATTCAATTCAACAATATATTTCAATTATTCACATTAATTCATAATTCAATACAATTCAAATCACTTTTCAATATCAAATATTCAAATATCACAATCTCATATTTTCATATCAATTTCATCATATTTCTAATCAATGTATTTTCATATAACATTCATTCAATATTCAAATTTTTACATAAATCATATATATTATATAATTCAATCAATATAAATTCAATCAAAATAATTTCAATCAATATAAATTCAATAAATTCATCGCATACCAAAATCAATCCATTCCAATTGTAAAACATCATAATTCTAACACTAACAATTGCCATATGTATATAAATATAACAAATAATGACTAAGTTCGGATTATAGAAATACAAACCGTAGTTTCTGAGCTAACTCCCGTTGACTTTGTTTTGTCCTTTCTTAGCCGAGATTTCCGGTACCACATTGACTACGAAAGTAATACAATTCATAATCATTAATACATTACTAATTTATATCTTGAGTTACAAAATTCTAAATTAAGATCCGCTAATTTCTCCTGAAACTAGACTCACAAATCTTCTTACCATAAAATTTTCAGAATTTTTCGTTTAGCCATTAAGTACAGTTTATTATTTAAATTCACCCTTATTCTGCTGTCTGACAGTTTCGACCCTTTCTCACTAAAAATTAATTATCTCACAGTACAGAACTCGGATAATATTCCCGTTGATTTCTCCTGAAAATAGACACATTAGGGATTCTAAAAATATAACTTTAAGCCTCTAATTATTTTTCTCCAATTTTTGGTGATTTTCCAAAGTCATAACAGGGGAACCCGAATTCATTCTGACCTTGTCTCACAAAATTCATTATATCTCATAATTTACAATTCAATTGCTTATACCGCTTCTTCTATAAGAAACTAGACTTAATAAGCTTTAATTCCATATTTTATTCATTCTCTAATTCAATTTCTAAAATTTTTGGTGATTTTTCAAACTTAGACTACTGCTGCTGTCCAAAATAATCTTAGTACAAAATGTT
Source organism: Gossypium longicalyx (assembly GCA_025698465.1). NCBI lineage: Eukaryota > Viridiplantae > Streptophyta > Magnoliopsida > Malvales > Malvaceae > Gossypium > Gossypium longicalyx. The sequence continues at coordinate 74,113,081 of CM047001.1, forward strand.
GATTTTCTACTTTTAATTTCAATTTAATCCTAACTAAATTCACTTACTTTTCTATCTTAATTCATACTTTATTTCTACTCAATTTTTAACCAAACTTAGACATAATTATCTATTTTTCATCATAAAACCATAATTTCGAAATTATTTCAATTTAGTCCTTAAAGCATAGAGGTGTGCATGGGCCGGGCGGCCCGGCCCTGCCCGAAGGCCCGCCCGAAAATGGGAGGGTTTGGGTAAAAATATAGGCCCAAAAAATGGGCTTGGACAAAAAATGAGGCCCGTTTAGAAAACGGGCCGGGCCTCGGGTTATTTTTAAAATTTTTTTATTTTTAATTTTAAATAACTTTAGTACTTTTACTTTACTTTTTTTGTTGTTTTGATGTTATTTTGATATTGTAAAACTTTTATTATTAATATAATTTAATTCTTAATTTAGTTTTAATTTGTTTCAATTTTTCAATTTTAATATAATTACTTTTTATTATATTTTTAATTTATGTATTATTTTAATAATTATTTTAGTGTCATTTTTTATTTATTTTTTTGTTTTAATTTTTGTTTTTATGTTTTAAATGTATTTGATTTATTATATTTTAAAGTTTTTTATTTAATAAAAAAAGCAAAAAAAATTTAATATGACCGGGCCAGGCCGGGCCGGGCTCGGGCCTACCATTTTTTTCTCGGGCCGGGCTTGGACAAATTTCCAGCCCATATTTCGGGCCGGGCCGGGCCCGGGCCTTGAAAATGGGCCGAAATTTTTTATGGGCCCGGCCCGGCCCGGCCCATGCACACCTCTATTAAAGCATAAAACTTATGAATCACTTTACAATTCAATCCTTATTTCATTTCTAACTTGAATTTCTATCAATTTAGCCCTTAATTCATCTTCTTGTTCAACATGAACAATGTCTAATAATCTAATAACTTTCAAAATATCAACTTAACTTCATCAAAACCTTGTTCTAAAGTTTCTAAAACATCAAAATTAAGTAAAAAGGGCTAAATTGACATACCTATTAAAATTTAAAGCTTCAAAACCTTGATTTTCCCTTTTCTCCCTTTCTTTCTTTCTTTCCTTTCTTTCTCCCCTGCTCTTCTCTATTTCGTTTTGCTTTGTTTCTCTTTTTCATTTCTTTTATTTCATTTATTTCTTGTTTTTATTATTAAACTATTATAATATTTATTATTTATACATGTGTATCTTTATTAATACACATGTATTTATTTATCACCTTACACTTGTCATAATTTTTATTTATTTAATATAAAATATTATTAATATAATAAACTTTAATTATTATTATTTTACTTATATAATAAGTAAATACACATGTATAATACATGTGTACCATTTATATTTGTACACATTTAACTTATTTTAACCATACATTTGTCACCCCTTTTTGGCTTATTTACTTCTTTAGTCCATTCACTTTTATTTATTCTATAATTAAACTTTCACTCTTCATTCAATTTAATCATTTTATCTAATTATCCTTAATTTAAGTTAATTCACTTCATTAAACTTTAAATTAAGCACTCACTTAACTTCGTAAATATATATATATATTTTTTAATAAATATTTATGAATCCATTTTTCAAAAACGGAGACCCGAAAATGTACTTTTTCGATAACTATAAAATTCGGGTCATTACATAAACTTTGACTAAGATCATACAAAAAAACCGTATTTAAGTTTCAAAAACTACCGAGATAAGCTGGATAGTGTGACTTGAGTGCTGACCCGATCGTCTAACCTTCCGAAAATCTACAAAGGCATTAAACATACAAATAAGTTTAATGAAGCTTAGTAAGTTAGACGGGTTAAACAAAAATTTTACCAAACCTACTATAACAAGTCAAATAAATAAAATCATTCATGTCAATTCCCTATCATTCACAACTTCAATTGAATAATACATTCGTATTCAAATCAATACAAAAATAAATAACATGTCTTTCAAATTCATTAAATAAATCACTTTACCGAAATCTTTCCATTTGAAGAACTACTTACGGATAAGAGTACATCGTCAACAGAAGATCATAAGAGCTAGTAGTCCCGGATACGCCAACAGAAGCTCATAAGAGCTGAACAGAAAGTAAAACACGAGAGTTTGCAACAAATGCTGAACCTCGGTTTACTTGAGAAAAATATCGTTGTCTCCTTCCAATACCATCATACATCAAAATACGAATGTACTCAAATCTCGCATTTCATTCAAACCAAATATCCAATTTAATATTATAATTCTAACAATAATTCATTTTTTTAACAATAGAATAAATGCATAATACCATTTCATCAAATTTATGCAAATATTAAATTTTAACCGTACGAACTTACCTGGATTGAATTGTAGTAATTGTAAAAGTTCAGGGACTATTCTGTTATTTTTTCTTTTTCACGAGTATCTATGAGATCTTGATCTAAAATATAAAATTATTCATTTATTAGCATATATTTCATTTCCAATTCATTTTACAGTTAATACCCTGTTATTTTTCAAATTTACACAATTACCCCAAACTTTTACAATTTAATCCCTTAATTAGTTAATCTATTAAATTAACTAATTTTCTCAATCAATAATCTATCCAAATATTCTAGGCCTTCATACAACCCCTAATAAATTCAAAATTCACTATCAAACCCTAATATTTTAACCTTTTCACAATTTAACTCTAAAATTAATATTTAACAAAATCACTTTATAAAATCATCATACAACATAATCAAAGCTCTAAATCCATGTTATTCATAAAAAAAATCTAATATTTATCAATGAAAATTTTCAAAATTTTTAATAAAATCAAAAACAAAGGTATGGTTTAGTTGGACCTAATTGTAACAATCTCAATAACATAAAAATTATAAGAAACGGGTAAGAATTGAACTCACATGAAGCAAAAAAAATGAAAAACCAGCTTAAACTCTCTCTCCTATGGCTGTTTTGGCTGAAAATTGAAGAAGAAATGTTTAGAAAACATTTAAATTTAATTTTTTTTATTTTTAATTTCATCAAAATTATCATTTTGCCATTGAATCATTTTATTTTATTATTTTCTCATCATATGACACCTCATCTTTTAATTTAGGTTTATTTTTTACTTAAGTCCTTCCTATATTATTAATCAAGCCATTTAATCACTTAATTATTATAATTACCAAGTTTTGTACCTTTTTCAATTTAGTCCTTTTTAATTAATTATGTAACAACCTAATTTTCAGTGGTGTCGGAACAGTGATTCGAGATCACTAAATCCGACAAATGAGTAGAAAATATTATTAATTTAGTGAGTATAAGTTAAATGTAAAGTTAGGAAAAATTTTGAAATAGAGAATAGTGTACTAAAAATAAATATTAAAATAATTAGAATTGAAAACGAGGTATCGAGACCTCGAGAATTTTAAATCGAGTCATAAATATTTTTATAAATATTTATGGAGTGTTAATAAGTTAGTATTAAAGTTTCGTCGAGAAATTTTAAAGTTCTGATAGTTAATTGAACAAAAAGGACTAAATTGTACCAAATGCAAAATTGTGGGAAATGATTAAATAGCTTAAATGATAAAAGAAAGAGAATTTAAAAGGCAAATAGACCCAAGTTCTATTTGGGCTGGACGGCAAGGGCATGAAATCAGCAAGAAAATAAGAAGAATTAAGGGAAAAATTGCAAAATTGCAAAATTTACTTAATAAAGCTAGGACTAAAGTGGAATTATCTAGATTTCTCTTTAATTTTCTGCATTCTCATCAGCAAAAAACGCCATGGAAGAGTTCTCTTAAGCTGGTTTTTCATATTTTTACTTCAAGTAAGTTCAATTCTTGATTATTTCTTGAAATTTTTGTGTTTTTGGGACTTTTACAACTAGGTCTTGTTGAATTCATTAGTTTTTGATTCTATGAAAGAAATTTAAAGTTTCTATGAATATCTGCAGGAATTATATGATGATTTGATATGAAATTAGAGCTTTAAATTGTTTATATGCTGATTTTATTGAAAGAATTGAATAGAAAGTGAATGTTTGGGACCTAACTATAAAAGAGTTTGAAGTTAGATTTTTATGTGGAAATTCTGAATTTCAATAGTTATGAAATAACTTATAATGTCTAGTAAAAGTATTAATTTAGAAAATTTTCTTAATTGAGAGGTTAATTGAGCAAGGACTGAATTGTATGAGTTGTGAAATTTGGGACAAAATGGAAATCAACATTTTGCACTAAAACTGTTTTTAACAGCAGCAGTAGTCTAACTTTGAAAAATCACCAAAAATTGTATAAATGAAATTAGAGGATGAATAAAATATGAAATTAAAACTTATTGAGTCTAGTTTCTTATAGAAGAAATGATGTAAGCAATGGAGTTGTAAATCATGAGATATGATAAATTTTGTGAGACAAGATCAGAATGATTTCGGGTTCACATGTTCTGACTTTGTAAAATCATCAAAAATTGGATAAAAATAATTAGGGGCTTAAATTTATATGTTTAGAATCCTGAATGAGTCTGTTTTCAATAGAAATAAACAGAAACATCATTCAAATTCTGTACGAGGAGATAATTAATTTTTAGTGAAGAAGGATCGGAACTGTCAGATAGCAGAACAGGGGAGACTTCAATGAATAAATTGTATTAATTGGCCGAACTAAAAATTATGAATTTTTTATGGTAAGAAGACATATGAGTCTAGTTTCTGAAAAAATTTATGGATCTTAATTTGGAGTTCTATAGCTCAAGATAAAAATAATTTAGTGACTATGACACGAATGAATAGCTTGAATATTCACATAAGTAAATAGTGAAAATTATGGATAATGTTACTTACAAGTGTGTTATTTATACTAAGGATGTGGATGGAGAGGAGGAGGAAAAATATACATATATATAAATGAATGACTTGTGTATAAATTGATCACATGCCCGATTATAATCGATAAGTGTTGAATTAGAAATGATATAATGTTTTATTTGGAATATTTATTATGAAATTATGATTATCGTTATAATACAAAAATCGAACTTCTGAGTTTATATGGCTAAATTTTAGTGATCATTTGTTAATTTTATGAATTTCATGATGTGTTATTTCATATGTATTGATGATAAAATCGTGAATAATGTAAAAGCATGAAAATTGAATAAATGATCAAATTGAGCATTTCAGTTCAGTGACAAGATGAATTGAAGGAAAAGACCATGGTTGGACCATGGCAACAAGTGATAAGTGATAGCTTCAACTATACTTATCTGATCAAGGACAAGTGAAAGTGATAAGTGATAGCTTCGGCTACACTTATCTGATCAAGAACAAGTGAAAGTGATAAGTGATAGCTTCGGCTACACTTATCTGATCAAGGACAAATGATAAGTAAAAAGTGGTAGCTTCCACTGACGATCGATGAAAAGTGGTAGCTTCGGCTACCTGATCATCGGCTACTTGATCAGTGAAAAATGGTAGCTCTGGCTACCTGATCAATGAATAGTGGTAGCTTCGGCTACAAGTGACAAGTAATTTTTGTGTAAGACCATATTTGGGATATGACATTGGTGTTATATGTGTATAAGATGTAAGACCATAGTTGAGCTATGACATTCTAGTGAAAAGACCATAGCTATGCTATGGCATCAGTGATTATCAGTGAAATTCAGTGCATACCGGTGCAGACCAATTCCGTAAGATGTTCACTAATTTGAAGAAGTTTGGTAAGTATTACATGGAATTATGTGACATAAGGAAATACGAGTTGATGAGACATGAGCATAAAACTTGGTTGATGAATGAGTTCATTTGTGATTATATATTTCTACGCCTTGAGTGTATTATCCGTATGAATTGGTAGTTCGAAATGAAATATCATGAAAACGTACTTGAAATACATTGGTATGTCTTGTATATGCTATTTGAATTCATAAATGTGGAAAGTAAATGTATGTGGAAGTATGAGATGATGATATCTGTACATGGAATTTATTGATGAATACGTACATCCAAATTTATATGATAGATTTTAGTGAACATTGAAATTGAGCTCAATAAGTGATTTGGCAATTTAAATCGTGATTGGTAGGAAGAGTTAATGAATTGAATATTTATGAATTGTTACACGTATTTGTCTGAAATACGAGGAAGTGATGGTAATTGATACATGGAAATATGAAACTATGATATATATAAAAACATGGAATATGTTTGATAAATGTGTTCATTCATAATTATGGAATTATGTACCTCATGTATGCTATTTGCATAAAGATGATATTTCAAATACTTTGGTGAATAAAGCTTAAATATGAAATAGTATGAAATCGAAGCAAATTGTTATGAAAATGTATTTAAATTATCTGCAAGTGTTTCGTGCTTCTCGGTAATGCCCCGTACTCTATTCCGGCAACGAATACGGGTAGGGGGTGTTACAAATTAACTATCAAAGCGTTAAAATTTTTCAACGAAACTTTAATAATACCTTAATAACACTCCGTAAATATTTATAAAAATATTTACGGCTCAATTTATAGAAACGAGGTTTCAATACCTCACTTTGTAAAACCACTTGACCTAATAAATCATTATAAAACACAAATTACCAATTCAAAAACCTTTTTAAAACCATATTTGACTCGTAAATATTATTTACGAACTTACTCGCCGGATTTGGTGGCTTCGAACCACTGTTTCCGACATCACTTAAAAATTGGGCTATTACAGACATATTGCACTAGTCACAATTGCTTCTCCAAACAGGACATAATCATCAGCAAACAATAAATGGGATATTTCTGGACCCTCCGACAAATCTTAACCCCTTTCACCATATTCTTCCTAAGTTCCATACGTATAAGGGAAGACAAATTAGAAACAAATAATGACTAAGCGGATTTCCTTGCCTAAGACCTTTTTCAAGAGAAAACAACCTTCTCATTTCACCATTTAAGGTCGTAGAATAAGAAATAATACTAATACAATGAACTATAAAGTCAACCCAACTTCTTAAGAAACACATTTGCAACATCATTTTTGCTAAAAAAACTCCTACTCCACCCTGTTATACGCTTAGCTCATATCTAGTTTAAGAGCAAAATGACCTTTTTTACCCAACCTCTTACGTTTATATGCATTAAAATTTTTGTAAGAAAGTAGAATATTATCCATTATTAACCTACCTAGAATAAAAGCACTCTGCGCTTTATCTACACACAAATGCAACACATTCTAGAACCTATTCACCACTATTTTTGAAATAATCTTATACAAAACAGAACATAAATTGATAAGGCAAAACTGTTGTATACACATAGGGTCACTGGTTTTCAGAATAAGAATAAAAGTTGTTTTATTTATGTCCGTGATGAACTTACCATCATTTAGCACCTCAAGAAAATAATCACCAACCTCTTGCCCCACTATATGCCAATAATTTTAATAAAACAGAGCAGGAAGACCATCCGACCTAGCCACTTTCATTGGTCCCATAGATTTTAACGCAATAAGAATTTCCTCACTCTCATATCTAGCATTCAAACACACATTCATCTCCTCAGTAATAAAAGGATCCACCCCTTCTAAAATATTATTAGAATTCTCCTCCCCTTGTGATGTAAATAAACGCACGAAATAATCATTCGCAATGTTGAACAAACCATCTCCTTTTGTAACAAATTTACCATCTCCTCCCATTAATCCCTTAACCCTGTTAAGTCTCCATCTTTGCGACGCAAAGCGATGGAAAAGCCTGTATTACTATCTTCCAACTTTAACCAATTTGCACGAGCTCGTTGTTCATAGTATAGCTTATCCTTATCAATTTCAAGGTTCATTTCTAGCTTTGTTCCTAACAGATTAGAGAGATTCTCTTCATCCCTATCCCCATCATTAAGAGCACTTAATCGATCGTGTAACTTCCTAAAGCGCCCCCTTTTTCATTTCAAACAATTTTCCCAACAATTGAGTCCCGAACACACCATCAATAACCGTTGAGGAATACTTCCTACATTATTTATCCATAAACACTGAATCTCAACTTCACACAACTCTTCCAACATCCAACATGCTTCAAAACAGAATCCCCCCACTCTTTGACGTGTAACCTCCTGCAAAGTATCTACCAATAGCGGACAATGACCAAAGAATGAATGAGACAGATGCCTCAATGAAAAAGTAGAGAACCTCTCCTAGCACACAGCGTTAGCAACCATCGGTCCAATCTCTCTCTAATGTTGTTTTTGGCAAAATTCCCCCTCTTCCAAGTGAACCAAGGTCCCACATAACCCAAATCCTCCAACTGGCAACCACTTAACACATTATGAAATTTTTCCATACATCCCTTATCCCTTGGAATACCCCATTTCATCTCAAAAGAGTAGAGGATCTCATTAAAGTCCTATACCAACCAGGGCAAATGTTGATCCTACTTTAAGAAACGTAAAAGATTCAATGTCACAGACCAATAACGCATATCAAGTGAGCCATAAAACCCTGTCAATCTTTATTTTTCACTATTTATATCCCCTCGATCTCAACATCAATATGATTTCTCGAAAAACTCCTTAACTTTACCGATACATCTACTTTCTAGCCCAAACTAAGCCCTCCCCTGGTTTTACCCGCCCTCACCTTAATACCATGAACAAAACCACCATTCTTACGTACCTTTTTTCCATTTTATTTGAATCAAGATTTATCTCCATAAAGAAGACGATTTGAGGATTATAAGGTTTCAGCATGTGCAAAGCCTCCTCATAGCTCGTGAGCTCCCCAATCCATGAAGATTCCAACTCATGATCTTTATTGCTGCCGACCGACCAGCCTCTTGGCGGAAATCGATGAATTATTTTGACAAGCCAAAAAAAGCTCATCCGTTTTCTCCTTAGAATTCGAAAACTTATAAACCATACCAAAGAAATATATAGTTCTTTGTCTCTTCTTCCTATCAGAACCCTCAATCAGGGAATCCTCTAGATCATAAATCATAGGATCCTGCCTCGTACTAGTAACAGAGCCCTTCTGTCTCTCTTTATCACCCGAAGAGGCACCCTTTAGATTTATTCCCAGAATCAGATTAATCATCTACCAATTATGTAACACTCCTTAACCCCGAACCGTCATAGGAACAGAGTTATGAGGCATTACCGGACATATCAGACAACTTACGAATAATTCGCAAATAAATAACATTCATAGCATAATTTAAACGAGACTCATTCAAGTACTCCAAATTTTTTTTTTATAAATTTCGACAGCATTTCCCCTTATTTTTACATAAAAACCCTTGCAAATTAAAAAAACCGTATTTATTTCAAACATACCAATTCAACCAACTCATTTCATATACTCATTTTCTATTCTAATTACCCTCTAATCAAACTCAATCAATATAATATCAATTTAAACTTATTATTGTACTAATTAAATTGAAATGGATAAACTCTTTCATTATATAAACTTGTATTACTAACATTTTTAACCATTTGTATTCAAAACATAATAACCTTTATACACATCCTATATACATGCCACATTACCAAGAGAAAATATTCATCACCAAAAGTTTGCTGAAGTCGGGTCTGACTTTGGATGCGATTCAATGCCAACTTCTACAACTCGCAGACGGAAAACAACCATGACTGAGTATGTATATACTCAGTGATATCACTATAATTTAATTTATAATTAAATACATTAAATCACACACATACTTTTACATTACAATTATCATCACCTAATGAACAACTGAATCTCTGTTATGTTATCATTCGATTATACATATATATATATATACCATTCTTATTTCTTTTCTTTTTTTTTTAATTCTCACATTTCACATATGCCATATCATTCAAATTTAGTTTTATCAGTAGATTTATCTCATTTGTCCCTATTAACTTGACTCGGACTCGGCGAATACACAAATTCCAACCAACACACCAGTACGGCACATTGTGCCTTAACAATCTGACATACCTAAGCGATGTCGATACTTCGCAATGAAGAATAAAGATATTCAACACACAAAGTATTGCATCCATAATAATAAGAATGATAACAATGATTCGACACACAAAGTGTCAAATCGGTAACAGTAACGGTAATAGTAGTCGGCACATAAGTGCCTGATTAGTAAGCCGGCAAAAACCCGTACTCTTCCATATCCTATGGCATGCCAACTATATCCGACTAGTCCGACTAGTTAATAGGGTATTCAAATCATTTTTTAGTACAAATTTCCATTTCGATTCAATATTAATTATAATATATTATTTTGATCAATTTTCATAGTAATACAATAATTCGTTTCATCAGAAATTTTACAATTCAATGCAGTATACATAAGAATATTCCGTAATCAATGCAGTATACGTAACAATATTCAGTAATTTCACAGTTCAATTCGGTATTCAAAACAATATTTAGTATTCCATAGTTCAATTCAGTAACAATCTAAATTTTAATACCCAATCACAAATTTTATTAGTTCATTAAATACTTACCTTAAAATACTTACCACTCATACATATTAAATTGAACACATGTTAATAATAAAGCTTGAGTTATAGTGATACAAACCAGAATTCTCTTTGGTTTTAATCTTCGACGATCTTTTCTTTTCCTTTTTGGGCCGATGCTTCAGACTCGATATTAGCAATTTAATTCTGAACCTTGAAACCTAAATTTTACTTTTTCTTCTTTCTCCCCTGTTTCTTCTCTGTTTTCGTTTTCATTTATGTTTCTTTTAACTCATTTGTTTCTTTTATATATAATAATATAATATAATATAATATAATATAAGAATATAATAATATAATATAATATAATAATATACTTAATTATTAAACAAATATATATATTTTAATCAATAAAATCTTTGATATTTTTCCACGTTAAACCGCCTCAGCTATAGGAAATGGTTTAATTTCCTCTTTAGTTTTTCTAGTTTTTCTTTAATCTATAATTAAACTTTTACCCTTATTCAATTTAATCCTTTTTACTAATTATTCTAAATTAAACTAAATTCATTTAATCAAATTTTAATTACACAAACCACTAAACTCATCATTACTCCTAATAATTATTTTTAAACCCGATTCACTAAGTCGAAGGCCCAATAATATACTTTTCCGGTGCCTATGGATTTTGGGTCGTTACAAATTACCTGATCCTGAGAAATTATTATCATTTCTCCCTCTTGACCAATTAATCAAATTCTCTCTCGAAAAACCCTCTCACCCCCATTTCGTAGCCAAATGCTATCTACTGTAACAACTCTTCGTATCAGCGCTCGTAACGAAATGTCCCAACCCTATCCAATTCATCCACCTATTTTTTAAGTCTGACTGGGCAAAAACTATCACTATGACCCAAACATCCACATAGAAAACAAAAAAGTGTGAGTTTCTCATATTTAAACTTCACATATATGTGATTTTAGGAGGAAACTTGGATCTTCTTTCTACATTTCAATAGAGATTTAATATCCAACTACAACCTAACCCACATAAATTGAGTAAAACCCTCACTGGCATGGTTTGAGTCATTCTCCTAAAAAAACTCAATAAAATCCCCTAATTGTCTAGCAACAACCTTAGAGAAGAAACCCGACGGCAAACCATGAATTTGAACCCAAAAGTACTTATAAATCAGCGCCATAATCATCGGGTCTTCATTCTCTTTCAAACGATGAAACACCAATAAATGATTATTGAAAATCCAAGGAGCACCCTTCAAAACTTTCTCAATGTCAACCTTGTGGAAAAAACAAAACAGAAACCTTTTCTCCCCCAGATTTAATATTTGAATACCCCGAACAGATGCCAGAGATTCACTAAAGTGTTAGCATGGTCGGAAAATGCACAACACTCGCCGTAATAAAACAACTTACCAAACAAAGATAAGACAAACTCTCTTGATTCTCTGAAACCCCCTCAACCCGCAAGACCTCATCATCTTCTTCCCCAATACCCAGATCCGCCATTTTATTTTCTGTGAGAACCAGTCAACACATCCAACTGAAAATCAAAGCAGGGAAAAGACGAACAAAACACTAAGCAAAACGTGAAAACCTAGGCAAAAATAATCCTAAAGAGTCCTAAAATAGAACGAGTTATTCTGCAGACAAAATGTGTCATTTGGCAGACTAAGATTAACAATGTTTGTGAAATTTAAATGAAAAAAATTAACAATGTTTGTGAAATTTAAATGCAAAAAACAAAAATATTGTTAAATGTTAAAAAAATATAAAAATGACAAATAGTGTAAAAATATAAAAAAATCTAATTATTTCTAATAATTTATAAAAAATAATAAAAATATTTTAAATTTTATAAAAACACTTAAAAAAACAATTCCAAGAAAATGATGGATTGAAGGTCAGATTCCAGTGACGGTTGCAATGAAACTTGCCATATCGATGATGGAAAATCGACAAAAAGGAAGAAAAACCTAATCTTAAGATCAGTATAGTTAAAAGGAATTAAAACATTATCCAAATTAAAAAAAAAAAAAAAACCACTCAAAGGAAACATCAAATAAGACACATAATCTTTAATTTCTCTTCTTACCATAGGTTTAAGTGTGAAACACCTAACCATGGTAGGCAAGGGGAGAGCACTTATCTATTTTGATGGGGAGGGATCCAATTAATAATTTTACACTTTTTAACCATTAAATCTAAATAAAGTGAGTTAGAAAGAGAGAATTGAGATGATAAAAAGGGAAAGACTTTAAAAGAACTAGCCATATATTTATTTTAATCATTACTAGCTAAACATATTCACCAATCTAATTAAACTAAAAATTAATTAAAATATCGATTCGAAACATTGAAATAATTGACCAGAATACATATTTGTTACTACAACAAAATGCAATTTTAAAATTATACAATGTTTTATCTGAAGAACATACTAAAAATACCCCATCAACGAAACCTAAAAAGAAATCTTTGATAAAGTTCATAATAAAAAAAAGGACCGATAAACGATGAACATCTAGAAAAGATGTTTTCTTTACTCGAACAACATCTGAAAAACACCCTACCAATGAAAACAAAAAATCTGATAAAAGTTTAAATCTCCCAAAATTCTAGTAAAAGATGATTTCTTTGAATGAAGAAAATGTAAAAAAAATATCCAATCAATTACCCCCCCGCCCCCCCCCCCCCCCAAAAAAATCCCATAAACTTATTTAAATAAGAAACGACATTTTAATAATTTTAATTACTGAGTTTGTGCTTGATTGATAATAACACTAATTCAATCAAGGATTTAAATAATATTATTTTACATTAATTAGATAAAGTAAAATTATATTATAAATAAAATATAGTAAAAACATTTTAATTATAATTTGAAAATTTTTATTATAATATTTGAATTATTAATTAAATTAATATATTTTAATTTGTTCCTTAAATAAAAAAGGTGTTTAAAGTAAATGACAGTAGGTACAGCCTTAACCAAAATTAAGCAAGTTGAACTCAACTCCATTATATTACTATCAAACGTGCTGTATTTCCATAAACAAAGATAAAATTCTCAATCCATAATTAAGAGATAAAAGGTAAATAAGCAGCTTATATTACATTGGACCTATGGAAACAGAGCCTTGCTACAGACAAACAGCTCCAGCTCCGTGCATTGTTGGAATTTTATGAGTGAGTCAGACAGGTTTCAGTGCAGTGTCAGGCTTTTTCAAACAATACTTACTTTTAATATGAAATCTGTTTGAATTTTGTTTTTGGGGCACAACAACGGCTACTTCTGCCTGCACCATGTTCTATGAAATCTTTTCTTTTTTAAAAGAAACAGGTTGCCTTTAGTTTTTTGTTCCATAAAATATTGGTCTTGCCTGGTAAAAACACACAACATCTCTCCTCTTTCATTGGTTTAATCAAATTTCAAACCTCCCTATTTATTATACAAAATTTCAAACCTTCCTTCTTTGATAACACTTCCCTGAAGATTGAGCTTGAAAATGAGGGTGTTGTTGAGTTGCCTTTTCTCTTTCATTTTTGCTTCAACCCTTTGGAGCATTGGCTCTTCTGCTCTCACTCTGGATGGTAATAACTAAAATACCCATCACCATTTTAGTGTTTTTTGTACTTAAAGTTTGAATTTTTTTTTATGGGAAAGTAGAGGGAAAGTGCTACACTTTCAGCTTAGTGTTTGAAATGAAGTAAAGTTGAACTTTTTTTTTGTTTTTGTTTTCTATGATCTGATATTTCTGTTTTTATATTGGATTTTACAAGGTTTAACATTGTTGGAGATCAAAAGCACATTGAATGACAGTAAAAATTTTCTTGGAAACTGGCAAGCAACTGATGAAAATCCTTGTAATTGGACTGGCATTTCTTGTTATCCTAATGACCATAGAGTCCGTTCAATGTAAGCCTCCCGTTTACTTCTACTTAGTTTTATTTTCTATTACTTATATATATATATATATATATATATATTCATTCTTACGGGTTGGTTCTACAGCAATCTACCATACATGCAACTAGGAGGTATAATATCTCCCAGCATTGGCAAACTCAAAGGATTACAAAGATTGTGAGTTCAATTCCCATTTTTCAACACTAAATAATGTTAACAAACATTAGGCTGATTTTGATTCTTGTTCTTGTTATGCCCCACCTTTTTTTTTTTGCAGGGCATTGCACCAGAACAATCTACATGGACAAATTCCTAATGAACTTACCAATTGTACTGAACTGAGAGCCCTGTAAGCAGAATAAATTCATTTTAGGCATTAGTTCATGTTTCACTTGTCTTGTTCTTGTCTCATTTTTGGAATTGATTGTCTGCACAGTTACTTAAGAAATAATTACCTGCAAGGAGGCATACCGTCAAATTTTGGAAACCTTACTTTTCTCACCATACTGTAAGATTCTTGGATATGCTACTGTTTCTTTAGTTGCATGGCATAAATGTTAATTGTGCTTAGCAATGGAATAAATGTGTTGGAAAATTGGTTTTTAGGGATTTATCGAGCAATTTGCTAAAGGGTGCTATACCTTCATCCGTAGGTCATCTTACAAGATTGCATTACCTGTAAGTTCATGAAGAATTGTTGCTTGCCAATGTTAATTTGGGTTGTTTTAGGATTGAATTAATAATACAATTGTAAACAAGAAAATGAGGTTCCTTAAACTTTCGATGATTGCTATTTGTGGCAGCAATTTGTCGACCAACTTTTTCTCTGGTGAAATCCCGGATATTGGAGTCCTCAGCACTTTTAGGAACAACTCGTGAGTACCCTTCTCATTACCATGACCATCTTTTTATGTCTATGCTTTGCTATAATATGTGGATGAATACTATGTTGTTTGGGCTCAGGAGTGTTGGATACATATATGTGGCCGACACAGCTATCTGGAGGGCCATATTCCCATAACCATCTTCGGATGTGAGTTGGAAACTAGTATTTCAAGAAAAATGAAGAGTTGCACCAACTCTTAAGTTTAGCATAAGATTGTAGCTTTTTGCATCAATGTATGTGGAAGCGGTAAATAACCTAACCAATGTAGGTTGATCAGGATTTTTTTGCTTATGTTCAGGTTTATCGGCAATTTGGATCTATGTGGCCAACAGGTTAACAAGCCTTGTCGAACTTCACTGGGATTTCCAGCAGTCTTACCTCATGCTGAAAGTGATGAAGTAGCAGGCATGCTTTGTTGTTACGTGCCGCTTTAGTTGTTACATTCTTATAAAGCTTTATGCATGTAATAAGATGCAGCTATCCTTTTTGGCTTTTGCAGTTCCTACGAAACGATCATCTCATTACATAAAAGGTGTGATGATTGGTGCAATGTTGACAATGGCCCTTGTGCTTGTCATGCTCCTTGCATTCCTCTGGATATATCTACTATCAAAGAAGGAAAGGGCTGTTAAAAGATACACGGAAGTTAAAAAGCAACTCAACCACGATACGAGTAAGTTCGTTTATTTATCAAAATTTGGCTTTCGTATAAATACATGCTTGTTAATTATGTTCATTTTTGTAGGTACTAAACTTATAACTTTTCATGGGGATCTACCGTATCCTTCATGTGAGATTATAGAAAAGCTGGAGTCCCTTGATGAAGAAGATGTCGTGGGGTCTGGGGGATTTGGTACCGTATATCGAATGGTCATGAATGATTGTCAAACATTTGCTGTTAAAAGAATAGATCGAAGTCGCGAAGGATCTGATCAAGTGTTTGAGAGAGAGCTAGAGATCTTGGGCAGCATCAAACACATTAATTTAGTTAATATGCGAGGTTATTGCAGGTTCCCGGCATCGAAGCTTCTTATCTATGATTATCTTGCTATGGGCAGCTTGGATGACTTCCTACATGGTAAGCTTCTTAATAGATAAAATGCATTCGTTAACAAGATATCGTTCTTTATTTTAATTGTGTGGTCTTGTATATCGATTTACTTTTTCAGAATGCAAAGAAGAAGGCAGGCTATTGAACTGGAGTGCTCGTTTAAAAATAGCCCTTGGTTCCGCTAGAGGACTAGCATACTTGCATCATGACTGTTGTCCGAAGATAGTTCATCGAGACATAAAATCCAGCAATATCCTTCTCGATGAAAACTTGGAGCCCCATGTATCCGACTTTGGTCTTGCCCAGCTTTTGGTGGATGAGGATGCCCATGTCACAACTGTCGTTGCCGGCACTTTTGGCTATTTGGCTCCAGGTTTTTCTTTCTCTATTATAACCCATCATCTAGAATGTTTTGGTTGTCCGTAGTTTTTGTCACTTCACCTTTATTTTACGCACTTTCCTCCCAAAGTTTCACGACAGATCCATAGAGAGTCAACTAGTGGTGCCTCTTGGCATGTGTAAAATCTTGTGATATGCATGTGTACACCAACATTGTTATTCTGAGAACATAGAAATTATCCACTTACTGTTATGTTTCTACGGAACAGAATATCTGCAAAGTGGGATAGCGACAGAAAAGACGGATGTCTACAGCTTTGGAGTTCTCTTACTGGAGCTGGTAACCGGGAAAAGGCCAACTGATCCAACTTTTGCAAAGAGGGGCTTGAATGTTGTCGGCTGGGTAAGGACTTGAAATTGTTCGAGTTCGATGAAAAACTAATAGTTTTTCATTTGTCCGAGAATGTACACATAACCTTTTTTCTGTTTTGCTCGAACATTTGCAGACAAACACTTTATTGAGAGAGAACCGTCTGGAAGACATAGTCGATAAAAGGTGTACTGATGCTATCATGGAAACTGTCGAAGCAATTCTCGAAATAGCAGCGAAGTGTACTGATGCAAATCCAGATGAACGGCCAACAATGTGCCAGGTACTTCAGTTACTGGAACAAGAGGTCATGTCGCCTTATCCAAGTGATTACGAGTCTCATTCAGATTATTGTTGAATGAACATACAAATATTGATTTAACGGTGGTTGTTGCACAAAAAATCTGCTGTCATCTCCTCGACTTTCGTAGGATGTTTTCCGATTTTGTCCCACTCTGGGGGGCTTTTGTATATTATCTCGAAATTGATCTATGTGTGCATGGTTTTGAATCCTTGTCACTTGTGCTGTGACAGTGACTTGAAACTGCAGTGCTGAAAACAAATATTGCTTGAGACATTTTTTCACTTTTATTACCAGATGGATCTTCATTCCATTGCATCTTTTTCTTTATGTTCATGCTATTTTGTTGATTCTTTTTTTATGTATTATGAAATTTATAATCTGGATTTTCATGAGCTGGCCGGGCCATGGTGCCTATTGAAATAAAGGAAGGCTACCACCATTTTATTCTTTTTGGTAATAAATAGAAGATGCTAAATAGCATCCTAGTTACAGACGATTGAACTTGTGGCCAACACGATCAACTTCCAGTAAAGATTCAATTCCCTCGGAGGTGAATTCTATCAAATGAGTCCCGTGTTCGTCTGCAATCTAAAATTAGCCATGTAGTCTGCAGATTGATTGGCCTCTCTAAAAACATGTATGAAATTAACACTGCATTCTCTCTTTCAAAGTGCAGATATATGGAACATTACTATTCTCAACATCACCCCATTAATTAAATCAATGGTTTCCACCATAAGACGTTGAACCAATCTCCCAAGCAAGCAGTGACCCGTCCTGATGATGATACTCCCCGTGGCAACTTTGAACTCTCCTGAAGTGCAATTCTTCCCGTTTCACAGCTTTGTTAAAGACTTCCTCCACGGTGTGCGCAAAAACAGTCCTTCTCAAGCAAATAGCTTCTGAGTTTCAGTGTTGCCAAAGCAACCAACCCCCATTCCACACACACTTGCATCCTGCATATTAGAACTAAAATGTGTTTCTAATGGAGATGATAGGATTATATCTGAAATTAAGAGTAGAATAAGCATTTTAGATAATGTGCTCATTTAACTAAACATGGGTGGAGTTTGGTGAAAGATAAAATTTAGTGTTTTGTGTTTGGACAATTATTTTGAAGTGGGGAAAAGGTGATAAAAAAAGTTATGGGTAAAATGATGGTGATGTATTTGGATCTTTGCTTTGGATTATTGATTAAAATTCAAACCCCATAACTCTTTTTTGTCTCTAATCCCTTTCATTGAAGGACAGTGAAACATGGCATCCTAAGTTGATGGCAGCAGCTAGCTGTTATTAACCTAGTATGCCAAAAGCTGCAATTATAGTAATATTTACCCTTCAAAGTCATGTTTTCTGTTGTAATTACAGATTAAGACCATTAAAGTCAGCAATGTTTGTTTAGAAGCAACCGAGATATTGAATATGTTTGAAATGCAGAGGTTAGTCTTTGCTCTTTTAGTTCTTTTTCATAAATTACTTTTCTTTGGGTACAAAGCTTATTATCAACTTATGCAAGGTTAAAGAGGGGTCTCAAATAGCATATATTACCTTTTAAGGATTTGCAAAGTTGGTAGGTTGGGCCAACTCGAGTTCGTTCTACATTTTAAATGAGTTCTAATATTTTTACTCAAATCTTTTCAAACTTAAGTCCAGATAAATAATTCGATACTATCAATTATTCCAACAAAACGGAAATGATTGCCTTTGGAATGTAAGACAATATGCAGCGTGACTCTTGTGCAAATATTTGATATATTTTGTGGTTATATCTTTCATTTTTTATTTTATGGTTTTATAATCTAGTGTTTGAATTTTAGTATTTGATCTTAATTTCTCGTATAGTCTACTGTATATATTTATATTATGATTTTGTTGCTTTATTTACATTTTAATATCACAAAAGTAATGCTTTTTGTGATGTTTTTATTCATTTCCTTAATTTTTATTCAAAATATGAGTGTTGTGGAAGGTAATCTTTTTGTAATTATATAGATGTAAAAAGTTCTTCCTACAATATTTTTTTTTTCAAATTTGAGGCATGAATTTGACAACTATTTCTACATTGGGCCTAAACTTTAAGGTTTTTAAAGAAATATTAGGGACTAATTTGGACAAATAAATTCAAGTCTCAATATGAGAATAATTGCTAAGTTCAAGGTCTAAATTGGATAAAAAAAATTCAGACCTCAATATGAAAACAATTGCCAATTTCAAGACCTAACTTGGTCAAAAGAAAAAATTAAACTCTAATATGAGAATAGTTGCTAAATTCAGGTCCTAAAAAGTGATTTAACCCAACGCATTTTCATGTTTTTTACATTACTAAGACTAAAAGAAATAAATATGATATTTATACATGAACTTTGGTCCAATGAGTAATGTTATACATGAATTTTGATTTTGTAGGATTATACTCATGAAACCTGAATCGCGGCTAATATGTATTATTGAAACTTTGATTTTGGTTCAATTGTATACACTTGAAGAAATGAATACATACATTTATTTTCATATTAGATTAATATAATTGTTTGTGTATGCAATATATCAATGTAAAATGGTGTTAATTCAATAATATTTTTTGTGATTTATGAAAATTAAATCAAATCAAATTTTATATAAAATTATACAAAATTAAAATTCATTTATAAAAAGGATAAATTTGCTTTTATGTTTTTTCCTTTGTTTCTTTTTTCTTTTTTAGTAGGAATCTTATTTCCGATTTAATACTTGCATTTTAAAAAGAAAAAGAAATTGTAGGATCCACGTCTATTTTCACTATTTATTTTTAAAAGAGTAATGAAAATTATGAAAATATAAAAAAAAATCCTATAAATATTACAAAGGCATCATACAGGTCCCACATAAATCTAAGGGTCGGGTTGAGTTCGAGTCGAGCCAATGCAAAATTTTAGGTCCATTTCTTAGGTTCAGGCTTGACCTAACCCGAAAAATGGACCTGAAATTCTAACCAAACCCGACCCATATTAAAAATACTAAACCCGAACCAAACCTAGCCCGCCTGTATTAATTTTTTTAGATTATTTTTTATATAAAAATAAATTTAAAAAATATAAAACATCAAATACACTAAAAATATTAAAATAAATACTTCTTAACAAATTGAAAATATATTATAGAAAACTATTATACTTAAAAAATACTGAGATACTTGCAACTTAGCAAGTTAATGCCTCTAAAATAGTAACAAAATTAACAATTAAACAAGAGTTATACAATATTCAAATAATAACAACGTAATAACTTATAATAGTGAAATGACAATAAAACAACAATAAATCTATTCTTCGAGTTCATACTTTTACCTAAACCTTTCTACATTTTCAACAAACCTTTACTTGGAACCAGAATCTTCCACATCATTTTCATATATCCTACTTTGAGTAAAAGGTTAACTTAAAAAATAGTGAGCTAAAAGTTAAAAAGCAAATGTGATAATTGTGAGCAATAATGGTTGGGTATAAAATTCGACACGCAACTACATGAGGAAACACAAAACAAAACATAAAAAATATATAAAAATAATCTACAAAGTTGGTATGAGATATTAAATTTAAAAAATAACAAAGCTTAATCATTTAATATCTAAGACTAAAATTTAAAAATTATTATATGGAAACAAGCCATTCCTCAAAAATAAAAAAAATAAAAAAGCCTTTTTCTCAATAATTAACTTGATACAATTGAAGAAATTAAGATAAGAATCTTCCAACTTCGAACCTTATGTGTATATCAAGCCAAGCATTAGAGTCTCGAGGAAAAAAAAAGTGAAAGCGACCATGCTTGTCCTCACATATTGCTAATCCAATAATCATTTGGATTGTAATTCAACTTTAGAATTACCAATTAATTTCATCGTGTTATCTAAGATGACCGACTTAACCAAGAAGAAATTAGCCGGAAAAGTAGCCATAGTCACCGGCGGAGCAAGCGGTATCGGCGAAGCCACAGCGCGTTTGTTCTCCGAGCACGGCGCCCGTATGATCATCATCGCCGATATCCAAGACCAACTCGGCCAACAAGTAGCTACTTCAATCGGTTCCCACAATTGTACTTACAGTCGCTGCGACGTTGCCGATGAAAACCAAGTGAAAGCATTGGTCGAATCAAGTATTCAAAAGTATGGTCAACTTGATATAATGTTTAGCAATGCTGGGATTATAAGTAAATCCGATCAGAGCATTCTTGATCTTGATTTCCGACAGTTTGATCGGTTGATGGCGGTCAACCTCCGTGGCATGTCTGCATGCGTTAAGCACGCGGCGCGTGCGATGGTGGAGAAAAAGGTGAGAGGAAGTATTGTATGCACCGCGAGTGTGGCGGCTAGCCATGGAACGAAACGGCGGACGGACTATTGCATGTCGAAGCATGGGGTGTTGGGATTAGTTCGATTGGCGAGTAAACAGCTAGGGATGTATGGTATAAGGGTAAACTGTGTGTCGCCGAATGGGTTGGCGACGCCGATGACATGCGAGGTGCATGAGAAGAGTGTGGAGGAGGTTGAGGAAATCTACGAGGCTGGAAGGGCTCTGAAAGGAGCTGTGTTGAGAGCCGAACACGTGGCGGATGCAGTGCTGTTTCTTGCAAGTGATGAGTCGGAGTTGATTACTGGCCATGACCTCGCCGTCGACGGTGGCTTCCAAGCTTGGTAATTTTTGCTTTTGCTTTCAGTAATTCTTTTTCTTAATTCTATGGGACTTGACTGTAGTACTTTGTAATTAATATGCTTTCGTATTTTTATAACTTAATTATTTTCTTCTACTCCACGTAGACTTAATTCAAATGTTATCTTATTATTCCAGCAATTAGAAATACGACAGTTTGAAAGGATTATGAATAGAAGTAGAATCTGTATTCTATGCAAAAATAATGGCAAAGTATTTATAATTGTGCTGTTCTGCATTCAATACCATGTTTTAGGTGATTTTGAGGAACTGCACCTACCTTGAAATCTAGGGCTAATTAAAAGGGTGGTGCTTAATATGAATAGTATTCAATACCATGTTTTGGGTGATCTTGTGGTGCTTAATATGGATAGTATTCAATACAATGTTTTGGGTGATCTTGAACAACTGCACGTAACTTGGAATGTAAGGTTAAAAAGGATGATGCTTATGACGGATAGTACTACAGTTATTCATCTTATTCAAGTAATTTCAGTAAAACAACATCATTTAGTTGTATTATGAGCTATTAAAAATCTATTTCAATTATCTTGGATGGTTTGGATTACACGTATATTTAGAGAGGGTAATCGGGTAGTCGATGGTTTGACATCAATGGCGTCCTCAAGGCTTCTGAGTAAGTATATCTACATGCAATCGTCGGATGAAGTTCTTCAACTGCTACACGATAATTGCTCTAGAATAGTTTGGCCTCGCCTAGCCTAGCTATGCTTTTTATCCTTCTTGTACCATAAAAAAAGGTAATTATAATTGTTAGCATTTTGATTTGATGAAATCTAAAATGCGAGCATTTTAAAAAGGAAGAATATTAGTGAAATTTTTTAGACTCTACAAGCGAATTAAGAGTTGAACAAGTAAATTATAAGACATAATAAAAAAAAAATTCAACCCACTTATGAAATCTATAAAACTCTATATCTAATAATTACCCTTTTAAAAATCTCCAAATTTTTAAAATTCTTCAACTAAATACACATTGAAAGTTTATATAAAAATATTGCAAATTTCTTTTTCACTTCTCTCTCTCTTTTCTTCACAATTTTTTTTTTTCGTTGTTCTCTTATATCTTTTTCTCTTAAAGCTTGTGGAATCTCATGTGTATCATCTAAGGTAACATATTGAAACATATATGATAGTATTTAATTCTGCTTGAGTTAAATGTTTGCTAATTGTCACATTTTGATGAGATAAAAATATGAAATTTGACTTACCAAAACTAAATATATTTGAATAAAATGATTAAAATTACAATTAATATATTCAACATTTAGTTACTTTCACGTCCATGAATAATATAAATAAAAACAAAAACTAATATAGTTTTTATGCATAATCAGACCCAATCATGAGAGTTGTTTGAGAGTGTAACCGTTCAAGGCCCAAAGTTGAATGGACCCGATTTTTTTTTATTTTTAATGTGAAAAAAAATTTCTGACTAAAATAAATTAATTAAATAGCTAGAGCTTTCAATTTTTTTACTATCCATGATTCATCTCTTAGAGCCCAAAAACTTTTCAACTTTATTATATTACATTTTATAATTTTTTAAAAAAGAGACTTAATTTATTACTTCGTCTAGGACTCCAAAAATATCAAAAACGGGTATGTGCATAATATTAACCATCCATAAATTAGGCAAAACTCATGCATAATGTACGTGGGTTACTTATATATCCAATATATATTAATAAGAAATGAATTAAACCTATTCCTTTTTAAAACTATTATATATAAAAAAATTATTGAGAAATATTAATTTTAAATATATATATTAATTTATCTATATTGTTTATTAAGTGTTTTATTGAGTTAGTGTCACTCTAAACTGAGCCACCACCTCGATTAAGAAAATTATAAAAAAATACCATTTCATAATTAAAATAAATTATATTATTTGAGTGTATTTTAGTCTTTTATTTTCATAAAAAATAATAAAAATAGACATATTGTGAGATTTGAACCCACACCAATTGGATTAATAAAAACTTAAATTTATCACTAAACCAAAGCACCATTTTGAATTAATTATACACTTTTATTTTAATATTCACAATTTATCATCTCTATCATTGTCTATCTATACTATTATTTGAGCTCTTCATAGAGTTGATGTCACTCTCAATCAAGTCACCAACTCGGTTAGAAAATTATGAGAATGCCTTTCCGTAATTAAAATAAGTTATATTATTTGAGGATATTTTAGTTTTTTCACTTAAAAAATAAAAATATGCATATTATGATATTTAAACTCACATCAATTGCATGAGTAAATCCTTTAATTTACCATTCAACTAAAGTTTTATTTTAATATTTCAATATATTTTAATTTTATTATGCACCCTTTATTACCTTCATTAATTGTACATATCCATACTATTATTTAAGCTCCTAATTGAGTCACCCTAAATCGGGTCACCAACTCGATTAGGAAGTTACGGAAATATCCTTCTGTAATTAAAATAAGTAATATTATTTGAGGGTGTTTTAGTCTTTTCACTTAAAAAACCAATAAAAATATGCATATGATTAGATCCAAATCCACGCCAATTACATTAGTAAAACCTTTAATTTATCTTTCAACTAAAGCTTTATCTTTATACTATTAATAAAACTCCTAATTGAGTTGGTGTTATGGGTTAACCGGACACCGACTTAATTAGGAAATAACTAACATACCCTTTTATTAGATGAAAGCTATTATTATTTTGATGGCTTTTTTTTGTCTTTCCATACTTTTCTCTCTCTCTCTCTCTCTCTCTCTCTATATATATATATATATATATTAAAAACTAAAATTAACATGATTGAACTTATGCTTAAATGATTTATAAACAAATTATTTACTACTATATCAATAATAAATCTTGAGTAAACTTTAAAAAAATTTAACTTTTAACATAATATATTTTCTCTAACTAAATTTGTGTATCTATACGATTAATAAAATTAAAATTATTTATAGTTATTTATTTTATAAAATATTTTTTCATACATCCTAAAAGGTATTAATAGAATTAAAACATTGATACATAGTCAACTTTTAAAAAATAAAATTAGTTTTTAATATTTTAAAACTTTATATAATTTAGAAAATTTATCTTGGATGAATTTGGACATTTGGACCACCAATATGTCATCTATTATGGACTTAACTTTTAAATGGTTTTTTTTTGTTTTTTATTTTTTTATTTTTGAAATTTATTTAATATTTTTATAAATTTTAATAATATTTTACAAATTTTTAATTTTTTTAAATTTAAATTTTGAAACAAATGAACCTAGATATTATTCTAATAAAAACAATTTAAATATTCCTTTTATTTAAAAAAAACTTTGAATTTTTATTTTTTTGATGACGTTATTGTCACCTTAACAACTTTTGCTAACATGGGGTAGCACATCAATGTCTTTAACGACCACGTCAGCGTTATGACGATTAATATTAGTCGAAGGGTCTATTTGACAAGTTTTGTTAGTTCAGATGTTCAACTGGGTACAAAAAGTTCCCAAGAATTTAATTGATTTTTTTAAAAAAGTTTTAGGGCTTTTTAAAATACTAAGCTTATATTTAAATATTTCAATCAAAATAATGGCATTAAGTTTTCACAAGAAAACTATTCTAACAAAAAAAAGATTTCATCTTGACAATTTTCAAATGAGTATTTTTAAGGGAAAATCTTAATCAATATTTTTAACATTATTTTTATTGTCATATGACTATTAATTTTTTTTTAAAATTTTAAAATGTCATATGAGAGAATATAATAAAAGAATTTTAATGGTGGTAACAATTGAACCAAAATTTTTATATCCAAAAAGTAGGACTATATTCTTGAAAAATAAAAATAGAAAGACTAAATTTCAAATGTAGAAAATATATAGGGACTTAGAGCATATTTTAACATTTGAATTTTTTTGATCTATAATTTAACACAAATAGATAATAAATCCAACGCTAAGTGTGGGCTGGAAACCATACTAGTTAATAGATCATAATAATTATAATCATAACCCATCGACGCTATATATAAAATGAATAAATCTCAAATTTATACATAAACTTTGATTAAATGTGTAATTTGATATATGAACTTAGATTTGGTGTAATTATACACACAAAACTTTAATTGGGTTCAAATGTATATATGAAACTTTAATTTTGATTCAATCATACACATTTAAGGAAATAAATACATCAATTTATTTTTATATTAGATAAATATAATAATACGTGTATGCAATATATAAATATAAAATGATGTTATATCAATAATTGTGTCAATAATTTGTGAGAACTGAATCAAATCAAAATTTCTTGTGTAAAATTGCACAAAATCAAAGCTCATAAATAAAATTACACATTAAGCCAAAATTTATGTATAAATTTAAGTTTTATCCCCATATAAAAGTAATGTCCAAGCCTTACCTCACCCATCCAAATTACAAACAAAGGTTTTTTTTTTTTTTTAGATTTTAGATGTTTTGATAATGCTCAAATTTTAAATTTAATTTTTATACTTTATTTTTTTCTTCCTCTTATTGACATCTATCTAAATTACAAAGCTTTTTTTTTAGATTTTAAATGAATGGTCCAATTTTAATTTTGGTCCCTATAATATTCTCAAATTGTTATTCTGAAAAATATGTTTATAAGTTAAGAATAGATTCTCTCTATTTTTTGACAGAATAACAATATTTCAAAAGTTATTTTTAATAGCTCCATCGGTACTATCTATTTATAAGAAGAGAAGTAGAACCTTCGTAGAATTGTAGAGGTTTATTTTAAATAGAAAAGCAACATTCTACTTAGAGTAAGAGAGGAGTGAACGACTCACCCTTGTACTTCTACTAGAGTTGTTGCCCCCTTCATGTTATATGAGAGGTTTAGGGCTTCTCTCATATCGGTTCCAATTACGAGTATTTACTGGACCTTTTTGACCCAGTACTTTATAATGTGATCCAACCCGATTCAGTTTTTCTATTTCACAAAATAAACTTTAATATTTACATATTAAATAATTTTCTTATCCCAATTTTACCCCAGTAAAATTTTGAAGATTTTACCCCAATAAAGTTTCAAGAAATTTCATTCAGTATGTCACAACTTAACATGTTCATTATAATCGAATGATTTATTTTTATTTTCGGACTTCAAAACAATCCAAAAAAATAAACTCATTCTTCCATCATTTTTTAAGTAATCCTATATAGGATTGTAAATTTCCATTTTTTGAAACCTACATTCTTTTTCAAATTATTTCATTTCTCCATTTTAGAGAAAACCATAATCATTCCTAAATGATTCCCATTTCTATTTTTCTATTAATTCTGTTCATTTTTATTCAAACACGCAATTCATTTATGACTTCAATAAGCTAGCGGAGGGACCGATTGAACATATGTAGTTGAGGCTCAAATGATTTATAATTAAGTTTCAGTTTTTCCCTTATTAATTATAAACTCATTTAGTCACGAAGTTATTCCACTATAGTATCGTGACTGAGCTCTCATTAACGACATACCATTACGAAAGCAACTACTCAGTGCTCGTCCAATGACCTTATTATAAGTGTGTTATCCTCATAGGATATCATTGATCTCTTTGGGATAATATTCGTTCTCCCAATATGATCCTATTTTGTCTCACGATAACCATTATATCTTCCTTCATGAAAAGTCAATCACTATCAAATAGTGATAAAGTCATCCATCACAAAGATGGACAACTCATGGTTACATTTACTTTTCATCAACCATGTAATGCCAATGAGAGGATATCATTTACCCATGATGTGGGCTATAAATTCCATTGTTGTGAATGACGTTATATACTACAAAAGTCGTATACCCAATGCTCCAACTTTCGGTTCCTTATCTATTTGAACTCAAACTTTTACTTACATTAAAGTGTACAAGTCACACATACATAATCCGTCATCCACTCAGAATTTAGGTATGTCACACTATGAACGTCACAAGTGAATAAATCCATAAACACATCCAGGATCTATTCTGCTTGGGTCCTTTCCGACATACTATCAGTTCGGTCAATCACATCAATGTCTCTATCTTCTAGGACTCATCTCTTATGCCCAATGTAACACCCCTAATCCGTATCTATCGCTGAAGCAGGGTTACGAAACATTACCAGAGTTTACAGATAAAATAAACAGACATTTCAAACATTTCATATCATATAATATTCATGTTAGAAACCAATCGAAATCAAACATATTATCCCTTATATGAGCCCTCGAAACCCAAAATATGTGTTAGAAACAAGTCGGGACTAAATCGGATACTCACAGATTTTTCAAAAAGCATTAAAATATTCCAAAGCTACAAGGGTCACACGGACAAGAGGCACGCCCGTGTCCTAGGCCATGTAGACATTTGAAATAAGAATACACGACCGTGTCCCAGCCACTGTAACTCAATGACTTAGGTTACACGGCCATGCCACACGACCGTGTGCTAAGCCGTGTGAGCATACTGACTTGCGCTCTTAAAAAGATACAGGGGACACACAGCCTTATCACTTAGTGGTGTGTGACACACGGCTGAGACACACGCTCGTGTCTCTACCCGTGTGGATAAAAATAGGCCATTTTACAAGCCACATTTCTCACCCAATTTGGCATCCACTTACACTCAACATCATAAATACAAATCATAATTAGACATCCAAAACAAGCCAAAATTAAGTCTTAAACATGTAAAATCATCATATACAACCAATATGCCTTTAGGCACTTCAAATGAAAATATGCAAATACGTCAACCATGTATCCAAATTTACCTAAGTGACCAAATACATATATGCATGATTGTACCAAAACCTATCATGTATGTCATTTGTCAAGCTCACCCATTTGGTACCAAATATACAATTCTAAACCAAGGTATATAACATATCTTATTTGCATATTCAAACCACATTTTAATTTCCATCATTCAACCATATCCAACACACATTAAATATGATAAGGCCACATATATATATACATCAAAATATACCAAACATAAGCCAAATAAATGACTAATCTCAACAAAACACTTATATGCCAACATTGGCCAAATTAACCTATACATGCCATTATAACCGAAATTAATTAATCAAAAGTACCAAAAGAGCCGATGAATAATACGATATGGCTTTAACGAGCTTCCAACCCAAACGAGCTTCCAAATCACTATAAAACACGAAAAATAACATAGAGTAAGCATTTAAGCTTAGTAAGTTCGTATAACAAAGAAATTAACTTACCATTTAATCATATTTAAGATAAGCATACAAAACATATCCAACTCAATTTGGCCAAAAGCCTAAACACATATCCTCAACAACCATGTTAGTCATGTAATTCATATAATATCAAGAAACATGTATGAATTCAACCACTATTCAAATTTCATATACATGTAACATATATACCATGTATCCATATATCATATATAAATTATTTTCATGTAATTCATGTAAATACCTGTACTAGTTCGTATCGAACTCATATTAACTCGTAACAGACCTGTGCCTGTTGAACCAATTAGAATATCGTTGGATACGCGAGTAGTACACACGAGGTGTACTGAACTGTAATCCGTCAATTCATGTACATGTATGCTCATATGAGCAGTAAACGGTAAACTCCTCTGATTTGAATAACAGTAAGCTCATACGAGCTGAGTAACAGTAAGCTTATAAGAGCTGAAACCGGTAACCCTAATGACATGTCATTTGTATCTTACGGATTCTTAAGGTTCAAACTAGGCTTGATAATTTTCGAATATATAGCCAGTATTCATTCATGGAAATTATACAATTCACAAACAATTAATTCAATTTAAAACATATAAATATACAATTTAATTACACAAACTTACCTCGATGAGTGTACGTAGATACAGAGGCAACTAATCCAATATTTTCTCTTTACCTTGATCTAACTCTGTACGAGGTATGACTGGATCCATACGAATGAATTTAATACGAATGAATTTAACTCATTTCAATATAATTCTCATTCAATTTAAACCAACATAGAATTTTGGCAAAATTATCATTTTGCCCTATACCTTTAATTCCTTTGTAATTTAGTCCCTAGGCTTGAAAATTGAAATTCATACAATTTAATCTTTACCCAAGCCTAGTCGATTTTTATACATATTAATAGCAACCCATATATTTTACAAAATTTACAAATTTTACCATAAATTTATCACCTTTTTCAATTTAGCCTCTAATTGATAATTTTACCAAAAATCTCTTTACAAAAATTATTTATCTAACAACAACCATTCATTTTCTATCATCAAACTTTAAAATTCAAGCATGTTCATGTAACACCCCAAACCCGGCCTAGACGTGATGGCCGAATTTTGCGATGTCACATGAATTGGAATTAAAATAAAATGTATCAAGTTAAAACCGTTTCTGTTTATTAGCTTTTATTCATCTTTCATTCACCTTAAAACTACTTCCTCGTTAATTGATTCATTTAAAAAATATATTTTGTTGCAGAAGCTTTTAAACAGTGATATTTAAAGAAAATAGTTCACGTGTTAAGAAAATGTCGTTTTGTTTTAAACTGAGCTTTTGTTGAGTTTGCAGTTTAAAAATCCATGAAAATAGTGAAAATCCAAAGTAAAAACATCAGTCCAAAAGTCCAATTTATATAAAAAAAATAACCCAGAAGATAAATAGGAAATAAATACCATAACTGAAATTAAAATAGTTTAATAATCATGAGGCCACCGTCGAGTCCTTTGCCACACCGATCCGTCTAAGTATGGGGATTACCTGTACAGATAAAATGGAAAGGGGTGAGTTTAGGTAAACTCAGTGTGTAATCCTCACAGAAAACATGCATACAGTCAAGCAACAGTTATCAGTCAAATGCAGTCTGGGCCTAAGCCCGTTTTAGTTTCAGTAGCAGTTCGAGCTTTAGCCTATTTCAGTTTCGGTATCAGATATGCATTAGGACCTAAGCCCATCACAGTAATAGTATCAGATATACATTAATCAGTAACAGAATCCTACCCAACCAGCTTTTACACACCATCTTCGTCCATCCTTACACTCTATGTGGGGTTTAAAACACTCACGCATCCCTACACACCAAGTAGTACAAAATGCGGCACATAATTAGTAAATTGCAGCTGAGTTGCTAGATAATAGGCTTGAGGGTCTTTCAGTACACTTCTTCCAAATATTAACATCCCAACCCAATGTAATGCAACATACAGTATATGACATGCTAATACACGAATATCAGTTATACATATATTTTAGTATTCATTCATGTAATCATCACGCTCAGTACACATATCATACATGCATTTCAGTATTCATTCATATAATCATCACGCTCAGTACACATATCATACATACAGTTCACACATTTAAGGATCTAAATAGTATTTACCGACCCTACGGTAGGTACACAGTCGACTTGGGCAACCCGTGCAACCTTAGAATGCATTTTAGTTAAATAGGCTCACACGCCCATGTGGCTTACCCGTATGGGTCTGCAAGTCTATGTGGCCCATACGGCTCAATTTGGCCATAGCCGTATGGATCACACGGCCTGGCCTGAAATCCCACACGCCCAACCTGTGCTGACCCACACGCCTTTGTGACCCATACTACCCAAATCAGTCTAGCTCGTATGTCGCACACGGCCTACCTGGCCATCACACGGCCCTGCTTTGCAAGCACGGCTTGGCCTCGTTGATCACATACCCGTGTTATAGCACACCACCTACCACACGGCCGTGTGGTAGGCCGTGTGGCATCGATAAGAAAGTTTTCGACTTTTGGGTACACACTTGGTTCATTTTCGATGCGAAACCACTCCCGAGCCTTCAGAAACCTAAAAATTGACAACTTAACACTTAGTGCCAAAATTAACTCATGACTAAATTGTAACTACAAAACCAATATCAAAATCCAACGCTTACACAATTACCCCGACAGTTTGACTATCTTCCTGATTTGCTGCTGTCAAAACACCAGTTCATTACTAGACAGAAAAAGAAAACTGTTCTAATGGCTCTAAGAAGAACTTTCCTTACTTAAAACAAAAATACCGCACTTACTTACCAATGAGTACGAATACCGTGACCAGAGAAGCAATAGTTTGAAAAGCCAAAAAAGGTGATGCCAAAAGAGGAGAAAGAAACAACGGTTGGGAAAGAAAAAGAAAAAGAACACAATGAAGGAAGAAGGGAAGAAATTTTTGACGTCAGAATTATTTTGAGGATTTAGGAAGAGAAAGACAAGATAACAACAAACCAAAATTATGCTCCCATATCCCTAAATTTTCTCCCCCCACTAACCGACTCAGAACCCCGGTTACTTCAAACTCCTACCCGACGCCAGTAACAAAAATAATTCCCTTGCTTACGCAGGGACTCGAACACAAGTCATTCAGCAAACTAACACCCCACTTAACCACTAAACCAGCAAGTCCATTCTGATATCAAGCAGTAACAAATAAACTTAAGCCCACTGAGCAATGATAAGGCTTAAGTCAGAAAAATACCAAGATTTGCCAAATGCAAGGCTTGAACTTGAGACCTCTCACATATACCGAGAACACATAACCACTGAAGCAGATGCACACTTATGTCACATTTCCACAAAAGCTAAAATAGAAATTTTGGGATGTTACAGTCCATCAATGAAAAAACCCTAATACTTTAACAGTTTTGCAAATTAATCCCCGAGTTAGCTAAATTAAGCTACAACGATCTCAGAAACATAAAAATCATAAAAAAAAGAGACAAAAATTCATACCTAATTGAGCAAAATAAGCTTGCTGAAATTTCAAGCTTCCATGGCTAAGTTTTCTTTTAAATTTTTGGTGGAAGATGATAATAATGGATGATAATAGTTTGTTTTATTTAATTTATCGTTTATTACCTATTTACTATTTTAA
Source organism: Gossypium longicalyx (assembly GCA_025698465.1). Classification (NCBI taxonomy): domain Eukaryota; kingdom Viridiplantae; phylum Streptophyta; class Magnoliopsida; order Malvales; family Malvaceae; genus Gossypium; species Gossypium longicalyx. Next base: position 74,146,051 of record CM047001.1, read on the forward strand.
CCTTAAAAATTAATCAAAATTTCAATAATAACAAACCATACTTATCCACTAATAAGGTGCTCATGGGCCGGGTTAGGCTCAACTAAAAATTTAAGCCCATTTACTAGGTATGGGCCCGACCCGGCCTAAAAAATGGGCGTAAAATTTTGCCCAAGCTTGACCCGGATAAAAATGCTAAAACTTGGGCCTGACTTGGCCTGTCCGTATTAATTTTTTGTATTATTTTTATATAATTTTTAAATATATATATATAATACATAAAAATACTAAAAACATCAAAATAAATATTTCCCAAAAAATTGAAAATAAATTTTAAAAGTATGTAGACTTAAATAACATTAAGATAAATGCAACTTAACAAGCAAATGCCTCTAAAATAATAAAAAAATTAACAAATGCCTTTAAAATAATAACAAAATTAACAATAAAATAAGTTTTATATAATATCTAAACAATAACAATAAAATAGTAGCAACATAATAGTAAAATTATAGCAAAATAGGGAGAAAACAAAAAGAAAATAACATTAAAAAAAAGTATATTTTTTTGTCCTTTAGTGAATTCGGGCCAGGCCCGGGCAAAAAATGCCTTACCCGAGGCTCAACCCATTTTTTAAGCGATCCTTTTTTTTTTTGTCCAAGCCTATTTTTCGGGCCTATACTTTTGCCCAAACCCTCACACATTTTGGGCTGGCCAACGGGCATGGCCGGGTGGCCCGACCCATGATCAGGTCTATCCACTAATAACCTTAATGACTAATTACCATATAAGGACCTCCACTTTAAAATTCTATAGATATTTAATACCTTTAGCTATTAAAACACAACTTTTTGCACTTTACACAATTTAATCCTTTTTATCAAATTAAGTATGTAAACAGTAAAATTTCTTATCTAAATTTTTATTTGGTATTTCAATCATACTATAGACCATAAAATAATAAAATAAATTTTTTGACTTCAGATTTGTGGTCTCGAAATCACTGTTCCGATTTCACTGAAAACAGGTTGTTACACTCAAGACAAGACATCTCCCCAATTGGACTTGGTAGACGACATATTAGTCTTTCAATCGGTTTGTTCATTTCTTATTAAACTAAGGACATGTTTAGGTTCGTCTACTAATACAAACTGTCCTTTCGTATTACGATCTGATCACGTAATACCACTTAGTGTTAGTTAAACATTAGACAACCAATGAGCAACATTTGCTTCCATTTTGCTTTACGTGCAAAAACCATTTAAGGACAATAATACAAAGTATATTAATCGTAATCAATGAATTTGTTTTATTAACCAATCTGTTCAAAAAATTATAAGTGTATATTGACTAAAATACTACATTTAGGGCACCAGATCCAACAACTGAGTCCTATGTTAGAGATTCCTCGTTTTGCAGTGGCTCGAGATGATAAGTGTTTGATTCAAAATCAATGGGAAGTGAAAATACAACATGTCTACGGGGAAGGAAATAAAGCAGTAGATGCATTAGCTAGACATGCCCTAGGCAGGGAGATAGGATTCAATAGTTTCTTGTAACCCCTTGATTATGTTTTAAATCTTATTCATGATGATTTAGAGGGTTTGACTAGGCCAGAATGATTTGGATATAAATTTTTTTTTTGTTTTTTTTACAAAACAAACAAACAAAAGGGTTTTAATGATATTAATAATTAGACTTAAATTTTTTGAATAAATTACTTTAAAATAAATTTAAATTTAAAATTTATAAACAGCATAGAAATATATTTTAATTTTTAAAATTTTACTTTATAATAATCTAAAAAATTAATTGATTCAACACGAAGGTTAATAGAATTCATACTTGTAACTATATAAAAAGAGTGTCCACGGATGGCGGCATAATGACACCTGCACAAGGGGAAAATGTTGGGGGATTTGGGGAAATGGATAATGGGTTAATTCCAGATTCTGTCCCTCACATTTTGTTGCTTATGCAATTAGGTCACTATTTGAAGCATTAGAATGTTCAATTAAGTCCATACCTTTAATTAATTAATTAGTTTATTTTGTTACTAAACTTTGACCAAAATAAGTTATATTTGCGCAGAATAATAAAATATTATATTTTGAATAATATTATTAATTATTTATAAGAATTATATTTGGTGTAGAGTTTTTAGACTTTATAGGAAAAAGAGATAGATGACAATTCTTTAAAGTAGTTTTGGAATAAAAGAAGATATTATTAGTGTACTAAATATTAATTTTTATTTATAATGATAATAATTGAAAAATAATTTAAAATTATGTTATAATAACTTGAAATGTTTTTTAAGGAAACTCAATATTTTTTATTTTTGTAAAATTTTTTAACATTATTATCATTTATAGAAGTAAAAAATAAATTTTTGTAATAAATTTCGGAGCGGGGCAAATTATATTAGTTAAGTTCAGTATTAAAAATAAATATAAAAAACAAAATAATTTAAAATATCAAAATTGTTATGGTCCCTTTTATTGGCTGGAAAAGAATGCAACCGAAGGTTTCCTTTTTTTAAGCCATGGATTGCCTTTTCGAAGGAATGACCTTTGGAACCCTCTAAAAGTCCATGTCTGACCGCCCTTTCTCAATGGTCAGCTGTCTTTTATATCTCTCTCTTACATTATAAGACATCACATATATTCTTTTATTTTTCCCTTTTTAAAATCAGCCACATAACATATATATGATATGATATATCCAATTGCAGTTGCTGTCTCATTCAGGAGACGGTGGTGGTGGGTTTTAAGACATTAAGGAATTAATGGCTGCCCAACTCATGAGTACGAGTTTTAGTTACTATTATCATCATCAAACCAATCCCATCATAGCAGCAGCAAGAACATTGAAACCATCACCTTCCTCGACATGTTTGAATTCACTGTTGTCTTTGCAGAGATTTGGTGTTTTTCAAAGGACAAGACAAGAGAAAAGAAGGGGATATGGTGTTGTGGTTGCATCAAGCAGTAGCAATGCGGCGGCACCTCTTTGGGATTCTTGGAAACCAGAGAAAAGCTCTGCTGCTTCTCCTTCTCTCAGTGACATCATTTGGCCTTCTGCAGGTTAGTAATATTATACAAAAATGTGCAGATGTTTTTTAAGTACATTTAATTTCCAGCTTCTTAATTTGAAGTTTTGAGCAGGAGCATTTGCTGCAATGGCGATATTGGGAAAGATGGATCAAATATTAGCACCAAAAGGGGTTTCAATGACAATTGCACCTTTAGGAGCTGTTTGTGCGGTCCTGTTTGCAACTCCATCCTCTCCTGCTGCTCGGGTATTTCACTTGTGCTCTCCATTTTAGACCTTTTCTTAGCACCAGAGTTCATGACTAATTATTGTACCTACAATTGGGTTCAATTGGCTGTTAAACTGAGTTGGGATTTCTAAAGAAATTTCTCATTTATAGTTCTATAAGTTTCAATGGTTATTGTTGATACCAAATAAAAGAGGAAGAAACGGTGGAGGTAGGAGGTCAATTCATCCAATAAGGGCGGTGAGTCGTCGAGAGGAAGAGAAGAGGAATTTAGGGTTTTTATACAGAGAGTTTGAGAGGTCACGTGATGGACTTCCATAGGTGGACAGGTCTCCTTATTGTACTGCAATGAGTGTAGTAGGCTAGAAAAATTTGGAAGGGTTGGAAATAAGTTAAAAAATTTTATAAGAGTTATAATATAATTTTACAATTATAATATTTAATATCTTTATAATTTTTTAAAGGGTTAAACTAAAATTTAATTATTTTTGAGGAATTAAAGTATAATTTTATTATTATTAATTTATAGATTTACACATTTTAAAGGGTAAAAAAATCAATTTTCTAGTTTTTTTTAGGGGCAGTCAAGGCCGCTCCTAAGGGTGGTTTATGTTATATTGTCAGGTGATGATGTGAAGTTATAGGGTTTACAGAAAATGAATGATTGTTGTCATGCCAATATGATAGTCGTTCTAATAGTGGCAGCTTGGATGTTCCCCAAGTTCAGAGCGAACAGTACTGATGATAGAGATATGTTGGCGAGTTTGATCATGATCAATGGAAGGGTGGGTTTAGAGTGGCGGTGCGTTTAGCTTACTTTTTGTTTCACGTTACAGTATCGCTATAGTATCTAATCTCACTGCCACTGCTGTTTTTACACTAACCGCAAGTAAATGCACCGTCCATCCAAACTCACCCGAAGTAGTCGGCTGTTGAGAGTACTGTGTCGATAAAGGTATCTATGGAGGTACCCTGAACGACAACTACTTGGTAGTTATGTTGCTTCAACTCTTTATTCTTCTTAAAATATCCATGTTTCGGATAGCATAGATTACTTGAGGAATTAAGGATCTTTCTTAGGTTAACTTTCACAGAGACAGAGCATATGCATATTTTCTATATATGTTGGCCTGTCAACTATAAGTTGTATATATAGAGATGAACAGTATAGGCAAGTGATGAAAAGCTGAATGATGTTGCAGAAGTACAATATGTTCATGGCTCAGATAGGTTGTGCAGCAATCGGTGTTGCGGCATTCTCAGTATTTGGGCCTGGCTGGCTTGCTAGAAGCGCCGCCCTTGCCGCTTCCATAGCTTTCATGATCCTTACACGTTCCAATCATCCACCAGGTATACTTCTTCTACCCGTTGCTTTCATTATATATATATATATCCATTCCCACATCTGGTGGTCTAATTTTGAGAACAGCTGCCAGTTTGCCGATTCTATTCATTGATGGAGTTAAGTTACACCACTTAAATTTTTGGTTTGCTTTATTCCCTGGCGCTGCTGCATGTATCATCCTCTGTTTGATGGTAAGTTCCTCTTCCTTTCGCTCCCTTGGACTCCATTACATCATAATATAAGCTCTTGAATTTTTTTTATTTTCAAACAACGTAAAAGTTCATAAAGGCTATTGTATTAAGAATCAAATTACGTTTGCGTCCTTTAGTTAAAAAAATTGGTAGATTAATCCTTATACGTTAAATAAAAAAAATAAATTGGTCATTCTGTTAAACATTTTATTAATTTTTACGGTAAAAAACAGGTCTCTATATGTTAGCATTGTGTACTTACATGCAACTGTTTAGTTATTCTATCATCTATCAATTTTTAATAATAGAAATTGATAAAAAATTTAATAGAACGGATTAGTTTACTCTTTTATATAAAATACAAAAATTAAGAGCAAAATGTAATCTGACTCTTAATACATTAATTTCGGTTCAAACATCTAACATTACCCGTAACAAGTGCAAATTTGTTATTTAGTAGCAAAGGTGATAGCAATATGGATGATCATACCCTATACTCGCATATAAATATTTAGTGAGGACAAATATTTTAAAAAATTAAAAGTTCAAATAACATAGAAATGTAAGAATCGTATGTGTTGAGAGAGCCTATAGTGATGTTGTGTTTGTTTGACCTGTTGCAGCAAGAAGTGGTTTGTTTCTTGAAGAGCAATTTCAAATTTTGATGAGCTAATTGCCTGCGCCACCAGCACATAAAGCCCTTCGTTGCATAAAGGACATTTGCGCTGCCATTGGAACCTACTGTCATATATAATATACATTTCCATATTCTTTTTTTATAATTTATATTTATTTAGTTTAACTTCTATATTTTGTATCCTGTTTACATGCATTGTTGACAAATTTAAAATGTCTAATAATGTATTTGATGTAAAAAATAATTATAAAATAGAATAAAAAAGGCATATTCATGATTGATGTGATAACAATGTGAGATTCATTTTAAATTTTATATGTACAATGATACAATTGTATTGTCAAAATTAAGGCCTTGGTAGGGTAGAAAAAATTTGAAGGATGGAAAATTCTGCCATGGAAAATTAGAAAGATAACAAATATTTCTTTTCGTTTGTTTAAATTTATTACTTGGTAGAGTTGAAAAATAAAATGAAAGAAAATAAAATATTTGAAAATGCATAATTTTGAATTATGTTATTTTTTCTTAGGATGAAAAATAATCATTCTTCCTTCTTCTCCTTTTTTTCTCTCTCATTTTTGTTCCCAATCAAACATACTCAAAATTTTTTTTTTCCCACTTTTCTATTCCCTCCTCATATCCTTTTACTTTTCTACCTAACCAAACACACCTTAAGAGTTAATTTATTATCTAATACTAGTTATATATGTGACACGTGATTTTACGTGTTTATTTTTTAATCTATTAAATAATATATTTTATAATTTAAAAAATATATGTATTAATTAAATAAGAATTGGTCTAATTGGTTAAGGGTGTTCACTACTCCAAGTGTGACCTGAGTTCTAGTTATGTTTGTTGTTCAAGCTTTGTTGACCTTCTCCTTGATGAGATCCCGTAGAAAGTGAAATTTTACATCTCCCATGCAATGCTAGATTCTTCCAAAGTTTAATTGCTGAATTATTATCACAGTAAATTGTAGTTGGTTTTTGCTGGCGAAAATGAATCTCTGGAAGTATGTTCTTCAACCAAATGGCTTGAGTAGAACAAATAGTTGCATCCACAAATTTTGCTTCTGTGGTTGACAACGTAACAAGTTGTTTTGTCTTGGAACACCATGAAACAACTTATGAACCCAGCATAAACACATAAGCCAAAGTACTTTTTCTATCATCTTTATCACCGGCAAAATCACTATTTGTAAACCCAATTAGATCTTACTTTTCTCCTTTCTTGTACAAAATACCATATTCACTTGCAAATACCTAAAAACACTTTTAGTCGTCAGCAAATGAGTTTCTTTTGGATTCTCCATGTACCTGCTAATAAGACTACAAAGTACATTATTTCAAGCCTAGTGGTTGTTAAATACATCAGACTTCCTACGATTTGTTTGTAAAGTGTACTGTCAATCTTTTTCTCTAGAAATTTCTTCTCTAACTTCAGCCCTATATCTATAGATGAGGTGACAAAATTGCAATTTTGCATCCTAAACCTTTCTAAGGATATTTTACCTATTTGACCCCCAAAAAATAAAATTTATAAAAATGATCTTGGTTCAAAAATATTCACCCAAATGACTTGCATTGAACAGTAAAATTAGGTTATGCAAACTAGATGGCCGACACCACTATTTTTTTCTATTAAAAAAATAATTTTTGAGGTTTTAGATACTAGATGACCAGCACCCATGTATTTTTTTAAAAAAAAAAATTTTGAGTGCTGACACACTGATGGTCGACACCCATTTATTTGATTAAAAAAATATTTTTTTCGGGGGGGTGGTGCCGGCCAACAAATGGCTAAAATCACCCAGCAAAAGAGATTGAGAATATTGCAACATAACCCCTCCTTATTTTCCCATCTTTTTTATTTCCCAAGTTTAATTACATATTTTATATTTTAAAACAATATTGAATTACTTATCATTTTTTTAATTATTATTGAATCATTCACATTATTATTAAATTTAAAAATTAATTTAAAATATATTTAACTACATATTTTATAAATATATTACTCGTTATTTTTAAAATAAAAAAATAATTTAGCAATGTTTATTTGAATTATTATAAAAAAAGAAAAATCATTAAAGCAGATTCTAATTTTATAAAAATATATATAATTTAATTGTGCATATTAAATTTAAATTAATTTTAAATTAACTACTTTTGATTTGAAAATTAACTAATTTAGTATCAATTACTGTCATTTTGGATTATGTATTTAGCATTTTAATATATTTTCACAATTATAAATTTAATATTAAAATTAATAAATAGTTTTAAAATACTTTCTTGAAGTTCTTAAATAATATATTAAAATAAGATAACTTTACCAACTTTTTATCAAAACCACCTCTAAAAAATTATCATTACATTTAAAAATAAATATAATTTTTAGGCTTAATTTATTATTTATACTTGAGTTTAATAACAATCAAGTTACATTTAACAAAATAAAAATAAATTTTTTAAAAAATCATGAAAATTCAAATATGATAATATTAACACGTTATTTTATATTAACTTTTTAAATTTAATAATAATGTGAGTGATGCAATAATAATTAAAAAATATGATAAGTATTTTAATATTATTTTAAAATATATAATTAAACTTGGGAAATGAAAAAAATGAGAAAACAACGAGGGGTTATGTTGCAATATTCCCAATTTCTTTTGTTGGATGATGTTGGCTATTTGTTGGTCGGCACCACACTCCCCCACCAAAAAAAATATTTTTTAATCAGATAAAGGGGTGCCAACTATTAGTGTGCCAGCACCCCCAAAAAAAATTTTTGAAAAAAAATACATGGGTGCCGGCCATCTAATGTCCAAAACCTCAAAAATTATTTTTTTAATAGAAAAAATTAGTGGTGCGGGCCATCTAGTTCCCATAATCTAATTTTATTATTTATTTCAGGTCATTTGGGTGAATGTTTTTGAACCAATGTTATTTTTGTAAATATTAATTTTTTTATTAGACGAGTAAAATAGCCCTTTTCTAAAATAGACCTAACATATTTCTTTTGTGAAATAAAAGTTCCACCAATAAATTACTTCACTTCAATTCCCCTAAAAAAACAATGCATCAAACCAAGATCAGACATATCAAACTCGGTCATCATTGAATGGTTAAAATTTTTAAGTCATGCAATATCATTCCCGGTATAAATCAAATCATCAACATATAAGCATATAATAACAAGCTTCCCATCTTCAAATTTTGTATAAAGTGGATGCTTATATGGGCATTTTTTAAAACATTTCATATTGAAATAAGCATCCATAAGACTGTACCAAGCTCTTGGAGCTTGTTTTAACCCATATAACGCCTTTTTCAATCTATAAACTTTATGTTCACTTCCATGCTTTACATAACTAGGGGGTTGATCAATAAAAATACATGCTCTTACAACTCTCCATGTAAAAAGGTTGATTTCACATTTAACTGATAAATTGACCAATTGTTTTGAGCTGCCAATGCCACCACTAATCTGATGGTATTGTATCATCCTGATTTTGGGCTTAGTCGTAATAGTAGTTTCGAGACCATAAATCCGAAGTAGAAATATTTGTTTTATGATTTTTTTGAGGTCCATGACATGTTTGCATGATTGTGTGAAAGTTTCATAAAGAAATTTTATGAATAAGTGTCCAATTCAACTTTTAGGACTAAATTGAAAAAGTTGCAAAGTGTGAGTTCTAGAAGTTTTAAGCATGAAATTGTCATGGATTATTAATTAGAGGTCCTTAAATAGAAATTTTCCTTATTTCCTATTTTTATGGACAAAAATGGGCATGGGTAGGTAAAATTTCAAAGAAATGCCTTAAGGGCATTTTGGTCATTTGGTTAATAAAAGAATAAAAAGGGAAAAATGAAGCAAAATTTGCTCATCTTCTTCTTTTGTGTGCCGAAAGTTAGAAGGGCCATAGCTAAGGTTTTTCTTCAACTTTCAAGCTCGATTGTAAGTATATCCTAGCCCTATTTTTAATGTTCTTTATGTTTTTATGATCCTTGAAGCATGATCTACCTATTTCTAGCCTTATTTTGAGTTAGGATTCATGTTTAAAAATTGAATCATGTGACATGCATGTATTTTGATGTTTAATAGAGGAATATGAAAGTTTGATGTGTGTTTAACATCTTTTACTAAGTGATTTTTGGTGAAAGTAAAGTGCATAAAAAAGACTCATTTGTAAAAGATGTAAAATGAGTCGTGAGATGTATGTTTTAATGAGAAATTTGGGCTGATATGAGTATGTGTTAGGTTTGGCTAGGCTTGGGTAACAAAGAAAATGAGTACATTTCATTTTACGAGCCTAAGGACTAATTTATAAATATGCAAAAATTTAGGGGTAAAAAGGTAATTTTGTCAAAGTATGAGTTATGGACTGAATTGAATAATGTGTGTATTAAATAAGCTAAATTTGGTATTATAGAGCAAGAAAAATGAGGAACAGATCTTGATCAAGGGAAAAATAATGTGTACGGCAATTAGATCCGTTTTTACTATTTTTGTACCGAGGTAAGTTCATGTGTAAATAATGCAATGTTGTATCATGTTTTAATACTTTATTAATGTATGAATTTCTATGTTTAGTTGTTATAATGAGCGTATGAATGATATTATGGTCAATGAGAATGACATTGTAAACGAGTTCGACAAAAATGGGACATCGAGAAAATCCCGTTTGAACCTTAGGAATAATTTAAGATACAAGGTGACATGTCACTAGGAACTATGTGATTATGAGCTCATGAGATTATATGATATATGAAATGTGATCCGGGTGTTGGTCTTATACGTCTATCGGTGGCTGGGTAGCCCGGCATGTGTTGTGGGTACCTGTCAGCTTGTGTGAGCAGCTCGTGTAGTTACGTCCTGACTGTCAGCTTGTGTGAGTAGGCCTGTGATTAGCTCGAGAGCGAGCAATGTGTGATATGTGATATAAGGTAGTATGTGGCTACGTATGAAGCACTATGTACAAGCTTTTCCGTGTATCCGATAGTATTCCAAGTGTTCAATGGGTAAATCAGTGGGTTATTCAACAAGTAAGTTAATGATGAGGAATTATGAAAATGTGTTACGAGTTGGTACAAGTATGTACAAAAAACTCATATGAATGAGCTCGGTATGTGATGACTTTTGGTAAGATTGAAAATGAGTAAGTTGTGCCTATGAAACTATGATAACATATATGTAAATTATGTTATGTTAATTGTATAATATTCATGATTATATTGCTATTTATTTGCATGTGAACTTACTAAGCTTTATGCTTACACCCCTATCTTTTCTATCTCTTATAGTATCGCCAAGCTAGCTCGGGGATCGAAGGACGTCGGAGACTCTATCACACTATCAATTGGACATTTGGATATAGTTAGTCTTAACATTTTGAGTATAACATGTATAGGGACTCGATCTTTTTGTTATATGTCATATTGGTTTAGCCAAATGTGTTGGCTTATGATGATATTCGATTCATTTTGTATAAGGCAATGAGATATGGCTTATAATGATTATTGGGTTGTAAGCCTATTTATTTAAGCATACATCTGCCCATGCAATTGTGATGTGGTTAGTGGTTGTGTGTATGTGATGAGATGTGTTGTGGCTATGAATGCTTGAAGATTTAATTGGGATCTGTTTAATATAATGATAACCATAACTTAAGTGAGAATTTGTAAGATGGGCTTGATAAAGTATGGTGTCTTGTGCATGTATACACTAACATGATAATGCCATAATAATGTTTTGTTTGTGTATTTTTAAGTGCTCAATTATGCCATGTCAAGTGCCCTTGAAGTCATGTATGTGTTTGTGCAAATAAGGGTAGCAATTGGTTTGGAAAATAGCCTCAAAGTTGTCCACATAGGTAGACACGTGGGCATGTGTCTAAGCCATGTGTGACACACGATCTACCCCATGGGCATGTGATCCGGCCATGTGTCCCCTACACCCTAATTAGGTAAAACAAAATACCTAGTAGTAAATACACGGGCAAAGACACGGCCGTTTGTCTCAGCCATGTGAAGGACATGGCCTCAGGACATGGGCATGTGCCCTGGCCATGTGAAGTCTGCACCTAATTTTTGAAATTTAATTCACCACATGGCCTAAGCACACGGGCGTGTTATTTGGCCGTGTGACCCTATTTTGTTGATGACGTCATAAACAGAGAGTTACACTGAGGACACGGGCGTGTCTCAAACCCCACGGACATGTGTGACCACACGGCCTACCCACACGAACGTGTAACCCTCCAAAATAATAAAAATTTTTAAGTGTTGTATAAGTTCTGAAAATTCTTGGTTTAGCCTCGAACCACACCTAATATACGTTTTGGACCTCGTGGACCCATATAAAGGACGATATGTATGTTACTGAATGGTTTTAATTTGGGTAAAATTTTAGGGTTTGGTTTTATATGAATGTTTATGTTTGAGTCCGGTAACGCCTCGGACCTTATCCCGGTGTCGAATACCGGTAAGGGGTGTTACATTTAGTGGTATCAAAGCTACAGTTTAGTCGATTCTCGAACTAACGTAGCATGTGTACGAATCTAGCTATACATGCCATACGTATATTATGATAGTATGACAACTCCTTATGATTTTAAAATGTGTTTTCATATAGTAATTGGATCCCAACAGAGTAGTGGCAGATGATGTTGAAAGTAACGCGCCTGCTCCCGGTGAAGGGGCAACGCCGTCTGGTAGTAGATGTAACACCCCCTACCCGTATTCGTCGCCGGAATAGAGTACGAGGCATTAACGAGGACTACAAAAACACTTACAGATAATTTAAATATATTTTCATAACAACTTGTCTTGATTTCATACTATTTCATATTTAAGCTTTACTCACCAAAGTATTTGAAATATCATCTTTATGCAAATAGCACACATGAGCTACATAATTCCATAATTAAGAATGAACACATTTATCAAACATATTCCACATTCATATATCAATGTCTCACATTTTCATATATCAATAACCGTCATTTTTCTTGTTTTTCAGATAATTATGTATAATCATTGATAAGCATGCAACTCACTCATGCTTCTTCTTGTCAATCATAATTTCAAATGACAAATTCGTGTGAATGAGCTCAACCTCATTAGGTATTTAAATTCTGTCATTTTGATTCACATACTTATAATTTACTAACATATCCTGTCAAACACAATCTCTGAATGACAAAATCACATAATTGAGCTCAATAATAATAATGATAACATTACTTACATTTCTTTTTCCACATGTTACATTTACGACTTACCAACTTGTCCATTCAAGGAACAACTTACGGATTTGAGTACATCATGATCTCAAGCCCGGAAGTCTAGCTGAAGCACATAAGTGCTAGACGGAAGCCCGGCAGGCTAATCAAGCACATAAGTGCTGAGCGAAGCCCGAAGGCTAACTGAAGCACATAAGTGCTAGACGGAAGCCCGGAGGCTAACTGAAGCACATAAGTGCTAAACGGAAGCCCAAAGGCTAATTGAAGCTCACCAGAGCTGAACTGAAACCCCAAAAGGGTTAACTGAAACTCATATGAGTTAACGAAAGCTCGTAAGAGCTAAACGAAAAGCAAACACGAGAATTCGCAACAAATGCTGAATCTCGGTTTACTTGGGTAATTTGCCGTCAATTCATCTTTTTCACTGAAAGATTGTACTTATTTTCTGCGTTCCGTTCCTCCAAAATTCTCAATTCAATTTCGTAACTTTTGTACATAATTTACTTATTTTCAACAATTAACATACATAAATATTAATCACCATTCATAAAATAATATTGAAATTTAATAATATTAACAAATGGTCACTAAATTTAGTTATATAAACTCACAAGTTTGATTTTTATATTATAGCGATAATCATAATTTTATAATAACTATTCCAAATAAAACATTATATCGTTTCTAATTCAACACTTATCGATTATAATCAGGCATGTGATCAATTTATACACCAGTCATTCATATATTTTTGTATATTTTCCTCCTCCTCCTCTCCATCCACATCCTTAGTATAAACAACACACTTGTAGGTAACATTATCCATAATTTTCACTATCTACTTATGTGAATATTCAAGCTGTCCATCTGTGTCATAGTCACTAAATTATTTATATCTGGAGCTATAGAACTCCAAATTAAGTTCCGCTAATTTTTCATGAAACTAGACTCATATATCTTCTTACCATAAAATTTTCATAATTTTTGGTTAGGCCAATTAATACAGTTTATTCATTGAAGTCTCCCCTGTTTCAGAGTACGACTACTCTGACCTCTGTGCACTACGAACCAAATTTCTCCCTGTAAAGAATTCCAACGACCATGCCGTTTGTTTCCCTTAAAAATAGACTCAATAAAGAATCCATGAATGTAAAGTATGACTCTTAATAATTTTTTTACAATTTATGGTGAATTTCTAAAGTCAAGACAGGGGATCTCGAATTCATTCTGACCTTGTCTCACAAAATTTATCATATCTCATGATTTACAATTCCATTGCTTACATTATTTCTTCTATAAGAAACTAGACTCAATAAGCTTTAATTTAATATTTTATTCATCCTCTAATTCCATTTCTACAATTTTTGGTGATTTTTCAAAGTTAGACTACTGCTGCTGTCCAAAACAGTTTTAGTGCAAAATGTTGATTTCCATTTTGCCCCAAATTTCACAATTCATACAATTCAGTCCTTGCTCAATTAACCCCTAAATTAAGATAATTTTCTCAATTAATACTTTTACTAAACATTATAAGTTATTTCATAACTATTAAAATTTAGAATTTCCACATAACACTCTAACTTCAAACTCTTTTACATTTAGGTCCCAAACATTCACTTTCTATTCAATTCTTTCAATAAAATCAACATATAAACAATTTAAAGCTCTAATTCCATGTCAAATCATCATATACTTCCAGCACATATTCATAGCAACTTTCAATTTCTTTCATGGAATAAAAAAACTAATGAATTCAACAAGTGGACCTAGTTGTAAAAGTCACAAAAACACAAAAATTTCAAGAAATAATCAAGAATTGAACCTACTTGCAGTAAAAATATGAAAAACCAGCTTGAGGGAACTCTTTACTGGTGTTTTTGCTGATGAGAATGCAGAAAAATAAAGAGAAATCTAGATAATTCCACTTTAGTCCTAACTTTATTAAGTAAATTTTGCAATTTTCTAATTTTGCCCTTAATTCTCCTTGTTTTCTTGCTGATTTCATGCCCTTGCCGTCCAGCCCAAATATACCTTGGGTCTATTTTCCTTTTAAACCCTCTTTCTTTTATCAATTAAGCTATTTAATCATTTCCTACAATTTTGCATTTGATACAATTTAGTCCTTTTTGTTCAATTAATTATCAGAACTTTAAAATTTCTTGACGAAACTTTAATACTAACATATTAACACTCCATAAATATTTATAAAAATATTTATGGCTCGATTTAAAATTCTCGAGGCCTCGATTCCTCATTTTCGATTCTAATTATTTTAATATTTATTTTTAGTACACTATTCACTATTTCAAAATTTTTCCTAACTTCACATTTAATTTATACTCACTAAATTAATAATATTTCCTACTCATTTGTCGGATTTAGTGATCTCGAATCACTGTTCCGACATCACCAAAAAAGTAATTCATTATTCTGATGACTTCTACAGCTTAGTCGAGGAGAATGAGGCAAGGAAGCATTTCTCTATATGATGGATGCATGGTATACGGAGTTCGTTCGAATGAACCTGAATGCTCAACCCCCTCCACCCCCACCTATTCCTCAACTTGTTCCTGCAGCACCCCAAGGTATCGATTTTATGAGATTGAATAGACCTTCAGTGGATAAAATTTGAAAATAATGAACCGAAGAGTTTCGAGCTAGTATGGATGATGACCCCGAAAAGGTAAAGTTCTGGCTCGAGAATACCATTAGAGTATTTGATGAGTTATCATGCACACTTGAGGAATGCATGAAATGTGTTGTATCACTTCTGAGAGACTCAGCTTATCAGTGGTGGAACACCCTTGTGTCGATTGCACCAAGGGAGAGAGTTAATTGGGAATTTTTCAAAGAAGAGTTCCGTAAAAAGTACATTAGCCAGAGGTTTATTGATCAGAAAAGAAAAGAATTTCTCGAGTTAATATATGGCCGAATGACGGTAACAGAATATGAGTGTCAGTTTGTGAGACTGAGCAAATACGCTCTAGAACGTGTATCGACTGAGGCCATCATGTGTAAAAGATTTGAAGATGGGTTAAACGAAGACATATGAATGTTGGTGGGTGTCCTTGAATTGAAAGAATTTGTTGTGCTCATAGAGAGAGCTTGTAAGGTCGAGAAATTAGCTAAAGAGAAAAGAAAAGCTGAGTTAGAGTCTCGAGATTTGAAGAAGAGACAGATGAGTAAGTCATTTCAGTCTTCATCTAAGAAACCAATAGAGTTTAACACTCGATCAAGTGCTTCAGTTGGGTTTTCGAACAGAAACCATGGGAAATAGTATTCGGGTCATAAGGCTCAGACTACTTCGATAGCGAGTATGGGTAACGCTCGACCTAATAGACCTGAGTGTCAACATTGTGGAAGACGTCACCCAGGTGAGTGCTGTATGAATAACCGGGCATGTTTCAAGTGCGTATCACATGATCATTTTATTAAGGGTTGCCCCGAAATGGTTGAAAAAGAGAATTTTCAAAGTGGGAGATCTGGTAATACTGCTTCTAAAGGAAGACTACAGAGAAATTCGAGAAATGGTGCAAATGGCAAGAGTACACCTAGGGATTCGGCTGTGAGGTCCGAGAGTAGAGCACCTGCCAAAACTTAAGTCATTCGCCCTCGCGAAGAGGCTTCATCTCCTTATGTGATTAAGGGTACTTTTTCTCTTTATGATACTTCTGTTGTTGCTTTAATTGATCTGGAATCTACCCATTCGTATATTTGTGTAAAATTGGTGTCTAGCATGAATATGCCTGTGGAGTCTACAAAATTTGTGATAAAAGTGTCAAACCCTCTAGGCAAGTATGTGTTAGTTGACAAAGTATGTAAGAATTGCCATTTGATGATTAAAGGTAACTGTTTTTTGGCTAATCTTATGCTTTTTTCGTTTGATGAATTTGATATAATACTTGGTATAGATTGGTTGACCATGCATGATATAGTAGTAAACTGTGGAAGGAAAATCATTGAATTGAAATGTGAAAGTGGTCATATTCTTCAGGTTGAATCAGATGAATCGGATAGCTTGCCTATAATGATTTCTTCTATGACTGCTTAAAAATGTATGAGAAAGGGTTGTGAAGCTTATCTTGCCTTTTTGTTGAATACAAAAGGGTCTGAGTTGAAAATTGAATCAGTGCCGGTAGTATGTGAGTATCTGGATGTGTTTTCGGAAGAATTGTCTGGATTACCTCCTATTAGGAAAGTTAAGTTTGGTATTGAGTTAATTCCTGGTACTGCACATATTTCGATTGCTCCGTATAGGATAGCTCCGACGGAATTAAAGGAGTTAAAAGTTCAGTTGCAAGAATTAACGGATAAAGGTTTTGCGAGACCTAGTTATTTTTCGTGGGGCGCACCAGTACTAATTGTGAAAAAGAAAGATAGTTCAATGAGATTGCACATTGACGACCGACAGCTCAATAAGGTAACCATAAAGAACAAGTATCCCTTTGTCAAGGATTGATGATTTGTTTGATCAATTGAAGGGAGCCACAGTGTTTTCAAAGATAGACTTGAGGTCTGGTTACTACTAGTTAAGAGTGAAGGAGTCTGATATACCGAAAACTACATTTCGGACGAGGTATGGTCAATATGAATTTTTAATTATGCCTTTTGGTTTAACGAATGCTCCTGCTGTATTTATGGATTTCATGAACCGTATTTTTCGACCGTATTTGGATAAATTTGTTGTCGTTTTTATTAATGATATTCTAATTTATTCTCATGATGAGACTGAGCATGCCGAACACTTCAGAACGGTTTTGCAAACTTTGATAGACAAGTAGTTGTATGCTAAGTTTAGTAAAAGTGAATTTTGGCTTAGAGAAGTTGAATTTTTGGGCCATATTATTTTCGGTGATGGTATTAGAGTTAACCCGAGTAAGATATCAGCTATTGTTGAATGAAAACTGCCGAGGAATGTAACTAAGGATAAAAGCTTTCTAGGCTTAGCCTGATTTTGTATGAATATTTACGTTTGAGTCTGGAAACGTCTCGGATCCTGTCTCAGTGTCAGATACGAGTAAGGGGTGTTACAAGTATCAAGTCTAACTATCGGACAAAATACATCTTTATAATGAACACCAAACCCTTGCTCATGGACATTGTAACACCCCAAAACCTGGCTTAAAAGTTTAGACCGAATCCTAGAGGTTACATTTGTAACAGCCTAATTTTCAGTGGTATCGGGAATAGAGATTTGAGATCACTAAATCCGGGTGAGTTGAAAATTTAATAAATTAATACCTATGAGTCAAATATGAATATAAAAGCATTTTTGAATTAGTGAATTTGGTGATTTAAAAGAATTAATTAGCTAAAATGGGTCGAGAATGAGGTATCGAGACCTCGACTTCATAAACCGAGCCATAAATATTTTTAGAAATATTTATGGAGTGTTGGTGAGGTAATAATAAAATTTAGTCAGAAAATTTTGACATTTGGGTGGTTAATTAAATAAAAAGGACTAAATTGAAAAAGGTGTAAAAGTTGCTAAAATGATTAAATAGCTCAATTGTCAAATGAGGAAGAACCTAAAGTGAAAATAAGCCCAAAGGAGATATTTTGGGCGGCAATAGCTGAGAAAAATCAGGAAATGGGTGAAATAAGGGCAAAATTGGAAAATTGTAAAAATTGGCTAAATAAAAATGGGACTAAATTGGAATATCTAGAATTCTCTTCATTTCTCTTCATATTGATCAGCTGAAAATAGCCATGGAGGAGGGTTCAAGCTGGTTTTCATGCTCTAGCTTCATGTAAGTTTAATTCTTGCTTTCTCCTTGAAATTTTTATGTTTTTGGACTTTTACAATTGGGTCCAACTTATTATTTCATTAGTTTTTGATTCCATGGCTAATTTTTGAAGTTGTTATGGATGAGTGCTGGAAATATATGATGATTTGGCATGGAATTAGAGCTTTAAATTGTTTATATTCTGATTTTATTGAAAGAATTGAATAGAAAGTGAATGTTTGGGACCTAATTGTAAAAGAGTTTGAAGTTAGAGTTTTATGTGGAAATTCTGAATTTCAATAGTTATGAAATAACTTATAATGTCTATAAAAATTATTAATTGATAAAATTATCTTAATTGAGGGGTTAATTGAGCAAGGACTGAATTGTATGAATTGTGAAATTTGGGGCAAAATAGAAATCAACATTTTACACTAAAACTGTTTTGGACAGCAGCAATAGTCTAATTTTGAAAAATCACCAAAAATTTTAGAAATGGAATTAGAGGATGAATAAAATATAAAATTAAAGCTTATTGAGTCTAGTTTCTTATAAAAGAAATTATGTAAGCAATGGAATTGTAAATCATGAGATACAATAACTTTTGTGAGACAAGGTCAGAATGATTTCGGGTTCCCTTGTTCTGAATTTGAAAAATCATCAAAAATTGGATAAAAATAATTATAGGCTTAAATTTATATTTTTATAATCCTGAATGAGTCTATTTTCAAGATAAATAAACGAGGACATCATTCGAATCCTGTATGAGAAGATAATTAATTTTTAGTGAAGAAGGGTCGAAACTGTTAGACAGCAGAATAGGGGAGACTTCAATGAATAAAATGTATTAATTGGACCAACCAAAAATTATGAAATTTTTATGGTAAGAAGACATATGAGTCTAGTTTCTGGTAAAATTTATGGATCTTAATTTGGAGTTCTGTAGCTCAAGATAAAAATAATTTAGTGACTATGACACAGATGGACAGCTTGAATATTCACCTAAGTAGATAGTGAAAATTATGGATAATGTTACCTACAAGTATGTTGTTTATACTAAAGATGTGGATGGAGAGGAGGAGGAGGAAAATATACAAAAATATATGAATGACTCATGTATAAATTGATCACATGCCCGATTATAATCGATAAGTGTTGGATTAGAAATGATATAATGTTTTATTTGGAATATTTATTATGAAATTATGATTATTGTTATAATACAAAAATTAAACTTGTGAGTTTATATGACTAAATTTTAGTGATTATTTGTTAATTTTATGAATTTCATGATGTGTTATTTCATATGTATTGATGATAAAATCGTGAATAATGTAAAAGCATGAAAATTGAATAAATGATCAAATTGAGCATTTCAGTTCAGTGACAAGATGAATTAAAGGAAAAGACCATGGTTGGACCATGGCAACAAGTGATAAGTGATAGCTTCGGCTACACTTATCTGATCAAGGACAAATGAAAGTGATAAGTAATAGCTCCGGCTACACTTATCTGATCAAGGACAAGTAAAAGTGATAAGTGATAGCTTCGGCTACAGTTATCTGATCAAGGACAAGTGAAAAGTGGTAGCTTCAGCTACCTGATCAGTGAAAAGTGGTAGCTTCTGCTACCTGATCAGTGAAAAGTGGTAGCTCCGGCTACCTGATCAGTGAATAGTGGTAGCTTCAACTACAAGTGACAAGTGATTTTCGTATAAGACCATATCTGGGATATGACATCAGTGAGATATGTGATTCGTGTAAGACCATAGTTGGGCTATGGCATCGATATATGAATATGTGTAAGACCATAGCTGGGCTATGGCATCATTATGTAAAGATGTGTAAGACCATAGTTGAACTATGGCATCGAGAAAACGAAGTACTCAATTCCGTAAGACGTTCACTAATTTGACAAAGTTTGGTAAGTGTTACATGGAATTATGTGATACAAGGAAGTACGAGTTGATAAGATATGAGTATAGAACTTGGTTGATAAATGAATTCATTTGTGATTATATAATTGTTCATCTTGAACGTACTATCCATATGTATTGATAATTCAAATGTTTTAATGAATAAAGTTTCGACATGGAATAAATTGAACACGAGATAAATAATTATAAAATTGAACTCGGAATTCATGAAAATGACAGTTATTGATATATGGAGATATGAGACATTGATATATGAATATGGAAAATGTTTGATAAATGTGTTTATTCATAATTATGGAATTATATACCTCATGTGTACTATTTGCATAAAGATGATATTTCAAATACTTTGGTTATTTAAGCTTAAATATGAAACAATATGAAATCAAGATAAATTGTTATGAAAATATATTTAGATTACAGAGATATGACTGATATATGTTGTATGATTACATAACGTGAAATTGTGTATATAAATGAGAAATTTAATGCGAATTAAGCCCATACATGTTTCTTGTTATTTATATGAAGTGTACGACTGACAAGGGTGATGAAGTTATAAACAGAGAGTTACACGGGTTGAAAACACGAGCGTGTGACTCTCCAAAGTGTGAAAATTTTCTAAGTGTTGCAAAAGTTTTATATGTTTACAGTTTGGTCCTAAACCACCCTGAATGTATGTTTTAGGCCCTGTAGGCCCATATAAGGGACGTTAAATATATGTATGAAAGTTTTTAATTTAGAAGAAATTTTATGGCTGATTTTTACATGATTGATCATATTAAGTTCGGTAATGCCTCGTACCCTATTCTAGGCTCGGAATACGCAACATTGGCCACCAAAAGTGGCGGAAACAAAAACTTTACTTTAAACCAAGAAAACCTTTTTATTCATTATGTTTGAAACAATATTAAACCGACGTCAAACATTTGGAAATAAAACCCATAGTTTCTAAAGTTCAGTCCAAATAAAACCTTACGAAAGCCCACAATAAAAACTTGTACCACAGTTTATATGATCATTTTACAAACCGACTTAAAACTAACCATATAAAAATTATGAGATTTTACTTAAACCAAATCAAACCATATCTTTCTGAGACCTCCGGTATGTCGAGTCTAGCTCTAAAACACGGAATGTACCTGAAAGGAAAAAACATAACAGAGATGAGCTACGCGAGCTCAATTGAGCCCGAAACATTAACAGATGGCAAAAGATGGAGTGACACAATAAATACTTCAAACAAGCATATGTATAAAAATATCATTTATGAAAGTCTCAATAGGTATGTCAAATACAATATCAAACCACAGAAATGATGATCCAATTATACGTAATAATCAGAACATATTACATGGCATTAACTATATTGTCAATAACCAAAAGTTCACACAAACAGACAAAATGTTCTGACAAACATACTCATATTCAAATGCGAACAGATGCACAAGTCAAAATCCCACCCCACCAACCAAACACCACTTAATCCATCTAGCACACCACATAAGGGTTATGATAGGCCCGCCCACCATGCACACTACATAGAACCATAATAGGTTCATCCACCCTATACACCAGAACGTGGAACTATGCCACCTAAGTAATTGTATACAGCTGAGCTGATATACTTATAGGATAGTGCGGTAAATCGCTGTACAAAAAGTATCGCAGTTAAAACTGCTAAGTCTGTCTTCCTTCTCTTTATAACCAAATCCTAAAATTTTCATGCTATGCAACAATGCACACATTATGCCAACAATATACAGAAACAGACATTAACATTTCCAGTTTGAACAGATTCAGATTTGATTACACTTGTATTCTAAGATTTAGTTACGACAACAGTAATAAACTCATACTTATTCATCACATAAATGAGCAATAAAATCCAAGCCTATAAACGCATATATATGCACGAACCAAACTAAATTGAGTCCTAAACACACTTATCAAGGCTTGAACGAGGGTCAGATTACATAGAAGTATAAAACAGCCAGTTTATGACTCAAAACAAAAATTCTGCGAAATAGGGCAACATGGCCGTGTACCCCGGTCGTGTGGAAGTGTCTACGCCGTGTGGAGGCCTACACTTTTGCTGTGGAAGCTGATATTCTCTAAATCAGTTTTGGTAATGATAGGGGGATGAAAGGGGGAAGGTGATCGCCTTTAACTCGGTTCTAGCAAATCGGATAGCCTCTTCGTTTGTTGTGGAAGCTTTTGCATGCTCCCAAGTAGTGAGGTTAGAGATGGGGATGAGTGTGGATGCAATCAAAATCAAAGGGGATACATTGACAGTAATCAAAAAGTGTCAGTCCAATGTTGAAGATAAGTAAAAAATAGGAGCTTATATTAGAGATATTCACCAAAACAAGAATCATTTCCACAAGATCTATTTTAGACGCATATCAAGATGCGCAAACCAAACGACACATATAATCGCCACATAAAGCCTTATGAGAGGTGATGAGGTTTACCTAGAATGGCCAGTGCCGCCTTATGCCATGTCTTCGTTGGGATCGGGACGATAACAGGAACAAGAACCAGATTGAAGAAACGGTGTGATTTTTTCACAAACGAAGAATATGCTCAATGGTTTTTTCTCTGAACAGTATTAGAAGTCTTTAGAGGATTGCAACCGACAACAAAAAGTATATTTTGGGAAGTGAGGGGGTTGAAGTATATTAATTTGACTGGACAGGTGGACATTTTAGTTTCTTTTTTTTTTTATCTTCTGTTGTTTCATTTCTGCCTAATGGGCCTCGCTGCTGGGTTTTTTTTAAAAACTTGCTTTTGTTTTCGATGAGTTATCTTTTCTTTTCTTTTCCTTTTTTGAAAATATCATCTGGATATTTTATTCATAAAGCTAAACCCAAAACAAGCCTAAAATTAGGCAGAAAATCATAGAACAAACATTAACAGTTGATCAACTTGACAGGCCAAAAACTAAAAAGGAAAGCAAAATAAAAAATAAAACAGCCCAAATGCAAAGATATAGCAACAAAAACACATGGGAAACCGCATATCTTCATAATTACTTTCCATTAATTTTCAACAGTACCCATCACTTCCCATAGAAAAAAATCTTTGAAAACACCACACCTCCTAACTTTTCAAAATCCCTTTCCAAAACTTTCCTTCAACAATCCAGACGTTTCATTCCCTCGTGGAATCCATCCATCTTCGATCGGTGACCACTGCTTCCTCCGCACCAGAAGTAACCATATTCAACAGATAAGTTGTCTCTTTTTTTTGGAGTCCCTCTTTAGTTATGAGATGAACAACCTTATTAGATTCTCTATGAATAAACTGAAAAACGCAGAACTCAAAACCTAAACTCAGTCGCTTTGAATCTTTTATAAAAACTTCAATTTCTGATCTATCTTCATTCTCCTCTTGCAGTTTACGGATCACCGAACGGGAATCTCCTTCGATTTCAAACTTTCTCAGCCCGAGAAATAACCCAAGATTAAGTGCCTGAAAACACGCCATCGCTTCTGCTGCAAAAGCAGATGGTATATTCACATGCATAACTGTTCTTGAACAAATCACCTCTACTCTTTCGTTCCGTACCACTAACCCAGAGCATGACTTATTTCTTTTCTTGTTGAATGTAGCATCAAAATTTATTTTTACCTTCAGACCATCCGGAGCGATCCATCTACCAGCATGAAATCGTCTCGCTGGTAAGTTCGTATTCAACCCATTAAGTTCTTTAAGGTAGTTACTCACAAAATTTGCAATTTGAGAACTTGATTTTATTTCTCCTTCATGAATGAATTTGTTTCTTGAAGTCCAAATCGCCCACAAAGCACATACTATCATCCTACACATAGCCAAAGAGTTTGACTCAAAAATGTTTTTAAGCCATTCTTTAACATCTGTATTTTCCTCTGAAATAGGCCAGATAACACCTAACCTCTCACATGTCTCATTTGCTATAGGGCACTCCCTAAACAATTGGTCTCTCATTTTCGCTCCATTCTAGCACTTTCGACAAGTTGCGGTTCCTAGCAGTCTTCTATACTGTAGACTACAGAAAGTAGGCAAATAGTTACAAGAAAACCTTCAGTTTGTAATTTTAATTTTTAGAGGCAGATCTAAGCTCCACAATCTCTTGTAAAATTGCTTGTAGTTAGATTGTATTTGATTCTGTCTGTCATGTAAAAGAAATTTGTGCCCGTTTCGAACCGTATATTCCCCCGTCGGCTCACTTCTCCAGATTATATGGTCCTCATGCTGATTCAGAGACAGAGGAATACATAAGATCCGCTCCGCATCCTTCTCCAAAAAGGTATTATAAATCAGCTCGATTTTCCATTTTCTTATTTATGCTAAGTTTATTCTTAATAAAGTCTAGTATTATTATAAAAAAAAATTATTGATTAAAAAATACTTCAATGTTGCTTCAAACAAGGTTCAAACCAATACCACTTATACATAAAAATAATGTTTTAAACACCAAATACTTCTCTTGCACTTTAATTATAATTTTTAATAATGAAAAATAATGTCGAAATCATTTTTTGAAAAAAAGGGGTCGACTTTGATTTTGAAAATGGAAAAAAAGATAATGGAGTCGCCACCAATCCTTTTTATGAGGTGTGATCGGATCACCACGTAATTTGATTGTTTTAATAAAATATTTTGTTTTACTAAAATGACGATTTTGGTCTACGAAATTCGAGAAAATAGATTCCGAAGTCGGTTACATATGAGGAAGAATTAGCACCCCCGTAACGCCCAAAATTGGTACCAAATTGATTAATTAATGTCTTAATGTCGAAAGTTGAAAAGATTTTAAAATACAATCCCTTTTTTAAAAAATGTTTGGATAACTCAAAGTGGATTTTGAGATTATCTTGTTCCGAAGAAATAAAATATCACATCCAACACGTTAGGATACAACATTTCAAATCCTTGACACCAAGATCATCTCATGATTTCCAAAACTCATGCATTGAAATTTTAAAAGGATACTCGGTTATTTGGTCAAACGATAAATCGAAACCCAGCACGTTAGGGCACGATTTCTCGAATTTTCAAATACGAAATATTGTCTTGTTCTCGAAAAATTCCTTTTGACACTATTTAAAATAAAAGAGCTGATGATCTAATTAAAAGATGATTGATGGGACTAAAACATTCAAATGGCCTATTATGGATATAAAAATATGACTCTTGAAATGATTTTAATGAAACGAAATGGAATGAAAATATAATGACCCGAAATTCCCGGGCACCGGAAAAGTGAGTTATAGGGCCTCCGTCTTAGTGAAATAAGTTCGAAAATAATTATTAAAAATATTTATGAGCCTAGTGGTGTGTCTAATTAGGATCTAATTAGGTGAATTTAGCTTAATTTAGAGTAAGTAATAAAAAGGATTAAATTGAATAAGGGGTAAAAGTTTAATTTTAAAGTAATAGAAAATAAAAAGGATCAAAATGGCAATTAAGCCATTTACATAAATTGAGGCGGAAAAT
This sequence comes from Gossypium longicalyx, assembly GCA_025698465.1. Taxonomy (NCBI): domain Eukaryota; kingdom Viridiplantae; phylum Streptophyta; class Magnoliopsida; order Malvales; family Malvaceae; genus Gossypium; species Gossypium longicalyx. The sequence goes on from CM047001.1 coordinate 74,171,881, forward strand.
GGAAGAAAAATCAAGATTTTTTTTAATGTATGTATTATATATATTAAAATTATTATTATGGTTTTATATTAAATTATTATAATTATTTAATTGATAATATATTATAAATAAATTAAATAGAAGACAATTGTATGATAATAAAATATACATGTGTAAGAATTGTATTGGTACAATTGTAATTTAAATATTTAATTACTTATAATTTAAGTATAAAGATAATTGTTAAATAAATAATTAAATTATTAAAATTATGAGATTTTTTGTTTGAGAAACAAATTAAATAATGACAATGGTAATAAAATTATTGGTACAAATGTAAAAATAAATATGTATCCAATTGTAATATTAGTATTTGTTATGAAAATAGATATTTATTAAATTAATTAAATATAAAATATAACATAAAAGAAATAAAATAAATGAAAAGCAAAAGAAAAAAAAGAAAGAAAGAAAGTTACAGAGAGCATTCGAAATAGGGGAAAGAAGAGAAAAAGAAAAAGAAAAAGGGAAAATAGGGTTTTTAAAGCTTCAAGTTTAATTGGTAAGCTTAATTAAGTCCTTTTCTCTTAATTTTGATGTTTTAGAAGCTTTGAAACAAGATTTTGATGAAATTAAGTTGATAGTTCAAGAGTTCATATGTTTCCAAGTAGGGTTCATGTTGGAAAAATTATGGAATTAGGGATTTAATTGAATGAATTCTAAGTTAGAATTGATTAAGGGATTAAATTGTAAACTAGGCTATAAGTTTTATGTTGTAGGGACTAAATTGAAGAAATTTCGAAATTAGGAAATATGCTGGAAATTTTATAGTTAAATATAAGTTTAGACAAAATTTGAATAGAAAAAGAGAGTGAATTGAATTAAAAAATAATTAAGTTTAGTTAGGATTAAATTGGGAATAAGGTAGGAATTATTTAGAAATTTAATTATTTATTATAATTAATGCTGTAAATAATAATATAAATTACTATTATTTTCGTAGCCAACAAAGAACCTGAAACGTCAGCATCGAAAGGAAAGGAGAAAAAGTCATCGAGGACTAAAACGGGAGAATTACGGTGTGTATTACTATAATTCGAATTTTAATTATTATTGATTGCTGAAATTTTAATTGTTATGTATGGTAAGTAAGACTTGAGGTAAGTATGTGAAATTGATATGAATATTGAGTAAAAATGAAAGTGATGCAAATTGAGTCAAATGGAATATGTGATTATTTGAAAAGTGTATTGATTGAAAAATGAATGATGATTTGAATTGTGAATTGAATACCCTATTAACTAGTCGGGCTGAGTTGGATATAGTTGGCATGCCATAGGATTGGAAGTGTTCAGGGATACTTCGACCTCGAGTCGATGAGACACTGGGTGTCACTATATTTCTTCGGATAGATTCGATGAGGTATTGGGTACCAACTTTACTTCGGCTAGGCCGATGAGACACTGGATGTCAACTATTACTTCGAACTATCCGATGAGGCACTGGGTGCCATATTGATGTGTTTGGTTGGATCCGTGTATCCGCCAAAGTCCGAGTTACGTTAATAGGGTGAAAAATTGAAATGTGAATTTAAGGTATTGAAATGAAAAAAAAATTGAATTATGAATAGAAATTGGAATTGTGATAGAAAGAGAAAAGTATGAGCTAAATGTTCATAAGTGGTTTAAATTCAAGTTTGTGAAAAATACATTGATTGTCGAATAACTAAATTGAATTGTTATTATGAAATGATGAAAATAAAAAAAAATATATATATATATATATATAAAGCATGAATTAGTATTTAAGAAATTAATTGTTATGAATTAGTATATCCATACTCAGCGTACGGTTGTTTCCGTGCGCAGGTTAGTAGAAGTCAATTGTCTTGGCTCAGCATCCAGAACATTCCCGACTCCAATACAAATTTGGTGATGTATATTTTCTTTTGGGTAAAGGTGGCATGTACATAAGTGTTGTTTAGTCACTTAAATATGTATATTACTTTGGGTAGTGAAGGACGAATTTTAAAATTTAGATGGTTAAATGAAATGGTAAGGAAAGTACATGATATTTTGATACATGAACATTAAGTTGTTAAATGAATGAAGTTTTTAACCAATTTTGAATGATGCTATGATAGTTATTAAGTTAAAATTATGTTAATGATATAAATATTAGTTATATGAATGTGAAACATTGGTGTTGGTTGTTTTGGTTTGAATTTGCAGGAGGTTTAGGTAAAAATAAGCAGAAATGCTGCCGAAATTTTTATAAAAAAAAAAATTCGGAACACTCGAACAAGTCTCATTCTACTTTTAATACGTGTTTGAACTTCGACAGTCCAAGATAGGGACTTAATTATTATATTATACTATGAAAGTTATATTAATTGTAAATTATTCGTAAGTTGTCTGATATGTCCGGTAATGCCTCATAACTTCGTTCCGGCAACGGTTTGGAGTTAGGGGGTGTTACAGAAAACATCAAAGATGGCATAATAATTTACGAATAAAGTATTACAATGATGAATCACAATGACGTGAAAATACGAATAAAAGAATTATGACAATAATCATAGAACACACATTATTTTGATGTCAATATCAACAATGGAAGAAATGAAACAAAATAATGTATAAAACAATTTGAAGTAAATAGCATAAAGCAATTTACAAATAAATAGTGTGTAAAATAATTTAAAACAAATAATATACAAAGCAATTTATAATAAATAATTTATAAGACAATTTAAAGTAACATATAAAATAATAAGTGAAAAGAAATTTAAAATGCATAATATACAAAGCATTTAAAGACAAAATATATATAGAACAATTTAAACTAAGTAATAAAACTATTTTAGAATAAATAATACATAAAACAGATTTACAATAGGCAAATATATAAAGCAACTTAGGCTAAATAGTATAAACAATTTTAAATAATATATAGTAAAACAGTCTACAATAAATAATATATATATATATATATATATATATAAAATGAAGCCTAAAGGTTAAGGATTGAAGTCAAAAGGAAAATAAAAGGGCTTGTGTAAAATAAAAAATATACATATAACACAAAAAAAGGATAAGTAAACAAAGTGAATGAAGCAAAAATAACAAATAATATTAATAAAACGAAAGTGGAAGTATAATAATAATAATCAAATCTATACTCCGGAAATACATAAAAAAAAAAATAAACAAACGCAAATGCTAAATGAAAGAAAATAAAAGGAACAATTGTAAAAAATAAAATTAATTAAGTGAGGGACCGAATTGCAATTAAAATGAACTTTAAAGTCTGAAATCTAAATAATGAACCAGCATAAGGATCCATATGGAACGCGCACGAAGATATGAAGGACTGACTAGGGAAATATCACAAGCCCTCAAAGACGGATCGCTTCAATGCGGACCAGAATGGATCAAAGGTAAAATTCATGGGGTCAAATTCAAAGTAAAAAAAGAAGACGTGATTTAATTATAAAAGGGTGCAAAGGCAGAGGGACTCGCTGCATAAATAGCCCAAAATTTGGAAAACGCGCGGATCCCCTGGCGGGTCGGGTCGCACATGTGGGTCAGAGGGCCAAACAACGCCGTTTTGGGGCTATTGGCCTCAGCCCCAAATGATGTCGTTACACGGGCTGATAAAAGTGAAATTTTTTTTTAAAACTCTCATTCTGCTCTCCCTTTTAAAAAAAAAAGTTTCAAAATCTCTTTTCTCTAAACTCTCTCAAGCCCTTCTCCATCCGACCAAACTCCGGTCACCGGGCCACCGCTCATCAACCACCGTACATGGTGGCCGGAGTTCAAAAAAACAAACCCTTTTAAAAGCCCCCACTTTTTTAAGAAATAGGTTTTTTGTGTTAAAAAAAAAATCAAAAAGAAAGAGGCAAATCACAAACAAAGAAACTCAATCTTCGCCGCGCCCACGACCCTCGTTGGAACCTGAACGGGTTTTGTGACGTTTGGGTTATCGGAAGACACTTAATCACGACGGAGAACGAACCAAAGGTGAGTTTTTTATTATTACTACTGTTTTTTTTTTTTATAAAAATAAGAATGAATAAAAAAAGGTACATTTTTTACTCTTGAGTCTGATTTTTTATTGCTATTGAAAGTGTTCGTAAAAAAAGTTACACCCAAGTTCTTGTGGCTATATAGCCGAATACATGTTACTATTCTGTCACTGTTCAACCTTGCTTCTGTTGCTACATTTTTGTTGTGTTCTTGCTCGTTTTTGGGTTGTTTTGTAGGGCTGAAGAAGGTCAACGGGCAAAAGCTTCCATTTTGCTACAAAGAGACAAGAGGAGCCGAGCCTCGGGCGTTGGGTGCGCTGATGAGGCACGTGGGGGTGCGGTGCATTCGAGGCACGTGAAGAGGGGAACGGTGCCTAGGGCTAGCTAGGGTTTCGGCCTGGCTGAAACTGGTTTAGGCGTTGGGCCTATTGGGTCATTAGGAATTGGGTTAGGGGTTTAGGTTTTGTTTGTAAAATGGGTTAAATGTAATTTGGGCTTTTGATGTAAATGAACTTTGGATTATTAATATTGCCTTTTTGTTTTAATTTGGTTTATTGGGTCTCGGACAAAATAGGCCCATTACAAATAACATATAAAAATATTTTTCAAAAATAAATATAATAATTAATAATAAAATTAAAGTAATTATTTTAAGTATTTTTAAATTTTTTATTAGAAAAAATATCTTCTTTAACATATTCTCTTAAATCGTATTTTTTTTTGCATCCGTAAACACTACAAGATCTGTTAAAAATCATAAAATATTTATTTGATCCTTGAAGCTATTTGTTGTGTTATCCGTTGCAAACCTCTCTAGAGATTGCATCCCTTTGGCTATCATTGACAATAGGGGAGTGTTTTGAGATGTAAACTAAAGTGTGAAAATGGATTGAGAAGGCAAGTGACGACTGAAACTATCTTTATATAAAATTGTAAATATTTTTTTATATTTTTATATTTTTATATTTTTGTACTTTTATATTATTTTTTTAATTATATATATTATTAATTTGTAACAATTTTTTTTGCACTTTTTCCATTTTTTTAACAATTTTTTGCAGTTTTTTTATATTTTTAATATTTTAAATAAATTTTATATATTTTAAACATATTTTCATAATTTTTATATTTTTATAATATTTATTTATTTTTTCATAACATATATAATTTTTTAAAAAAAAGTTAGTGCAAATTTTTGAAAATTTATATAATTTTTTTCATTTAAAATAATTTATGATTTTCTATATTCTATAATTTTTTTCGCACTTTAATAATTTTTATAATTTTTTCAAATTTATATATTTTTATGATTTTATATATAAAATACCAGAAAAATAAAGGATAACAGTTGACCATTAACCTTAATTGTGAAATAGCTTATTTGATTATAATTCTAACATTCAATGTATTAATTGAGTGCATAAAAAAGTTCAATGACTTAATTAATGTTTTTTTTTTTTTTGAAAAGATTCAGGGGTTTTTAAGATTCTTTAACTTTAGTTTAATTATTTTTTAGTTATGGTTCCGAAGAGTCAGGGCCTCAGCTTTGATAAATTAAACTTTTAATTTACAGGAACCTTGATTTTAGTGTTACTTGAAAAATTGGTCATATGTTGTACCAAAGTATCATGTAGGTTTGGTCACCTCGCTCGTGGCACTAAATTCAGTAAAACAGTTAATATCAATAAAGATATGTTAATTAAATTAATTTGTAATTTTTATAATCAAATTTAATAAATTATTTAATTTTAATAAAGGTATTTATAGTTGGTGGAGATAATAACAAATGTAAATAATATGTTACAATAAATTTTTGATTTAATGGTAAAATTAATATTTTATTTATGTAATTAACATGAGTTGAAACCCAAACTCAAGCAAAGTAAACTGTAAACGATCCTACAACAGCCGTCCTCCATAAGTTAATATAGGGTAGTGGGACCCATTAATGTTTTGACCCTTCATCATTGGCAATAAAAATCAGGGATCAGGTGCCACGTATGAGGACCAACTTCCACATCTGGGTGGGCCCCAGAACAGTGGAGGAGATTCTTCACTGTCTATGATGTGATTGGCGATGTTTCAAGGTAAACCTTTAATCGAACCCTACACGTGGATGGCATCCGTTGAAGCCCTACCCATGTGGGTTTTAGATGGTCAGTAGGAAATCCTGGGACCACCGTACTTCCGCCAACAGTGCCACTCGGAGCTCAATTATTGGTTCTTTATGTTATTATAATCATCCAAATTTTATTTTAGTGTATTACTGTTTTGGATCTTGAATCTTTTAATTAATTTAATTACCCTCGTCAAGTCAATCTCATATTTTAGCCATTTCATCTTTAAAATAATAATTAATTTGACTTTAAATATTTACTCAGTTTTGTTATTTTAGTACTAATTTTAAAAATTTTAATAAATTTAATCTTTAACATTAATATATTTTGTCAATTTAATTTTAATTCTAAAAATTAAAAATTTAAGAAAAATTAAAAATGTAAACAATAAATTTAGAATCAAGATCAAATTGATAGAATGTGTAAATATTAATGGTTAAATTTGTTGAATTTTTAAAAATCAGGACTAAATCAACAAAATAGATAAACATTAAGGGCTAAATTTTATTATCATACTGAGCCAAGTCAGCATTCTAATAAGTGACCAAACACATTTTAATAGTGGAGTGACTAAAATGCGAAATTGACTTAACGGAGTAACTAAATTAATAAAAACAATCCGATGACCAAAATAGAAATATGCTAAAACTTAGGTGACTATATGAGCAATTTACCCAAGACGTTATAATAAATTATAGATCATGATAATTTAAAACAAGAGAAGAAGTGCATGATAAGTTATAAATAAAATGCTGACTCCATAGCTTTGAAGCACTATCCACTTGTCATTATTATGAGCCACGTCATGAGTATATGTTTGCAGACAAACTAATGCTTTAAGAACAAGTCATTAACACACAAATAGATTTTTTTTTTTTTTTGAATAAATATAAATATATATAGCAATTTTATTAAATTATAATTATTTATTAGATATTTATTGAAATAGTAGTATATATTTATTAAAGTAATTATGATCGAAATTATTTTTTATTAATTAAAAATATTGTTTTAAAAAGAGATAAATATCAAATTTATATATGAACTCTGGTATAATATGTAATCTGATACATGAATTTTGATTTGGTGTAATTATACTCATGAAACTTAAATTGTAGTTCATATGTATACATGAAATCTTGATTTTAATTTAATTCTACATATGTAAAGAAATGAATTCATACATTTATTTTCATATCAGATTAATATAATTATTTGTGTTTGCAACATTTCAACATAAATGGTACTAATTCAATAATGTTATTAGTGATTTGTGAAAATTGAATCAAATTGAAATTTCATGTATAAAATTGGACACTAAATTAAAATTCATGTATTGTTTGAGATTTATCCCTCTAAAAACTCATTCTTTTTTATTAAATCAAATGACAAATGATTATCTTAGCTATGTATATTTATGTTAAATTATTATTATAATCTCTCTACTATATTTAATTTTGGAATTTAATATTTATATTTTAGTTTAACATAATCTCTTTTTTTTTAGTTACTCCAAATAGTTGACACTTTTAATTATTTTGGGTAAAAATACTATTTGAAACTTATGCGTACCGAAATATTTTTTTTGTATGTGTTAGAAAAGTGTACTTATTATACTAAATCAATTTGTTTTGTGTGTGTTAAAAATATTTCTTTTTTAAATCACGATATCATTTTAACCATAATAATTAAGGATGTTAACTATTTAGACCAACTAATATCATTGATAAAGTAGATAACTAAATTATGTTTAAAATATCAAGACTAAATGCTAAGCATTAACATAGCAGAGGCATCATTGATAAAGGAGGCATTAGTTGTGTTGGTAAGATTAATTTCCTATCTTCTTAAGTACTCACAATAAATAATTACTATGTATAGATTTAAATCCAAATCTATTTCAGATTTCATCTGAATATATTTTATATTTATTTTATTCTAATTATAATTTATATTGGTTGAATCTAATGTATGATTGTACTACACTTACACAAAAAATATATTATTGTGTTAAACATGGTAATTGTTTTTAAATGTATTATGCTTATTACATGAACCACACTCTTTTCCCTTTAAAAAAAAAGTCCAACTATCCCTTTTTAAATTTTAGTATATTATTAATATAATTTTAATCATCTTTGTTAGTATATTTTCACAATTTATCAATAGATTTTACACATATATAATAACAATACATATTTATATTTAATCAATAAAAAAATAGACAAATCACGATTATGAATTATCAACTTATAATGATGCTTGATTGAGTGGAAAAGGAAAAAAATGATAGAAAACGAGACCTTACATGTCTTGTTTCATAACTTCCATATCATATTCAGACATTCCCTTGGACTACTTTATGTTTTTGCCCGTGTTTGGGCAACCTATCTGGATAACCCTTTGAACAGTAGCCTAAACATGCCTTCAAGATAGCTCGAGATCAATTTAAAATTTGACTTTTTTTACTGAGGTCCTTTTGATGTATTACATTGTCAGCAAATGATCCTAAGGCTGTGGTTTAGTCCTTTCCAAATTATGTTGATTGTATTTTGGTGTGAAAGAGGAGGAAGGATTGACTTGCCTTATCTCTAGAGTTTATCTTTATCCTTTGAGCTTTTTCTTAGTGATTAAGTTGATCAACTTACTTGGCCTAGAAGTGATAAATATTGGAAGAATTTATCTTGGATAATATTGTGACACAAATGATGATTTTTATCCTCAAAAAGTTGATTGGAGGAACTGCCACATTTTGCCTTTAAACAGGCGACACGTATGCTTAGATCAATATACCTTTTAGGAGAATGTTTGTGCTACATTTCTTTGAGTATTTGTTGTTATCTCATGTTTGTATTTTGCACCCAATTTATAGGCATTATTGGAGAGTTAATATTTGTTGTAAGTGAGGTTTTTTAGGTGAGTGATTGTAACGAATTGAGTTTATCTACTGGGGCTACGATTACTTCTTATGTAAGGGTAGATTGGGCTTTAGCCAATAGGTTACTAGATTGATTGTTGAATAAATCATTCATTAAGTAAAGCTCTGCAAAGTCGGGCTATTTTTCGAACTGCATTAACAAAGCTTATTTGCCTATTTCTCTCATTCTTTCATTGCATTTGGTAAATTACCTTGTTTAAACATTTGCTCGGACAATGTGTTTGGCCATAAGGTAAACAAGTTGCTTTTTCATAATGCATAAAAACAAGTCACACCAAATTGAAATGATAAGAGTAGAGAAAATGAGAAAGATGTAAGTATTTTTTGGGCAATGTCATTCTTTCATTCAAAAGAAAAACAACATTACATGAATGCCTTATCATCTGCCATAAAAGGACAAAGACTATCCAAAATCTCATTTATCCACACATTGTTTGTTTGAGTTTCTTTCCATGACCTTGCTAGCTCATGAGCTACCTGATTAGCACCTTTATGCCTAAAATCACATTTACTAAAAGTTGCCAATAGTCTTTTTTCATCTTCCATTAAACATGCAATGGAAGAATTGTCAAGGGCCATTAAACATGTAATGGGAGAATCGTCTTCCATCAATTCTACTCTCGTAAGATATGTCAAAATTCTTTTTAACCTCTTTATTTTTCTTTTAATCCTTTCTGTCTTTGCCTCTTCATATTCTTGTAGATTAGTTTCAATAAACTTTCATTATTCCTCCACTTGGTTATTTTTCACCTTTATTCTTTTCTCTGTTTTTCTCATTCTAAATGCTCTAGATGGTCATAATAATTTATTCCATTACAATTATACAAATTAAAGGCAACAATTTGTAGCACATTTAATAATCATTCACCTATTCTATGCTTTCCCAATCAAAACCCATATTAACCCAAAGTTCTTTTGTAACTAAACATAACTTCAAAGCATGTACTATGTTTTCTTCAGCATCCCTACATCTTGGGCATACGCTCTCCTTCAGTAAATTTTGTAACAACCCGGTTTCCAATGGTGTCAGAAAATACGATTTCGGGATCACGTTTCCATAAATTGAGTTCGTAAATATTAAATAGGGATATTTATGGAGTTAATATTTAGATGAATTGAAATTTGGATAGTTAATTTAACTGAAATTGTGTTTAATTAAGGCTAGGGACTAAATTGTAAAATTTAATCGCTATGAATTTTTAATTGGTAAATGAATTGGGGACTTAAATTACAATTATCCAAATGACCAAAATGGTTAATTGATCATTACTAATCATGTGCTAGTGGATGGTAATGATGATTGTGGATTAATGAAGTAAATTAAGATTAAAACATAATTAATTAAACTAATTAAAATTTAATCTATATATATGTAAATTACTGGTAGGAAAGATGAAGTATCATTTTCTCCAATCGTCCAACCTTGAAACAAAGGCGAGGAAGCCATTGTTTTTTTCTTTAAGCTTTTTTTTTTGCCTTAATTTCAAGTAAGTCCCTAGCCATTTTTCTTTTATTTTTATAGATTTTTCATCTTAGAAACTTGATTAAGCTGACCCAAGATAACAAAACATTTAGAAACCTCCAAAACTCTGTCGTCGAGATATAAGCTCGACCAGTAACTTATGTTATTAACAGCCGAACTACCAATAAGGAAAGGCGAAAAATGTATGAGATCCCGCCAATTCAAGCACAACGCGGAAGTTTGGGTACAACAGGGAGTTAAAGTATTTTATTTTCTTTTAAGTTAATACCCTAGCTAAAAAGGGACGAGCTATGCATGGTAATAGTGAAGAAACTCACTAAGTTCGTTTGAACTTACAAATGTTTTGGCCTATGATTGCAGGGCTCATTAGATAAGGAACTTGAGGAGGGATAAGGAAAATAGTGATAGAGCAAGAATCAACGTTAGTAGGTGTCATGCACATAGGAAGGGGGTACCTTCAAAGGTTTTTCCTCGAGGTCAAATATATTGTAGTAGTTTACTAAAAAGTTTGAAATTTTGAGATAATAATCTTTTATTTGAATTTAAGGATTTTGTTGTAAGATATAAATATATTATTTAATAAAGTCCGTCTTAAAATTTATTAAGTTTATTATTTGATCCTTAGTTCAAATTGGGTCTATTTGTGACACTCCATACCCGGACTCGATGATCAAGTCAAGTGAGGGTCTTTCAGATACGATAAATAACCATTCCCGAGAATTATACGAGCTTACAAAATCTCCAATGCTAACCCAAGATTAATTTAGGACTGAATTGTAAAAAATTAAAATTATAGGGTTGATGTCGCAATGTAGGGGATTTCTTCATCGCGTCGTGACATACGTTTGACTTCGTAACGTCATATACTATTTCTACATTCCTAATTGTACTTCAACTTGCAAATTTCTAAATTAACTTAAGTGCATAAACATACCATACTTCCTCCCAAATAATACAATTTACCTAAATCATGATACCTTAATCAACTATACACTAATGCCAAATTACATATAAGTTCATTGATTAGCCTAATTCATTTAAGGTTTCAAAGATACTTTCTATCCACAAGTATCATATGGAAATACATCTTTTATACAATACTAAACCACATAATAAACTTTATACAATTTTTACTTCTATGTAATTAAGTCTATTATACCGAACTTGCAAATTTAGTATCCCCAAAACATAGCAAAATATCTAAATCCACTCAACCTAAGTACATGTCATATAACCATAAAAAAGAATCTATGCAAACATTGTTGAGTCTGGCATCTTAACTGGATGTTGAAGTCGATGCTCGGGATCTTGATTGGGACCTAACTTGCGCATGGACAAACAAACTGTATGTTGAGCGATAAAGCTTAACGGTATTTCTGTAATTTAAGTCAATATGAAATAAATGTTACTCAAATGCAAATAATCAATTCAAGTCTATTGTTTAACTAATTTGTATACCAAATTGTAATATAAACCTAATAATCAATGCATTTGGTTATTTCATATCTTACTTCCTAACACCTATCTAACCATTTTCCACATACTGCACTTCACACATATTTGATCATTTCATATCACATTTATAAACTTATACTCATATATATATATATACACATTCATCAATTTACATATTCAATTTCATCTAATCAATTCAATCATTTTCGAGTCTATTGTCTCGTAAATACTTAATTGACCTTCAGGGCTCATTTTTAGCCAATTTGCATGGCCTTTCACATGTTATCAAATATCACAATTCACATGTGAGCAATTATATCAAATCAATTCGCATTTCATTTCAATCTACCATATAGCCTAGCCAAACCATGTTTATATAATCCTATTAATTTGACTCGGATTTCAAGATTAATATATGAATCAATCAATTTGCATCTCAATTTGGCACCACAGTGCATCATTGGATAATTGAAGGAAAGACACTAGCACACATAGTGCGTCATTGGTTAAACCGAAGCAATTATACTGGTACATAAGTGCATCATCGGATGTAACGAAAAAAATATTTTGACACTTAAGTGAATCATCGGATATACTGAAGCAATCATATTGGCATGTAAGTGTATCATCGAACGTACTGAAGAAAATATACGGGCACATAAGTGCATCATCAGCTAAATTGAAGTAAATACCTGTATAGTTAATAGGATAACTAGTTTCCCATTTCATCACATAGATCAATTGACATCCCATCAGTCTCAATTCAACATCAAATCATCATTTCAGCTTATAATACAACATAATTTAACTAAATTTCATACAAATTTCCTATATCAATTAAGTCATACAACTTTCTATTTTATTCAATTTAGTTATTGTCTCGATATTCAATTTAAACCATAGCATTTCAATTCAATAACCATTAATAAATCACCTCAACATTATATAATGCAAAATGTTATAAATATACAATAATTAGATTAGTCTCAAGTCATAGAGATGCAAACCAAAAGCTCGCGCCACTCGTTATTAGCTCTCGATTTTCCTCTTCCTTTCAACAATCCTGTGTCATTTTTAACAACAAGTAATAATTCAACAATAACATAATATCAAATTCCATCAAAATCACATTTAATTTACAAATTCATACATATTTTACGATTTATTCAATTTAGTCCCTAAAATCGAGACTAACATAATTTTCAATTTAAAGATTTGGATTGAAATCCAATTTCAAAATTACTCATTAGGGACCTACTATTTTTATTCATACTGTCAATTTTATAGTTTATTCAATTTAATCCCTAATATACAAAACTATCAATTTAGCTTTATAATCTAGTCATTTTGTTAAACTAAGCTTAATGTCTACCGATTTAACACCAAATTCATCCATTTTTCAACAATGAAAACTTTCTAAAACTATAAAAATTTTGAAAATTGGTACATGGGCTAGCTAAATCAAGCTTCCATGACTTCAAAAAAAAAAAAAAACTGTAATTGAACTTACCAAATTGATGTCCAAAGCTTACGGTTTTTGAAGCTTTCCTTTTGAGTTTTTCTTCCTAATATTTCGGTGGTTTTGGGGGAGGAAGATGAAAACCTCCACTAGTGTTTTCTTTATATAATAAGCTTAATTTTTAACTAAGCTTACTTAGCCATTATTCATTCATTAATTAAATGTAATTTAATTTATAATTTAATTTTAATAATCCATCAATACCCGTTCACTAAGTGATTGAAAATATTGGTTTATATACTATTTAGTCCTTTGTATAATTTTCATTTAAGTCCTCAAGCTTTATTCTAAATAAAAAACCTATAGCAATTAAACTTTGCAATTTAGTCCCTGGGCCCTAATTAACCATAATTTTAACTAAATTGACTATCCAAAATTCAATTCACCTATATATAAACTCCATAAATATTTTTACTTAATATTTACGGACTCGGTTTACAAAAACAGGATTCCAAAACCACCTTTTTTCGACACCACTAGAAACCAGATCGTTACAACATAATGGTTTCTTAATTTGATACGTGATAATTTAGAAATTAGTATGATTTTTTCAAGATATCACATTTTAAGCTTAAATCATTTTGATTTTGCTTTGGTCCTCATATCGCTAAAAAAATATCTCGCAAAGGATAAATGAAATTATCAGCAAAAATACGAACCACCCAATTTAATGAGCTTTGCCTTCCAATTTTGATTTAGGGGTATAATCTATATCATTATTTTCATTTTCTTATTACCAAAACAGCGAAACCATTTGAATTTGTGTAATTCTTTTTACATGAAAATTGTGCATTTAAATAGCTTTTTTAATAATTAATAAGTCTTTGGCTCAGTTGATAAGGGCGAAAGCTTTAAGTTTTAAGTACTCGAGACCTATATGTAAATTATATGCGTTACGCTTACTAATTTATGTTGTTTTTAAAAAAATCTGTAATGTACGAATATAAATTATGGTTTATTGAAAATATATAAAAATAATAATTTATGGGTATCAAACTGAATTGAAGCATTTTAGGGGTGGTTAATTCAAAAAATGTAAGATTATTTTTTATAATAAGATAATAAGTATGTAAAATGACGAGGTGGAATGTTGGTATGTTATATTAGGAGTTTGATTTATTTGGTTGGATTGAAAGATCTAGAAGCATATTTTACTAAATTATCTTTATTACATAAATTTTTTTTTACCAAAAAGTTTAGTTCTTTTAATAATTTTTAGTCTTAATTTTCATAAAATTATGATTTTTTTTATTGCAAGTTATATAATAATAAATAAATATATAATGTTCAAATAAATTTATAAATCATTTATGGAAAGTGGTTGCATCACAAATTATAATTTAGAAATCATAATTAATGTATTAATTAATAAATGTTTAGAATAAATATAATAATTATAACTTTAAAGGGTGACATTTATTGTTTTTTTTTTTAACAAAACAAAACAGACTTTAAAGGCCTAGCTTTCATATATAGCATCCATAATTACAAGATCGTGAATCTCTTTTGGATAATTCACATGGAAATCCAAATACAATTATTACTCAACACAAATTTGCTAATAAAATCAGCAAGCTTATTGCTGGATCTAGGCGTCCAAGCGATAACTGCATCCTTAAAGGACTTCAGCTTCTTATAAATGTCTTAAAGGACTTCGCTGTCCTAAAAACGTTATATCCTGGTCCCTACTATTAATTTTATTCACAATATTTGCATTATCAGATTCGAATTTATCCCTTTTTAAATTCAAACTTTTTGCCAGGCTGACGCCTTCCTCAATAGCCATCATTTTCGCCCAAACACTATTAAAAGTCATATCTTTTACGCAGCCATACCCTCCCAAAACAAAACCATTCATCCCTAACAATCACACCCAACCCCATTTTCCCCTCATCAATGGCAGCGTCCACATTTATTTTTACTACCCTACGCGATAGCTTTATCCATTTACGACTAGTAGGATGATTAGGGAGTATCGGTCTTTCGCTAAAGTTATGGATCCTAAAGTCGTTGCTTAATGTCAATGCTCTATTCTAGATAGTATCCACATCCTACTCTTTACCACGAAACGTAAAATTATTTTTGTTATTCCTGGAGTTCCAAATGAAGGTAATGAAGTTTTCCATAGCTTTTTTATCAAGGATTCTCAAGGCTATCTCCAACCAGTCGATGCACCGATCAAATACATTACTAACCAATCGTCGTCAAGGCCCCCACACATCAAAGTCTCCATTGTAGTAGGAAAATCCTTTAAAGCGTGAATGAGCGTTTCTTTATCGGCCCCACAATGCTGGCAAGCCGAATTCATTAAAGGTCGAATGGATGCAATTTTTGAATTTGTAGGCAAAATTTCATGACCCACTCTCCAAGTAAAAATTCGGATCGTTGGAATGGTTTTGAGCTGCCAGATCATTTTCCAGGACAACCACTGAGGTCTCATACCCATCTTTTTGAGAACGAGCTAGGAGTACGCGGCTTTAGTAGTATAAGTACCATGATGACTGTGAAACCAAACAAGCACATCATTCGGACAGTGATGAAAGATGGGGATATTACAAATTTGATCTCCTAATGTTTCTCTATAAATATCATTCACCCTATTCCTGTCCCAACGTTCACTATCCGGCACCCATAACTCATAAAATTTCTTCTCGCTCACTTGCTCCCTATTGCATATAAAAGCATCCCCATTAAGACCTTTAAAGCCCCAATTATCTTTATGAATATCCTCACTTTTTTCGTTTCTCATCAGCCATCTAAAGCCTTGTCTTAAACTTCAAACAGCTGTGGCAATACTACTCCAAGTAACAGACGGTCTATCAGCATGTTTTGGGCTAAAGAGATTACCATCCAGGAAGTATTTTGAGCTGAGAACGCGATAGCAAAGCTTATCCTTATTAGTGAAAAGCCTCCAAGCTTGTCTTCCGAGAAGAGCTAGGTTGAAAAGATGCAAGTCTCTAAAAACTGAGACCCTCCAATGCCCTTAGAAATACAAATATTGTCCCATGCCATCATATCCCAACCTCGGTCTTTATTTTTACATGCCCACCACATTCTGCGTATCCTTGAGTTTATGTTTTCAATAATACCTTTAGGAGCAAGAAAAATAGACAGGGCATAAGTTGGTAAGGCTTGAAAAATAGATTTAATGAAAACATCTCTGCCTCTATACAAAAGAAGACGTTTTGACCGGCTATTAATTCTAGAGGAAAGATAATTAAGAATGTCATTGAAAGGTAAAGATTTCCACTTCCCAATATGCAAAGGTAAGCTCAGATAATTATATGCAAAGGTAAGCTGAGATAATTATCTAACCTCTCAACCACCTTCTTACGGAGCATATTGCTGATAAGCTCTCGTTGATTAGTAGGGGTGTTCGGGCTAAAATAAACCATAGATTTTTCTAAATTATTTTTTTGTCCGGACATTTTCTCAAAATCATATAAAATATTCATAAAAGCTTCAACTTCCCCTTTTTTGTGTCTAATAAATATGAGAGCGTCATTAGCAAAAAAATAAATTATTAATATTTGGCCCTTTCAAGCTAGCTCTAACACCCCTAATAATCCCACAATCTTGAGCACACAGAAGCATTCGCGAAAATGCCTCCATGCAAAAAAGAAAGAGATAAAGGGAGAGAGGGTCCCCTTGTCGAAGGCCTCTTTCCGGAATAATCGGATCCGAAAGGCACCCATTAGACTTTATCACATACTTAACTGTACACACATATTTCATAATTAAATTAATCCACGCCATGTCAAAACCCATTTTTCTCATCACATCTTCAAAGAAGTTCCACTCCACCTGATCATACGCCTTGCTCATGTCGAGTTTCACCACAAGGCCCTTGTTTGGACCATTTTTTGAACTCTGTAAGTAATGCATTCATTCGTGCGCAATGAAGATATTATCATGAATCATTCTGCCTGGAACAAAAGCGCTTTGATTTTGGCTAATACACATAGGTAAGATGCCTTTTAAATGGTTTACCAAAGTCTTAGTGATGATCTTGTAGAAAACCCTACATAAACTAATTGGGCGGAAATTAGTCATATCCGATGGTTCACTTATTTTAGGAATAAGAATGATTATCGTTTCATTTATGCTGGCCATATCAACCATACCGTTTAAGAAGTCATGACAACAAGAGAGAATATCCTTACCCACGACCTCCCAATTTTTTTTGAAGAAAATTCCAAGGAGGCCATCAATATCGAGAGCTTTTCTCGGGTCTATCTGGTTGAAAGCTCTAAAGATTTCCTCATTAGTGAAGCTTTATGTAAGATTCTTGTTCATCTCCTCGTTAACACACTTTAGAATGCAACATATATCCATATTATTGACCGTATTCGTGCTAGTCTGAAACAGATCAATGAAATAGTCCCTGGCCACACGACACTTGTCACAGTTATTGTACACCCAGAACCCATTGTTATCTTTCAGTCTATCAATATCATTCTTTTTCCTCCTACTTGTAGCCTTCACATGAAAAAATTTAGTGTTCCTGTCACCATCTTTTAGTCATCTAATTTTAGATCTTTGCGTCCAATAAATCTCATCTTGCTCATAAAGCTTCTTCAATTTAAGACGGGTCTCCTTAATTCTGTTGAGGTTGACTTGTGCACTCGGCGCATCAATAAAGTCATCAAGCTTCTTCAACGACTTATTAATTTGATGTTTTCTCTTATTAAAATTATTAAACTGCCAAGTGTTAGTATAACTAATAAATGTTAGTTAGTCTGTTAGTAATTATACTGTTAATAACGGATTGACTGCATTAACTGATGGTTGTTAGTAGTTGGATTGCATGGATTGCATGCTTATTCTAGTATATAATAGCATGTATCCACACTGTTCATAAAAAATGAGAAATAAATGATATTCTTCTTGATCATGTTGTTTCATTAGTTTAACATGGTATCAAGAGCCAATTGATCCCAAAGAATTTTTTTCTATCTTCTTTTCTTCTTCGTTTATCCATGTCGCATCCTACCAGTCCGTTAGCTGCTCATTCTGCTACATCCAGTCTTACAGATGGAGTGGTTGATAGTCGGTTCTTTGTTACCAAGAAAATAAGTGTACTTCTTGATGATACTAACTATCTACTATAGCGACAACAAGTTCTTTTGGCCATCAAGACATACAAGCTTCAACGATTCTTGGACATTGGTACGGTTCCTCCTTCTTCGCTAATTCCAGATGTTGATGGTGTGCTTCATGAGAACCCAGAGTTTGCTCGGTTTGAGCAGCAAGACAGTGCACTTGCTTCTTGGCTTCTATCCTCTGTTAGTCCGGCTATTCTTTCTCATCTTATTGGCATGGATACTAGTGCCCAAATCTGGAATGCCATTGTTACTCTGTATGGTAGTAAAACTACTTCTAGGTTAACGTTTTATTGGTGTGCCTTGCACTCTCAACGCAAGGGTAATCTGTCTATGAGAGAATTCTTGGTCAAGATTAAAAGGTTTTGTGCTAATCTTACAAGTTGTGGAGAAGTCATTAGTGACCATGCGCATGTCACTGCTATACTCAATAGTTTGCCACCCGAATATGAGTCTGTTGTTATGATCATCACAGCCAACTCAATTCCTTACAATGCTCAAAGGGTAACTACAATGCTTCTTGATGCTGAAGCCCAACTGCAAGATCTTGTATCTGAGGTCCCTAGTTCAGCTAATGTGGTGATGCATCAACCTTCAGATGTTCCTGAGCCTACACTGACTTATCGTCCCTCCTTCAATACTCGGGGTCGTGGATGTGTGGGTTCATCTACCTCTCAATTTCAATGTCAATTATGCGGAAAGCAAGGGTATCTTGTGGATCACTGCTACTATAGGTTTGATGTATCCTATAAGAGTACAGGCTACAGACCCCCACCTTCTTCACAAGCAAATCTGTGTATGTATGACACTGGCTCACCTATGGTACCTTGGGCACCGTCTCTTGTGTCATCCACCAATACTGCTTCCACAACTCTATCAGGTTGGTACTCTCCACCTGTTCCTAATTGGCCTAATTCGTTTCTTGTGAATCATGCCCTCTGTTAGTGCAACTCCTCCTGCACTTATGCACCCTCAGGCTCTCATTGCGAATCCTGAGATAGTCAATGATAATACTTGGTATCCAGACTCTGGGGCAACACATCATCTCACTCACTCAGCTTCTTCAATGGGTGAAAGCACTACTTACAACGGTCCAGGTAAAGTGTATGTTGGTAATGGCAATGCACTTCCTATTTTATCTACTGGTCAGTCTTCTTTGCTCACTCGTGCACGGCCGTTATATATGAGTTCTTTACTATTTGTTCCTGGTATAACAAAGAATCTTTTGTCTGTATCCAAATTCACCAAGGACAATCAGGTGATCTTTGAGTTTCATCTTACACAGTGTCGAGTGCGTGATCTAAAGACTAGTGAGGTGCTTCTTCGAGGGTCTGTTCAGAATGGTCTCTACAAACTACACTTACATGGCATATACCCCAGTGTACTGTCCTCTGGATCAGCTCAATGCTTTGCAGCAAGCTCGAATGTTTCTTTAAATGTATGGCATGCTAGACTTGGTCATCCTTGTAAATCAATACTTACAAAGGCTTTAGTCAACTGTAATACATCCATTGATTCAAATAAAGAATTGCCTCATTGTGTTGCTTGTCATCTTGGCAAAGAACATAAACTACCATTTCAGAAGTCCTTAACTGAGTATACTACACCTCTTCAATTGATTATTGCTGATTTTTGGGGTCCAGCACCACTTTTTTCAAATGGTTTTCGCTATTATGTTGCCTTCACGGATGCATTCACGCGATATACTTGGGTATATTTTTTGAAAAAGAAGTCAGAAGTGCTTGCTGTTTTTCCCTTGTTGCATAGACAAGTTGAAAGAACTCTTGGCTGTAAGCTTAAAGCTTTACAAACAGATGGGGGAAGAGAATTTCAAGTGCTGAAATCATATCTGTCTCTCCAAGAAATTGTGCATCGCCTTACTTGTCCCTATACATCTACACAAAATGGCATCGTGGAACACAAACACAGGCAAATCGTTGAGACTGGTCTCTCTATGCTGGCTCATGCAGCTATGCCCTTAACCTACTGGCATGATGCCTTCAGCACTGCAGTTTATTTGATAAACAGGTTACCTTCCCATTCTCTTGCTAATATCTCACCCTATGAAAAATTGTTTCAAGTTTCACCTGATTATTCATGTCTACGTACTTTTGGATGCATGTGCTTTCCCAACCTACGTCCCTATAACACTCATAAACTTCAATTTTGGTCAACATCTTGTACATTTTTAAGGTACTCCCCATGTCATAAAGGGTACCGTTGTCAAGATGCTAATGGCCATGTTTATGTCTCACGTCATATCGTTTTTAATGAAGCTGTATTTCTATTTAAAACCATCACTTCCAAGTCTGTACCTAACAAGTCTATCCCACAAACTAGTTCCAAGCTATTTGTTTTATCTCCACTTTTATCTTCTACACCTACTCCGCCATGTGTCATTCCACCTACTCTTCAAGTTTCTTCTTTGGCCAACAGTTGTCTGTCTACTCAAAGCTCTCCAACTAATTCCATTTCTTGTCCATCCAACACAAATCTCTCTGTTTCACTACCCTCACCAATGTCTGTCTCTCATAATTCACCAGCCTCACCACCATATTTCGCTCATAATCTCCATCCTATGATTACACGTAGCAAGGCAGGGGTCTTTAAACCTAAAGCATACATGAGCACAGCTTCCAGTATATCTGAAGAGGTTCCTGCTGACATTCATAAAGCTATGACAAATGAATCATGGAAAGCAGCTGTGCATAATGAATTACATGCACTGATTCAAAATCGCACATGGAGTCTCTGTCCTTTACCAGATAATTGACGAGCGATTGGTTGCAAATGGTTATTTAAGGTGAAAAAAAAGGCTGATGGTTTTGTGGATAAGTATAAAGCTCGTCTGGTTGCCAAAGGTTTCTCTCAACATGCTGGGCTGGATTTTTAAAACACCTTCAGTCTTGTAGTTCGAGCAGCAACAATTTGGATTGTTCTCGCTATTGCAGTCATGAAAGAGTGGTCGCTGAGGCAAGTGGATGTCAACAATGCTTTTCTTAATGGGGAGTTGTCTGAAGAGTTATATATGGCTCAACCACCAGGGTTTGAAGAGATAGGTTCATCTGGTCAGAGGTTAGTCTATAAGCTAAACAAAGCCCTGTATGGCTTAAGGCAAGCTCCTCGGGCGTGGTTTCAAACGCTACGGTAGTATTTGGTGTATCATCTTGGCTTTTATGCCTCAAAAGCCGACCCATCACTATTCATTCGATCTACTTCAGGAAGTTATTTGCTGCTTATGGCATATGTCGATGATATTGCGATTACAGGCAGTTCCAGCAAGGACAATGATGATGTAGTGCATCAATTTCATCTCAAGTTTGCACTCAAGGACATGGGGCAACTCAATTTTTTCTTGGGTATAGCTGTTCATCGTACGTCCCAGGGATTGTTCTTAACTCAGAAGAAATATGTTACTGAGATTCTTCACAAGACTGGCATGTCAGGCGCATCTACTACTCTAACACCCATTGTGAGCACCCCAAAGTTGGTTGCTGTCGATGGCAGTCCTCCGTTTGCTGACCAGTATCTGTATCATAGCTTTGTTGGTATGCTCCAATATGTTTGCATTACACGCCCTGACTTGTCCTTTTGTGTTAATAAGCTTAGCCAGTATATGAATTCTCCAAGTGATACTCATTAGAAAGCTATCAAACGTGTGTTGCGATATCTTATTGGCACTATAGATCATGTGTTATTTCTTTCCAAGGGACGGTTTGAATTAGTTGGCTATTCTGATGTTGATTGGGCATCCTCTGTTGAAGATCGGCGTTCCACCTCTGGCTATATGGTGTACTTAGGCTACAGTCCTATTGTTTGGTGCTCAAAGAAACAACCAATTGTGTCTAGATCCTCCTCTGAAGCTGAATATCGTAACCTTGCTAATTGCGTATCTGAGTTGCTATGGGTCAAACAGTTGCTTAATGAGCCTGGCATGTCTCTCTATCAATCTCCAGTGATTTGGTGCGACAATACCTCTACTGTATCAATGGCGGCAAATCCCACACATCATGCGAAGGTGAAACATGTGGAGATTGATCATCATTTCGTTCGTGAGAAAGTTCTTGACAGCACCCTGCAAGTCAATTTTGTTCCTTTTGAAAAACAGATAGTTGATGTTCTCACCAAGCCCATTACACCCAAGGCGTTTGCCTCTTTTCAGACATCCCTGCAAGTCTTGTCCAGTGCTGATGTTGATTTAATAGACAAAAATAGAAGAAACCAGGAGAATGTTAGTATAACTAATAAATATTAATTAGTCTATTAGTAGTTATACTGTTAATAACGGATTGACTGCATTAACTGATGGTTGTTAGTAGTTGGCTTGCATGGATTGCATGCTTATTCTAGTATATAATAGCATGTATCCACACTGTTCATAAAAAATGAGAAATAAATTATATTCTTCTTGATCATGTTGTTTCATTAGTTTAACACCAAGGCCCCAAAGAGTCACAGATACAATTCATCTTCTCCAAAATGTTATCGTTGCTGTTGCATCGGCTGTCTTTTATGATTTTCTTGGCTTTCTCATTCTTCGCCCAGCAAGCTTCGAATCTAAAAAAAAGTCTTGGATCGTCCTGCTTTTCCTTCGACTTTTTTCCCAAAGTATCGAGCATAATCGCCTCATGGTCTGGACTAGTTTGGTGGATAACATTGGTATCAATATACAGAAAAGCGCTGCAAGCAGTAGAGGAAAAAACCAACCGGTCCAGTCTTTCTTTGACCTTGGCATCCCCTTCTCTATTGTTAATCCAAGTGAACCAGCCCCTTGAAGTTTTAATGTCCACCAAGGCCAGCTCCTCAAGAACACTTCTAAAATCCTCCATAAGAACCCTCAGTTTTCTCCTACCCCCGTCTTTCTCATCATCATCCAATATTGCATTAAAGTCCCCTCCAACGATCTAGTTTTCTTTCACCGTTCTACTAATTCTTCTAAGCATATCCCATGACAAATTCCTATGGTTCAGATCAGCTTGACTATAGAAACCCATAAATCGAACATAATTCTTATTTTCTATTTGCACCATTGAGTCAATATGCATATTAGAGTAAGTTTGAATGATCACCTCAATCCCATCTCTCCACGGCATGGCCAAGCCTCCATTTCGCCTGTTTGAATTTACCGCCAAACATCCCGACATCCTACAAATATCACGAATACAATTGAAACTGTTAGTATTAAGCTTAGTTTCACATAGGAAAATCATATCCGGTTTATTGTTGAATGTTAGTAAAAGAGATGTGTTTATTTTTAATTAGACGTAAAATTATTTTTTTAAAAAAAGAAAAGTTTGATTAAAATAATAAAAATAAAAGGATAAATTTATTAAAATTTCAAATTATGCTAAAAAAATTTATAAATTTATCTTATTTAAAAAGATGATTAAAGTTACCTGACAAAAAAGCAGAGTGAATGAAAAACATTGAAGGAGAAAAAAACAAAATTAGCTGCAAAATGAAAACCCTAACACATTCAAATATAGATCAAATAATAGATTGCCCAAATCTCCTACTAATTAACCCCACAAGTATAAAATCATTACATTACCAGCTGGAAATCATAGCAACTGTAGACAATTTTTTTTTGTCGAAATTAGGATAATCATAGTTAATAATATTAATTAACCCCACAATTTTTTTATTTAAAGAAATAAATATACTCTCTTTTCATGGATGAAAATCGAATCTCCAGCTCTCATAATTACTATACAGGAATATTTTTATAATAAGGATAATACAATACATGCATATGAAAGCATATTAACTTTGAAATTCTAAACCAATTGTTCATTTTCATCTTTAGCTCATTGCCATTTTTTAGACAAAAGATAGGACGAGAGAATCCCAATGCAATCTTTCTTTAAAAAGGTAACATCCGAAACTACTTTTAGATTCATATTTTAACACCATGTTAAATTATTAGTAAAATTATCTTTTTAAAAATTATAAAATAATTATTAAATTATTTAAATCACTTGATTGCTAAGTATTTTATTTAAAATCTAATTAATAAATTTTAAATAACAATTTAATAATCACTACAATAAATTAATATTCATTAATTAGTAAAAAAATATATTTTAAATTTAAATCGATTTGATATTCAATATCAAATATTTATAATAGAAAGGAAAAAAAGAGTTTTTTTATTTATGTAAACAGTACAAACAGAGAAAGTGCTCTTAATAGCTTAAGGATATTGAGTTGTGTAGCTGGTGAGTGATTTTAAAGCCAGTAATCTCTTCCTACATCATCTTTGGATTCTTCCATATGAATACAACAAGTTGCTACCAAAATAATAGATTCCAACAACTCTTATGAGAATGATGTTATTTACTTGTTAGAATTACACCACACTGGTACTACAATGCCAATGATTGGTTTTTTATTACTTAATTCATAATTATTAGTACAAAGTTGCAAAGTGAGTGAAACAACAAGTAATAATACACAAATAACATCATATATATATTTATTTATTTATGTATGTAACATATAGATGTGTAACTTAATAAGCCGAAGACCAGAAAGCATGATCTTCAACATGAAATCCATAACTACAAGAACTTGCAGGCGGGTCGGAGTAATCATTGTCTTCCAATTTTGGGAAGATGTAAGAAGATGGTTGAAACAAAGCCTTACTCAAGTTATCTTCCTCATCTTGTGATGTATCAGACTGATCTGGTTCGAATGGATAAGATGAATGAGGGCTGTCTGAATCAACAGGCTTTTGTGGTGGTTCTTGACACACTGTGTTCACATCAGATAACTCTGAGTTGTTCTTTTCTTTCATAACCAACTTATCAGTAAGCTGAAGAACCTGATAAACCAATATCAAAATCAAGCAAAACCCATATAAAGGTTTAAATTCAATCAAAGATTCAAAGCTAAGTACCTCTTGTTTAAGTTTATCTTTCTCTTTGAGGAGATTACCATAATCAGCTTTGAGGGTATTAAAGCTAGCTTGTAAAGTATCATAGTCTTTTTCAAGCTGCTTAGTCTTCCATCGAGCACGGCGGTTTTGAAACCAAATGGCAACTTGACGGGGTTGTAACCCAAGTTCTTTAGCTAGTTGAGTTTTCCTTTCAGGTTCAAGTTTGTTTTCCACCTCGAAACTTTTCTCTAGAAACTGGACTTGGTCAACAGTGAGTCGTCTTTTCTTCTCAGGTTGATGAAAATACTCATCAAGATCTTCATCTCCATTCTCTTCTTCATCAAAACTTCTAAAGAATGATCTGTTTCCTCCATGGACGTCTTCAAAGCTTACCATCGATCTCGTACCTGAAACTAACGTAAGTGAAAAACAAAAACAAAACTTCAGATTATTTATCACAAACCCAAATCCCAAAGTGAGGGAAAAAAGGGAATACCAAAGAAAGAATAAGGGGAAGAGCCTGGTCTTGGAATGAAAAGAGGATCCATAGGATCAGAAGAAGAAGGAACCCTTTGACTTTGAAGTAAAACAGAGAGATTATTAGAACCACCAACACTATTAGTATTATTACAAGAGACGACCCTCCCACCCGCCATGAGAGTTTCAAGCTAAATGATCGATCTTGTTCAAGAAATCATCTTCACCATATCATCAAATGATATAAAATTTTAACATAAAAAACAAAAGAAAAAGAAGAGAAAGAAAGACTACTCTGGCTTTTGGATTTTAAAGAACACAAAGTTGTTCACTTGTTTAAGACTTATGACGAAAGAAGCTGGTTATGATGATTTCAGTGATATGGGAGGTGTGGGAACAACGGCAGCTCACACCCATCACTCAGAATAACCTAATTTTTTCTTCAGCTTTGACAGATGTAAAGTGTAGAAGAAGAAGAAGAAGAAGAAGAAGAAGAAGAAGAAGAAGATGATTCTTTCTCCGAAGAGGTGAGCTTTGAAGGGGCTATATTGAAGAGGTGAGCTTTGAAAGGGCTATATGGGGCTTTCCTTGCCCATGGAGGTGTCTTAGAAATTTCTTTTATGCCCTTTGCTCTCTATTTTTTCTTTCTTTGTTCATTTAAGTTATTTTTCCTCTCTCATTCCTTTTTATTTCCAGTTGCCTTTATTGCTTTACTTCCCCAAGAAAAGGAATTACACACAATATATACTACTAGTATAAATGAGGAAAAAGTCAACATTTAGAATTTAAAGTTTAGAGTTTTTTCCCCCCAAGCTCTTCGTTTACAAGGGACCAATCAAGTCCATATGAAATAGTTTTAATAGACTTGTTGTCTGATTCAGTTGCAACTACGGGTATGACTCTCGTTGCTATTTACCCTTTATATAGTCTCTACAAACTTTTAGAATGGATCCACTTAAATTTGGCAAGCGTCTGTTGACATAAAAAATGACACAAAGGCATTGGAGACCCTTGTAATGAACATGACCCAACTTTTCATGCCAAACTTGCAACTCAAAAGAATTAGCTTTGTTGCACTTCATGAGTTCAATCAGCTTGTAGCAATTGTCAAATTTCTTGCTAATTACATCATTGGTTCATCTAACCTATTTGTTACTATGCATTTGTCTTTAATGAAATTCACAAGCATCCCCTTGTCACAAAGTTGATTGAATCTTATGCAATTTGCCTTCAATCCTTCTAATAGAAAGACCTTGTCAAGTGTTGGCATACTATCAATATTAAGAACACCTTTTCCTAAGATTTGACCCTTCTTTTCATTGCCAAAAGTCACCTCACCTTTATGATTTTCTTGGAAGTTTGTAAGATAGGGGCTATTACTAGTAATATGTCAAGGGCATCCACTGTTGAAATACCACACATGATCTGTGGTGCTTTTTCGAGATTGATGAGCAACAATCATACATCTTTGATCTTTTCTTCTCTAAATCAAGTTTTGCTTCAAACTCTTGGTAGCATTAGGCCTAATTGCAACAAGTGTTGTAGTTGTTTGTTTCATTATTTGATCTTTGAAATTTTTTAAAGCACATTGGCTTGACTCGCCTTACCCGATCACTAGGTCTAAGCTACAAGATGCTACAGTCGTTGTTGGAGCAACTATGGTCAAATCCATATTATTTAATCATTCACACATGCAAATACATGACAATTACATTCAAACTATGATAAATAATTAATTCCGAGTTTTAATCAAGTTTACGAAAGCTCTTTTAATAACCTGAGCATGAAATATGACCAAATTCCAAAGTTTTAGCAGTTCAGGGTCGATGTCGTGACTCCAATTTCTCCACATCGAAACGTCACCAAAATAGTATGTCACATTGTGACCTCAGGCCACTTGACGTCGTAACATGACTCACTGTCGATCGATGTTGGGATGGGGTAGGTTGTTCGTCGGGACTTGGACTCTATTTTTGGTAAAAATGAATCATTTGGTACCTATTTCAAAGTTTCCATTTCAACCATTCAAATATACATGAAAATACCATTCCCAATTGTCTCAAAACCTACCAAAACATGTTAAATAGTTCAGAAAACTATGTTCAAGTTTCCATCAAAACATTCATTACATGTACATCATTTAAGCTTCAACAAATCAATACCGATTACCACATATTCACCAAGTCATTCCATGCCAAATTTGCCTATGTCAATTCACTTTAAATCATACAATTTCATATGTCAAACATTTCAAGCATAATCCACTATACTTCAATAAGTACAAACTAGGATTTTCAGTCCTACACACTTACAATGTAGCAAACTCACACCTATACTCTAATCTGGACGAATCCCCACTAAGACTCTCCTTTTGAAAACTTAGTTATAAACTAAGTGACTCACTTAAGTTTACTTACAATTTTGCACTCGAAGCTAATGTAACACCCTTTACTGGATTTGATCGTTGGGTCCAAGCAACAGACTGTCACATTCATCGTTGGAGCAACTACTGACAAATTCACAATAAAAAAATCATTTCACTTCATCAATCATGAAATCAATCAATAATACAACATTGAACAACATGAACATTCTTTTTCGGGTATTGTATGAGCACACAAATGCTTTAGAGTCAACCCGAGATCAGATAGGGACCTTTTTGTAACATTTTTAAAATTTTTGACCAATTAAACCATAAAAATCATTCAAATATTCAATAATATCATAAATACCTAGATATACACAATTAAATTTGAGCCTTAATAGAGCTTAAAAAAGCTTTTTTGTAAACTCGAGCATTAACAAAGACTAAATTGTAAAGTTTTTAAAAATTCAGGATCGACATCACGACGTCACCTCCTCCTCGTTGTGACATCTCCAACCAATTTTTCACGTCATGACGTCAAGCCACCCGACATTACGACGTCATATACTGTTTGGTTGGTGTTGCAACAAGGAAATGTGAGTCATTTGGTACCTATTTCAAACCAACAATCCCAATTCACTTTTGGTGCATATTTACACAATATTTCCTTGTATAAAAGCATGCCAAAATGCATGTCATAACATCAGTTGCTCAATATTAAATTCAATCAATTCAGCATACCTTAATTTGGCACTAAAACACATCAAACCACTTTCTAAAATACAAGCTAATCCCACATGTTTTCCATACATTTAAATCATCATTAATTGTGTCATTTCAATATACAAAACAAACCATATGCACAATCAAATGAACCATTCATAATGATTCACATATAAAACTTATTATATAGCAAAATCATACAATTGTGCATATGTGGACATTATCATCCCAAATCAACATTAACCAAAGTTTAAACCAAAATCATCCATTCACAAGACATCACATAATATAACACCTATTTACATGCCACAAAACCAAGCTTTAAATGATAGAAAGACTACCAAATTAATAACAAGATAGTGTGAGCTCCTCTACGATCCGCTAGACATGTTCCGCAAGTTAGCAATCTATAGGGAAAGGGAAACAACGGTGTAAGCATATCAAATGCTTAGTAAGTTCACAAGTATTTAAACAAAAACTTACGTTTGTTTACAATCTAATACAATAAGCTACTACCTTGTTAGGTTTGCCTAAACATGACCACCACATATAAAAAATATGAGTTCAACATATATCGAATCATATAGTAATTCAAACACATGATATTCAAATTAACTTATAACCAACATTTCAATGCCAATTATATACTCAATCAACATTAAATCAATTCAATATTACATCCATAATATTTTACATACATATATGCTCAATTCCAGATTCTCATTTCAATAATTTTTGAGTCTATAAACATCATTTGTATTTAGTTAGCCCTCAGGGGCTCATTTTTAACTCAATTCAAATATCATTTATCCAATTTACATTTTATATCCCAATTAACCTAACTCGGACTTGGATGAATACACAGATCCAACCAATCACACTAGTTTGATACCCAGTGCCTGTTGAAGTAAATAGTTTGTGCCTAGCGCTCATCAATGTGTTTGGCACCTAATGCCTCATTGGTATAGCCAAAGTATAAATGTGTCCAGCACTCATCAACTCGTAGTTGAAGTAACCCGTACTCGACCTATCCTATGACATGTCAACGATATCCGACTCTACCCGAACAATTAATATGATAACCAATATTCAAATTTCTTTATAGTTCGATCCTCGTTTTATCGATATCAATATCATCAATTCATCAATCAAGACATCATTTTAATACATAACATAGCATTATTCATTACAATACTAAGCCAACTTCACAATTTCATCAATTTATATTATTTTCTATTCTATTCAATTTAGTCTTCTATCTTGGAAATTAAACATAATCATATCAATTTGATTCAATTCAACTAATAAATCTCAAATTGAAATTCATTATATTCAATTTATTAGTCAATTTGTCATTTCTTTATAATTTAGTCCATATCTTACCTTTTTTGTACCAAATTGTAAATAATCCAAATTTCATTTAAACATATTTAAAATTACCATTTTAAATACATAAAAATTTAGCACAAACATTCCATATGAACTTATCTAGTCAAAATAGCAAACAACCAAATCTTCAAGGACTAATAGTAATTTTTCTTTTTTTCTTGATTATCCTCGGTTTGGTTCAATTTTCAATCTATACAATAATTTAGTTCAATTTATCAATTCCAACTTTCTTATTTCATCATATAATCATATATTAGCTTAATTTCATTATTCAAATGCCCCTAAAATTTTGCATTTTATTCAATTTAGTTTGTAAAACCGAAATTACCATATCTTTCAAATTTGAGTCTCAATTTCGAAATGGATCTCAATTTCATCCTTCTATAACCCTCTATAATTATAGAAATTTCATGCCAATTTGAAAATATTTACACTTTAATCCCTATGTTCAAAATTAATCATTTTTAGTTTACAAATTAATCATTTTTCATATCTAAGCTTAAAACTTAACTATTAAACACCAAAACTTCAAGCATTCATCAATGACATTATTTATAAAATTTAAAAATTAACACACAAATTAACTAAATCAAATTACAGCTATATCAAAAATATAAAATTTAAAAGAAAATGAACTAATTTAACTTACCATGCAAGACCGAAAATATTGAAGCTCAAAACCTATTCTTTTTCCTTTTTTGCTTCGTGAAAGAGACGAGTGAAGTGAAGAAAATGGTTTTTGCTTTCTTTAATTTATGTTTTTCATGTTTTATTTATTTTATTATTATTATAATATTTTTATTTATTTTTTTACAATCTTACCAAACGTCCACTATATACTCAAATGAATTATTTTCTATTTTGGATCTTGGTTTAATTGCTACATAAATTCTTTAACAATTAAAAATTTATAGCGATTTTTTACCGCTTTTACAATTTAGTCTTATACCTTAATTAGTTATCAATTTGGCAAAATTATCTATCCAAAATTTAATTCACCTATCTAATAACTATTAAATATTTATAGGCTCGATTTACAAAAACAAGGTTCCGATACTTTTTTTTCAACACCATTAACTTTAGGGTAAACCCACATGTACCTTAACTAACTATCCAATTAATAAATTCATCAGTCCAAAATTTAATATAATATTATAATTGACTCATAAATATTAATTAATAATATTTACGAACTCAATCATCGAAAAACGAGATTTTAAAACTACAGTTTTTGATACCACTAATTTTCGAATCGTTACAACTAATTCTTATTTGAAGAGAGATAATTGATATATTTATATGTTTTACCTAATTCAACTCAACCATTTATAAGAGATTATTAGGGTTGATATGATACAATCAATTGCAATCACATTCCTCATAAGTAACTATATAAAAATGTCTTCAATTACCTTCATAAAGACTGAGATAAAGATAAAGATATTTAAGATATTCAAAAATCCAAATGATCCAATCTCTTCAAACTAAGTGTTGATTAGATAAAATTTTTGTTTGAAATGATGATTTAACGTGCCACATTAGTTTACCGCTACACTGTTAACGATAATTAATAATTTAGTGACTAAAATATTACAACACGATAACGTAAGTGATTAAAACGTAACATTTCAAATATAAGTAACTAAAATGAAACATGAAACAAACAAAAATGATTATTTTTTGTTAAAACCCTATTTAATTATCATGTGAATATTTTTATTTTAAAATATTATATAAACAAATTTAATAAAAAAATTTAATCCTATAAATAACAAAATTTGAAATTTGAAATTTGGAAAGACGAAAAATAAATTTATAAAAATAAAAATATAAAAATTTAAATTTAAACTTAAATTTATGAAGAGGTGCATATGTTAACTCTGATTATTTTATAAATTTGATAATGAATTAATTGATTAAATTTAGGGGTATTTCGGTAAATAGACGGTTATAAAATAAGTTAAAAATAGGAGCGGTTATGAGGAGGCAAAGAGGGGAGAGAATGGGGTCCAATCAATCGCTATCAAAAAGGAAGCGGGTGAGCTCAAAATTACAAGGATGGGTCACCCACTGCCCACGCTTCCCCTCCTCCTTTGCCCCACCACCCGCGCTGCCTGCTTTCCCACACGTCTAGCTCCCCTTGCCCCACGTCTCCTTTTGTCTTCTCTCAACATTTATTTACTAAAGTTCCAAGTTAATAAACCTTCCTCAATCATTGATTACTCAATTTCTCCTGGGTGATCTATTTGGCATGTGATTATTATTAGGATAAATTATATTACTGATTTAACTAATTTTTTATCACTCTTATAGAATTATCATTTAATTATTAGTAAATTTTTTTATCACACAATTATAAAAAGTCACAAAATGATCGCTTAATTATTCAATTGTCATTTTTAATCAATAGACCTCAAAATCCAAAATAGTTGGGTGACAAAGAAGATAAAATTGAATAGTTGAATGGTCATTTTGTAACTTTTCATAGTTGGGTGACCAAAAAAATATACTAATAATTGAGTGACTATTTTATAACTTTCATAGTTGGATGACGAAAAATGAAAAGAAACATAGTTGAGTGACTACTAATGTACTTTACCCTTATTATTTTAGTAACCATTTAGTCCCTCTATTTTTCAGAATTTAAAATTCATATGCATTTTTTAACACTATTACAATTTTTTGTTTAAGTAGTTGGTGTGACATTTTGAAATAAAAATAAATACTCATTTGGTAACCATGTAACTAAAGAACAATGTTGTAATGAACTTAAATTTAATAAAATAATCTTAATAGCCATGTTCGGATTTTGTCCTCGGTCTTTACGGAGAGTTGTGTATGATTCATGGAGGAGGACACCTCAGTCAATGGCGATAGGTGCCTACAAGACTCGAGTTAGGTATTAGTATTAGGCGTGTGAATAATAATAGAGGTACTTGGGCGCCATATAGCTCGAGCCATCAACCAAGGCCTTATAAGTGACATGTTTGTAAACATAATATCACTTGAGCTACGAGGTGCCCCCATGAAATTGCATGACTCCACAAAGATCAGAGACAATACCTTTAATTGTTAACGGTCCAAATCTATTGTCGAAAATATGACATTTCAAAAATTTCTTATTAAAGAAAAACATGCCACCAAAATATTTACAACCGAAATGGATAAATAATATAAAAATAAAATTAATAACTGAAATGGTATGCCCATAAATTATTTATCAAAATGGTATAGTTTTATTGGTGCCGCCTGTCAAATTGGCGACACCGGCCTGAAATGTAATAATCTAAAGTATTTAGGGACCTGTTATGAAAATTTTCCATTTAGAGTGGCTTCTAAAAAAAAAGAGAGAAAAGGTGCCTAGGCGCCAAACTTTAAATATGACTAATTACCTTGTAAGCCTTCCTTATTTATTATTTTATTTTTATTCCCTTTCAACTCACTATATTATTTTTAAACAAGCCCTTAACCTATTTTTTGTAGTTAAATAAACCCTTAACTTATGGTTTTTACTCATAAAAGCCCTTTATTTTAATATTAAAGTAAATATATTTTCAATTTCAAGCTCTTATCTTAATTTTTTTGTTGATGCAATAAAAATTATATACACTTTAACATCAACATAAAATCTAAAAAAGTAATCAAAATTTTCAAAAGAGTAGTTAAGAATATCATGTATATAATCACTCTCAAGAAATTTTAATTTTTTTTATTTAATAAACTATTCACATCAACATAAAATGTGAATTAATTTATATTTTTTAAAATAACTTTACTTTGAGTAAAATATATTACCTTTAATATTAAAATAAAGGGCTTTTATGAGTAAAAACCATGAGTTAATGGCTTATTTAACTACAAAAATAGGTTAAGGGCTTGTTTAAAAATAATATAATGAGTTGAAAGGGAATAAAAAGAAAATAATAAATAAGGAGGGTTTACAAGGCAATTAGCTATATTTAAAGTTTGGTGCCGCCATACTATCAGGTGGCACATTTTCCCTTTTTTTCAGCAGCCATTCTAAATTAAAAAATTGCATAACAGGTTCCTGAATACTTTACATTATTATATTGTAGTTCAGTGCTGCCAATTTGACAGGCGGTACCAATAAAACTATATCATTTTGGTAAATAACCTTATGGGCATACTATTTCAATTATTAATTTTATTTTTTGTATTATTTAGATAAAAAAAAAACCCTAATTTTTAGCTTTTCAAGATGCTCTATCTTGTTGGAATAGGGAACGAAATAAACAGTATTTGGTATATAGTCTTTTTCCCATCTCGCTCTCTTTTCAAAAATTAAAGTCCAATTTCTCCATCTCTCTCCATTCTACACGTCTCTGTTTGTTTCTCTATCACACTTTCTTCCTCCTTTCGTATCTTTCTCTTTCCACTCTCATCTTAATTATATAAAATCTCCTTCCACTTTAGTCGAACGAGAAGTAGTAGTAAGCAGAACAAGGTAGAGGCAGCTTTGCCTTTGGCAAAGAAAGTCTGAAAGTGCTACTAGGGCACCCCACCTATGCTTTACTTTTACCTTCTTTTTTCATTTGTTTTTATTATTTTTGGATTCAACTATAACGGATTGGGTTTATAAAATATAAAGGTTTGGGCCGGTTTTAAGTGATTTGAGCTAAAAAAAAAAAATTAGCGGTTCATCCGGTTGACAATTCACTCGTAATTTATATTTGTTTATTAGGTTAATTAATTTTTCTTTTACTTTAATCTAATCTGACCTGATTTTAACAACTATGCATGTCACTAAAGTATATAAAATATTTTTCTTTACTACTTCAACTAAAGTTTTATTTTAATATTTTTATACATTTCAATATCATTATACAAAATATTTCACCTACATTATTTGTATTCTTATATTATTATTGAAGCGTGTGATTGAGTTGGTGTCGAGTTACCAACTCAATTACTAAAATAACATATCTTATTTTAAATAAATTATATGGATATGAGTATTTTTTTTTTAATTTAGAAAAACCAATAAAAATTTGTAAATAGACTTTTAAATCCATGCCATTAGCATTTATAATTTTTTTTTACCACTTTAACAAAAAAATATTTTGATATTTTTATACATTTCAATATTATTATACAAATTGTTTCACTCATATTGTCTATATATCTATACTTACTATTATTTAAGGTAGCATTCGATGTTTTTTCATGCTATGATTTCAATGGAATGTGAGTGCCGGGGATATGATTGTTGAAAAAGTTACTTTACAACATTTGGTATAAAATGGAAAGTATTGATTAAAATATCAAGAAAGTTAAATTATCACGTTTGGTTCATTAAGTAATTTCCAATGAATGTAGTGATAATTTACGAATTTACTCTTATTAAATAAACGAAAAATATTTATGTATTTAATTTTTATAATAAAATTTATTCTTAACAAATATTTAGATTAGATATTTAATAATAAAATTTAATTAAAAATTTTAAAATTATTTTTAATTTATAACTTAAATTGAAAGTAAAATTATTTCAAATTTATCTTGCATATATTTTCTAAATATAATAACTCATATATAAACATTGTTTTGGAATAAATTAAAAAAAATACTTAAAATCCGTTTTGTTTTAGTTAAAAGCTTATCTATGAGAATATAAAAATAAAAAGTTGATTCTAAATATTGCTATGACCAAAATTACAAATAATTAAATTATAGGAATATAAAATCACACGCGGTTTAACCTACAATTCATGTACAATTTAAATGAAATAATTCTTCAACCCGTATTCTACAAAAATAATAAGCATTTCATACAAATGTAAATATTTACCTTTTTTGGTTCTTTATTATTATTTCTTCTAAGTTTGAGGGTGATTAAATCTAAAAAAGAATGAAAATTTTCTAAATAAGTCCCAATTTTACAATGAATTAAATCTATGATTCAATTCTCATAAGAGAAATGTTGTTATAACTTAAGTAGATATAAAAAAGTGATTTAAAAAAAAAGTCAAAGAATATAATAAATTTATAATGTTATAAATAAAAATTTATTTATGCTGAATTTTTTAATAGACTAATATCTTAAACGAATATGAAATAGTAAGTTTCCAATGGGATTGGAAAATAATTTTCTCGCATTCGAATTCACATTACCATACTATTGAAAAGTAAGTTTAAGAGAAAGTTAAATTTCAAGAAAATTAAGTAAATTTAACATACCAAACGTTGGTGCAACTATTTTTCATCGTACTAAACACTACTTAAGTGTGTGACTGTAATGGTGTCACGAATTAACTTGACATCAATTCAATTAAGAAAATTACTAAAACAATCTTATATATTTTAAATAATATTATTATAAGATACTTTTATCTTTTTCTTATTTAAAAAAGCAATAAAAAAAAGTAATGTTGATAATTTGATCCATACAATTGACATATAAATTTTTTAAATATTTTATACATTTTAATTTTATTACACATTGATTCATCATCATTGTTTGAATATTTATACTATTATTTAAGTGCGTGACTAACTTGGTGACAGAAGTCAACGGGATACTAACTCAAGAAAAATGGTAAGATAATGATAAACAATTGAAGTGCCTTTAATATTCTTAATATGATGTATTTGTCTATTTAAAATTCTTTTACTCACAATTTAAACTAATTTTTTTATTTTTAATTTCATACATATTACATATGTGTTGTTATTGTTATTATTATTTTCAAAATTTATATTTCATTATTTATTGCATAATATTTTTAGACTCGCACTTATATTCTAAATACGTAGTTTCCATACATATACGCTTATGATAAAATTTTTAGTTTCATTTTAAGTTAAGATGTATCATAGGACCTTGTACTTTTCATAAATTTAAAATTTTACTCCTAAAATTTTATTTTTAAGAATTTAATCTCTTTACTTTTTAGATTTCAAAATTTAAGCTGTTAACACTATTTAGTTACTTTGCTATTGAATAAGTATGTTTTTTATTTCAAAATGTTACTCTAATAAATTTAACAAAATTAATTATTTACCGAATAAATCCCTAAAATTAAAAATACATGAAGTAAATACAAAATTTATAAATAGTATTTTTAATGTTTAATGGAAAAGGTCACTTACGGAGTTACGTGGGGGTAAAGATTCTATTTTATCTTGTTCTAATTGGGAATAAACAATCCACAGCTTATGAGCCCGCAATTTCAGTTGATTCTATGTGCTTCTTCTTCTTCTTCTTCTTCTTCAACAACTCCAATTTTCCTTTTGAAAAGGAATAATTAACAACACAAAGACAAATCCAATCAATCAGGTAAACATAATCTTCTCCCTCCATCTATATGATCTCAATTTTACGTTTGAAAAACCTTCTTTCTTTCTTTGCACTTCAAAATCCTATCCGCTTTTTCCTTTTTAATTATCACCTTTCTTATTTTATTAATGAATTACATTCCATTAGTTTTTGAATCGATTTCGTCGATGATACCAAATACAATTGGCCAAAAACAAGAAATCCATATGGTTGATTTAGCTATTTAAGCCGGCAAACAAGAGATTAGCTGTCACAATCCCCCACCCCCTTTGTTTTTTTTTTTTTTTTTTTTTGTTTAATATGATTATGGAGTATACCTGTTTGCCTTGTTCATTTTTCCTATGAATTTGTCCTGATAGTTACAACCCATGACGAAAATTTTATGGTTTATTATAGTTTCCATTCAAACAATGGGTATAATATCATATTGCTTTTCGTGGGTTTTAAAGAAATAAGATGCTTTTCATAATGGGATTAGAATTCTTAATGTTCATTTATTTTTATTTTTATTTTTATTTATATGTAATTTGTTATCATTTATACATGTAGGACTAATATATTAACAGCGAAAAGTAATTGACAACTTGATATTTATTTATTTTATCAGAATGCTAGGTGAGAATGTAGCTGAATAAAAGTCTCAGTTTGACTTTCAATTTATGGTCAATGAAATTGCTTCAGTAATGCGTTTTTGGGAAATTATGACAATTATTGAAAAATATCCTAGCCAACTTGCAGCAGTATTTATATACTACATTTTCATTCGAGTTTTATGGCCTTATCTTCCTAGCTTTTCTTTGGTTTCTTATGCTTTGCCTTCCTTTTTAAGTTATAAGTCTTTTAAATCATTTTATATGCTCTTATCTTTTATCTCTAGAATCTATGTACCCTGAGATAATTTTGAGAATTGGGTTGGTTTTTATGAATTGAGGTGGTGATCTGCCAAGCTTATTTTTTCTTGTAAATTGCCACTTGAAGCTGATTGGGTTTGAATTGGGAAGGTTATTTTGTTCTCGTGACTTTGTTGGATGTATTTTCTGTTTTTAGGTTTCCCTTTTTTTATGATCTTAATATTCATGTTTTGAAGTTTATATTTATGTCCTACAAATGCAGAAAACCATTGATTGTCGCTTATGTTGCATGCTGGAATATGCTAGTTCATAGATAGTACTGGTATTTGTTTTGAGTTCTTTTAGACTGATATATAAACTGTTCAACTCTCAGAGCAAAATCCAAATGGGTAATCTTTTCTGTTGTGTACAAGTTGACCAGTCTACAGTAGCCATTAAGGAGAGATTTGGCAGGTTTGAGGATGTTCTTGAACCTGGATGCCATTGCCTACCTTGGTTTCTTGGAAGTCAACTTGCTGGCCACCTGTCGCTAAGATTGCAGCAGTTGGATGTTCGTTGTGAAACCAAGACTAAGGTCTGTATATGTTGTAAATTTTCAGTTATTGACTTATTTGCTTTATAACTTTTAGACGTTTTAGGATGATGAATATAAATGGACTTTCAGTTTTTGTGCACTTCTATTAGTTTCTCCAACTTTAGCATAAATAGTCATGCTTTTGTCAGTTACTCTGTTTCTGGTCGAATTTAAGTGGAGGAGGATGTGTTGTTTGAGGTGAAGGGAAAATTCGTGATTATGAAGAAATAAAATTGTTGAATACTTCCATAAATATTCTTGTTATCTAACTTTCAAATGCCTTAAATTTGTCAAATAATGTTTTCCCTACAGTAATATGCCTCTGTTGTACAGTGTGAAACTGATTGTTATGGACATCTTATCAGGACAATGTATTTGTTAATGTTGTTGCATCTATTCAATACCGGGCATTGGCAGACAAGGCAAGTGATGCCTTTTACAAGCTGACAAACACAAGGACACAAATTCAAGCCTATGTGTTTGATGGTAAGAACAATACTTTGTTGAGTAGGAATTGACATTGCAGTGCACTCATAAGTTTATATACATGTGAATGAACTCATTCAGCACTTTTTTCTTCAAATTTATACAGAAAATGTTATAACGTTTCCCTTCTGATCTTCAATACATTTAGTTATTAGAGCAAGTGTTCCGAAGCTAAATCTGGATGATGTTTTTGAACAAAAGACTGAAATTGCTAAAGCTGTTGAAGAAGAACTTGAGAAGGTAATCAATTTGATTAAGTACATCACATTCTGTGAAAGCCAACCCCACATGTTGGTCTAAGGCCTTGTTATGTTAAATTGTTGCGATTTTGAAGCTGACATTTAAATATGTTTCGAATTCTGTTACCCTCTTGTTCTTCTTCCAGGCTATGTCTGCCTATGGGTATGAGATTGTTCAAACACTTATTGTGGACATAGAACCTGACGAGCATGTGAAGCGTGCAATGAATGAAATTAATGCCGGTAAAATACTTTTTGCCTCTTAATTGGTTCTTGCTCTTTTAAACTTGCTGTTCTTTAGGTTAGGCTAAATGTGCATTGGATTCATAGCTGTATTCTTTCTGATGTACGCAGCAAATAAGATCATGCTAGTACAGAAATATAAAAGCAACACTTGGCCTAATGAATTTTTCAGCCAAAAAATATAAATTGTTTCCTGGGAATTAACCTTTTGACTTTGATCCTTCAAATTTCTTGTCATCTGTTATTGCTTGAATTATTTTAGCTTTAGAGTGCATACCTGAGATGTCTCTCAATTGGGTGTTTCAATAATGCCTCCCCATCATCATATCACGCATTTCTTTTCCCCCATTGGTAAATACAATATATATGGGTCTTCACCCACGGGTGAAGCTTTTCATGACTCCAGAAGCAGATAAATTTGTTTTCATTACAAATTTACAGTGCTGTCTGTGCTGATATCAACAGAATACCACTATATTTTGTAGTAAATTATTACCTAGAATTTAGTGTTCTGATGTGATTTTAATGTGAATATGGCGTTTTTCTTCCATTCTGTTATTTTTCTCGATAAGTAGTGTCCTTAATATGATTTTTCTTATCGTATTGTAATTGAAGCTGCAAGGCTGAGAGTGGCAGCTAATGAGAAGGCAGAGGCTGAGAAAATTTTGCAAATCAAACGAGCTGAAGGTGAGGCTGAGTCCAAATATTTGTCGGGGCTGGGTATCGCTCGCCAACGACAAGCAATTGTTGATGGTTTGCGAGATAGCGTGCTTGGATTCTCCGTTAATGTCCCGGGGACTACTGCAAAGGATGTTATGGATATGGTCCTGGTTACCCAGTACTTTGACACCATGAAAGAAATTGGTGCTGCTTCTAAGTCCTCAGCTGTGTTTATTCCTCATGGTCCTGGAGCCGTTCGTGATGTCGCTACTCAGATTCGTGATGGACTCCTCCAGGCCACACACCAGTAAGGCAGTAACTATATGTTTTTTTTTTTTAAGACAAGACAAGCATTAGTAGTTTTTTAAGGATAATACCTGGTTTTAACGTTTACCTGTTTAGTTCTTGATGTCATTTTTACATTATGAGCACTGGATGTACATATGG
The DNA here is from genome assembly GCA_025698465.1 of Gossypium longicalyx. Lineage (NCBI taxonomy): Eukaryota > Viridiplantae > Streptophyta > Magnoliopsida > Malvales > Malvaceae > Gossypium > Gossypium longicalyx. The sequence goes on from CM047001.1 coordinate 74,213,129, forward strand.
TATGGGCATAAACGGTTTGTGAAATGCGTAAGATATTTTATACTCTTATAGATGTTGAGTGGTCTTTATTATGAATTTTTCTTGGTTTTATTGTCGCCATGGATGAAGGTTGAACAATTCTTTTATCAAAAATTGGTCACAAATGAGTTCATTTCAAGAAGGAATTGATGTCCAAGCAAATGGGTTTTATCAGCCAGCTTTAGTCATTTAGAATGGCAGATGTTCATTAGTTTGTGTTACTGCAGCACTTCTTTTCTATGCTGCTTGGATTAGGGTTCAAATTCAATAATAATATGCAATCGATTCCAATTATTCTGCAGCGGCAATTTTTTAAATTTCTGAGTTAGCATTTAATAAACTCAGTTTGACATTTCGGGAATCATTCAATTCTCGGATCAAAGAGTACACAAAAGTATTAGCATTTTCTCTCTCTCTCTTTCTCTTTCGAAAACCCCGCTGCCTTTCTTACTATGAAAAACCAACTTTTTCTTTAACTAAAATTTTCAAGTGGTAATTTTAGAAAGGCATACTTGTGAAATTCACCTCTGATTCTTTGTGGGTTTTTTCACTTTGGTCCTTAAACCTTTTTTTTTTCTCATTCCCACCTACAATGTTACAAAAAATTTCAAATAAATCCAAAATTATTTGAAACCGTCAGTCAACTTTTTTTGTCCAACGTGGCATGATACATTTACTGATGATTTTGCTGACATGACATGACTCATCATCACTAACGTGACATTTGAATTAAATTCATAACACAATAAATATTTTAAAAAAATTAAATCCAAAATATTTAAAAAATAAAAAATGTAAAAATTATATATATATATATATATATATAAATTTCTACATCTTCCATTTGCATATAATGAACATAAAGATATTGCTATCTCCTATCTGTTCAAATTTTTTACAAGAAAATAAGCCGTGCGGCTAACATACTTTACGTATTTTGAGAGTTGACTGCCATACAACTATTCAATATATAATAGGTCGTAAATATAAATAGAGTTAATATGCAATACCTAGATTCATTTAGTCACATTTCAATTATTAATGATAAAATGAACCTTTTTTTTACACAATTATATTCACAATAAAAATGCAGAATTAGATAATTGGTGAATACAAGTGAATGAGACACTATAATAATATTTCTTTTTTCTTGTATCTTGTTAAATCGAATTATGCATCACCATTGATAAAGTATTAAAATAGCTAACATTCAATTGAAACTTCAACAATTATATGTAATACCCATATCCATTTAGTCACATTTCAATTATCAATGATAAAATAAACTTTTTTATTCACTATTATATTCACAATAAAAAGGCACAATTGAACCATTGGTAAATACAAATGAATGAACACTATAATCATATTTTATTTTTCTTGCATCACTCTATTTCAATTCAACTACTCTCTAGATGTCTTATTAAATCGAATTATGTGTGACTGTTGATAAGGTATCGAGATAGTTAACATTCAACTAAAATTTCAACAAATAATCAAAGGTTGTAAGGGTATTTAATAGATATCTTTAGTTTATCCCATAGGCTTTACATAACTTAGAAGTAGAGATCAAATCTTTTGTTACTCGTATTTTTAATGCACATGTGGTATGAAATATATGCTACAGTGATACTTTCTAATTTTTCTTGAAGTGTTTTTCTTTATCAAAATTTCAATATTGTATAGGTGATTGTTTAGATATAAACAATATATAACTTGAGTCTACAATTCTATTTTCTTAATAAATTCATCAACAGGACTTCCATCTGGCATAAAAGATAGATAAAAATGAATTTAAATCGTTTACTCATATTGATGTATTTTGCTTCAATGTGAGTCATGGATTCTAAGGTGAGCACTTAATGCACATATCGGAGTGTAGGTTGAACATATACCAATACCCGACTACATGGTTCCACACTATGGGCTGCAAAGTGATTAGTTTACATGCAATGTATTAACTGATTAATGCAGAGTGATATGGTAACAATGGTAAATGAATGATATTATATACTACTAAAGGCATATCTTGATAAATTTAAAAAAAGTTAAATTTGTCAAAGACAAGAATTAAGTGACTATTCAATCAACAATGAATAAGAAAAGATTGAATAAGTCAAGAAGTAATGTAACAACCTTAATCATGATTGAGTGTAAAAGATATAATATTTGATCTAGATTGTGATTTGTAAATTTAAGAAAGAAATTATGGTGATTAATGATGAGGAGTAAACATAAATGAACAAATGACTTGTGATGTAAGGTAAGATTACTTAATAAAAACAGATAATGAAAAATATGAGTTTACAATGAATTACTATATAAGTAACAAATTGTTATAAATGGAAAGGACAAATGAAAGAGTAAAACATAGTAATTGATGAAACATTTTGATACATGTTAGTGTCTAAAGATAAAATTAAGGAACCAAAGAACAAATGGTAAAATAACCAATCTATGCTTAGCGGTTCTCGAATGAATTCCACGCGTTAAGCATATCTTTAGAGTGTGTTTAGATGAGGAATTTATAAGAGGGTATGTTATGGGTTAAACCATATACTGTTTATATTTCCTTAAATGTTATCTTGTTAGTTTATTTCCTTTAATTACCATACTGTAAACGCACCGTTTTGGGAAGAAATAGCAGCTAACCGATGCCAGCTGTAATTGGTTACTTGTCCTCTTTATTATGATGCAAAGAGGAAGGAAATGGTTATGAAAAGAAAAGAAAAATTATTCTATTCTCTCTCTCATTCTCCTAGATTCTCTCTTCTGTTTCTATAATTCCTCTCTATTATTTTTCGACGCATACCAAGGGTATCAGAGACAGTACGTTCCTTATGGCTACTGACGGCATCACCACCAGACTGCAAAAGGAAATGGGTCAACTTCAATAGGAGCTCTCCCAGCTGCGCGTCAACATTGATGCCAAACTAGACACACGGCTCAAGGAGTTTCAAGAAGGATTTAAAGGTGATATGCGCTCTGAGTTGTATTCTGTGCTCGAGCAATTTCTTGGTCAACCACAGCATGGCGGCACTAGCAATATCCATCAGAGTAAAGGGAAGAGGATCCTCGGGGACTCTCCTCCTGGTTTTCTTCCTCGTGACTCCATTATACTTTCTCTAAAGGTATACCTCGATCCTGTAGGTCTGTTTGCGCGTTGCCCGTCTTTAGAGCCCAAGCTTCGAAAGTTTTGTTACGATTGTCCTCGGTTTGATGGTACCGACTTCAGGGGGTGGTGGTCTAAACTCGAACAGTTTTTTGAGGCAGAGGGCATAGAGGACCATACCAAAATGCGATTGGTTATGCTTCATTTGTAGGGCAAAACCTTGGACTGGCATCATTTCTTCGCACAGCGGCACGGAGGCTTGCACCAGTTAACATGGGACCTCTATACTTATCAAGATCCCATGGAGGAACTCGTCTCTCTTAAACAACATGGCACTGTGGACCAGTTTCACGATCGTTTTGTAAGTTTACTCAACCAAATATACCTTCCTGAATGACATGTTTTAAGTATTTTCATTAGCAATTTACAACCTGAGGTCAGCCAATATCTTAAGCTCTTTCAACCCCAAAATCTTGTGGATGGATACTTGATAGCTAGACAAGTCGAATGCATTTTAAAGAGGACTTCTAAAAAACACACCATATTGACTAAAGGGTCTATGTATTCAAAGACCATGTTTCCTAGTTCGAACAGCAAGGGTACCTGTAACAGCCAAATTTTTCAATGGTATCGGAAAACAGTGATTCGAGATTACAAAATCCAATGAATAAGTTTAGAAATTTTAATAAATAATAACTATGGGTCAAGCGCGAATTTAAAAGAATTTTTGAATTAGTGAATTTTGCGATTTTAAAAGAATTAATCAGGTAAATTGGGTTGAAAACGAGGTATCGAGACATCAAATTCATAAACCGAGACATAAATATTTTTATAAATATTTATGGAGTGTTAGTAAGTCAGTATTAAAGTTTCGTCAAGAAATTTTAAGGTTTCGGTAGTCAATTGGGTAAAAAGGACTAAATTGAATTAAGTGCAAAATTATGAAATGTGATTAAATAGCTCTAGTAATAATTAAAGGAGGACTAAATAGGCAATTAAACACCCATTATTGGGCTGGACGGCATGTGTGTGCAGGAAAAATAAAAATCAAGTGTGAACAAGGGACAAAATTGGAAATTTTACAAATTAAGCATATAAAACAAGACAAAATTTTAAAAATCTAGAGATATCATCATTCTTCTTCAGCAAAAACGCCATGGAAGGTCTGAAAGTTTCTGTTTTTAATACTTTGACATATGTGAGTTCAATTCTTGCCCTTTTCTTTGAGATTTTTATATTTTTGTGACTTTTACAATTAGGTCCAAGTGTTTAATTCATTAGTTCTTGATTTTATGGACAAAATTGAAAGCTTCCATTGATAAGTATTGGCTGTTTATGATGAACTAAAATAGATTTGAAGCTTTTACTTTGTTTTTTGATGATTTTATCAAGTAATTTCAATAGAAATTGATTTTAGAACCTAATTGTGAAAAAGGTTGTGAATTAAGGTTTAGTGTTGAAATTCTGATTTTTAAAGGTTGTGTAATAGTTTAGAATGATGGATAAAATGTTAATTGAGAACAATTAGGTTAAGTGATGGGCTAATTGAGCAAGGACTGAATTGTATGACCAGTGAAATTTAGAGGAAAAAATGGTAATAAACATCTTGAACTAAAACAGTTTTGGACAGCAGCAGTAGGTTAACTTTGAAAAATCACCATAAATTGTAGAAATTGAATCAGAGGATGAAAAAAATATTGTATTAAATCTTATTGAGTCTAGTTTCTTATAGAAGAAACGGTGTAAGCAATTGAATTGTAAGCTATGAGATATAATAAATTTTGTGAGACAAGATCAGAATGAATTTGGGTTCCCCTGTTTTGACTTTGGAAAATCACAAAAATTTGGAGAAAAATAATTAGAGACTAAAAATTATATTTTTAGAATCCTTAATGAGTCTATTTTCAAGATAAACCAACGAGAACATTATCCGAGTTCTGTACTGTGAGATAATTAATTTTAAGTGAAGAGAGGTCAGAACCATCAGATAGTGAAATAAGGGAAATTTTAATGAATAAACTGTACTAATTGGCTGAACCAAAAATTATGAAAATTTTATGGTGGAAAGACATGTGAGTCAAGTTTCAGGAAAAATTTACGGATCTTAATTTGGATTTCTGTAGCTCAAATTAAAAATAATTTAGTGACTATGACACGAATGGATAGCTTTAAATAAATTTATAAGTGAATAGTGAGATCATAGATAATGTTACTTATAAGAATGCTATATACATTTAGGATGTGGAATGGAGAGGAGGAGGAGGAAAATAAATATATGAATTTTCAGCTAGCAAGGGGTTTTGTTGGGTTTTTCACACAGAAGAAAAAAACATAACTAAGTTATCCGGATAAAATATGAAACTCTTGTTAAAGCTAGAGCAACAAAGTAATTATTCCGGATGAAATATGAAGCTCTTGTTGAAATCAGAGCAACAAGGTAATAATTCCGGATGAAGTATGAAGTAAGTTTGAGATTCAAATACTTAGGAGTTGTAACCAAACGAACAGAAGCAAATGGAATGAAAAATTTAGAGAAGTATTTCATCCGGGTAACATAAATACTGTTGTTTGTTGCCACCCTTAATAGGTTTACATTTAAAATGGATAATTTGTATGTTTTAGACTCAAGGACTAAATTGAATAAAAGAAAAACTGTAGGGGCAATTTTGTAAAAATGTCAAAAATGACCAAAATGAAAGAAATGAATTGTTTTATTATTTAAATTATAAATTTGAATGGAATTATTAATTTAGATCAAGATCGGGTGAAAACATGTTTTAGGGATTAAATTAAAAAGTTTTGAAATTGTGGAAATTTTTGTTATTTTATAGAATTTATGGGTTTTTATCAATATATATAAGAATAATTAAGTTCGAAACAAGGATTTAATTACAAGAAATTTAATTTTCTTTGTCTAAGGATGAAATCATCATTAATCAAAAGTTTAGGGGTAAAATGGTAATTTTACCTAGAGATTAATTGAATGTTTAAATGTATGTTTTGGGCTTTAAGGGCCCAATAGAGGGACATTATGATTATTTTCAGAATATGAATAATAAATTATTCAGAATTATCTGATAATGCTCAGTAAACTCTGGTAATGCCTCTTACCCTATTCCGGCAACGGATACAGGTAGAAGGTGTTACAGTACCGGTTTCATGCATCCTAATTTTTAAGGGTCACAAACCCCTAGTTCTAATGTTACTATACCTACTGTTGGGGGTTCAGTTGTTACTCCTTCTAAATTTTTAACTAAATCTCTTTCGCAATCTGACATGGACGATAGGCGAAAACGGGGTTTGTGTTTTTGGTGTTCTCCTAAGTACACACCAGGTCATCGGTGTAACAAGGCTCAGCTCTATCAACTGGTGATCGATCCCATGGTTCATACTGTTGACATGTTGACAAGTCCAACCAATGAGGAGTTTCAGGACTGCTCGGACCAACTGGAGACAGATGCGTCGCATGTTCTTCCTTCTTCCCCAGTTCTTTCTTTACATGCAATGTAGGGCACTCCAGGTCCCCACACTATGCGACTGGTAGCTTACATTGATCAAGTGGAGGTGATTCTTTTAGTCGATAACGAGAGTATTCATAACATTATTGACACTCGCTTAGCTAAGAAATTGAAGCTTTCCATTGTTCCTGTTGATCACTTACAAGTGCTCACTGCTAGTGGTGACAGATTATTTACTCAAGGGTTATGTGCATCTGTTATCTGGACAATTCAAGACTACCAGTTTAGTACGGATTTTTTTGGTTCTCCCAATCAAAGGCTGTGGCTTAGTACTTGGGTTCAATGGCTGTCTTTTTTGGGATCGATTGTTTGGGATTTTGGAAGTTTAACTATGCAATTTCCATATCAGAATCAACAATGTTTACTCCAAGGCATTGCATCTGGTCGTCTTCAATTGGTGTCGGGTAATCAGCTTCCTATGAATTTTAGTTTGTTACACACTGGCCCTTGCCTTATGCTATCTGTGTCGGCTCAATTAGTATTATTATTTTCGACTTCCAGTTCAAATTCTGCATTGACCAGTCTCCTCTAAGAATTTGATGATGTTTTTTAACCTCCCACGGGTCTTCCTCCTCATAGACCATAGGACCACCGGATTCCCTTACAAGATGAAACCAAAGTGGCTCGTGTACGCCCCTATAGATACCTTGCTATCCAAAAAAATGAAATTGAAAAATTAATCCAAGAAATGCTACAAGCTGGTGTGATACGAGATAGTACAAGTCTCTTTACATCTCTTATTGTCATGGTTAAAAAGAAAGATGGCAGTTGGCCCATGTGTGTTGATTATCGTCAACTTAACCAAATCACAATCAAGGATAAATTTTTTATTCCAGTTATTGAGGAGCTGTTGGACGAATTGGGAAGGGCCACTGTTTTTTCTAAACTCAACCTTCGCTCCGGTTATCATCAAGTCCGTATGTGTGAGCAAGACATTCACAAAACTGCTTTTCAGACCCATGAAGGACACTACAAGTTCTTGGTCATTCCTTTCAGCTTGACCAATGTGCCATTGAGTTTTCAAGCATTGATGAACCAAGTGTTCAAACAGTTCCTTTGAAAATTCGTCTTGGTTTTTTTTGATGACATACTCGTCTATTCCAAAACTTGGCCTGAGCATTTGCAGCTTTTACGATTGGTTCTTCAAGTCCTTCGACTCCATCGATTGTTTGCTAAAAAAATCCAAATGTAATTTTGGTACACACCAAATCGAGTATTTGGGACACTTGATAACAGTTGGTTCTATCAGCATGGATAAGTCCAAGGTTGAAGGGGTACTTACTTAGCCAATTCCGCAATCAGTGAAGGACTTATGAGGCTTTCTTGAACTTTCGAGTTACTACCGTCGTTTTATCAAAGGTTATGAGATTATAGCTGCCCTTCTTACAGCTTTCCTTCGGAAAGGGGTACCTTGGCAATGGACCGAACTGGCTCAATCTGCCTTTCAGACTCTTAAGGAAGCTGTTTATAGTGCACCGGTTTTAACTTTTCTGAACTTCACAGAACAGTTCCATGTTGAGACTGATGCATGTGGCCAGGGAGTTGGGACAGCCTTACTGTAAAATGGACAACTTGTAGCTTATTTCAGCAAGGCTCTCAGTGTGACTCATCAAGTTTTATCTATTTACGATAAAGAGATGATGGCTGTTATTATGGCAGTAAAAAAATGGCACCCATACTTAATTGGTCGTCATTTTTTTATCCGAACTGACCACCAAAGTCTCAAATTCTTGACTGATAATCAAACAATCACCCCTTATCAATAAAAATAGGTGACTAAAATGCTTGGTTACGATTTTTCTATTGCTTACAAAAAGGGCATTCACAATACTGTAGCAGATGCTTTGTCACGTCGGCCTCACATGCAGGATGGGCAGTTGTTTTAATGTACTGGTCAGTCGTCCTTTACTTGGTCAGACATTTGGTCTTATATATTTGAGTCGTATGCTCATGATTTCGGCCTCCAACAACTCTGTCAAGACCTACAATCTCAACCACACACTCATTCTAAATATTCTTGGGATGGGTTACTTCTTCAAAGAAAAGGCAAAATTGTCATTGGCAGTAACGTTACTCTCAGGCGACAATTATTTGATCTATTTCATGGACGTGCCATAAGTGGTCATTCGGGAATACAAGCTACTCGTCAAAGGTTGTCTAGCATGGTATATTGGAAGGGGCTTTCTAAGGATGTCAGCCGTTAGACACGAAAGTGTATGCTCGTTATAAGCCCTTACCAATTCCTGATAAAGCTTGGATCGCCATAAGCATGGACTTTGTGGAAGGGCTTTCGATTTCAAGAGGGAAGAGCACCATTCTGGTCATCATCGACCTCGTGACCAAGTATGGTCATTTCATAGCCCTAAGTCATCCTTTCACTGCGGCTTCAGTGGCGAATGAGTATTTCCAGCATATTTACAAGCTTCATGGAACTCCTGAATCCATAGTATCGGACCGGGACAAGGTATTCTTAAGTCACTTTTGGCAGGAGCTGTTCAAAAACCTTGGTACTCAACTGCACTTATCCACAGCATACCACTCACAAACTGATAGCCAAACAAAAGCGCTGAACAAATGCCTTGAAGGGTACTTGCACTGTATGTCAGGGGAGAAACCGTCAGAGTAGGCTATTTGGTTGCCTTTGGCCGAATAGTGGTATAATACCACTTACCACACTGCTATTCATATGACGCCCTATGAAGCCCTGTATGGGCAAGAGCCTCCAATTCATTTGCCTTACCTGGCTGGAGTATCTCAAGTAGCTGCTGTTGACAAGTGCCTTCAGCACAGGGAAAATGTCAAAGAGCTGTTGCGGTTTCATTTGAAAAGAACTCAGGAAAGGATGAAGCAAATAGCTGATCGTAAACGTTCTGATAGAGAATTTACAGTCGGTGACTTGGTTTATGTGAACATCCAACCTTATCGCCAACATTCGTTGAAGAAATTTCGAAATCAAAAGCTTGCTCCCTGTTATTTTGGACCTTTTTCAGTGGAGTCACACATAGGTCAGGTTGCTTATAAGCTGACACTTCCTTCCACTGCTAGAATCCATCCCACTTTTCATGTATCCCAACTCAAGAAGCATGTGGGCACAGCCACGGTCTCAGCTCAATTACCAGTTACCCATACTGATGGTTCACTACTTAAGGAACCAGTTCGGATTTTGAACCAGCGAATGGTTAAGAAGGGTAATGTCGCTGCTACAGAAGTTTTAGTCGAATGGGCAGATACTTTTCCCGAAGATTCTACATGGGAAGATTGGAATGATCTTCTTCATCGTTTTCCCCATTTTGATCCTTGAGGACAAGGATCTGCTGCGAAGGGGGGCTACTTATTATAGGTTAAACCATTTACTGTTTATATTTCCTTAAATGTTATCTTGTTAGTTTATTTCCTTTAATTACCATACTGTAAACGTACCGTTTTAGGAAGAAATAGCAGCTAACCGATGCCAACTGTAATTGGTTACTTGTCCTCTTTATTATGATGCAAAAGGGAAGAAAAACAATTATTAAAAGAAAAGAAGAATTATTCTATTCTCTCTCTCATTCTCCTAGATTCTCTCCTCTCTTTCTATAATTCCTCTCTATTATTTTTCGACGCATACTAGGGTATTCATTTGTATCAAGATTTTCAAAATTTTAATAAATTTAAATACATTGAAAAATTTTATAATTTATAAGTAATTTCAAGAGAGGATTTTAATAGCTCAATTTCATTCACTTGATCAAATTAATTTACTTTGTATGAAATGGGGTAATTAATTTCTAGTCATTCTTTAAAATCAAATTAAATTCATAGTAATGTTAAAATAATAATTAAAAGTATATTTATATTAAAAATTAATTATTAAAAATTTAAAAATTATATTTGTTTTTTAATATTTATTAGAATTATTTCATGTTAAATTATAATTAAAATAATACTTATATAAGAAATAATATAATAAAAATAACTGGATGGGGGTAAATTGAAGATTATCCTCTCCAATGAGACCTAGTGAAATAGTCTAGTGTAGTCACTTGATCTCTTGATCCCCCAATTAAAAATTAGGATTTGGTGAGACATTTTTGTCAATTTCGCGTTTATTATTCTTTTAAACTAAATTTCGCTCATAAATTTTTTTAAAAAAATTAAAATTTTAAAAAGTATTGAATTGATTTTTTTTAAAAGAAAATATTAACTAAAATGTTAAAAGTTTTTAACATTGCAATATGAATAATTTTTTGAATTTTAAATTTTTATTTTTGAATATTTTTATAATTTTTTAAAATTTTTTTAATATGACATTTAAGACAAATAATATTATGTCAACATAAAGTGCATATAAACTATCATGTGGGTAGTTACGCCAATATCATTAAAAGAATTAATGTTTTAGTCTAACATTTTTATTAAAGAAAAGCGATTTAATTTTTTTAAAGATTAACGGTTAAATTTAACTAAAAAAAATCAAACGGACCAAAAAAGTAAAGAGGTTTAATTTTTTGTTTAATAATCAAATTTAGTTAAATAATAATAATCAAATTCAAAAAAAAAATTAAATAAAAGTTTGGAAGATAGTGAAAGATAATACATTTGGGACTACTCAAAAGTCCAGAGTAGAGAGAAATTAGCATAGCCCCATTTGTAGGCGTTGAATCATCTCCTCCTAAGGAGACAATTAGCAGATAAATTCATATATGCAAACATGTTTTTACTTATTTTCTCCTTTTGACTAAATTTGATTTACTTGTAAATTATTATACTGCACAATATAATACAATGGGTTGATTTCTTTTATTTACATCCATCTCCATATTTATCTATAAATTCTTCTTCTTATCTTGAAACTTCTTCTTCTCCTCCTCCTCCTTTCCACCACCTTCTTTATCCTCCTTATCTTCACATTCCTCGTCTTTCTTTTTCTTCTCCTCCTCCTCCTCCTCCTCCTCCTTATCTCCTTTCTCCTCCTTGCGATATTCTTGTCCCTCCAACTTCTCTTCTTTCTTGTCTTCTTATTCTTTTTCTTTACGATCGTCATGCTTTTTCAAAATTCGCTGTCTCTCCCATACTTTCCAACTCTATAAATATTAGAATTTGTGGTGACCAGCACCTAATCTGTATGACTTTGGATTGAAACTGTCAACCTAATTTGTTTACAAATGTAATATTATAGGTTTATGGAACATAAAAGGATTGACAAACCTTGAAATCTCAATATATGATAGTTGCATGGGGGTTTCATAATTTCCACCCTTGCATCCTTCCTATAAAGTTTCAAGGCAGGTTTATAAGTTTTAATTCAATGATGCAATGTTGCAAACCTTTTATAATCTACCTTTATCCCTTATTTTAGGGGTTTTTTTTTCAATGTTAATCTGTCTGATTAATGGCTCGACTGCATTTTGTCTCGGCGAGAATTATGAATATCCACATATCAATGCACCTAGTCCTTGTACGGTAAACATTTTTTGCCTTATTTCTTTACTATTTTTAGTTTCGAGGTTTTGGTCCACATTTGAGTACATCGGTTCTCGTAATTTATTTCAGTCCATTAAGATTAGTGTAGGGCTGTCGAGACCATAAAAATAATCATGCTAATGACTAGGGTGAAATTCATAGACATCCATCATATTTCTTATTAAATTTAAATTTTAGCAGGAATAAAAATAATTAAAAATTGAAGAAAATTTAATAAGATGAAACTCTAGCCAATGTAAAATCTTAGTTTGATTCATGAGTTTGACCATTGATGTAAAGATAGTTTTCAGTGTTTCATCATGTCTAGTAATCAATCTTTCCTTACCATTTCTTACTCATTATTTCGCCTATGTACGTGCCATTTACTTAGACCAAAATGGTGGAGATTTCATACTCTTTTTCAAGTCTTTGAAATGTGAAGAGATTGATCCTCGACAAATCCTCACTTCACATCTTTACCCACGCATTAAAAATAATGCAGTAAGCTTGTGAAAGCTTAGTAAATATAATGGGAATTAAACTTACCTTATCATTAATTAAATGTAAATAAAATAAAAAAATGTTATAATAAATAAGCTTAGAGCTTAATAGCAATAGAATTTCTATGCTACATTTATTATGCTTGAATTCATTATCATTCCAGACACTTACCTTTAATCTTAACCTTATTTTATCTTTTAGAATTTATCAGATGCCCAATGTATATTTAACAGAACATGTAGGATATGCAAAAGTAATACAAAGATGCACTGAAGTGCAATAATAGAACATAGTAGCATCAGAGTGCTATATCAAAACTTAATAGAACTGAAGTGCTTAATCAATACAAAGTGGCATCAAAGTGTATTAACAGAACAAAGAGCACACTAAATGCGTTCTAATGGCATGTCATCTATACTTTACTAGTTCATATCTTGTCTATATGGACAAATATAATAGAGTCAATTTCTCATTTACAGTTCAAAACAAAATTTATATACTTTCGAATTATTTTCAATTTAGTCTCCATCAGTTCAAAACTCCACAATCATTCTCATAATAGTTCAAAATCATGACATAAATCATTCAATAGCATATATCACTTCATATATATATATATATATATATATATATATATATATATATTCATTCATAATTTTTACCTTTCATATCAAATTTTCCCCATTTTACAAATTAGTCCCTTTTCTCACACTTTCAATACAAAACATAATATTTATTACCTTGTAATTGATATCCAATAAATTTCAACACATTCACTAATTAATATCAATTAAGTATTAACATATTCATGTACAATATTAATCACATAAATATTAATATAATTGATCTAACAAAGTTCTATACTTAGATATTTATTAAGTAAAAGTTATTGTTGTACTTACTATGAAAGACTTGGAATCAAGCTTTCTTTGTCTTCTTGTATTCTTTGGTTATCTCTTTACCTTTGTCACCAACTTGTTGTTCGTTTCTCCTCATTTTCTTCATTTTCACATAAAAGCATACAAGGTTTACTTATCAAAATTATAATCAAATAACATATATATGTTCTTTAAACAAAACTAACATGAAATTCATGAAAAACTGATCATACTTACCTTAATCTCTTATGATCAAACCTTAATTCTTATTTTCTCTCTCCTCCAAGTAGCTATGGTTGCACTTCTCATGAAACTAAGATAGCTACTAAGCTTTTCTATTGATTTCACTAAATATTCATAAAGAAAATTGGAGGAGTTAAGCTTGGAAGACTTGGAAATGGTGGAAAAAAGGACTAAAATGAATAAAAACTAAAACTTAATTTTGTTCATGAAGGAAGTAACGTGTGGGAGAGAAAAGATGAATAAATGTCATCATCGTTTCTTCATGTTTCTAAAATAATATCTATTAATTCAATAACTTTAAAAAATAAACATTAAAATATTTCCACCAATTATCATTTTACTTCAATTTAGTCCTTAATCATTAACATGTTATAATTATCTAAATTATAGGTTGACCATTTAGTCCATCAACTTTCTCTACAATACCATTCATAGTCATACTCTCTTTTGGTAAAATTTCACCTCTAATCCCTCCTCTTTTTTCCTTCAATTCAATCTAATCACTCCAACTCTTAATTCTCTCACTTTTGCCCCAATACTTTTCACTCTCTTACAATTTAGTCAATACCCCAAATTTATTTCTCACAATATACGAGCCTTTTCAATTACCTTCAATATCTCTCTTCACCCTCTACTAACTTTGATAATTTCTATTTGATAACATTCTCATATTCTAATATATTTACTCTCGGTTTAACATTGTTTCCGACTCGATGAGTTTGGGGATGTTACAATATTATTTCAATAAAAATGTTTAAATTTTATATAAAAACAATATTTAATAAATAGAATTACATTTGTAAATTTTATTAAAGATAAGATCTAAATTTCACTAATTGATAACATTATTAATATATTATAATATTATAATTTGAAATTTTAAAAATTCAAATTTAATATAAATCTAAAATGTTGTTGTAAGGTATGACTGTCATCTCTCTTTGACATTTAAATTTTGAAAAACAAATGAGGCCGATATATTGGTGCTGTATTATGTCAAAACATTGAAGTAAAAATATTATGCACATTTAAAATATGGATCAAATTCATATTTGAACGTTCAGGGTTGAGCTCAATCTATTTTTTAAGTTTGTAATATATTATAATTATATTATGTTATTTTTATTACATGAAAATTAAATAAAGTTAAGATGTCTACATATAAAATTTTAATAAATGAAACAATATTTAAAATTATTAAATATTAAATTAAAATAGTATAAATAATTTTCAAAAAAATAAAAAATAATATGAACCAGTCTAAAATGAAATTGAATTTAAGTAAAATTTTATATTTATATTTTAGGGTTTGGTTGAATTTAAATAAGAATAAATTTATTGAGATTACAGTAAAGGAAAGAAAAAGGAAATTATTCAATAAAAATGCATTGACCGAGTTTTCTTTCTTATATCTACAGCTGGTTCTACTAGTTGAATGCAATTAGACTCTGTAAATTGAACTAAAACCACCCCAAACATAAGGTCTTATATTAGAGCTTACACCAACCAAATTTTACATCTCTTTTTTCTAAATTCATGTGTCATATGATTCATCATAATTATATATTAAAGTTAGCTCTCTCTTTTTCCTTCTTTAGCTATGATTTACTACTCTCAAATTTTTGGAATTTCATCTTTTTAATTTTTAGAGTATTTTTATTTTATTCACCCAAACGTTAATTTTTTAACCGCAGTTAACTTGTACACACTACATTATGTTCACATTTTCATTGTGGTCACATAACTTCTAAGTTACTTTCATTTTGGTCACTCAAAAAATATCTTTTTTTTTTTAAATATTGATCAGGGTAAAAAAAAAGATTAAAGTGAAAAATCGGTAAAAACTAAAATAATGCTTTAAAAATTGTCAAAATGTACAGTTCTAATTTTTTTTCAATATTGAAATTTTAAATTTCAAAAGATCAAAATCAATTAAATAAGTTATCCAAAGTTTTTTTTTATCCCTGAATAGTGTCAATTGATTTGTTACTATAATATTAAAATTTAATTTAATTAATTAATTTAGTGTCCTTTTAAATCTTATTAATATCAACTCAAATAAATAATCTTATATTAAAGCCAAATTTCTTTTGATGATATGATCTCGAGTCTTTCAATTGTAAATTAATTAATTTTATATTCCATGCCAAACAAAACATGAAATTTTCATTTCTTCTCTACCCAAACCTAGAACAAGCAATTAATTTAATTAATTGCAATGATTTTTCTTTGCTTTTAACTTATTATGGAAGATTCGAGATCATATAATCAAAAGAATTTTAAGTAAACAATTATTAAATGAATTATTAAGTTGATTTCATTAAAAATAATATGAAAATATAAGATAAATATTTTAAATTTAAGAGATTAATCTAATTAATTTCAATATTACATTAACAAATTTGTTAACATTATCAATGGATAATATCTTTTTAACAAATTATTTATTTAATTTTTATGTTTTAAAATTTAAATTTTCAATATAAAAAAGAAGAAGAAGAAATTTAGAATTTTTTACAATGTAATAAATAAGTACAATTTGATAATTTTTTAACACATTTTTTTAATTTCTACCTTGTTTTCTACTTTAATCCTTAATTTTTTTTTTCCTTCAATCAATATTCTTTTAAAAAAAATTAGAGACTAAAAATTGAATGATTAAAATAAAAATATGAATATAATTAAGGGCTATTAAAAAAATAATAATTAAACAATTAGAATAAAAAAGTCGTAAAAATAAAAATTAAAAGAAGAAATTGGAAGAAGTGAGAAACTAAAGAATTTTACCCCCTGATAGAGAGAGAGATGCAAATAGTGTTAATCGATAACAGACTAGACTGATAAGTCAAATGATATGGAAAAATTAAGCTTGTAAAAGCTGCCAAATGCCAACCAATACATCTTGACTTTAGTACTACAATCTCTGTCTCACACTGACAACATAATTACCCATTATAGCTTTTTTATGTTCCGAATGGATTCTGCAATCCCACTTCATTTCAAAATCCATGAAAAAGGAACCAAAAAAAAAAATAGACAAGCAATGTGAAGGTTTTATATGTTGTTTTAAAAGAAGAAAAAACAATTTCAATGTAGGCTAGGCTTTACAGTAATAAATCTCTCTCAGCCATTTTCAAATTCCCCCCTCCCTCCCCCACTTTCTCTTATTCCAAGTTTCCAATAGTCAGTCAATCAATTGCAATACCCCAAAAAAAAAAAAAAAGGAAACATAAAAGATGTGATGACAATACTTGCCACTTTCTTCCCCTTTTTTCACTCCTTACAATGTTATTTAGGTTTTGAGGGGGACAAGATTTTCAACATAAACAGCTGTTTTATGTTATCAGTTTCCCCCTCTTTTCCCCACCACATCCCCCATAATCAGGTATCTTAAAATCCACTGCTAATTTATTTTATCTACTCTTCTTCGGCTCTCTACATTAACCGATCTGATAAACTTGGAAGCCTTCGGAAAAAGTTCAAGCTAGCCGGTGGCATTGGGTCCCTAAACATAGGGTGCCTTAGATAATAAAATCCTAATGCCACTGCCACCATTTTTGGTGGCACCACATAAAGTATAAACGTGATGGCTAAACAGACCCCAATGAACAATTTGGTAGCTCTTGGGTCCCTCCAACTCACTAAAGCTTGAACCCTTTCACCTTGGGTTGCAAAATCTCCCAAAACAGTTTGAACCCTTCCTGCCAATATTCTCAACCTATCATATCTGGCCCTTATTATCTCAGGGGGCTTTGAACTTGGTATTGTATCGAACTCCTCATCTATTTCATCTGGATCCACTGTTTCTGCTTGTGACAGCCTTATATCCATGCCTGCTGGTATCTTGGGTCTAAACCTATAATACCAAACTCCAATCAAAACAACATATAAAGACCCTGTTGGCATTACCAAATCTGGGTACCAAACAAGCACCAAGTATAAAACATGGACCAATACTGTAGTAACCGGGTTTTTCCACCTCCTAATATTATCCAACCATTTGGCTAACCCCACTGCCCATGCTAGAACGGCAACGATCCGAAACCAATTCGCTTTGCTCTTTCTCATGCTCCATGTATGAGAATCCGCATCCAGCATGTACTTCACTACTTCTTGCCCAAGCGGCGGTTCTGACCTCGCTAGCCATTGTGCTACCATCTTTGTCGCAGCTCCGCGTAATGCCTCCTGTTGAGCCACCCCGAGTGGGCGGAGATAATGCATTCTTGGAAGCAATGGTTGACCGTAAGCCGAACATGTGTCCGGTAACAATGACGGACATGCGAACCGAACTGCTAACTCGATTTCACCCATTTTTTTCAACCCCATTCTTGTTAAAATCAACAATGGATACGAATTGGTGTACACTCTGTTGCTCTCCAGCATTGATATACGTATCCGTATTTTACCGATACGGGAATCGGGTTTGTCTTCGGATACATCAGCAAACATACGCCAATTGTCGAAAACCCCGACGGTTAGGACAGTGCAGGGATCGTAGACTTGCCACGTGTACTGCTCATTCCAACGTGGATCAAAGCTGTCCGTTACGGTCCTGGTACGGACCCACTTTTTCCCGTATTTAGCCACACAGTAAGCATCGGTGGAGCCTTTGCCTCCCCCTTTGGTTTTCATGGGGAGCAAGCCACGCGCACCGAGAATCCCCAGCTCCAAAATTCCAATTGGCGGCTTCCAAAGCTGCTTAGCCGTGGGGCTAAAGTCGCTGCACACGTGCGCCGCTTCGTCCAGCACGTGATAACCACCCTCTAAACATAGTCGCAGGTGAATTCTCCCGCAGTAGGGCCCACCACCGCCTGCTCCTCCCTCCAATCCAAGCCATTTGGAAGCCACGCGCCGCTCATCTATCCGTTGCTCAATTGAGATCAAGGGGATCATAACGTGGCCGAGGAGACTCACGTCCTTGTTCGTACGATCTTCCACTAACAGAATTAATGAATCTTCGAGAGGCTCGCCGGCGACGAAGATCAAGTCCTCGTTCCAGTGCACTGACATACTATGATTGTTCATGTTCCCTCTCCTTGATCGCACAGATTGAAACCCTAGCTGAGCTTTGACTCGAATTTCAGGCACTGTTAAAGGAGGTAGATTGGGCGCAATTTGAAGATCTTGAGCTTCGATAATAGTCAATCTTAAATACCAGAGCTTGGGAGATTGATAGACTTTTGATCGAGTGTGCGCCACGTATGGTGCGTCTGAACTCATCGCTTCAGGAAAAGCGTCGTCCTTTTGAGTGCCGATCCAAACAGCAAGTTGGATATCACCGGAAACACTGCCGGAATTCTGATCGACGGCACCGCTTTCGAGACGGTACCATTGCGGTGCTAACGGACTATCTGGTGACTCTCGTACGGGGACATCAGAAAGATCGAAACAAACGCCGCCGAGAAAATTTTCCGTCGGGGAGTCCCAAACAGAGATTTCAAGCGTTGCATTGGCTGATTCTTGTTTATTGTAACCAAAATAAAACACCTTGCCCCACTCCGGCGAGTCGGTTGGCTCACCTGGACGGTATATCGTCGGTTTCGTTTTGACGTAATCGTTGGACGTACGGATTTTAACATAGGGGGCTTCATTTGGAGCCAGTCTACGCGCCTTAACAATTTTAACAAACAAATAATGCATCGGCTCAACTAAACCATATGGATGGATCCTCTCGGGACCACCGACGCCGGCAGCGGTGGCGTTGTCACCTTGAGTTTTGTTACACCCTATTTCTCTAGGTGAATAGTCTCCGTTTGGTCTCTTCAAAACCCTAACTCTCTCGCCTCTGCTGCTCTGCATCTTTCTCACTTCCGGCACAGGAAAATGTTCCTCGGGAACCGGAATTCCCGGCGCCATATGTGGTTGCATAGGCATGGCCGTTGGTTCCGCTGGAGGCGGTAGCTCTTCGTGAACATGAACAACGTCCGGTGGAGATTCCTCGACAACCACAACGGGCGGCGAAGGATAACAAGGAACAGCACCATGAGTATAACCATTAACTCCATGAGGATACTCCATGTGTGCAGGAGGAGCCTCAAAAATCCTCCCTTCCTCTACAACAACAAGCCCTGGAGTAGGCTTGGTATCCTCCGTTTGAGGTGGCTGTTGCTGTTGCTGCTGCTGCGGCGGTGGGTCTTCAGGTGGAGGCTGATCTTCAACAATCTCATCATAGTAATAAATTCTAAGCCCAATCTCACCTCTAATCCAACTAAACACACTCTTCTTCTCCAAAGGAAAATAAACAAGCCCTTCCTCCCCTCGTTTAGCGAACTGACTCCCATACAACTTAACCCTCCCCAAAAAATGATTCTTACGGCCACTACCATTCCCAAATTTCTTATCATTAAAAACCTCAATCTCTAACTCTTCAACATCCATATTA
This sequence comes from Gossypium longicalyx, assembly GCA_025698465.1. Lineage (NCBI taxonomy): Eukaryota > Viridiplantae > Streptophyta > Magnoliopsida > Malvales > Malvaceae > Gossypium > Gossypium longicalyx. The sequence goes on from CM047001.1 coordinate 74,233,223, forward strand.
TCTGGGTCAGACACCGTGAACTCCAAGGCCTCGTTCCATACAGGGTTAAGGTCCCTGTATTTGGTAGAAGTTCTCTTCTTTTGACCATCGAAATCAGCAATGACATAAGGACTGGAGCTTCCTTGACCATCTTTAGGAAGAAGATCACGAGCGTCGACCACTTCCACGATCACTTTCCGCACCGTGTTGGGCGGTTGCGGTGGAAGTTGCTGAGACGACGTCGTCATGGTCTCATTTTTAACTGTGACAAAGTAAGTATAAAAAAGAAACAAAAGAGAAAAAAGGGAGTGAGTGAGTTTCTTCGGGCAAGTAAAGAACAAAGAAGAAAGAAGGGAAAAAAATGGGTATTTGGATTTGGATTTTTAGGGGGTGGCGCAGAGAGAAAAAGAAAGAGAAAGCGTTGATAGCGGAGATTGGTTGGTTTAGGCTGAAGGAGGGAATTGCTTTTGAGGTTTGCTTTTCTGAAATTTTTTGTTTTTTAATATGCGGTGCGGTTGTTTTGGAAGTATAATTTAGATTTGAGAGAGAAAGAATATAGCGACACAGCGAGGGATGTTGCTGAGGCAGTGGGGAAAACGAGATTCCATTCTCTTTGGAGAAGCTTCTGGGCTTCGCCTCCCTTCCCTCCTTTACGGGCTCGTCAGCTAGCTATCCCTCCACCACCCCCATTCTCTTTCTTTATTTTAATGCTTTTTAAAAAATTTTATTATGATTTTCGGAATCAAATTCAACCTTCAGATTTGTGAACTGATGTGGATGAATTGAATCTGGTTAAAAATTAATTAATTCAACAGTTGAATTAATTTTTCATTTTTAATAATTTTTAACTGAATTGATCGGATCAATGAATTAATGGTTTGATAGGTGTAATTATTGATTTCACTTTTAAAAATTTTGAAACTGATTGTGTGGTTTCACCATCAACATCAAAATTTTATTTCTTTATAAAATAATATATTGGTTAAAATATCTTAAGTCTTTATATTCTTTACAAATTTAAAATTTAATTCTTGTATTTTTATTTATTAGAATTTAATTCTTTTACTTTTAAATTTTAAAATTCATGTCTAATCGTAATATTGTTAAATTTATGATCATTATAAATTTATTTTTTAGTTACATGACCATTAAATGAATATTTTAATTTTAATTTTAATTTTAAAATGTCATGTCAATAAATTTAACAAAATATTAACAATTTGACTTGAATCTTGAAATGTGAAAAGTAAATAGATTAAATTTTTAAAAATAAAAATAAAAATACTAAATTTTAATTTTCTAAAAAAATATAAGAATTTATGACGTATTTTAAGTTTTTATATTTATAAAAAGAAAGAAAGAAGAAGTTTTGATTAAAATAATAAAATTAAAATATTAAAGATAATAATAATTTGTTTACTTCTTGCCTTTAAAGTAATCCGAATTAAGTTTTAAGTGAAAATAGAAATACACAAGCTCCAAATTGGGTAGTAAATAAGGTACGGATATTAGGAAGATATGGGCGTATACATTATATTTAAAGTGAGTTTTCCAAATAAAAATTTGTGATTGCTTCTCTCGGATATTCAAATCCAAGTAGATGATGAATCCTTAATCACTAGACCAATTAAGGGAGTTCTAAAAGTATGATTCACTACCCTACTCATTTAACTTGACATTTATGACAATGCTGCTGCTGGTTAATGATATTTTTGTTCAAAAATGACGTATTTAGAATACATATATGTGTTTAAAAAAAAAGAAACTTTGATTAACTTGTGTCATCAACTTAATCAATAACATTATTAATATATACAGTTGATAAAGGTAATAAAATGTGCATAATAAAATTAAAATGTATAAAAAATGTAAAAATAATGTTTTAGTTTAATGGTAAATTTAAGATCTTACTGATGTAATTGGTATGTGTTTAATGCAAATTTTTATTGGTTTTTTTTTTAAATAAAAAAGATTAAAGTAACCTCGAATAATATAACTTATTTTAAATATGAAAAGATATCAAAATAATTTCTCTAACTAATTTTATGCTCAATTAGCTCTTGATACCAACTTAATCATGGGCTTAAATAATAATATAGATAGTTAATGCAATTTCAAACATTTTAATTTATAATACTAAAATCAAATAATAACAAAATTAAAATCGAATAAACATAAATTTCATTTTGGGAGTCAATTCAATTGAATATTTTAGAGGAATATGTATTATTTTGAGTAGGGTTGAACCAAAAAATTGATCAAACAATGTATTTGGACAGTTTATGAATGTAAGTTCAAAAATCATGATTACACGAAATCGAACTGAATTTTATTTTTTATTTAATATATAATTTATTTTAGTCTTTTATGATATAAAAATAATTATTTATATTTAAAATAGTGATAATAATTTTAAAAAAATATTTATTGAAAAGACATTAAAATTTTGTCAAATAATAATCAAAAGTCATCAAACAAGGCTTATTTTTATCAAAATAAGTCAAAAAATCAAAATAAAAATTAATATGAAAAAATGAGAACGACTTAAATTATGATTAACAGTTCAAAAAATCTAAAAAATTTAACAGAACTGAACCGATACCACTCCTAATTTTGAGTGATGTTAAAAAAAAAAAATTAGAGGGAGAGAGGGTAGACTCCCTCTAGCTTTAATAGCCATATGCAATTTGTCATCCAATATGTTTTTGGGTATATAAGATGTTCAATGTTAGTAATATTTTAATATAGGTATTTAAAAAAAAAAAAAGTAAATAGCTAATCATATAATTAAGAAATGAGATAAGCACGTATATTAATGTCTTTACGAATACTAATCAACATAGACAAAGAGTAGAGTATAGTAAGTGAAGAAATAGGGTGTTGTGTTGGTAGCAGTATAATACGTAAGAATTGATGCCTTCATTTGATAGAAACAAAAGCATGAAAGCAGTTATAGAAACACAAATTGGGCATATAGATGCCTAAGGCACATGATTCCACTTCCTCTCCTTTTTGTGAAAAGCAGCTACATTTTGAATAAAGTTTTATCCCCCCCCCCCCCAACCCACAAAAAGCATCAACTTTATTTATTTTCTCTTATATTCTTTTTTCTGTTTCCCTTGTCAACTCGCCTCTTAGACCAAATGCTTCACCACCTTTAACTCTTTTCTTCTTCTTACCAAATCCATCTAAAGGATGCGCCTTGTGTTGTTGAAGCTGCGGCTATACCCCTTCATCACATTTTATTCTCAATAACATTAACTCACTCATTTCTTTATTGTGAATTTCTTCATGTCTCTTAAATGGTAACAATATCATGGAAGTATTTATATTAAAAGTTGAATTATATTTTATCTCCGCTATTAAAAAAAGGGGAGAAACTAATCCCTATATGTTAGATCAATAAGTAAATTGGTCATTTTGTTAAAATATTTTTTTATTTTTATTATTAAAAAATAGTCTTTGTATGTCAGTATGAGATACACGTGACATGTCACATGTTATTGTTTGATTATTTTGTAATGTCAATTGTTAATAATAGAAATAATGAATTTGTTAACAAAAAAGACTAGTTTATTTTTTGATCTAATGTACATGGATTAATTTACTTATTTTTTTAATAAAGAGAACAAAATACAATCTAACACCTCCATTAGCATTTTTTCTATACTAAAACGAGAAAGGTAAATTTGTATTATTTACTTTTATGATCATGATCAACATTTATGATGGAATTTAATTCAAGTATGTTTTATTTACCTTTACGTTTTTTTTTTTTTTTAAATTTAAAATTTAGTTAAAAGGTAAATTTGTTGTTCTCTTACAAATAAGGTGAGCTTAAGAAAATCAAATTTTCCTTTCAATATTTATATTTATAATGATTGATTTAAGTGATTGACAAATATCTAAAAATAAGGTGGGGGAATAGGTCGGAGGATGTCAAAGAAGCATCTTGCTCCCTGGTTAAATTGTAGAAGGGGGCATTCTACACTTTATTGAATTGGTGGACTGCTTAAGGAATCTGATCCTTTAGGATAAAAGTAATTTGTTTTTCAATAGATGCTGTTAGGATTTTGTGAGGTTCATGGATTAGATCAACCAAAAAAGTGATTGCTACATTTGGTGAGAAGAGGAATAGCCAATGTATTTTGTGCCAATATCTCTCTATTTTAAACAACTTTATTCTCTCTAAATTTTGATATTGAGTAAATTGGTTTCTCTTTTAAAAACAACCTAGAGCAATTGAATTTTTGTCATTTTCAAAATTTAACAATTAATGACAACTAATCATAATTTAATTGGTATAATAATAAATTTATTTTATATATTCTTTTTGAATATTTGGGATTTTTTTTGAAAACTTTTATACTTTTTCTAGATAATATTTTTAGGATTAAGATCATATTGATAGAATATAAAAATACTGAGGGCTTCATTTGTTATTATACTAATAAAAAAAATCATATATGATTAATTGTCCTTAATTACTGATTAAATTACTTTGATTTTTTTGAGAAGTTGTAATTTGCTCAATAATAAAGTTGGATTGGATTGTGTTTGAAGATAGGTTCATGATTCCTTTCGTCATAACACCTTCATCTACCAGTAAACTTACATCTTATTTTAGTATACAAATGTGGAAGTTTATATATTTCTTTCTCAAATAAATAGATTGGAATTATGAATAATTAGGGTTTCTCTTCTAATCAAAGTGATACAAAACTATTAAAATATATGTTTAAACTCAAATTTGATTACAAAAATGGTAAATTAGTATAAAAGTAACATTTCAAACAACTAAACTTATATCAATAAATAAATATAGTTAAAATATTATTTGGGTAAATATAAGAGAAATTATAAATAATTATAAAAATATATATAAACAATATAAAAATAATTATCTATAATCAGAGAAAGTTACTCCAATCAAAGCACAACATGTGTCTTCAAATTGTAAAAATATAAAAATATATAAATATATAATCTAGAATAAATTATAAAAATTACAAAAAAATATGATAATTGAACAAAAATTAGTTGAAATTAAAAATATTATTACAAAAAAATATATAAAAAACAAATTTAAGAACTAAAGTGAGAAAATGTGTATGTTTTAAGGATTATTAACATTAGATAATGTATTAAGGTAAAGAAGCTTTGAAAGCTTTTATGAAAATCACAGCAGTGTATGCACACATTTACATGAGGATACACAAGGCAAAAAAGCCTTTCCTTCATTGTGGTTACACTAGTTTTAACCAAAATCATTTCATATGCAAGTTCCCAATTCAAAGCTAATAATTTTTTTTCTGTTTCTTGTCCTTCCATTCCTTGATTTCAGCTTCGATCTTAGCTTTCACGCGTGCATGGAAACCCGGATATGGTTCATATCCAAAGAGCGATTGAAGAACCTACGCCCAAATCAAACACAAATCACTAAATTTTCACAACTCTGGGATCATTTTCGTATTAAAGAAAGAAACTACTTCCCCGTACCTCGAGCAAAACAAAGAATGGAGCCATTAGAAAAGCTTGAACAAGATTGTCCAACAAAGCCGGTGCACGTTTCTAAAGAGAATAATTCAACGAGTGGTGTTTAAAGAACAAGTAGAAATGCAATGGAAGCTGGGAAATTCTAAAGATTATACCATTACTTACCTCAAAGACTCCATGGCCTATGAACTGTCCAGTCCAACAGAACAACTGAGCAGCCAACACAACCTGAATAGAGAATACATAATTACGAATCAAAGGAAATGAACAATCATGTTCAGCAAAAGCACATGACGGAATATTTATGGCCCCCCCCCCCACCCCAAAAAAAAGGAAAGAAAAAAAATTATCTTCACAACCTGATAGATGATTTGGAACAATTCATTAACATAGGAAACTTCACAACCAGAGAATTCCATGTACGTTCATTCCAATTTCAATGTTCAACGGTATCAAGCTCACGTTAAACAGATTTTAATATAGATATCTTTAATTCAAAGGCATGCTACATAATATGCTTGATGCAACATTTTCAAGTAAAAAAGCTTTGGTATCCTTTCATTCTGGTGCAAACTATCTGTTCAACCAAGCCGGCTCCCTAACCGAATGAAATACTGACCCTGCAATTAATATGAACCTAGTGGATCCTTTACTATCAAGACAACAGCATTTAAACAGTATGATTGATGCAGCATTTTCCAGTAAAAGAGCTTTGGTATCCTTTCATTTTGGTGCAAAATATCTGTTGACAATACTCAACCAAGCTGACTCCCTAACCAAACAATATATTGACCCTGCAACTAAAATGAACCTAGTGGACTCTTAATTTCCAGTATTTACCGTCAAGCCAACAATATTTAAGCAGTATAAGTCAGTAAAACATGTAACAAGAAACACAAACGAAGAATTAAACTTAACTTCTCTATCCATTCATCCTTAGCTTTTGATTCACGCACATGATCTACACAAGTTATAACATATCCAAAAAGATTGCCGATGGGATTATTTGAGAACTTAATTTCAACATCAAAACATGATTCCCTAATCTGATAAACATAATGTCAAACTATATAATCTTAAAGATAAGTTTATAATCTATAAAGAGAAGGGCCATACTAGAACTAGGGCTTTTCATATTAGCCATGGATTTGTCAAAGAAAAGGTCAAGAGGCACATATAAAGGCAATATAGAAAAGTCCATACTTGGAACAAAATGGTTGACAATCTAGTAATACATGGATATTGACTATTGCAAAGTAAAAGAGTTGAACTTTGTTGCCAAACAAAACATGAATCCTAGTTTGTTTCAAACAGCATGTTCTTTGAACAATAAAATTAACAAGCTAAAAAACTAAGAATTTCACAAACCAATAGAACCAAACAAACAAGACAAAGTTCAAGTAAAAACATGATTTTATCAATAAAAAGGGGCTATTTTTTACATGGTTCCAATCCTCCCCCAATTTTTTTTTTTTTGAATATTACTTACCTTCCAAGCGAGAGAATATCCAAGGTGTGCAGCAAGAAAAGTAGCACCAACCCAACAAGCTAAACAAATCAAAGCAGCCAAGGAACCAGCTTTCTTATCCAAAATCACATAAAACAATCCATAAATTAGAGCAAAAAGAAACCCATAATTAAAAACCAAAACATGATTAAACCCAGAGGGCAAGATCCCAGATTGAGAAAGATCACAAATGGTGGGTGTAAAGTAGAAAAGAACAAGAGAAGTGAAAAATATTGGCCAAACAAACAAAGTATGTATGAAAATGTTGATTGGGTTACTGTGATATGCCCCATAGAATGCAAAATGATTCTCAAGATCGAACAATCCTACTGGCTTTCCCATTTGAAAAAAAGAGAAAAAGTATTTTCCTTTTGGCTTTGTTGGTAAGAGGAAGAAACTATAAATGAGACAAAGGAAATATATTTATATTTTACGTTACGTTCACGGAAATATCGATGTCTGAATAGATATTTGAAACCAACGCGCTAGCTTTTTCGTGAGATGCTATTTGACGTATCAACATTCAACGCCAATATGGTAAAAATCAAATGGACGTGTGAACCCGGCCCTTGGTTTTGGAAAGCAATGAGTACTGTCCACACAATTCTACTACATGTGGGCTACCTTAAGCCTAACATCCCATGTGTATATTAATATCCAACCTATCGTGGACTAATTTGAATTACAATTAAAAAATAAATAAATTAGTTCTTAAATATTAGATTAAAAAGTAAAGTAGTCTTTCTTTTTTAATTTTTCATTTAATTTTACTATTAAAGAAATGTTTCTTATATGTTAGCATAAGGTACATGTGGCTCACCATGTGTCATTATACGATTATAACGTATATAGACAACTTATAATGATGACAATGATAGTAAGATTTGGGAAATGAATAGTATAGATTTAGGTAAAAAAACACTATTTTTTTCATTTTCATTCAATTTTGATATTGAACTAATTGGTCCCTCTTAAAAAACTAAAATAATATAATCTTTGTCAATTTAGAAAAATGAGTAACTAGGGACAATTAATCATAATGTTAATATTTTTAGTAAGTTACACATTTTTATTGACATAATAAAAAAATTTAGCCCTTATGTTTATATATTATGTGCAAATATTGGCAAAATATGTAAATATTACATGCTAAATTTGTTAAATCAAGATCAAATTGATGAAATGTGTAGACTTTGAAGGCTAAATTTAGCCCTTAGTTGCTCACTTTCAAAATTGACAGGATTAAATTGTTTTGATTTCTTTAGAAGAATCAATTTAAGTTGTTAGACAAAAAGGAAAAACCAAATCAAAGTGGTTGAACCCTAACTTAGTGATTAACCAACTTGAAACACAAGAATAAGCCAAGTGAAAATAGGGAAATTGGGCGGTAGCTAAAACAACTAAAACAAGAATTCTAAGAACAAATAATAAAGACTCAAATGATTTAGAGATTGAAAGAATTGGATCTTGAGAGGGAGACACGTTCTTAGGCTGGACTTGAAGAGTATAAGCTGCCAATGTTGAAATAAAGAATCAACATACAAATTCGGTTTAAACAAATTATAAAACAAAGAAAAAGAAAGGAAAAGAAGTGAAGGGAGATTTGGTCAGCAAAGAGAACTCAAGAACCGATTGTGGATTGCTTTCTTGAAATCCAAGGATGCGTTCTTGAGGGTAAACAAAGTTGTTCAAACGGACTTGAACCAAAGAAATCGAAACTGATTAGAAACAATGAAACAAAAGAGAAAATCAAAGGAAATTAAAATATTAGGGTTCGGTTGAAGAGAAGAGATCAAGATCATCTTGGAATAGGGTTTCTTAAAGCAAAAGAAACCAATCTTGAGCAGTAAGAATGCATTGAACCAAATCTAGAAAAATAAACACCAAAGAGATTAGAAAATCGAAGCAAAAATTGAGGAAAAAATAAAGAACATAACAAGGATAGGAATCGACTTAAAGGAGAAAGAAAGATCCCATCCAAAACGGTGTGATCTTGAAATCGAACAAGGAAAACGAAAGCTTCTTGAGGGGTTTCTTGATCTGAAAGAAAAAACAACAAAAAAGGATTAGAGAGATCTCAATAAACTGAATAATATAGAAAAGAAAAGAAAAACTCAAACAGATTGCAAAATTTAAGGTTTCGTGAATTTTAAAACACGTTTCTTGAAAATGAAAGAGCATAAGGAAAAGATTTATATGAACACAAGATAGATAAAGATTAGAATGAGATGGAAAAAGATCTGCTGGAAGATGAAAAGGCAATGCCCTATGAAACAGAAGAAAACCAAGATGAAATCAATTCCACGAATCACAAGAGAGATATCTTGTGAAGAAAGAAACTCAAAGTGTCGTATTATTCATAGAATGAGAGATGTGTGCAATGATGGGAAGCGTAACCTATTTATAGTGAAAAACTAGGGCAAAATAAGAATCCTAATGCAACTAGAGTTGTAACAACCCCATTTTCTCCAATGTGATTTTTTTTTTTTTTGTGTCAAATCTTGCATACCGAGTTGATCCAAAAAATTGAACTAAAGGGTTCACAAAGACAAGTGACACAATAATTATATTGTCTTTGTTTATTAAATATGACACTGAGAAAACCATTAAAATCGAATAATAATTTAAATTAATAAATATGGTCTAGGGACTAGATTATAGAAGGTAATAAAGTGACTTGTCAAATTTAAGATTAATGAAGTGAGAATCATAGAGCTTTTAGGTACTTAAGTGGATATTTTCCATGGCCTTAGTGGGAAATACTAACATGTTACATGATAAATGATAAATGTAGCCTCCTAAATCCGGTCTAGACGTTACGGCCGAGTCACGAAGATTACATAAGCCATTAGGATGGCATAGAAAATGTTTCTATTTAATCACTTTTTAAAACCAGTGATCTCGATTTATTTGCTTTGATTCAAGAAAATATCATATTAATTTTAAAATTATCAAGTGACTTTATTGTTTCGTTTGTAAAGATTAATTATTCCAAAAAACTACGTTATATTTTGATAAAAACAACTTCATAATATTGTGGTGGAAAATTGTATTAAAATCATATTTTTGTAAAAAATAAGTTTTTTTATGCATATTCGACAAAACATCAGTAGATGGTTTAAAACATCAAATCATACGATAATAAAATGAAAATCCCCCAATAAAAAGTTTCATGCCACGGTCCATAAGAAAATTATTACAGTCTAAAATAATAAAATAATCATATAATAAGATTTAAAGTATTTAAAACCAAAATCATTAGAGAACCCTTCCGAAAGTCGCATCTAAATCCTAACCTCAAGGATTATCTAAAATCAAATCAGAACAGAGGGGTGAGCTAATAAGCTCAGGGAGAGTCTTAACTTATAGAGCAAACAGTAATTTAGAACATACATTACAGAAGATAACAGAAAATATAAATAAGTAGTCTAATTTCACAGATGTCAATATGCAAGATAATATGCAGAGTTTTTCAAAAAAGTTCTTACTCAACATCGCTACACACCATAAAGAGTTCACCAGAACTCATCCATCTAATAATACACCAAAATTGTGGACAAGCCATTAGATATTGCAGATATACTGCCAGAATGTGTGGATATACCACCAGAATGTATAGATCATTAAACTGCCAAAAACTTCCTACTTTCAGTATAATCACAATCCCATGCAATGTGATATGGCATACAGAAATAGATATAACTCAACAGGCATGCTTAACATGCGATTATATTTTGTTAACAAAAACAGTAGGCATAGGTTTGCTTTTCATGCTTTATCACAACAAAAATAACAATATCCATGATTTATCATGATGTCCGATTTACTTAATAAAAAACGTGTCATCTGATTACATAACATGAGTGTTAGAACTAACATATAAATTCATCTATCATAATACAACACACAAACATATTTGTGACATCACAGAGTTACTTACTTGGAAACCATTCTATTAAAGGATTTATCAACAACCATGAATACTTAGGGTATTCGAAAAGCCACGTGATAAACCGTTATTTATACATATTTTTACCCCATGCTTAGCGCATTTTATGGATGATTTTTTCTTAGAATTGGTGAATTTGATGCTTTTAATGCCTTAATTTCATGTTTTATACTTAGGTGAGCATAGGTGAGCAAAATGAACTAGAAACGGGCCAAAAACGAAGAAAATGGGCCAACGTACGAAATCAACACGGCCTGGACTTCTTCACACGGGCATACCACACGGCCATGCCATTTGAACAGGCTCGAACACGGCCTAAAGTAATAGCACACGGGCAGACCACACGGCTGTGTCAATTTGGTAGAATCGAAGCACGACTCACACAGTTAGATCACACGACCGTGCTATTTTAACAGGCTTGACCACGGCCTGAAGCAATCATACACGGGCGTGTCCCTACCGAACCCAAGTTGAGTCCAATTCAGAAAAGGCTAATTTTGAGGGCTTTTAGGCATTCCAAAGCCTATAAATATACCCTAGAAAAGGAGGAAAAGAGGCAGCACAGAGGAGGAAGCAAGGAATTGCTCCAGGAAAGCCGATTGATCCATCTCAGGAGCCGGATTCACCGTCAAGACTGAAGATCTCCCTTCAATTCCCCTTCAGGAGTTTTGAGATTTCTACAGATCAAGTCAAATGAATAAATCGTTCGATTCGGAGCCAGAATAACAAGTAAAGTCTAGGTGGATTCTTCCTTAGGTATTGTCTTAATTCAATCGTTTTCCAAAAGTAATCCCCCAATTCTATTTTCTGTGAATTCTTAGTTTAGTTAATTAGTTAGTTAAAACAAACCCACTTATTCTTAGGCTAGATAATAAAAAGACAATCATTACTAGTACTTTTAGTTCCTTTGGGTTCGACAATCCGGTCTTGCTAAAACTATACTACTATTCGATAGGTACACTTGCCTACATCGTGATAATAGTTAGTTTCAAGAACGATTAATTATAAATATTTAAAACCTGTCACAAAATAACACAATCACCACGTTTCAAAGTAATTAATTAATATTAATCATAACTAAATAATGTTTAATAAATAATCATACAAATTTTATTTGATTAAACTCACACCTGAAAATTAAGCCTTGTCACTAGATTTATGCTCCACACTCCAGTGATAACAAATCTAGACAAATCTTGCTTGATTTGATTAAATAACAACGATATGAAACCAATGGAACATTCATTAGTTTCGGCCATGAACCAAAATATTTTCTCTTTAAGGAATCAGATGAGGAACTTACTCTAAATATCTTTTTAAAAGATAATTCAAATAATTCTCTATTGCTAGAGGGAAATCCAAATGATCCAGGTTAGATCCTTCAAAAAATGAATCATACAAACATTAGTCTAGATTTTTTACTACCACAAGAAAAGAGAGGATTGATATTAGATTTATCAATCGATACTTACGCTAAATCGGATGGGTTGAAAAGATTGATAATTCATCGAAGGTTTTGGTTCAATGGAGGAATAATGGTTAAGGAAAAATCAACATCAAAATAAATTGAATAAGTATAAAACTTTATTTAACAATTTAAGAAAAGTAAGAGAAGAGTGGTAAAATTCAATTATGACCAAAAAATTGTAGAGAGAATGAAAAACAAAGAAAAATGGTGGGCGATGGCGGCGGTGGCGATGTGGTGACGTGACGTGACGATGGTGATGATGCGACAATGGCAAAAAGAGAATGAGAGAAGAGGGACAATGGTGAAGTGGTGGTGTTTTAGGGTGCGATGGTGGTTAATGGTGGTGAAAACAAATAAAGATGGTGGCTCAAAGAGGTGCAAGAGAGAAAAGAAAAATGACAAACAAAATGAGAGGATAAACTCTCTAAGGTAGGTCGGACGGTAATAACAATTCAAATGGGGGAAATTAGAAAATGAGTGAAAAAAGAGAAAAAAAAGAAAAAGAAAAGAAAGGGGGCATATGGAGTGAAATGAGGGCTAAGGAAGAAAGGGAAAGCAAAATAAGAGAGAAAAGAATTTCTTCTATATGGCAACAAGGTGGGATGGTAAGAAGGGTTTGACCATCTATTTAAATGCAAAAAAATTTTATAAATAAAAATAAAAAGGAGTGGGGGAATTAAACTTGGGTCACATGGGAAGCTTAACTTATTCTTAACCACTAGGCTATAATTCATATTTGTTCAAGAATTAACGATAATTAAATTTAAATGGTGTGTGACATTAAATGTGTTTATGTAATGAAATCAAATTATGACTAGCACCACCGAGCTTCTTTGCTCAGCATGTAGAATTATTTGTTTCTATGCGCAAGTAATGGTTAAGTTCGATAGAGTTGCAGTTGATCGACAACATCCAAGACCCTCTTCTCAGTTCAACAATGTTTGTATTGCCCTTATTATCTTACATCTTGTGTTGGCATGTACCTAGAATTATAAGTTATTGTTGGAGTTCTTTATAATAATTTTAATAGATGGCACTAGTAAAACTATAATTTAAACTAAGAGTGTGTAAGTAATGATCATGGGTCAATCTTGGTTAGTTGGAATGTTATGTTTATGTGAGTATATAATGGTATGCATTGGTTGTCATGTCCTTATATTATTTAAGGTTGTTTTTGTATGTTATGATGAGCATTTTTTGAATTGACAATATATTCTTAGGTAGAAATTTTGCTTACAATTGGTAGTCTTGAACATGTCTTAGGTTCACTAAGTTTGAAAGTGTTGTGGTATGTATTTCTTATGTCTTAAACTTGATTTTAAAGTCGTATATTTGAAATTATTGATAATTTCAAGTTATTTATTTGAGTAATGATTTGAGTTAGTCTAAATTGCTTCGGCAACATATCATGAATTGTGCTTTTAAGTCTACAATTAGTCTTGGACCCTTCTAATTCATCATCAATGTTTAATGAACTCTAATGTTCATATATCTTCAAGCTTCAACTCCTTATCTTGAAATCTTTTTGTCGCAAAGTCTTGTACAAATAGATTGAATTTTTTATTTCAATTATTTGGACTTGGTGATTGGGCCTTGACGAAAATTGAATCATTTTCATCGTGGGCTTGAAATTGAATCGAGTCATTCATATCATCTTTTTACTTATATTTATTATATTTAAAATATGACTACTCACTATGTTTCACAAAATCAAATTAAAATTTTAAATATAATACATAATTATTCGATTACTAAATAAATAAATTTAAAATTAAAATATTGAGTTATGCAAACTATGAAAATTTGAAATGAATACAAAACAATTCAAATAATTATCAATGTGACAGAAAAAAAAACATAAAACAAATAAATAAACATACCAAAAATTATGTAAAATGAATTATTTACGTTTAAAGAATTATATAAATTTATAATACCTTATACGTTAAAAATAATGAGAAAACACACAAAATTCTAAAAAGTAAATCATTATATAAATTATACAAAAAATATATTTTGCAAAAAAAGAAAAAGAAAAAGAAAGTTAAGACATAACATCGACAAACAAATTATGCTGTAAATAAAATCATAATAATAAACTATACAAAGCATGGTATACACACAAAAAAAAATAACATGAATATGATTCACATTTGTGTAATGTATATATAGGGGTGTTTAAACTTCGATTAAAATTGAATTAATCGGTTAAATTAATTTAATTCGGTTAATCAGTCAGTTAATTGATTTAATTCAGTTAGAAGTCGGTTAAAAGTTTTTTAAAATTTCGGTTAACGGTTAATTTAGTTCGAAATTGGGTAATTAATCGAATTAACCGAACGTGATAATTAATATTATATATTATATGTATTAAGCTATTACTAGTTCGGTTAATTCGGTCAAATAAACATTATAATTTTTTTTATATGTTTTATATTTATTTTAACAAAAAAAAACATATAAATTTTGATTAACTTATTTTTAAAAAAATTCGATTCGATTAACGTTTAAAGGATTAAAAAGTTCAATTAATTTAATTAATACTAGTTCGGTTTAGTTAACTATTTGAACACTCCTATATATATCACGACTTATATAAAACGTACATGTATATATAAATTTATAATCATTTTAGTGTATACAAATATTTATAATATTTTTTAAATACACAAAAAAAGCTCAAACGTTATAAAAAAAAATTACATATTTAAATGACGTGCTTTTTTGCCCTTTTTGTAACTTCATCTTGATAAAAAAAAAATTACAATGTATTTAATATAACATATTACCGTATTTACCTCAAAACTAATCCTTCACAAACATTAAATTTAAATGTGAGAAACCTCATATTAAATACAATATAAAACTAGGAGATTAAATTCCTTTTATTTTTAAAGGCAAATTAAATTCTCTAAAACAAACAATTATAAATTATATAAATAAACTATCTCAATCATTGTTTAATTGAATTCAAGGTGTAACAAAAATTATTTTTTTTAGTTAACAAATTTTGTTAAACATTTTTATTTTTAATTTAAGTTAATCTTATATTCGTCAACCAAACACATTAATCTTATATTCTAACCAAATAAATTAAATAGTGTAATCTTATTTCGAAACGTTATTTAAGATTCGGAGCACCAAACGCTTGCAATTGGGAGAGCTTCAATGCTTGCTTAGATATGTGGTTTTATGCAAAGTTTTCGTGACTGGACCAATGGTCGAACAGACCAGGTCATCGGTTCACCAGTCTGAACGATTTGATTAAATAAATTATTAAAATTTTATAAAAAATAAAAAACTATTAAAAATAACTTTAATTATTAGTTTAATCGGTTTGTACTGATTCACAATTTAATTGATCTAAAACTTTACTCCAGACAGATACCCCAATTGATTATCAATCTAACCAATCCAGTTTAAATAATTATAGTCACAAGACTTTACTTCACAATGGAGGGGTGCCTGACTTTGCTATGGTTAGTTCTTAGTGTGATGATTATCTGTATCAATATAATACTACACTTTAGTTAAGGGAGGTAATATTTGAAGCTATAAAAGATGGTGTTGTCTAGCTCGTATTCACTATCATATATATAATTTAAAACATACATTACTTTAAATCCTAAATCCTAAAAGGCATTACTTTTATAAATATTAATTTTGAATCCAACCAAATTTTTTATACAATAGAAATAATATTGGTGTTTTGATGGGTAATGAGGCTGTGTTAAGAGGAACCTTTGTTGCAGTGCATAGCTTTAGACAATTTTTATATAAACGCTAAAGTGGTTGTTTATGGCCTGAGATGAGTAGTTGAGAGTTGGATTCATTGAAAAGTGATGTGCTTATTTTAGTAAATTTGGTTTCAATTTTAAATTTAGGGACCAATTTAAAATTTATCTTATAGTTTGGGGGTGTCTAGAAAATTAAGCCAAGAAAGTTAGCCTGGTTTGGACCCAATCGAAGTTGAATTAGAATTAGAACCCATAAGAACTAGAAAATGGCTAAAAGATTCTTTCTGACGTAAAACAAAATCCAGCCCTTTAGATTTTGGCCGCGATTTATCATCAGCCCTAACTTAGCTATTAAATATCACTATCTTTCAACCTCTTTTCCCACTCTCTTTGCCTTTTGGTTACCTTCCTCTTCCTCTTCCTCTTCTTCACCCAAAAACCCCCGCCCGAAGCTAGGGTTACTCTTCTTCTTCGTTCTCTCTCTGGGTTTTTTACATTCCTCTTTCTTGGGGCATTTTAGGGCTCTTGAAATTTTTGCACTCATTTGATTTTTTTTGGTTATTGTTTTCTTTGGATCTGGATCTGTGAAAGAAGTTCTCTAATGGATACTCGTAAAAGAGGAAGACGTGAAGCTGGGTTCTATGTTAATGGCGGCATCAAGAAATCTAAACCAGGTTTGTCCCTTTTTTTTTTTCTCTCTAAAATTGAAATATATGGTCTTTGTTCCTGTTAATATTTACAAGCTTGTTTAACTGTTAATATAGAAGTGATTAATTACATAATTTTTAGAAATAAAATGAAGAATTAAACACGTTGAATTTTTGGGGGATAATTTCGATATAAAAAGTTGTAACTGAGAAAAAGTAATTAATTAATGGTTGTGCAACAGAACTGGAATCTTTATCAACTGGTGTAGGAAGCAAATCGAAGCCTTGCACCAAGTTTTTCAGGTTAAAATTCTTATACCCACACCTAAATAAATATTGCACTTAAATTCTGTTTCTATAATTTATTTCTAAAAATTTGAACTTTATAATTAGCTAAAAACTTGTGATTTTGCTAATCAAATGTGGGTATTATTGAGTTATTACAGGTACAATAACTGTTGTTTGATCATTAATCAAGCTAATGGTTAACAGAGATTGGCTTCATTAATAACAATTTTGCTGGAGTTAGTTGGTGAAAAAAAGGCAAATTAGATCAAATATGTATCATTTGTTATATAAACTGTACCTAATATTGAATTAACTGGTAAAATTTTCAAAAATTGGTACGGTTATTGAGTCCCTTGGTAAGTTTAGGTGTGTTATATAAATCAAAGTATGATGAAAAATTCAGGTATGATGTGTTCTTTTTTGTGAAAATTATGTCATTAGACTCCTTTAAGTTCTTCCCATCATTGGAATTTGCTCGCGTTGATATAAATAGTTTTCGTGTTTGATATTGTTTTACTTAAGTATGACTTGGACTATAAGTATCGCTGTTATGCTTTTATGCTAGATATTTGTTGTGTGCTAGCACTAGCTAGCCTTCTGTTCTATTGGAATGTCTAGGTTTTCTGATGTTTTCAGTTCAGAATAGGCATCTTATACGAATGAAACATTTGTATTTAGCTGATGTTATGGACTCGTCTAAGTTTGATCTGATCCCGAGTTGTTTTAATCGCAGTACTGCTGGTTGTCAATTTGGTGAAAGCTGCCATTTTCTTCACTATGTTCCTGGAGGTTACAATGCAGTGGCCCAGATGATGAACCTTGCACCAGTTGTTCAACCAGCTTCTAGAAACGTGGCAGCGACAGCTGCAATACCTCATGGATCTGCCTCTGCGGTCAAAACTCGGTTATGCAACAAATTTAGTAGTCCCGAAGGTTGTAAGTTTGGTGATAAATGTCATTTTGCACATGGAGAGTGGGAACTTGGCACGCCTATTGCTCCATCTCTTGATGATCCCCGTTCCATGGCACCTCTTCCTGGCCGCATGGGAAGTCGGATGGAACCACCACCCCCATCAGGTCCTGCTGCTACGTTTGGTGCTTCAGCAACTGCGAAAATTAGTGTGGATGCTTCCCTTGCAGGAGCCATTATTGGGAAAGGTGGTGTGCACTCCAAGCAGATATGTCGTCAAACAGGTGCAAAGCTATCTATTCGGGAACATGAGTCAGATCCATCACTTAGGAACATCGAGCTCGAAGGATCATTTGAGCAAATTAAAGAAGCCAGTGCAATGGTTAGAGAACTAATCAGCAGCCTGGGTCCAGTACCAGGTCCAGCCAAAACAGCTGGTGCACATGGTGGTCAAGGGCATCCGGGAAGCAACTACAAAACAAAATTGTGCGACAATTTTGCAAAGGGAAGTTGCACTTTCGGAGAAAGATGTCACTTTGCACACGGTGCAGCCGAGTTGCGGAAGTCGGTAGTGTGAGGGCTAAGTAGTTAATAGCATTGAGATATTATGCAGTCTTGTATGAGTTAGAGCCTTGTTTAACATTCTAGCTGTGCTATAGTATCTAGTTGAAGTGACATGTATTGAGTTTTTTACTTTTACCATTTTAGTACCTTACTTCATTATTTTCCTTTTTGATTGGTAGGGCTAATAATCAAATTAACTCCTTAGACGCATTACTGATAATTCCATTTGATTTAGGGATGCTTGATTTGGGTGTTACTTTTTCTTATACAAAGTTTACTTTTCACTTGTAATTCTTTCGAACTCTTACATCGGAAGAGGTTTAAGCGAATTAAGTCTTAAACAGCGAGTATTACTACATTTACCTTGCCTAATATTATATTTAGTTTAGTAACTTTCTTTGAGTTAGAATTCGGTAGTATGGGAAAAATCTGAATATAACACAATTTTTAGGGTAAATTATATAGATAGTCATTTAATTATTAAATTTTTTTTATTTTATTTTAGGCGCCCAAAATAAAAAGTTTGCAATTTAAGCACCACACAAACGGTAAGTTGATGTAGCAGTTTAAAAAATTAGTATAATAACAAATTTAGACCTTAACTTTTATTTAGTCATAATTTTAATAAATTAACCCTCAATTTACAAATAGTCTCAATTTTATTCTAATTCTGAAAAACTCAAAATGACATTTCTGTTAAGTCAATAACGGAAAACGATAGTTCCTAAATGACTATTTTGTCAGCTACTCAAAATTATTATTATTTTACTTATATGGCACTACATAAAAAGTTATTATTTTTAGTGTTTTACTAAATTAGTGCGACTCTTAATTGAGTCGTCAATTTAATTAGAGAAATTATGAAAATGTCATTCCGTAATTAAAATAAATTATATTATTTAATTTATTCAAAAAGATTATATTATTTGAGAGTATTTTAATCTTTTCATATTCACAAAAATCAATAAAAATATGCATATGGTGAGATTTAAACCACACAAATTACATTAGTAAAACTTTTAATTTACTACTCAATTAAAATTTTATTTTAATATTTTAATATATTTTAATTTCATGTGTATACGTTTGTGAT
Source organism: Gossypium longicalyx (assembly GCA_025698465.1). NCBI lineage: Eukaryota > Viridiplantae > Streptophyta > Magnoliopsida > Malvales > Malvaceae > Gossypium > Gossypium longicalyx. Next base: position 74,252,861 of record CM047001.1, read on the forward strand.
AAGATTTCTAATAATTTAAAACATATCTAAAAATTAAAATAAATTAGAAAAATATGTCTATGAACAACCTCAAAAATAAAATACATATTAGATTAATAATCCTTTAATAAAATTAAACATACAAAAATCATAAAATCTATTATAATTTTACATCTGCACATAAAATGGCAATATCAATTTTTTTCAATAAATTAAATATGAAAAAAATAAATTTATATTTATTTTCTATAAAAAAATATGATAATTGTTATTTTTAAAATATTAATACTACTATCAACCATATTAAATTTTATATGAGGTCACTGGTTTTTTTTTTTTTTAATCATTGACAACCCAAAATATTAAGAAAGATTATCAATTCAAAATTGGTTCATTGTTAACTATAATGTTGGATTCCTATAAGTCAATTCATCGGGGTTTTAGTTTAAATTAATCAAATTCTTAATCTATTTGTGCTGTAATAGTTTAATCCATTTTGTAATGATTCAAACAATTTGTTTGTATTGTAGTAACTTACTATTTGTGATTATTTAGCTGTATTTGTGTTGTTCTTGCAACACTTGAAAAAAGAATTATGACAATGGAATTGAATGTTAAAAAAAAAAAATTTGAAAGAAATACCTTGTATTTTAAAATGACATGCGCAATTTAATTATCTTGTTTTGAAAAAGAAAATTGAATTTTGATCTGTTTTCCACGTGGGATTCAAGTTTGACATCATTTGTTTTAGGGAGTTAGTACTCACACATTTTAGGTATGAACATAGTTCTTCATTGAGCTTCGACACCGTTGAGGCCTTCAACAAATACAAAATGACTTGGTGTAACATTCAAAGTTTGCTTAGGCAAGATTTTGATGACCAAAAACAAACATGAATGCTTTCCTTTATTTAACTCGAACATGTAATTCAATACAAAGTGCTTGAGATGTATATATGAATTATCAACTACAACAAAAAAGATAAGTTACACCAAATATTTCCAAACTAACAATCTTATCACACCCTGCATTCACGATTCAGCAGCAGATGGTATCCATGATTTGCTTCTTATACGACCATGACATGCGTATTATCTGCAAACAACAAAAAGTATGCTCGTAGGTTATGTTATTTTGACTCTTCATTTTTACGAGTCCAATGCATATCCAGAAATAGGTATGAAGACTCCGAAGACCCACCAAATACATTGAAAAAAAAAAGAACTAAACATACTGGTGCCAGACACATGCTCATATCCAACAGTCACACCCGAGTCGACTGACGCATGTTCCAGCCATGCTTTAACACTTCTTAATATATAATCAAAGCAAAATTCTATGAAGTTAAGAGGGTATCATACATGGAAATGTAAATACAGATATCCCACATTAGAGCCAAGCAGATGTTTTGGCAGTCATAAATCAAACAGCTACTGCTTCTGGCCTTTTGCTGGTTTTGATTCCTCTAATAGCTGTTGAATTGTCCAAGCCACAAAACAATGGTTAAAATCCATTTCATTAAATGCAAAAAAAAATAATAAACAATTCCATGTCCATACCTTCCGCATAGTCTTTGGCTCCAAACACAGCTGAACCAGCAACTAATGCATTAGCTCCAGCCTCAATTACCTGCCAGCAACAAATAACATTTCAATTTTATCACCGGAGTATGTCTTGGAGATCAAAACTCCGGCCACCAAGAACTCCACCTCGATACAGGTCATCAACAAGTATATTGAACTTTGGTGCTGACTTAAGCATCAGAACCTGCCCCAAAAACCAAACTTGGGTACCCTCTTAACCCGTTTCACTTCTTCAGGACCTCAGGCCACCAAGACCTCTACCTCGACAGCAAAAGGCATCAATTATTATCATGACTGTTATGATTAACGTATCTCGTATTTAATAGATATCATAGGAAAATAGCAGGACTTCCAGTTTATATTTTTCCACTTCTTTCCACTCAACCTACATTTTGAACCATCCTGGCAGGAATTCTTAGGTTTAAATGCAAAATATCTTTGATCACTGCAAAAGCTTCATTCAGACACCACTTGCTGTCGAGCCGTCAATGGTAAAGCAACATTAGGCCTATATCTCAACAAATGATAACTCATAGAATCATTTTGAACCATCCTGGCAGGAATTCTTAGGTTTAAATGCAAAATATCTTTGATCACCGCAAAAGCTTCATTCAGACACCACTTGCTGTCGAGCCATCAATGGTAAAGCAACATTAGGCCTATCTCTCAACAAATGATAACTCATAGAATCTACGTCACATGTTACATATAGAGCTATGTTACTCCCAACTATTTAATTTTTAGAAACAAATTTACCCATGTTTGATGTATATTCAATCTCCAAATACACGGAAAACCAAGAAAAAATAGAAAATATCTGTGTTGCACACATGGTTGTTTCGACACCCACACCCAAATCCGAGTAACATAGGCATAGAGTGTATAGACATGTCTAAAAGGAAAAACCACATGACTCTAATGGGGTACCTTATATGCATTTTTAGGACCAACTCCACCATCCACTTCAATCCATGGGTTTACTCCCTGCACGGGAAATATAAAACAAAAATGTCACCTGATTTTAAAGCATAAATAGGAAAATGATACACAGAGAGAAGTAATATATACCTTCTCTGCACACATTCTTCTCAAGTCCGAGATTTTCTTCACTTGACTCTCAATAAAGCTCTGCCCACCAAAGCCGGGGTTGACCGACATAATCAAGACTAGATCAACCACTGTCCAAATGCAAATCAGATATTATCATGTCAACTTCCTTCTATTTAGTCATATGAATTCTAACATCTATATTCTACAAGTTACGACAATGTAGTGAAGGATCTCTTATCCTTCTTAAAAAAATTGAGTGCACCGTGTCGGACACTTATCCATGTCTGGCACTAATGCTTATGTCCATGTAACATAGCTCTCAAGAGTTTTCCTTTTGGATATATCCTTATTCCAAGTTATGAATAAGCAATGCCCAGTTTAGATCCACCACTTGGCATGTAGGAATCTTCCTTTGACAAGAAGAAAAGAAAATGGAAAAGGAAATAGAATATTTAAATAAATAAATAAAACCCTCACCATCTAGTACATATTCTATTGTAGTAAGTGGGGTTGCCGGATTTAGGACTACTCCAGCTTTAGCACCCAGACCTTTTATCTATACAACAAGAAAAGTTTTGAGAAAAATTAAAAGAAAACTAAAGGCAATTGAATAGTAAAGGAATCATTGCATGAAAATAAGCCAATGCAGGCAAACAGCAAAAGCAATCTAAGACAACAATATTAAGCATATGATTTCCAGACAATTGGAAAAAAAAAAAAACAAAAAAACCTAGAACCCGTAAAAGGCAACTTTCAGGCATCCCGACATGGAGTTTTTACAAAGCAATGATGCACGGTTTGAGGTAGGAGTGAGGCCAGAAAACTTAACACTTAAAAAGCTGTAACAGCAAAAATAGGGTGCAAAAACTAGAATAGAAGTTACGCAAATGTCCCAATCAAGCATCAATGCGTAGTTATTTTGTCATGTGATAGAAAATAGTTAAGACTAATAAGTTCAAAATAAAAACTAGCTTGAAAGGATCAATTCTAAGGAATTGTACATGCTCCTAAGAATTTTGAACATTCCATCTCCATCAGCATATCATGTGGTTCAACCTAAAGTAGGCAACCTGTAGTGATAACCTAAAATAAATTCCAATGACAACTTCAAAGTGGAACCATGCATGAGAAAACAAGGCTTGCGTCTCTGGTTTATATGGCCTTGTTGTTAAAAAATGCAGTTAACTTTGGGCATCTCTTGATATGAAAATACAGGTTAATCAACAGTAGGCTTTGATAAGCTGTTGTAATGAGACCAAGAAACTGCTAGTGGCAACCCAATTTTTATCATGGAAAATAAAGAAGGCAGGCTCAGAAAAAGAAAAATCTTACTTGATTAAGCGTCCGATGCAAATGGATGGTTGAAGATTGTTCACAGTGAACACTGACTATATCTGCTCCAGCCTTGATGAAATCTGGAACTCGTTGCTCAGGTTCCACAATCATCTGCAGACATCCATGTGACATTAGCAAATATTTAATACAGGCTAATTAATGATAAGGCATGAAAGAAAAGAAGCAGACCAAATGTACATCCAGTGGAAGATCCGTCACAGGTCGTAAAGCATCAACCACAAGAGGCCCAATTGTAATGTTTGGAACAAATCGGCCATCCATTACATCAACATGGATCCAATCACAGCCTGCAAGTTCTACTGCTTTCACCTAGAAAATTGTGGAAGTCAAACTTTGAAAAGAAGCTCCAACTTGAGTTAAAAATATGATCGAGGTAAACAATGCAAGAGCAGCTAAAAAAGCTGACATGTTGCTACTGATATTGGCTTAAAGTCAAATACCAGAAGAATAATGCAGATTATAGTCCATTGTCTGTGTTATAGAAATTATTGAACATTTGACAGCAATAATTTACAAGAAAATCGGAAAGAAATTTCATAGTACAAGAAATAAAAAGAGAAATAAATGACAAGGTTGACTTTGAGATCTCAAATTCAAGTTTTCCCTGTGTTAACCATGTAGAGGCTAGTTGGTTTGAGTTCAGTTAGTTCAATGCTCCTAATGATTCATTCTGATGGTAACTAATGATATAATTGTAAGTTGTAACTTCAAAAAAAAGAATAACAAACCTGCTCCCCCAACTTTGCAAAATTAGCAGAGAGAATAGATGGAGAAACAATGATATCGCTTTTTGAGAATTTATCAACTCGAGATGTTGCCTTCACTACCGTAGAAATTCTCCTTCTAAAGGTTTCAGAGAAAAGGTAATATTAAAATATTGTATGAGAGTTGGAAGAACAAACTCAAATCCAATAGTTGGAAATGTGAGGGAGAATAGGAAACATAAAGTTCCTCAAAATCATGCGAAAGTGAATTGAAACTAATGAAAACTGAACTTTGTCAGTTAATTGACATTTTTCATAAGCATTAGTGTCCCAGTGAACCAGTAGTTACATTCTAAATCCTAAAACAAGATCAATAAAAAGGTGTTACCGGTGCACTTCCTACCATAGAAGACCAATTTTTAGGGATGAGAAAACGATTTGCAATCTTTAAATCTTATGAAAAGTAAAGAATTTCAGCACTGCAAGGAAATAACTAATGACATAATTGAAGTTTTAACCATTTGGTACAACTTTAATGGTCTTTGCTACTAATATCATGTGAATGCAACACCTTCACCTGTGTTTCAATCCGGAAAGAATAGAGGGAAACATATTAAAACATTGTAATTTGAGAATGCAATGTCAAAATGCATAACTTGTACTGATGGTCACTATCCAAATCACAAGCCTAACTTTGAAATTAGCATAAATATGATAAATCCACAATTATGCTCCTAAGTAAGCACCAGACATACAAAATAAGTTTCACCAAGTTGCGTATTCAGATTTCTTATATCCAACATTAAGAAACTAATAATTTAACTATAAATAAAACCCCGAAAGCTTATTTAATTCAATTGAGTTTAGCTACCTTATATTCTTGAGGTGTTCTTCACTTTCCACTGGAATTTCTAAACTGGGTTTTATTGCCAACATCCATAATTTTGCTTCTTTACCATTTTTTTTTTTACAAAGTCTAATAAGAATGAACCAAAAAGAAAGGCAACCCAGAACAAGAACTCAAGAAAGAAAAAAGAATACCTTGTGAAAGAAAGTGTCTTGGGTTGAGAAACATGGGTTCTTAGAACCCCAAGTCCCCCTCCAAAGCCATTAATCTGAGTTGATGAACACAATGAAGAAGCAGTTGACATCTTTCACTTATCTTTTTTTTTTTCCTAGTTGCCTATCTTTTGATCTTTAGTTTTCTAATCTACAAAGGAGGTGGGAGGGGGATTTGAAGGTTAGGTAGTGAGAGCTTTTATTTGCTTGTTCAAAAATCTCACCACCAACAAGGCAGGCAGCAAAGACTTGGAGCCCCATAGAATAAATAGTCGAGAAAAAAAGAAAGAAAAAAATCTGGGGAAAATTTAGGAATGGATTCATGTAATGAGGACACGTGTGAAGCTGATTTGTGGGTTACTGTGCTTATCCTCAACGGTTGGCTGGCGTTCTATATTGCTGATGTAAGGGAAAGAGTTAAGTTATGGGGAATTGGGTCAGCCTCTCAATTTCGTTTGCAACTCCAAATAGTGGGATAGGGCACTTAAGTCGGTAAAATATTTAGCAGGAGTTTATTGTATTTTGTTGTATTTATTCAAAAAAAAAAATAAATTCATTGGTCTCTCACATCATGACGTTGAACTTTTTTATCACGATATGATCAAGTTGTCATGTCACAATGTGATCATGAGTATTGAACGTTGCGACGAGGCCTACTTAAGCATAGTTTGAATGGGCGGTGTGTTTACTTCCGGTGAGGTTAAAAACAGCGGTGGCGGTGAGATTAGTTACTATAGCAGTGAGATTGGATATTGTAGTGGTGAGATTAAAAATAATGGTGGAGTGTCTGTTTGGATTTAAACGCAGCTGTAGTGGTGATGTGAAAATATAAAATGACTAATAAGGACATTAAATTAGAAATGATATATAATAGAATTTTTTAAAATTATTTTACTTTTACAAAATTATTAAAAATAGGTAAATTTATAAATTCATTTAATAAAATATGTTTATTAAAATGTTTATTTTTAATTAATTAATATTAATTTTATAATGGTAATATATATAACTACTATTTAAAAAAAAATCAGCAATACAAACATATATTAAATAAAAGGTTAAAATTGTAAAAAAACTATGTTGATTGGGGTTGCTTTTTTTTCACTGAGTTTGAAATCTCCAAATAATTTTCACCTTCCAGGTGTGGTTGAAATGCATTCTTCACCGGACTTTCATGTTGAACCAAATAGCGGTCAGCGGTGAGGTTGGTAGCGAAAGAATCGCACCTCACCGCAATAATCACTTGAACCAAAGGCAACCTTCGTATGCTATGTCACGACATTAACTTGATGTTTTGGAATTTTTACAATTTGATCTTGTTTTGGATTTGGGCTTAAAAAAAAGCTTTTGTAAGTTCATATAAGACTCGAAATTGATATCATACTATACTATATGCATGATTTACCTATATTTAAATGTATAGTGACGTTGGATTGAATACAATTGGTTGTAGTTGCTCTGGCAACGAATGTGATACCTTATGTCTTGGACTGGGAACCGAGTCGAGAATTGGAGTTTTACATATAGTGGTATTGGAGTTATAAGTTTACCCGATTCTCGGACTAAATTGATATTAGAATTGAGTCTAGAGGTACATGTTAAAGTCGAGTCATGAGGTTGGTTAACCTTCTAATTAGGGATCAAAATCACTATTACTCCTAAATTAGTTCAATTATACCTCTCGACCTCAACTTTACCAATTTCGATAAATTAGTTCGATTTATCTCTCGATCTTACCAAACTAACTCAAGATTATCAAATTGATGCCCGATAAGATCACTTATCTTAATTTTCCCTTAGGGTCGTCAATCATAAGTTTTTAAGTTTATTCAATTTAGTCTATTTTTTTGCGATTTAGTCCTTGAACCCAAAAATCAATTACTCATCACTTCCATCAACCAACCACTTGGGATTTAGCTACTCATGCTCGTATTTGAACTCATTAACAATAAGAAATCAAATAAAAACTCCATTAACTTAACTTAAAAAAAAGTGATAAAAACTCAAGCTCTTTTGCAAAAGCTCGAGGAACATAACAATAACAGCAAAGAAGGTAAATAAAAACACTCAAGATAAGATTTTTAACATAAGAAATATAAAAAAATTGATTGATATTAAACTAATGATTAAAGTGCAACTACAAGGAAATTTGAAGGGCTTAACAAGTAAATAAATCCTAACTATAGTAATAACTAACTTAACTACCAGCTAAGGAACTAAGAAAAAAAAAAACCAGAAAATGAACAATGAAAATAAACCCTAAGCTACGGATTGGAGAAGAAGAACTAAATCCTAAAAGATGAAGAGAAAATGTAAAACTAGCTAATGCGAAGTTTTTTTTTTTTTCTTAGCCAATTTTGACTTGTTTAGTAGTTTTTCTAACCCAACATTTATGCCCAAAATGCCCCTTAGCGTGTGTTTTTTTATTAGTCTTGAAGTTGGATAAGGTTTGCCTTCTTTGGTCATTTTTTGTCTTTTCACGTTAGGAATATCGCGATATCCACGTTAGTCTTGACTTGGGGGAATCCTTGGGAGTTGGGTATCGCGATACCACTATAGTTAGCCTCGATCCTCTTCAATTTAACACTGTCAGGGGTATCACGACTTTCAAGTTTCAATATCGCGATACCCTCTTCTAGATGATATTTTCGTTCACGTTTGGGCATCTGATGACTCCCTACAACACTCAATTAACCATTATATTTCCTATAGCACATTTGGCCATTTCGGGTCTCAAAAGTGGCATAAAACACATTATTTCACTTATTAAGACAGAGAATGAAAACTAAGTAAAAACACGAAAAAAAAAACATATAATTTGCTCGAAAACAAGCTTGTTAAAAGTAATGAAAAGCCTAATTTAACATAACAAATCATGACAGATCAACTGAATGGTAATATAATGAAGGAAACTTGAGGGGAGATAAACTCACATGCCAAAACCACAAAATGAGTATGATAAGACAATGAAGGAAACTTGAGGTGAGTTAGCCATTATTTGACCATAATGTAATAAGTCACTAATACTAGTAATCATATAGTAATTTTCTAGTTTTCCTTTTAGGGTCCGTTGGATTTCACCACCCCGTGATGAGATGAGATCTTAAAGGGCATTTTTTTAAATTGAGATTTTTTATTGTTTGGATACGATGAGTTTGAAAAATTAAAAAACACTAATGATCAAATTTTTGGATGAATATTCAAGCTCAGAAATATAACCCTATAGTAAAGATAAAATCAAAAATTATTTTTGGGAGTTCGGAATTAAATTATATATATTTTCAAAGTTAAAAAGTAATTTTATCATTATATTTACTTATATCTTTATAATTTTTAAAGTTAAATTATATCGTTTGAGAGGAGGAACAATTTGACTACTTAATCATTTTATCAAAAAATAAGGAACGATATTTTTCCATTTCAAGCCAACCCCCTTGTTGTTGCCCCTATTCTCGAGTGAAAGCTATTTTGACACTTTTACTCTTTATTTATATTTTAATTTCTAGTAAAATAAAGACACGTTTTAAAAAACATTTTATATTAATTTTAATTGGCACGTTTATTCTATAAAAAGTTTTATTCTATAAAAAGTTATTTTACTTTATTAAAATAAAACCAATAATACCCAATCTTTTCTCACCATGTAATTGAAGTTTTAGGGTGAAAAAAATTTGGGCAATCTTTACTTCCAAATTTAAATTCATTTTTTAAAGAAAAAAATTGGAAGGAAAAGCAAGAGATTAGGTTCTTATAAGATTAATCAATTTGGGTATTAGGTATTTGTTTTTCTTGATTAAAAAATTTAGGATTTTTTTCTTGTCTAATTCAAGTACTCAAAGAATTTCAAGCATAAAATTTTAAAACTTACCTCACTTTTTTTGTGAAGTGCTTGAAATCAATTAAGGAAAAAATTCTCAAAATTTTTAGAATAAAATGATCAATCAAAATTTTCAATTAAGAAAAACAAATACCTAATAACCAAATTGATTAATCCCTAATCCCTAGCTTTCCATTCCAATTTGTTTGCTCCAAAAAAAAGAATTTAAATCTAAAACCGTATTACTTTAATTACAAAGTGAAAAGAAGAATAAAAAAGAGAGGAAAGATTGAATATTGTTTGTTTTATTTTAATAAGTAGAAAATTTAAAACTTAGAATCATTTATTTTTATCTCATTTTAAAAAGGTTCTCACTATAATTGTCGCCAAATAAATATTACAAAAAGAGGCTAAATAAAATTTATAGGCCGATTTTGAAGGAAAACGCGTTCAGCTGTGCGAGCTTTCCATACACGTGTCAAGAAAACTCGCCTAGCTAGACGTGATTTCCTTTAAGTTACAATTTTTGACTTTTTTTAATACAATTAATTTATTTGGTTAGATGGTTAAATGTTAGTGATTTTATTTTTGAGTCATAGGTTTGATTCTTCTCCCACTCATGTTTATATATTTTTTTTTCATATTGTTTTAAGTTTCTTCTTTTTTTTTTTTAATAAATGTTTTTTTAACTTATTAGCTTTATTAATTAAATGGTTAAATAATAATAATAGTAATAATAATTTCATGATTGACACCCAAGTTTAATTCCCATTTTCTAAACATATTTGTAATTTTTATTTCATATTGTTTCAAGTTTGTCTCAATGATGAAATAATTATTATTTAGTCATTTAACTAAGGAAGCTAAAAAGAAGTTTAAAACAACATGAAATAAAAAATATAAATGTGAAAAATAAAACCACTAACAGTTAACCATCCGATCAAAATTAATTAAATTTAAAAAGTAAAAAATTGTAACTTAAAAGGAAAGCTGGATGCACTTTCCAGAAAACTCACCCAGCTAGACGAACTTTCCTTCGAAACCCACTTATTTCCCTAAATAATATTAAAACCGACCTAAAGACCTAAATAAATTTCAAAATCGGCATTTAGACCTTATTTAGCCACAAAAAAGTAAAATAATTTTATTAATAAAATTATTATATTTAAATAAATACATTTTAATTATTTATTAATTTCATTTAAAAAAAACTAAAATTTTCACTATCTAAACATTAAAAATTTCATAATTAGACTGATGGTCGAACCAATAAACCATCAGTTTTCTGGTCCAATTAATTCAACCGTTTTGACCGATCCATCCGTTTTGATTAAACAAATCATTAAAAAAAATCATAAATTAAAATTTTAGTTCAAACAAAATTTTTTTGATATCAACTAATCTATATCAATTATTAAGTTAATCAATTTAATAACCTTTCTGGATCTACTTTCAATCTGATAGAGGAATTCAATCCAATTCAAGTAATCTTGATACATCATTGTTGCTGATTTGAATTTAAGAAATATACATCTCAGTGTTAGTTTTAATCCCATAACTGCTTACCAAATCTCATTATTTCAATAATTAATCTCACAACTTACCTTCAAAAAAATGAATTAACCTTACTGTTTTCAATTTTACGAAGTCAGTCTCAGTCATCCAAAGGGAGTCTCTAAATAGGAGGATCACGATGAGGATGATGATGATGGATGACAGAGGATAGATCCATTGCGGCAAATTAATTAAAAAATTTACGTGCCAGTCAGTCACCGACAGATTTAGGTGAAAAAAAGAAGACCACCTTGACAATTGCATGTGACACCACTGCACGTTTATTGCCATTCTTGTCTCAAAGTCTCTCTATTCCTATACCCTCCTATCGCACCCGATCCTAAACCCTGCCCGACTCCCCTCTTCAACTTTGGTGCTCCCCACTCTTCTTCTGCTTTCTATTACTTTGGGCTCATAATATGAAGCGGTTAAGGAGAAACCCGGATGAGAGTGACCCGGAAACCAACCCGGATCCTGATGGAGAAGGCTCTTTTTCGAAAGATCAACACGAAAGGAAATGTGGGTTGAGTTCAATGAAGATGATGGGTTTCTTTTTGGTGGCTTTAATGGTTGTTTCAGTTGTTTTCTCGGTATCTGTAGTGCTTCAAGACCCACCAAGTGATGGGGTTTTGGAATCTGGTAAAAATGTTAGATTTCTTGATGTTATGGAATCTAGTAAGGAAGAGCAAGTTCTTGAAGTCCAACCCCAGAAAGGTAACTCCAATTTTGTTTTCTATTTCTTTGATTTAAGAAACTATCAACTTCTTTTCTTTTTTCTTTTTTTTTTTTTTGGGGGGGGTTATTTCTTCTGAATGAAACCCCAGAAATTAAGTTCATCTGTTATGTTTGTTTTAACATTTAGGACCCTGGAAAGTTTGAATTTTAGTGTTTCTGAATCATTTGTACTGAGTCAATGTGGGAATGTTGCCATGGATTAGTTGTTAACTTTCTCGTCTAAGTGACTAGAATGGTAAGCTAATTGAACTGATTGATGGTAAAAGTACCATCGCAAACCATTTTTACTATCAGAAACTAGTCTATGTACACGACATTTTAAGAGTATAAATGGATGAAATGAACCATTTGCTCTTTGATCTAACATAAAGGGACTAATTTGCCTATTTATTGAGTAAAGGGGCAAAATGCAATCTGACCCCTAGTACAGCGTCTCCATGGTACTTTTTACCAACTTGCTTGAAGGTGCTTAATCTCATTATTTGATGATATTGGACCTGTGCAACTATTGTTAAGGAGGCTGAAATTATGGATCATGTCTTTTGTATGCCATGTAGGTCTACTTTACTGTTATTACCACATTGTGTTTTCCATCGCAAAACAATGTTACCAATCACAAGTTCCTCTCTATATCAGTTTCTCTCACACAAAGTTGCTGATTGTTGTGTGTTTAATTTGAGTTTTAGCCCAAATTAGTTAAGTTTGCTTGAACATCTGTTATTTCCATGCTTTTTAGCTATTGATTCTTTACATTTATGCTTGAATCTGTTGTTAGATCCTATTGTTGTTGTTCAGAATGTTCCATGTTTCAGTGCACATTTCAAGGTTCGAGTCAAAACTTGATAATACAATGGTACTATGTTCTTTTGCCTCTTTATCCACGAAAGTAGTAGTAGGGTTCAAACCTCGGTTCTCTCAACTTACTTACTTTCTTGACCCAACCAGTCTCTCTCCCCCACAGGTCTTTTGATTGTCTTAGACAGCACAGTATTGATTGTCTAGATTATAGTTCTCGATCCATATACGTAAAATCTACTACTTTGTTTTTTAGTTTGTGCTCGCATCAAAAGTTATCCCAACGTTGCTGGTTTTTTAGTTAATTTTTGGCATGAGAATAGATGCATTGGCATTGCTTTCACATGAACCATGGTCCTCGGTTCTCACCTATTTCTTTAGTTTGATTATGGCATTATTTGCTCAAATTTCAATTCCCGTTTTCTTAATTGAATTCGGATTGATCTTTGTTTTCCTCCTTTTAAGTTGTAGGTCCAGTTGATGATGATGCCCCGTCTATTGAGGTGCGAAAAGATAAACTGCTCGGTGGACTTCTTGCAGCTGGATTTGATGAAACATCTTGTGCCAGTAGGTACCAGTCGGTCTTATACCGCAAAGAATCGCAACATAAACCTTCACCTTATCTTATCTCGAGGTTACGGAGTTATGAAGCTCTCCATAAACGATGTGGGCCATATACAGAATCATATAACAAAACCTTGGAAAAGCTCAAGACCGGGCATCACCTTGAATCTACAGATTGTAATTATTTAGTATGGATTTCCTTTAGCGGATTAGGAAATAGGATACTGACCCTAGCCTCAGCATTTCTCTATGCTCTCCTTACAAATCGTGTTCTACTCGTTGACCCTGGAACTGATATGGTTGATCTTTTTTGCGAACCATTTCCGGAGGTCTCCTGGTTTCTCCCTCTGGATTTCCCCCTTAAAAATCAATTCGGCAGCTTTAATCAGAAATCTCCTCATTGTTATGGAAGAATGCTGAAGAACAGCTCTTTTGCTAATTCAAGCAAATCGATATTGGCACCTTTTGTATATCTCCATCTGGTTCATGATTACGATGATCAGGATAAGCTTTTTTTCTGCGATGAAGACCAAACTTCTCTCCGGGAAGTACCGTGGTTGATCATGAAAACAGATAACTACTTTGTCCCATCGCTCTTCTTGATCCCGACTTTTGAGCAGGAACTGAGTAATCTCTTCCTGAGAAAAGAAGCAGTTTTCCACTTATTGGGTCGGTATATCTTCCACCCCACGAATCCAGTTTGGGGACTCATAACCCGATACTATCAAGCTTATTTAGCTAAAGCAGATGAAAGAATAGGCATCCAGATCAGGGTTTTTGACACTGGGACCGGTCCATTCCAACATGTTTTGGATCAGATCATTGCTTGTACCTTGAAGGAGAATCTACTGCCGGATATCAGCACAGAAAAGCCAATAATCAATCAATCTCAGAAGTCTAAAGCTGTGCTGGTTACATCTTTGAGTGGAGGTTACTTTGAGAGATTAAGGGACATGTACTGGGAACATCCAACCGTGACAGGGGAGGTCATCGGTTTTTACCAACCGAGCCACGAAGAGTATCAGCAAACAGAGAAGCAGTTTCACAATAGGAAAGCATGGGCCGAAATGTATTTATTGAGCTTGACAGATGTGCTGATCACAAGCTCATGGTCAACTTTCGGTTATGTTGCTCAAAGCCTTGGAGGATTGAAGCCGTGGATTCTGTACAAGCCGGAGAACCGGACAGCCCCAGATCCACCTTGTGGTAGAGTAATGTCAATGGAGCCATGTTTCCATGCCCCGCCCTTTTATGACTGTAAAGCCAAAAGAGGCATTGACACAGGTGCAGTTGTTCCTTATGTAAGACACTGTGAGGACATGAGTTGGGGTCTTAAGCTTGTTGACAATGAGAGTGAGTTATAAGCATAGTTTCCTTTTTGTAGAAAGTAAAATATTAAGTCAAATATCCCTTAACTTTTCACTCTGTATTTTTTTTTATTTTTGCTTTTAGATTCGTTGATCATATTCATTCACTGGTTCAAGGGATGACTGCTAATTTTTTTTTTTAAATAATAAATCGGGTTAACTGCCTCAACTTGGGTAAAGGAGAAGAAAATTGGAAATTGTCGGATTGGATTGTTTAAAATTGGGTAAATATATATTTTGCCTCAATTTTCAATTTTCAATTTAATACTTAAATTCATTTTTAGTCTTATTAACTACTTATATTTGGCTAAGATTTATTTAGTACTAATTTGATTAAAATAATCAAGTTCAAGTAGTTAATTAAGCATCAAATTATCACCAAAAAATATTTTTAGCTTTTAAAATTTCACCCCATGAGACACCTATAGAATTACTCTTTTTGCATCACTTTTTGGGACTTCCTGGGGAAGAAAGTTTTGAACCATAAAAATATAAAATTAAATACTTGAATTTACATTGTATAATGATCAATATTAAAAATCAAATTAGTTAGATATATGATCTTCGATTTAATCAGTTGATTGGGTATATTTTTATGGGCTACCAACTTTTGCCAAAAATCATGCAAATAATTGCCAACTAAAAGACACGAGCTATGTTCAACGCATTTTAATACATATATATAAACTTTGTTTCTGCCTTTATTTCTCGAATCATCTTCCACCAAAAACACCATAACTAAGACCTTGAAATGTGAAAACATGTAAAATATCTTGGCATCAAACATTCCAAGATCAACTTACAGGCCATTTTTCAACAAGAAGAAGCATTATCCCAGTTGCAAATCCGAAGAATAATCATTGGATAATATTTCAAACTGAACATACTTCATGTCTGCATTAATATAGAACATAAAACTCATCTTCACTGCCTGATTGTATCTTGGCTCGCTTCAATTCTTCCTCCCTTCACATAGGATGATATGGTATCCATGTCTGCAATATTAAGTGCGAAAAAACCGAATAATAGTCAAGGGTTTGAAAATTTTTAAGTATGAAGCTGAATAGATGATGAAAATACATACGTAGATTTGAAAGGTGCACTGGTAGCTCCAATGACTGTGTTAAAGGCAACTTCCTGAAACGGACCAGCCATCTTACCCCGCGGAAACCATCCTAAATCTCCACCTTTCTTCCCTGAAGGGCATTCAGAATATTCTTGAGCTACCTGGAAAAAGATATGGCACATTTTTTATGAACACCAGAAATGAGTATTTAGATCAAATGAACCTCAATGATTCGTAGCAAGGATGACAAAGTTCCAAGTAAAAGTACATAACAGCATGAACACATTTAATTCATACTACAAATCCTTGACAATATGCAATCATAAAAGCACATACATAAGGACTTTTGTAGGCTCACTTGGTACATATCCCAAAGTTCTATCAGAAAATCAACTTCAAAGACTTTATCATGCATGTGTGCCATGTATGTCTGCATGCTCAGGCTAGAGAACGATATTAAAACAAAAATAGCACAACCTACAAACCCTTTTTCACTGATTTTCAATCAGTAATTTTCATGTGATTAGTTGATAAAATACTATGCTACTAATAACCACTTCCGATATTTAACTGTATTCCTGATAAGATGATCAGTTTTCTACCTAAGTATCTTCGAAAATTCCGAAATCCATATATGTTCACCTTTGCAAATTCAGCTGGTGGGACCTTATCACCGTTGCTAAGCCAACCATCTTGCAGTTTCTTGTATGCTTCATTGATCTTCCCTTGCTTCTCACACAAGATGTGCCTTGCTGGACAATCAAAAGAAAATAAAGAACAAGAATTGTGTAAAAGATATGAAATGGAATAAAGTAACAATGCTTCTACGAAAAGGGTAACAGCAAAAAGAGACCTTTAACGTAAGTGCAGGTGCCAAGGCCATCTCCCTTCCCAGCTTTCCCTTTACCCTTTGAAGCACTTTCATCGCTTCCACCTCCAGCTTGTTTGCCCTTTCCCTTTGCTTCCTTTGATTTTGAGTCCTTCCCCATCACTCAAACCTAATTATAAAAGTAAAAATTAGTGTAATTATTTGAGGGATCATGAACCACAAATAAAAAATCATAAGACTGAAAAAGCATTCAGCGCCAAGGAAGAAGTGACTTTCTTTAGTTCTCACTATGTTACTCCAACTCTTCATTTTCCTGAAGTAATTGTGTTAAACACACACATTCAACACTTACTAGGAAATGAGTAGTACCAATGTCCAACACTTACACCTGAGTCCAAGCAAAATAAATTTCTTGTGTTTGCTTCTTGATTATTTTTCTACTCGCCATTTTTGGACAAAAGGATTTTCTGTACTAAATTTGGCTTGTTTCTCTAGCAATTTTTAATATTACAAACAATCCCAATACAAAAGCTTTTAAAAGTTACAAGGGACTATAATTCTATCTTCCTCTTTTGTAAAACTGTTGGTAATAAATTAAATAAATTATATAAACAATTCCATTGAATAAGAAGATCAATTTTTTGGCGAAGACGTGGAAGATCAATTTTTTGGCGAAGACGTGGAAATATTAATTCCACGAAATCAAATTGGCTAGGGTCTTCATAGATCTAACCATGTACAGTAATGTTATTTTTAATACTTAATGGCATTGATATATAATAAATATACAGAAGTACGAGCTTGGAAAAACTTTTGAATTGAAAAAAAATAACTTTAGGGTGAGTGATAGTAACCCATATGAGAACGGTTCGACACACACATGATCATTTATTCTAAAAGTTTTTAGATATATTGATCCTTCCGTGATATCCATGTTCGAATATAAGTCAAATACACATATCGAACCAAAAGAAAATGAGTTCAAAAAACATGGTCCCGGAGAGGGAGATTCAGAGAAAAGGAAAATTGTCTCCTATAATTTTTCCCAAACAATAAGTTCCTATACCTTCACCCACTGTTTTCAGAACCAGCCTGGACTGGCTGATCAAACCGGGAATTGGTCCAGGTACCGGTATGGAATAAAGGGTTGGATGGGTTGATCACAAACCAGTAAAAGCCAGTTGAACCAGTTTTCTCTTTTTCTTAAATTTTATGTTTTTCCTATTAATTTATTCAATCGAACCGGACAAACCAGTTGGACGGGAACCGGTGATCTGACCAGTTCGACCACCGGTCCAGTTCTAAAAACCTTGTCTACACCTATAATATTACTTCTTTTGTCCATCGGGAAAAAACCATATGATTATATACACTTCATTTCCAGCAAAACACATCCAATATAAGTCATCCTAGTTATTGCAGTTAACTTCCTAATTCACTCTTACGAAACCTACCCAATAATTCCAATTTCATCAAAAATTTATTTACTTTTACCCTAACTCACAAACCTAATTCAATTCATCACAAGAGCAATCATATTAATATCAAAATTAAACAGTATGCAAACATTTTTGTCAAAGTAAATACTATCAACACAAAAAACCCGCAAATTACCCAAAAAAATCTGAAGACAAAGAAAAAGGAGAGAAATTAACAAAGGCGAAAGTTTTTATTGAAGAAGAATGAATTAAAAATAAGAAGAAACTGAAAAGAGATAAAAGAGAGGGATGTGGGTGTTGGATATATATTACCTTGTGTGGACTTTGAACACTATCAAAGAATCTAAGAGCACAAAAACACAAGATGATGCTTCAGATTAGTGTCTGCGCACTCAGGCTTTCATAAAGCCAGAAGGTATATGAGTTCTTTTGAGGAATTTGAGGTTGGGCCATTGGTTTTCTACGTAAATGACGTTATTACCCTAGTCAAATTTGGGCCTATGCCCAATAGGGAATTGGAAGTTCGGTTCAATTCCTTACCATTCCCACCAGTATTCGGTGTACAGAGTCTGTTTTATATGCGTGCACATGATATAACTTGTAGATTAAAATTCGTAATCATTATTCGCAAATTTTTTTTATAGAGGTTAACTTATTAAATGAAACTCATTTGATCCATTTGAACTAGCGCGATTTGTAGAAGATAAGAAGAAGTCTATCTACTTGAAGTTTCGGTGGCTAAGTGAAACATTTCAATAATTAATATATATTAAGAGATAAAAATGTATAGAGTTAATGTAACTCAATCTGTATGTTGGATTTGGAGGAGTTAAATTATAAATAGAAGCATTCCCCCTCATTTGTAATCACTCATAGTAATTGAATATGATTAAGAACATTTACTCAAACACTTTATGTGCGTTGCTTTCTTGTGGTATATTTATGTTCTTTTGTCGCTCTTTTGTCTTTGAGTTTCTTTTACTTTATTTTCGGTGCCTTAGGATAATTTTTGTTGAAAAATCTCATTTTTCGAGGGTTAGGTTGATTTAGATGAATTTGAACTTAAGAAATTGTCTAAGGTCACACATATTGCAAGGCTATAGTTTTAGCCTTGTGATTGTGGTCTGACCTATTGACAAATCTACAAGTCACAATGTAAAAAAGTAAGCACGGCGGACTCTTGCGAACTAGATGTACCAATGAGCAAAACAATTTAAATTAGGCAACGATTGAACCCAAGAAAAATATTCTGAGGGGCGAAACTACTCGATATAGAGACTAGTTAGGATAAAGATGTATAGAGTTTAAGTCTATTAAGACTCTCATTTTGTAGATAGGTGCAAATCTTAATTGTCGATGTAACTTAATTTATACCATTGAATTTGGGAGAGCTCAACTATAAATAAAGGTGTTTCCTCTCATTTGTAATCATTCATTTATAATCCATCGTAGTAATTAAATACTATTGAGAGTATTTACTTAAACATATTGTGTGCATTGCTTTCTTGTAACATTTTTCTGTTCTTTTGTTGCTATTTTGTGAAAGTTAAGTTGACTTAGGCAAATTTGAACCCAAGAATCGTCTAACGCTATACGAATTGTGAGATTAAAGTCCTATGACACATGCTTCAATGGATAAATTAGTTAATGTTTGAATATGTATGTATTTTTAAAAAAAATAAAATTTAGTCATTATATTTTAATTTTGAGATATTGAGTTTTTACATATTTTTTATTATTTAAATTTTTGATTCCTTGTCTAATTTTGTAATTATAAAAAATATAGAATATCATTTTTAGCCCTCAATGTTTACAAATTTTTGTCAATTTGATCATTATTTTTTAAAATTACATAAATAAGTTTAAAAAAATAAAATTATTATATTTTCAATAAAATATCCTAAAATTTTAAAAACTATATATTTTTAAAAAATATTTAAAAATTTCAAAATATTATAAAAAATTCAAAAAATTATGTTCTTTACTTCTTGAATAGAAATAAATTTTTTTTCTAAAGTTTGAGCTATTCGTTGATTTAGTATTGAATCAATTTTAATATAATTTTCAAATTAAATTTGAGACTATAAAGTGAACTATACAAGACATAATTCTATAACAAGAACAATGTAGTAAAATTTACTTTTAAATAATATTACATTTCGTCAACTAAACATTTAAGTATTACATTTCAACCAAATGAATCAAATAAGATAATATTATATTTCACCCATAATATTACATTTTCTTAATCTTATCCTACATTCAACTTTTTTATTTAAAAATTTAAAAATTTAATTGTTTAATGTTAGTTTTACCATCAAAAGCGGTTTAGACAATCAATGCCAACCGGGCTAACATTGTGTCGATTTAAGGGTGAGAATAAGCTCGATATTTGTAATTTGTAAAATTGAGTTCAAAAATCTTCTTTAAAATTCAAATCCGTTTATTAATTACATTAATTTAGATACTATTATCTGAATTTAAATGAATTATTTGTTGAATATTTAAATTATGATATACTCAAGTAAAAAAAAATATTTAAAAATAAAATAGATAATAAATTCAAAAATCAAAATCAAAATCAAATCCATTATCTTGAAATAAAGCAATTTCATATCCATTAACCAAGTTTGTATGTTGTATCTAAAAAATAAAAGAGAAATCAATTACAAAGATATTAAAATTAATATATTTGCATATATTGGATTAATATTTTTTTGAGTTTGAGCTTAATAATTAGTTTGCAAGTTGAAAATTTTTAATCAAGTTAATCTTTAATATTTTATTGAAAATCTTAAAATGTTAGAACAATTGCAAGTTAAAAAATTAATTTAAATAAAAAAATCTAAATCTCAAAGTAGAATTAATTATCAAATTTAATAATTAAGTTGATTAAAAAAATTTAGATCCAAATATAAAAATAATTGTAAAATTCAAGCGTAATTTAACCGGCAAATATTTTAATTTTCTTGCAAGTTTCTGGTAGAAGGGTAGAAGCGTAATTTGAGTATGGGTCAGAAATGAATAAAGAAGGCTGGACACTTGTTCCCGACGTAACAGCACTTTGGGACACCCCCAAACAAACACTACCTCCCACAATCATTCCCTATTCCAACGTCCACATCTCCTCTCAATCCCAGCCGTCAAATTTCCACTGTCGGTTGCAATCTCAAAATTAGAATCCTTTACCAATTAAGATCATCCTACTAAAAACCCATTACACTAAATTCGATTACACCAGATTAGATACCGTTGCTTTGATTCATAATTTCCAAATTCATTTAGAATTTATTACAAGCACAAAACAAAGATCACAGAGCAACAAAAGCAAAGAAAAAGGAAAAATCTCAGTTAGTACATTTTTAAATTCAAATAAATAAATATTCTTCTTGATTTGCTTACAAGCCTACTCTCTCAGTCTCTCTCTTGTAGCTGCTTTCTTGTGGTACGTTTTGCTTTCTATTTTTTCTCCATTTTCAATATAAGTTAGTGTTTCTTTCTCTAAACTTTTTTAAAAAATTCATGCTTCGGTCTTCCTTTTTGGTGGTTTTGGAAACAGGATTGCTAGATTTGAGCTGCGAAAGTTTTGGATTTACAGGGTAACTATCAGATCTAGTTTAAATTTGTTAAATGTGAAATGCTTTCTTTTGTTTATTTTCCTTTTTGGCGCCATGCCTGTTACCTGTTGATTTCAATTTTCAGCAGATCAAGAAGTTTAGGGTTAATTACTTTAATTTCTTTAAGTTTTTGAAAATTGGTTTTGAATTCGTTGGGATTCTTCTTAGCTGATTCGGGTAATTCGCTTTGCTGAGTTTTTTTTCCTTCTTTTTTTGGGTGGGTGGGGTTGTAATTGTTTCTAAAATTTCTGTTTTACTTTTATGTTTCGCTTTTGTAATGATAATCATTTAATTTAGTATGAGATAAATCTCAAAAACTACACATCAATTTTGATCCAATCTGCAATTTGATACTTCAACTTTGATTTGGTGCAATTATAACTTTGATTGTGGTTCAAAGGTATAAAACTTTAATTTTGGTTCTACTCAGTGGGGATCTTGGCATTAAGTTTTGGGGGCCTAACTAAAATTTTAAAAACTTCGAGGGTTTTAGTGAGGATTTTCATAAATTTTGGTAGTTCTAATTAGAACTTTCAATATTTTTAGAGGTTTTATGAAAACTAAAATTTTTTTGAAGAGTCTAATTGAAATTTTAAAAAATTTCAAAGGTTTAATAACAATTTTAAAAAATTTTGGGGGGAGCCAAGGCCCCCTAGGCCCTAATAAGGATCCGCCTCTGGTTCAATTGTTTAAAGGAATGGCGCTAGATTGATGATTGTGTTAGTAATTTGCAAAAATTGAATTAAACTAATATTTTAGATATAAAATTGCATAAAATCAAAGCTCATTATACATTGAATCAAAGTTCATGTGTTTTGAGATTTATCTCATTTAGTATTAATGTATGCTCAAGCTATTACGACATAGAATGATGCTGAAGTCGATTACAGGTATTTGCAGTTTCGCGTGATCTTCATGTAATGGGAAAATCTCCCGGAAAATGGATTAAGACTGTGCTTTTTGGAAAGAAATCATCCAAATCTAGTTATCCTAAAGGAAGGGAGGTAATATTTTACTGCTAATTACTACTAAACAGCAAATATCATGTTATTTATATTTGCAAGCAGTGGTAAATTCTTGTTTGCAATGCTGTTAATTAGAGTTTCCTATAAGCTAGATGGGGGACAGATCCATAGTCGGGGCTGTTGCCACCATTGAGATCCTAATAGCCCTAGGAGAGTTGGAGTATATTTAATAAATAGCTAGATTTTACGTATACCCCACTGAAATTGAAAAGAAAAATGATATGCATATTACATGTTTATAAATGTTTATTGATTTGCTTTGCAAAATAATAAGGTCTAATTAGAAATCCTATTACACGTATATGTATGTGGAAACCATGAAATTAGAACACAAATTACAATAAATAGTGAAAGGTATAATTTGGAACTAACTAAATTGATACAATTGTTTATCATGGATACAATTGTTAATAAATAACAAATATATAACAACTTCATATAACAAATATACTTATTAAAGTTTCATATAAAAACTAAAAATTGCTTTAGTGTTCTTGGTTCAAATTTCAATATGAACAAATTTTTATTTTTTATAAAAAATCAAAAACACCAATAAAATCACTTAACTTACTTTGCATATAAAAGAGTTTTTTTTTTGATAAATCCTTAACTGAGTTGGTGGCCGGTTGATGGGTGACACCAATTCAATAAAGGTCTTTATAAATAGTATAGATAAATAATTGATGGAGGTAATAAAATATGCCTGATACAATTAAAATGTAAATATTATATTAAAATAAAGCTTTTGTTTAATGATAAAGTTAATATTTTATTAACCTAAATAACATAGGTTCAAATAAAACTTCATGCAAAATTTTTATTAGGTTTTTTTTTTAAAGAAATAAAAAGATTAAAATACTCTCAAATACTATAACTTTTTTTAATTATGGAAGTGAGTTTCCGTAATTTTATTGACTGAGTTGGTGTCTGGTTGACTCTTGGCACCAATTCAGTGAGGGACATAAATAATAGAATAGATATAAAATTGATGGAGATAATAAATTGTGCATATTAAAATAGAAAGTGTATAAAATATATTAAAATGAGCTTTGGTTGAGTGATAAATTTAGTATTTTTGTTAATTCAATTGGATTTGGTTCAAATCTCACTATATACATATTTTATTGGTTTTTGTTAAAATGAAAAGACTAAAATACCCTCGAATAATGTAATTTTTTTTAATTATATAAGGGTATTTCCATAATTTCTCTAACTGAGTTAAGAGTGACACCAACTCAATAAAACACAAATAGTATAGATTTGTAAATAAATAGTTTTATAATAATTTTATTTTGAAAGACCGTAAAGAATTTAGAAAATAACCAAGTAAAAAATCTGAGATTTAGTTTTAAACGGTGGGGTGGGGCAAACTAATACAAATTAGAAGATACATTATAAATTAATTCCCTTAAAAAAATATATAAATTAATTCACTGCAAACAAAAAAAAAAAAAGTTTTGTTTCTACGTAAAATAACAAATTAAAAACTTGTTAACAAAAAAGGAGATAAAAAGATACTAATGGTTTGGTATCTTATTCCCATCCATCAATCAGAATATAATAACTATGCTCTATGTTTTTTCGTTGGACTGTTTTTTGCAGAAGGTTGCCAATGACAGCCAGGCATTGGTTGCAGCCAGGGCATCAGAAAGTGATTTGGCTGTGGCTCCTCCCTTCTCTTCACAGCTCAATCCTCATACTACTGAGAGAGATGAAAGGAGATTAGAATTGGAGAACAAGGAAACTGCAAATATCTCACATGATGATGAGACATCACTGCCAATGAGTCAAGACATAGATTCTCAGAAGTTCACTCTTCAGGATTCACCTTCTAATCCTGAAAGGATAAAGCAAGAACAATCGGCGACCCTGGTGCAGGCTGCTTTTAGGGGTTACCTGGTATTGTTATCCTATTCTTTGTGGATTTTTAGCATCAATTTTAAGAGTTTACATAAACAAGGAATAACCTTTAGCAGATATCATAGCCAAACTGACATCAGCTCTTTATGTGAAGGCTCGCCGAGCGTTCTGGGCACTCAAAGGGATTATAAGGCTGCAAGCACTTATTCGTGGCCACTTGGTTAGGAGACAAGCTATTTCTACTTTGTGCTGTATGATGGGAATTGTCAAGTTACAAGCTCACGTTCGTGGACAAATGGTCAGACATTCTGATTGTGTCCACGAATTGCAGAAAAAATGCAATCAAATAAACCTTCTGGTAAATATGTTCGAGAGCTCTTATCATCTGGGAACTTCTTTTAACAAATGCAGTCATCTTGGTTGCTAATCTTTTAAATTTAATTTACGATTGCTATTCTTGTCTTTCACATTTATTAGTTATACCTTATACCATATCCGTTTACTTGGAATCTTCTACTTCCAATAATCACTATATGCGTGGTATGGTATATGTGAATTTTCAAGTGTAGATTGTTATTTCCACTTTTTTCACTCACTCTTTGTGCATTGAATTTGTATATACATTCCAAAAATAAGTAGGCTAGCTTCTTTTAATATTTTAATCTTTTTATGGTTCTTTGGCAGGAGAGCAAGCTTGTAGTTTCTCTTGGATTTAATATGCCCTCACACATTGGAAAGTTGTCAGCACATGCTTTTGTTCGTAAGGTATCTAAGTATTTCTAATATATGAACCGGAAATAAATAAAATTATTAATACATGCATTCATATTGTCATGTTTTCTAATATTAATTTTGGGGTCAATGTGGTTTTGCTACTTGAATCAAATTGATTGATGGAAATACATAAAACTACTATTTTGTTCCTGTTCAGCAAGCTTCAACATGCTAAATTGCCTTCTTGCTCAGACAGTTTTCCATTGCATTAATTTTAGGTAGGCACAAAAGTACTGCCTACCTTCCATAGTACCTTTAGGAAATTGGAATCTGTGCACCCAGAAATATTGTTCATCGGAGACATTTGGCAGTATGCATGCATCTACTTTATTCAAACGTAAATCTATCATCTTTTTCTTTTCCTTTGTTTCTCCATGGCACCTACAAATGTGGGTTTTAAGAAGGGTTTGGCAAGTTGACCAATAGTTAGCTACCACCTATCGCTAGACTTGATTTCTTAAATTGGAATATCATTTGAGTTGTCCCTGTCCTTTCACCTTCTTTTTCCCTATTAATTTGGGCATGTGACTTCTGTTTGTTTCTTTAGCTCATTGCTTCATCACCAACCGTAATGCCTTTGCACCTCCGTTATGATGTTGGGGAACCAAATTCTGTCTGGATCTGGTTAGAGCGTTGGTCAGCATCCTGCTTCTGGAAACCAGTTCCTCAACCAAAGAAAACCTCCAACACTAAATTCCAGAAGAAGCAGGTTAATGGTCAAACTGTTGAAATGGATACAGGTCGAGCAAAACGTAGTGTCCGCAGGATTCCTCCCACAAATATGGATAGTACGTCTGTTCAAGCAACCTCTGAGTTTGATAAACCCAAGTGTAACCCGAGGAAAATTTCCGGCCACCCAGCTGAGCCAGTGCAGGAAAACCCACAAAATGAGCTTGAAAAGGTTAAACGCAATTTGAGAAAGGTTCATAATCCTGTAGTAGTACATTCATTGCAGTCAGAGTTTGAATTTGAAAAGCTAAAGAGTTTGGAAAAGGTCACAAGTACTCCGGACCTTGATATTGTAGAAGAGAGCCTGAAAAGGTCAGCTGAGAAGACTAGCAAAGAGGCGGCCATGACAGCTAATAATTCAGCTGATAAAATGAAGAAAGAGACGGCACTGACAGTAAATAGCTCAGTTGAGAAGAGGAAGAAAGAAATGGCAATGGCAGTAAATAGCTCAACTGAGAAGATGAGTCGAGAGATGACAACTGTAAATATCTCAGCTGAGGGGCTGAACAAGGACATGGCTGTGACAGTGAATGGGTCATCGGAGATCATAAAGAAACAGGTTACCACAGCAGCTTCAGAATCACCCGAGATTGAAACTATGCCATGGCCATTGGGGATGAATGAGACAGCGGATTCATTGCATGCTGATTGTGCTGCCGTTGACTCAAAGGCTTCGATAGATATAAATATTAAAGATGAGAATTCTCCCATAACAAATGTGGAGTTAAAGAGGAAGGACAGATCCATGAATAATGAGCCGCAGCTCCAGAAGTCCGGCAAGAAAGCTTCTAATCCTGCAAAACAAGTTGGCACAGAAAATGGACATCAGAACAGTCCTGTACTGCCAAGCTACATGGCAGCTACTGAATCTGCCAAGGCTAAGCTGAGACTACAAGGCTCTCCTCGCTCTGGCCAGGATGGAGATGAAAAGAGTAACCTCACTCGTCGCCAGTCTTTGCCATCCCCAGCCAATAGTAAACTCAGCTCACATTCACCAAGGACACAGAGACTGGTTCATTCAGGGAAAGTGGAGAACAAAAGAGACAGATCCGCTTTATCATCCCGAGATGGAAATGGTATAAACTGCTAATTATTGGTTAGAACTTATCAGTTCTACTCATAAGTTGTCTGAAATTTCACAGGTCTCAATCACTCAGTTCATAGTAAAAGTACTATGGAGGCCCTTCTACTAGGAGCCAATCGCATTGTCACCTCCACTCAAAAATGGGTAAATTAGTCTTTATATATTAAACCAAAGAGTAAACTGGTGTTTTTGATAAAAATTTTATCCATTTTGACTGTTAAAAATTGGTCCCTTTACGTCAGCATAAGGGACGTGTAATTCTCTAGTTATTTCATTAGCTAGTTCAGTTTTTAATAGTAGAAATGGATTGAATTTTTAACAGAAAGAAAGAATTTGCTCTTTAATTTAACATATTAGGATTAATTTATCTAATTTTTAAATATATAATTCTTAGTACAAGAGTCTCCATAATAATTTTACCTTTATACTTTAGCAAGGCCAGATATTACAATTTTTATTTTCCCAATGACATCTTTTTTATGTTGGATTTTGCAGCGAAAGCAACGCAAGTGGAGTGGAGGAGTTGATCTTGTGTTGCGTTAAGGGGTTGAAGATTCATATGCTTTGCGGGTATTTATATATATATATATATATATTCTTTGATGTAGGATAAAAGAAGTATGCTATGAAACTGAAACAGGGTATTATACCCGAAGGTGTGTGTTGCTGGCCGATTGCCTCTAAAGTTTTCTTTTTCTGGGTGTTTGTGTATAGAAATAGAATACGGTTTGAACTTTCAGCTATTAAAATTTGGGTAAAGTACCTAAGTTGTCTGTATCTGTTTTTGTGGGTTTGTTTTTACAAAACTCTAATATTCAATCAAACAAAATCAAATCAAGATTTTGTTTTTATTGAAATCTTCTAATGCGATTTGTTGTTATTTACGAGAATATATTATTAACTTTGTTGATAAGCTTTACAATAATTTATTTGTCTATCTATATTAGCTCAATTGTTAGCCACTTGGTACGATCAAATTTGCATCACTTCTTAATTCTAATTTCATTTGCCTGGAATATCTGAAAGAAATCTTTTTTATCAAATATATTACGAAATTAAAATTTACAAATAACAGCCCAATGTTCTTTAAACTTGTTGAGAATTGAGAATCCTAGAAAATTTAGATGCTTATATTATAAATTTTAGTCTTCTCTTTTCATATAAAGTAAATCAAATTTAGTAAAATAAATCATTGAGAAATCATTAAATTTGATCATGGATTGGGTCCATACAAAATTTTAGGCCCAAATCCCGATTGAAAAATGAGCTTAAAATTTTATCTTAGTTCGACTCAAATTAAAAATGTTAAACCTGAGTTTATATATGTGGACATCTATATATGTACCCATCTATAAAGGTCAAGCTTGCGGAGCACAGAGCATCCATGTGGATGGTAAGGATGTAGTTGGCATATTTTTTTCCTTGAAAATTTTAAAATTTTATAACCCTTTTATATGGAGGAATATCGGATAAAAATGCATCAAAGAGCATGTGGATCCAATTTGCTCCTATTGTGAGAATGAACATGAACAAACGCAACACACCCAAAGATTCGGGGAATAAGATTGTTTGAAGCAAAGAAGTGCGGGAAAATTTTGTAAGAATATCAATTGGACTTTTGAACCTAAGAACACGTGTCGGGAGCCTGTCAATAAGATGGATAGTGGTTAATACAGCTTCACCCCAGTATTGTTTGGGAACATACTTGTGAAACATCAATGCTCTAGTCATCTCTAGGAGATGACCATTCTTTCGCTCTGCCATTCCGTTTTGTTGTGGGGTGGTAACATATGAGGATTCATGAATAATCCCTGTTTTTTGAAAGAATGGAGAAATGATTTGATTGAAATAATCCTTTGCATTGTTCGATTGAGATCTCTTAATTAGGGAAAACAATGGTAACATCAGATTTATTTTTCAAGAGGGAAAGTCTTTTCACTCGAGTACAATCATCAATAAATGAAACAAACCACCTAACACTAGGAATATTTGAAATGGTAGAAGGCCCCCAAATATCACTATGAATAAGAGAAAAAGGAACAAAAGTTTTTTTTATTGCTTATTGGAAAGGAAACATGTTTGTACTTGGCAAGCTCACAATCATTACAATGAAAGGCTTCAGAAGTAAGACCTTTAAATGAAGAAGAAAACATCAACATGATTACTCTAAAAGATGGATAACCTAAACGACAATGATGAAGCCAAATTTTATTTTGGTTTGACATGACAGACTCGGAAAAAAAATGATGTAGATATGAGATTTTCAACACATGTTATACTGTTTTGTGTTTCCTGGAAGTATAGACGGTCTATCTAGCACTTCCAATCATCTTCTTCGTACCCAGTGTCTAAAAGACGCAATGTGAAGGGAAAAATGTTACATTGCAATTTGAATCCGTGGTTAATTTTTGAATGAAAATAAGGCTTGCAAATAGCTTTGGAACATGGAGGACATTTCTTAGTGTAAGATTCTTGTTTATGTAAATATCCCCTTGGCCAGCTATGATGGTGATGGATTCGTCGACTATTATGATATTTTTATGGCTACAATTCGGAGTATAAGAGATAAAATGTTTGGAGGAACAAGTCATATAGTCAGTGGCTTTGGAATCAATCACCCACATAGAAGGAGAATTTTTTTTTGAGACATTAGTACAAGAGGAAGAAGAAATGCTTGAAAACATCAATGAACAAGTACCTGTCGAGGTTGCCTTCTCAAACGATCCCAAAAAGGTTTTTAACTTTTTAATTTCTTCGATGTTAAATTCAGGAGCAGATTTCTTAAAATCTTCTTCACTAGTTGACAAAGTACTCACCATATGTGCCCCGACTTCAATCATTCACACTTCGATTGGGTTTTTCATTGGGCTTGCCATGAAGTTTCCAGCATCTCTTTTTGGTGTGACGATGCTTCTTACAATATGTGCAGAATAGAGAATTTCGATTGAATGGTTTGGTTGAGTCCCCTCGAGTAACTAATGAAGGAGTGTCCGTCTCTTTCAATTCTGTGGCTTTGGTAACAAGTGTAGAACCATCTCCCCCTTAAAGTTCAATTATAACATTTCGACGTCCCTTTTCAGCACGTATAATAGAGATTGCCTCATTCAGAGATGGTAGGTCCAAATTTTCCAAAATCTGCACTCTTATAGTATCAAATTCAACATTTAATCCTGCAAGAAAATCATAAATACGATTTTTCTCCACAAATCGCCTTAGAATTAATGCATCTTCATTGTAGCGCATTTGGATGCATTGATGATGGTCCATCTTTTGCCACAAGCCTTGTAAGAGACTCGATTATTCAATGACAGTCCATGTCCCTTGTTTAGTTGTTGAAATTTTCATCTTAATTTCGTAGATTTTTGTAGCATCATTAACCTTGGAATATGTTTGTTGAATAGCTTCCCAAATATCCTTGGTAGTTCTGAGAAACATGCATGTATCATTAATTTCTGGCAGCATCGAGTTCCATAACCATGACATCACTATGGAGTCTTGTTTATCCCATGCGCAAATTTGGGATCGTCTTGCAAAGGACTTGTGCCCATTAAATGGCTTAATGTTTCTCTGCCCTTTAGAAAAGTGCAGACCATTTGTGACCACTTCAAATAATTCTTCCCATTCAATTGATATACGGCTTGAATGTTCTACAAATCTTTGGTTGTAACAGTGACAATATTCTCGAATGTAGGGGCACTCGTGAAAGGACTGGTGATTCCAACAGAACTTTTGGGTGATTTCGACATGATTGATTGAATGGAGAAATAGATACAAGCAAGGCAATTATGAGAGAGAATGGAACAACAATTGAGAGGAACAGAGAAGATGGAGCTCGGTTGGGTATGACCAGAGAAAAGAACAGAAAAAATTCAGAGTTTATTGATAATACTCTAGAACGTCATATTTTTACGTGCTAATTGCATATTTATTTTGAGTACGATTCTACTAATTTAGGCTATTTATGGTCTTTTATCTTTTATGGACTAAAATGAAGGCAAAAGTAAATTTAAGGGCAAAAAGTGTAAATTTGAAGATATATGGGCCAACATGCAAAGAAAGAGGAAAGTGGTGCCAAAAATGCAAACATAGAAGACCCAAGGACTAAAATACAAAAGAAGAGATTTTATAGCTCAAGACTCTATTTTAATTTTAATTATATTAGGATAATTATTAAGGATTTTTATTTAGATTTAATTTTAGGATTTATTTTCATTTATCTTTATTTATCTTTATTTATCTTTAACTATTTGTATTTATCTTTTAGAATTTAAATAGGAATAGACTAGGTTTTCTAGTACTATAAATAGGGGATGGAGTGGCACATATTGGACATCTCTTTTTTCTGTAAACACTCCCTCTCCCCAAAACTCTTTCTTTTGTTTTCTCCATATTTTCTTCAATAAAAATCCCATTTCTATTATATTTATTTTTTCCCAAAAATTATGAGCCAATAAACCAATCTAGCCGAAGGTTGTCAAAATTCCCCAAAAAGGTTCATGAGGCTTAGAATCCGCGCTTAGCCTTCTCAACACGATATTTATCGCTTCTTCGCATTACGGGATGGACGGAAGCGTCAACTTGTGCAAGGAACGGCCGCTTTGTATGTTTTGGGAAGGTTGCATAGTCGGTTCGTTGGCTTTCTACGTCAGAGGTTGGCGAATCCAAGAGACAAAACGACGTGGTATTCGCTGTTGGGAAGAGGTGATCTAGCAGAAGATAGTCCCACAAAAGCGATTATTGGCTAGAGTCAGGCTCCGCCAAATCTTAAGTCCAAATCCTTGGAGCTGGTGGTCGTAGGCGTCCTCTTCCACTATAACTGGCTTATCCTACTCGAGAAGGGTTACTTAAAAGCAAAGGACTGAACCCAAGGTGGATCGAGGCAACCGGAGGATGGAATCTCGCCACATAAGAAACTTTCTCTTACCCAAACTTTGTTTATTCTTATATTCTTCATTTTAATTTTTGCAATTTATTTAATTTCGCAATTTCAATTCACTTTAAATTCTGTTTTTATTTTTCCAGATCGAAATTCTTAATTCTGTTTTCAAGAAACGAGCATTCGTACAATCTGGTCCTTGAGGATTCGACCCTACTTCTTCTTTACTGTTATTTTTACTATTTTATAGGGAATATGATATTTTTGGTTCTTTCAACGACACATCATTTATCAAGAAAGAGCCAATAGCTCTGATATCATGACAAAAATCATAAGAGAAGAATGAAATTTATCATCACTTCGGATAAGCTGCATTAAGGATCACAAAATTTAAGGAACTTGCTATTTTAATAGAAGAGCCAATTTATAGTTTATTTTAATAATTTGGTTGAATATAATAAAAATGTTAATCAAATTTAAGGAACTTGCTATTTTGGGAAAGTACTAGCTGCATTAAGGATTTTGGAGCTTTTTTATAGTAGAAATGATAAGGTATTAGGAAATCATTATCATTTGGGCGGTCAGAAATTATAGGAAATGTGGGGTTTCTGAAAATGTTGGAAGAGCCCATGTTATACTAAATAGTTCACAAAATTTTTGCATCCAAAGCATAACTTAAAAAAAATTTGAGGTAAACAAATATTTATAAAATTTGAGTTACAACCAATACAATGTCTTGAATTTAAAGGAGTTCCTTTTATTTTCTTCTTCCATGAAGCTTCAATCGAAGGATTATCAAAGCCGTGATATTGGATGGATGTAGTCCGCTTTAAAAGTCGTGAGGACTTGATCTTAAAGAACAAGTTTGATTTCTTTTGTGTTGAGCTAATCAGTTTGGGGAGAACTTTGACATGAAGGTATTCAATGGATGGTTCTGGTTCAAGGACATTCTAGACTTGATATTGAAGAGGGCTTAACATCATATTTTGTTGATTGAACAAGACCAAAAAGTAACTTTTGAGAATTCTTAGGAACTATAGTAGAGTTTTTCATAAATTTTTTCTAGTGCTTGTTCCTTTCCAAATTTCTTTCTATTTTGGATAGAGTTCAGTTTACAAAATCTTCTCCTCATATGATTTATAAGTGACCATTTTTCATAGTTTTAATGAGAGAGTTCTTGTAGAATATGTTCTCTTTAGATAAACGATCTACAAAGATCACCTCTTCTATTTAATCTCATGATTAATTTAAATGAATTAGGGATTGGATAATCATTGTTATTTACCTCTTGGTTCATTTAATTTGATTATAGATAATATAAACCTCAAATAATATAAACCTCAAATAACATGATCTCTTAATAAAAGGGTTCTAAAAGGTTTATTTTTTCATTTTTATCTTAATTAAATTAAATTAAATTAATTATATATAAATAATGATGACACATTACAAAATTTGATTGGTTCAAAATTTTCATCTTTTATAAATATCAATATTTTATCTTTAAATTAAGAATAATATATTTTTCTTATCAAATAATAAAATCAAAATAACCAAAATTAAAAAAGAAAGAAAAACTTATCCAATGCCCCAAGATTTTGACATGTCTAGATATACGCGAAATGTTGCTACTTATAGTTGTTGTTTGCTTAAATATGAAAATGGCTAATGGAAGTGCTTGACTATAATGACTATCATGGCTTGGTACTGCTAAAAACTATGCAAATAAAAACACAAAAAACCAAGGATTTGTTTACGCAATTCAATTTTGCTATGTTTGCGGAGCCTAGTTTAGTGAGTAATTCCATTATTTTTAATCCATAATACAATAAGTGAATCATGTTGGAAAAATTGTAATTTATGGGAGCTTTGAGGCAT
Source organism: Gossypium longicalyx (assembly GCA_025698465.1). NCBI lineage: Eukaryota > Viridiplantae > Streptophyta > Magnoliopsida > Malvales > Malvaceae > Gossypium > Gossypium longicalyx. The sequence goes on from CM047001.1 coordinate 74,286,601, forward strand.
ATTCTCAATAGGTAAAGGTGGACAGTTGAATCATAAAATTATGGTTTCATATTCTATTCCATGAGACCTTTACAACGGTATATCATATGCTCAAAATGGTTGAGTGATGAATGAGAAATTGATACTCAAAGTAAGCTACTTGGAAATATTTGTTGAGAAAAAGTAAAAGCCTAGATCCCACATTTATCTTATTTTATTTGATTCCAATCAATTTGATTTAATTTTAATCAAATTGATTTATTGGCTCCTTTAATGACAGATTTTGTGGAAATTTCCTAAATTCCACCATACTGAATGCCTATAAAAGGCTATGAATTCTGTAGAATTTTTTCCTACACTCATACTCTCTCACGTCGAATTTATTTTACTATCAAATTCTTCTTTTCCTCTCCATATTTTCCAACGTTCCGGTAATAGAAAAAGGAAATGTTTGTTCGTTGATCGCTGCAGAGGTGCTACTGCTTTGATCATTGTGTTGTTGTATCCTAGGAGACATTCGACCAACGTTTCTCCAAGTACTGTAGGAGCGGCTAAATTTGTATTAAGAAAACTATGTTAAACAGGCCTCAACGTTTAGTAAATCTCTATTCTTCTTTTCGATTTCAACTTTTTTGTTACGATTTTTATTGGTTCACATATTTGACCATTTAAATATAAATTATTCTATTTATATTTTATTATATATATAAATAATTGTTTATTTATATTTATAAATTTTGTTCGCTAATGTGTTTTGTCCAACAAATCACACTCTATCACTCCCCAAGTATAAAGATCCCACATTTGTACCTAAAAACTAGAACACTCACCTTCAATTCTCTCCCTGAGAACTTGAGTAGTAAACACTCAATGTTTACAAATCAATTTACACTTATTAAACAATTTCTCAATGAACAGATTCCAGTGCTCTTAATATTCTCTCATACATAACCTAGATAAGACTCAAAACATATATCAATTGCGGCTTGCTAACATTGAATCTAAGTTAATACAAAATAACTCCTTGAAAATAGCAATTACAACATAAACATTCAAAGCATAATTAATAGAAGATACGATCTTCAAGAATCAACAACACAATCTCGATCAAACCTCCACATTTCAATGGTTGAATTGATTCACTTGAACCAAATCCAATCTTCAATAGTTACAAATCAGTTTGCATAGATAGACCATAATATCTTCAAAATATCAACATATTTACTACTCCAAAAATTTTGCTTCATTAAATTGCTAACACAAATATGACAAGAAATCTGATTTGTAATACCCCGAAAATTTTTACAGTAAAATATTATCCGTAATATAGTAAAATAAGAAAATAAAGTGACAAAAAGGGTAATTTTGAGTTATGTCAATATTGAGAAGTATATTATGATATATTAATTCAAGAAAAGACTAAATTGTAAAAGTGAGAAAAGTTTTGTTGCACAAGAATAAATACTTAAAATTTGAGGAGTTAAAGTGTAAATATGAAAAAGTTAAAGGACCAATAGTGTAAATAGTGGAATGATCTAGAAACTAAGGAAAATGGATGGATTAAGACCAAATTGAATAGGTGAAGAACTATGAGGGACTAAATTACAATTTTACCAAATTAAATGATGACTCAAGGATGAAATTTTAAAAGATAATAAAGGGCAAAATGGTCAATTGGAAGAGAGAGAAATCTAGAAAGTAATGATGATATTGATGATATTTTATGATTATTTAATTAGATATATATTATTTTAATAAAATATTTTATTATTTTATTATTATTTCATTATTATTTTATTATTATTTATTTAGTATAAAAGGAAGGAAAGATAAAGAATTATCATCACCTTTCCTTTCCCATGCAAACCCACGTATAAGAAGAAGAAGAAAAGAAGTTTTCTTTTTTTACAATTTAGTTTTTCTACCAAAAATTCATTATTTTCACCTAAAAATTGAAAGAATTTCCATAGCCATCAAGAGAGAAAGATAGCAAGGAGATGATGAGGAGCAAGAATATCAAGTTGGATTCAAGAAATAGAAGCTGGAGGAGAGAGAAAAATCAAGTTAAAGATTGAAGTCAATAAGAAAAGGTAAGTACATCAAGATTTCAATATGTTTTTAAGTTTGTTATTATTGACAAAGCATGGAAATAATGTTATAGTAGAGTTTTCTTACATAAGGTCCTATGTTCTTGATATGTTAGTGAAGAGAAAATAAGAGAAAGTGATGAGAAATGGTGTAGAAAAAGAAAATAAGGGTGTTATAACATAGTAGTTAATATCTTATACCAAAACAGTTTTGGACAGCAGCAGTAGTCTGACTTTGAAAAATCATCAAAAATTTTAGAAATCGAATTATAGGATGAATAAAGTATGAAATTAAATCTTATTAAGTCTAGTTTCTTATGGAATAAATTATGTAAGCAATGGAATTGTAAATCATGAGATATAATCAATTTTGTGAGACAAGGTCAGAATGATTTCAGGTTTCCCTGTTTTGAGTTTTGAAAATCATAAAAAATTGGATAAAAATAATTATGGACTTAAATTTATATTTTTAGAGTCTTTAATGAGTCTATTTTCAAGAGAAATAAACGAGAACATCATTCAAATTCTGTACGAGGAGATAATTATTTTTTAGTGAAGGAGGGTCAGGACTGTCAGACAACAGAACATGAGTAAATTTAAAGAATAAACTGTACTTATTGAATAAACCAAAAATTCTAAAAATTTTATGGTAAGAATATATATGAGTCTAGTTTCATGAAAAATTAGCGGATCTTAATTTAAAGTTCTATAGCTCCAGATATAAATAATTTAGTGACTATGACACAGATGGACAGCTTGAATATTCATAAAAGTAAATAATGAAAATTATAGATAATATTACTTACAAGTGTGTTATATACATTAAGGATGTGGAATGGAGAGGAGGAGGAGGAAAATATGTATGAATATTCATCTAACATGGCTAATTTGCATGTTTTAGGCTCAAGGACTAAATTGTATAAAAGTAAAACTTTATGGGTAATTTTGTAAAAATGTCAGAAATGACCAAATTGCATGAAATAAACTATTTTATTATTTAAATTACAAAATTGAATGAAATTATTAATTTAGTTCAAGATTGGGGAAAAACATGTTTTTAGGGATTAAATTGAAAAGTGTTGAAATTATGGAAAATTCTGATATTTTATAGAATTCATGGGCTGTTATCAATATGTATGAGAATAATAGCTGGAAATAAGGATTAAATTGCAAGAATTTTATTTTCCTGACCCTAAGGATGAAATCGTCATTAGATAAAAGTTTAGGGGCAAAATGGTAATTTTGCCTAGAGCATTAATTAAATACATTAGAATATGAAATGAATGAAAATGATGATCAAATTTATTTATAAAGATCCGGACGACTCAAATAAGAGATTTGATCGTGGAAAAGAAAAGATATCGGATTAATAAAATTATAAACACAAACAAGTAATGAGGTAAGTTCATGTAACTTGAATTATATTCTTAAATGCTTGAAATGCATGTTTTTTATATGAATATGATTTGAACGTTCATTATATGAAATTTTATGAAACATTGACATATTTGATAAAAGAGGAAGAAATCCCGGTTGAATGAAAAGAAAATTCGATGGATCTCTGAAAAGGAATTGACGGTAAAAAGGATCAAGCCCGGACGGGTGATCCTATCCTGATATAGTCCTCCCGAAGAATATGTGGAAAATGGATTTAGCCCGGACGGGTAATCCGAATCGTGTCCAATTTAGCCTGGACTGGTAATTCGGATCAAGCTCATTAGAGTAATTGTCGTTGCGAGATTTAGCTTTGGACCGTAATCCCGACAATACTCTATGAGTTTATATTACTGAGATTTAGCTGACCGTAATCCCACCGTAAGGATGAGGTTCGCGAGTGTACTCTCGATATGAAATGTGTAAGACCATGGTTGAAAGATACCATGACAACTTGATATGAAATGTGTAAGACCATGGTTGAAAGATACCGTGGCAATGTGATATGAAATGAATAAGACCATGGTTGAAAGATACCATGGCAGCGTGACATGAAATGAATAAGACCATGGTTGAAAGATACCATGGCAACATGACAGAAAATGAGTAAGACCATAGTTGAAAGACACTATGGCATCATGTCAAAGATAAATAAGACCGTGGATGGGAGACGCGATGACATCTATTGAACAATTGATATTCAGGTAATATGTATCAGATGACGAATGGTTATATGAAATGGTTGTGTGAAATGTTTACAAGAACTGGTCATATGGAAATATATGTACAAAATAGTTGTATGAAATAATTATGAAGATAGATAAATGAAATAAGAATAAGTACATGGAATATAATTTATGTTAAGTTTGATATAAACTTTACCGGAATAAATATATATAAAATATATGGAAATGATGGAGCATAAAATATTGATAAAATGAAACGATTGATATATACTTATGAAGAAACGGTAAGAGAATGATATGTTTCATGACATGTACATATATGATTATCTTTGATATGTTGATACAAGGAAATTATGTAAGTAAAGACAATTATTAAACTCAAGTGTGACATGTCGAGAAAATAAGTATATCAATATTGAATTTATATGAAATATGTGCAAGTATACTAACAATGATGTTGTTTGACGCTTAGACAAGTGTCAAGCTATTGATTGAATGATAACATGTTTAATTATAAGAAGCATTGAAATGGTAAGTACTTAGATGAAAATAAAATTTAAGATTTTATGAAATTTTTTTATGATTTTGATTTAATTCAGTTGGTTTTAATGTATGTTTGGGGCTTGAGGTCCCAATAGAGAGACGTTATGATTATCTTTAAAATATGAATAATAAATGACTCAGAATTATCTGAAAATGTTCAGTAAACTTCGGTAATGCCTCGTACCTATTCCGATAATGAATACGGGTAAGGGGTGTTACATGATTGCCTCAGTGGCAATCTGTAGAGGACACTACCAAGTGCCACTTAACACATTTAGCTCACTTTGCCTCAATTGAAAAGAATATGAACGACCTTCATGACAATACCAAATTATACCATCTACTACATTTAAGCATCAAAGAGTAACCTAGGTAAGTCCACAACCTCCCTCCCTTTCATATTTTCTTTAGAATTTTTTATACTTTACTGGTAACTTATACAAAGTTTTGGTCTTTCAAGAATGTGTTCATGAACGGTACCATTTCCAACATTTGGCATTTTTCAAAGCATTATTGGTAGGAGAATGCATGTTCAAACCTGGAGATGATATTGTTGGGAGGGATAGTCATTAACTTGGAATATAAATCTTAAAATGAAAATAAAGAAAACCAAAAAAAGAGAGAGGATAAGATTAAAGGTTCAACCTCCATCTATATATAGTAAAAAAAACAATGTAAAAGTTATTACACAACTTTTATTAATGTTCAAGAAGATTTAAGCTGAAATATGAATACAACCTAAATTAGGGGTAAATTAAAAAAAAAAACCCTTTTTATCCGATATCCAAAATAATCCTATAATATGTCATGTCCATTTACCGGTACAAAATGCTTTTATATAAATGTAGATGAAGATAAAAATATTGGGGGTATATGTACAAAGCTTCCTAATTAATCTAATTATGTTGGGTGAAACATGAGTAATTAGAATGTTCTAAGATGGTGTAGGGAATTGATATTGCAATCTTCTGTGAATTAGAGCTCGAGTTTGCCTCCATAATCTTTGAGCCTCCAATTCGTCATTGGCTAAGGCTGAGCAATTGCACTCATTGCAATCTGCAAAGTATTTCCCACTTAACCCTTGTGCTTGTGGGCTCAATGCTACATAGCAGCTAGTTGATGCACCCTGCATTTGAAATTTTGTTTTGAAATATTAGCACTAATGCTTACCCCTACTCTATAGTTTAACATTATTCTAAAAATGCATAGAATTCACAATTATTTATGTATTAGAATCTGATCTAGGCAATTGTTCCTATATTGGAGTTTAGATTTTTTTTTTATTTAAGTTAGTTCTTGACCTTTATAATTGTTTTCATATTAGGGTTTAAATTTTTTTAAGGAAATATCATGGACAAAAAAATTTAGGCATTAATAGGAGAACAAGTGTCAAATTCAAGTCTGACTTAAACCAAAACCAAATTCAAACTCTAATGTGAGAACAATTACTAAATCTAAACATGTATTAACCCAAATCGAAATTGTGGATAAAGGCGAGATTTTGAGGATTACTATCATTCACAAAATTAAAATAAATTGATGTCAAACAAAAGAAACAGAGCTAAATTTTAAAGCTAGAACAAAATTATATAAACTACTTTTAACTTTCCTCAAGGTATTAAGAGTTTCCAAAAAAGGTGAAGAAAAATGGAGGGCAGATTTAAGAAATTGAGGGGAACCATTTTGTGACCCGTGGATCTAACAACTGAACAACTTTAAAAATGTGAGTTGAAGTGTGTTAAAATATTTTTTTTTTTAAATTTTGGGGTTAGATAATTTTATTATACACTCATTTTAATAATTAAACTTTAATAAATTTCATTTTGGCCACTCAATTTTTTAAAATTAATTTTTTTTCCAAAAAAAAAACTTGAGTTTATGAGAAATTGAATTATTTAGTTGCAAAGATAAAACTGGAGTTTTTACCTATAACTCAATTCCCTATAAAAATTCAATTTTCCTTGTAAAAAATTCAAGTTTTCTCCTATTTATTAAAAAAAACTAAAATTAAATCTAAAAAAGAAAAATAAAAGAAATTAAAAAAATAAAATGATTTTTCGAAGTAAAAACCCATGTTGTTCCTGTAAACACACAAGTTTTTATATATAAAACATATGTTTTTTCCTTTTACTGAAAAAAAAAATGAAAATTAATTTTTTAAAAATGAAAATATATAAAAGAAATTAAAAAGATAAACTGAATGATAAAAATGAAAACGTATTAAAGCTGAGGGGATTCAAATGAGTACAATAGTATTGCCTAACCCCAAATTAACGGTGAGGGACTAAAATGAAAATGGTTTGTAAGGGAGATGTACCCTTTTACAAATTCTAAAACTTAGGAAAGTTGCTGTGTTGTTTACTGAAATGATATTTGAGGGGCATTTGCGGTTTCTGTTAAACTAAACTGAGACATTCTCCTAAATTCTTAAAATTAAGTTTTGGATGATAAAGCAGGCAGGATGAAGAAGATGTAGACAAAAGGCAAAGGCATACCTGAGAGGTAGACTTGAGCAACTTTGAAGCAATAAAAAATAGGGAATCTGCATTCAGATTATACACAGTAATTGGTCAGCTGTTAAATTATATTCAATTGTTTTTAACATAGAAAAAGAAAAAAGAATTGCCTGTAATAAAGCCCTTGTGTGCTCTGATAATTCCAGTCTTTACAATTCCTGGATGCACTGCATTGATGGTTACTTTTGCATTTCTTGCCTGCAAAAATTTTAATGGTTGTTTGCAGATTAAAACAATAATATTTTTTATATATATGATAAATGTTAATGAAGAAGAGAAAGTTTCAGACCTTTAGCTGTCTGGCTACTTCTTTGGCATGCAATATGTTTGCTAGTTTGGATTGAGCATAAGCACGAGTAGCATTATAACTGCATCGTCATTACCAACAGATAAGCTGTTTTACTCTAATGTATAGCAGTCCATGTTAATTACTATTTGAGGCTTAAACTTTGTAACTATTCTTACGTACATTGGGGTTTTAACTTTTTTTTTTGTTCACATTAATTCTTGAATTTGGTAATTGTTTCCACATTGGAACTTGAATTATTTTTAATCCAAATTAGTCTCTGAACTTGACAATTGTTCTTTGTTGGGGCTTGAATTTTTTTTTGTCTAAGTTAATCCATGATATTTCCTTGAAAATTCTAAAGTTTAGGCAGGCCCTAACGTGAGAACAATTACAAAATTCAAGAACTAATTCAGATAAAAAAAAGTGCAAGCTCCAATATGGGAACAATTAACTAATTGAAGGACTAATTTGGGACAAAAGAAAGTTTAAACCCTAATATGTGAACAATTGGTTAGTTCACACTCCAGTATGGGAACAATTGCCAAACTAAGGGATTAACTTGAACAAAAGAAGTTTAGACCTTAATATGGGAACAATTGGCTAGTTTAGGCTTGAACAAAAAAAGTTCAAGTCTCAATGTAAGAGTAGTTGTCAAGTTCAGATCCCAATATAAAAATAATTACTTAATTTAAGTCCCAATATGTAAATAATTATCAAATTAAAGGATTAATTTAATTAAAAAAGAAGGTTAAACCCTAATATAAGAGTAGTTACAAAGTGGAGGTGATTTAACCTATTTTTCTATATATAGCATTATAGGGGTATGTATAAAAGAGAGATAAGTGTTGGTAAGGGGGAAATAAGGAGAGTGAAATAATTACTTCTTGGGGTTGAGCATTTGGGTGAAGCTGAAACAGTCCCTTTTGACCCAGCTGTGAATTACTGAAGACAGGTTTATGATTCTTCCTTGGATGCCTGTTTCCTCTGCTGTTTCTACCATCTTTTCTATTAACATTTCTGTCATTAAATAATGTCCTGCCAACACAACAAAAAATACATATATGATTTGATGGAACAGTCTTCTTTTGGGCTCTAAAAGCTGTTGTTCTAAACAACAAGATGGTTAAATTTTCTATTAGCCCCTGTACTATGCATAAGCTATAAATTTAAACCTATACCTTAATTTAGTCATTTTCAGTCCTTGTACTTTTAGAAGTTTAAAATTTTAATCCTGATCAAATGTTAGCTATTAAATTCATTGAGTTTAATTATGCTATTTTTAAAATTTGATGCAACAAATATATTATTACATGTGTAATGTCATATCAACTTGTAATTTTCACATAAGAAAAACCTGTCAATATATCAAACCACTGTCGTTTGCATAAAAGTTAAAGTTTAAAAATTCAAAAAATATAGCAACTAAAAATGGTCCAGTTGAAGAACATGAACTAAATCTATAACTTTACGGATAATATAAAACTAATAGCATAATTTAACTAAACAAATTTACTTATTACCGTTTGATCATGACTAAAATCGACCAATCCAAAAAATATAGAGACTAAAATTGACTAATTAAAAAAATATAAAAACTAAAATTAATTAAATTAAAACTAGGAATTACCTCTCATTCCATGCCATGCATGAACTTTAGATTATTATTATATTTTTTCAACTACAGCATTAATAAAATAATTTCTCACAATCGCAAATATTATTAAAAAAAAGAGCAATAATGGGAAATATTTATATAAAGTGCAATCACAACATTTGATACATTTTTTTATTAATAATATATAGTAGTGAGAAAGAAAAACATAAACTAGACAAAATGGACCAAATCAGATGAATTTGGGGGGTGAGGCTTGAAATTTTAGTTTTGAAGAATTGTGTTAGGTAGGTCCAAAGGAAAAAAAGTTGACTTTACTCTTGAGTAAATATTTATATATTTATAATTAAAGTTAAAATAAATTAATGTTTTATTATTAAAATTTTTAATTTAAATCAAATCGGATTAAATATAATCTAGTTTTTTTTTCTCAAATTTATTCGGATCCAATCTGGTTGATACATTAAATTTATTTTATTATTTAAAAATAATAAAATATTTAATACTAATATTATTATATCTTTATATAATTAATTATATATAAGAGTGTTTAATCTTAAAAATAAACTTAAGAGATTATCCCATGCTCTATTTTTAAATTAGTCTTTTAATTTTCAAATATACTATAACAGCCATGTATCATCCCACTAAAATTTCAATTAATGAGATAATTTTAATAAAAGCATCATCAACGTTCTTGTATTAGGAGTTAAATTATATTTTTTTCCTTAATTCAAGAAATGAATAAATTAGTCATTGTACATTAGATCAATGAGTAAATTGATTTTTTTTTGTTTAACATTTTATCTATTTGTGTAGTTAAAAATTGGCGTGTAAGATAGAATAATCAGATAGTGGCATGTGGTGTGCCATGTTAATTTTCAATAAAAAGACCGATTTACTCTTTGATCTAATGTACAGGGACTAATTTGATATTTTTTTGTGTAGAGAGAACAACTTTTATTCCAAATTATAGTAATGAAAAAAAAGGAGTGTGCATGTACCCAAGTAATTTGTTGCAAATGTCATCTCAATTTTGTCCTCAGAGAACTCCAAATTCTGAGAGAATATCCCAGCATTATTTCTGCAAAATTTGATGTTATTATTTTTCAGTATGTATATTTTGTTTTGAGAAAAGAAGAAAGAAGAAGATGTAAATGGTGGATTTATTGTATGAGAACCTACATGAGGATGTTAAGGGGTAATCCAAGAGCCAAGAACTGAGTACAAAATCTCTTGACAGAAGCCAATGAACTAAGATCAATCTCAAACAACATAATTTCAACATTTGGATTCTCATTTTCAATCCCTTCCTTCAATTCAGCTGCCTTCTTCATATCTCTCGCTGGTATCACCACTCTCACTCCTCTCTTAGCCAATACCCTTGCTGTCTCAGCTCCAATACCAGATGTCGCTCCTTCAAAAATTGGTACAATGGATTTAAAAAAAAATTAATATTAAAAAAAAAAAAAGAATCCCTATTAAGCTAGTACCAATATATTATCTGTAGATGAGACAAAACCATATCCTTGTACAAACAAAAACAACTACTTGTTTAAGATATATATATATATATATACATATGTGCTTCAGGTTTATCCTGTAGAAATCTTAAATATTCTCTCGGAATCCGGGGGAAAAAAAGGAAAAGTTGATAACGGAGACTTACCGGTGATAATGGCAGTTAGACGGTGAAGAGGGGAAGAAGAATTGTCTGCAACTTGTTGAGCAGTAGTTTTTGAACCATAACCACTAGGGCCTGCAATGCCTGCTAAGTACCTAAGTGTATCTTTCATGACGGTGGAGCAGCTTAAGCTTAGAATCTCAAAGCAACAAGGGAGTAGTATGGCTAGAAGCAAGAAATATATACTACACATTGTAAGAGTACCATATAAAAAAGAAACCCTTTATACTAGTGTGGCCTCAAGTCCAATTAAACTATGCTGAATTTTGCTGATATTATCATTGGAATGATTGGTTTTTGATCAAGTTTGAGGATAGAGAGCACCTAGGATTGGGTGGTCCATTCAGTAGCCGATCTTTTTAGAAACGGGTACTGTAATTGGGAAAGAAAAAACCCACAATTATCTGGGTAAATTACCATGTATGTCCCTTAAAAGTTATATTGCATTTTTGTCCCAATAAAAAATGAGCAAATTAACTCTATTAAAGAGAAAATTAGTTTTTTTTATTAAAAATTTCATCTATTTCTACCATTAAAAACTGACGTAGATAGTTATGTTACACGCACTTCTTGTTGATGTAATTAATGAAATTTTAAAAAAAAAAAACCAATTTGTTCTTTGATCTAATGCATATGAATTAATTATCTATTTTTTGAATGAAAGAGACAAATTATAATCTAACTTATGTATATGGATTCATTTATCTATTTTTTTAAATAAAAGAGATAAATTATAATCTAACTTTTACTACATCAACTTTTATCATTTTTAGTATACATAATTAATTGTCTCTCCGTCCTTCATGGGTGGGGGTTGGATTTTGCTGATTACAAAAGCAAGTGACATTTTTAAGTAAACTTTGCTTTGTAGAGGTGTAACAATATAGTGAAAGTAGCAAAATTTGACTCTTTTTTTTTTTTTCTCCTTTCTATTGAAATCTTTGGATTTGAATTGTTGGATATCTGACAAGATTTGCAATTTGCCTATTAAGTTAGCATATCATGGATTTTGTGATAAAGGAATATATTTTTGTATTCGAATATGATTAAATAATTCAAAATCTTGAGATTATTATAACAGTGCCTGTAATTAGTGAGACATAGAAAAAGTTATGGAAAAAAAAAAAAGAAAGAAAAAGGGATGAGTGGAAAACCAATGAAACCATCTATAGAACTTCCATTGAAGAAAAATCCCCTGGCAACTTTATTTTTTAATAAAATATTATCATTATAAATAAGAATCATCAACAATACACGATATATAGTACAAACTATATATAAATAAGATATTACAAATTGATGCATTAATATATTGTATCTACAGAATAATTCTAAAATAGGAGAAAAATAAAATGATAGCGATTGCAATACTGGAAGAATTTAGAAATAAATAAGAGATATCAAATGGCTGAAAATTACATTCTAGCCTTGCTTTCATCCGACCAACCTAACGATGAAGTTTGGTCAATCAAGAAACCACTACCAAGAGCTCTAAAAAACCTGTTGCATTAGTGATGCACAAAGGGTTCTGTCTTAGATGATCTATCCTCCTCATCATTTCGGATTTTAATTTTATGAACACCATTATTGTGTTTTATCATGATAAGATATTTCGAGAACAGTTCTAATATACGATCTCATGACACCTTTAATTTGAAAATTCTTATATATACGCTAAAGCATGAATAAAAAACGTTTAAAAACTAAAATTATCACTACTTTAAGAGAAAAAGAAGTGAACAAAAAAAAAAAACAACAACAATAACAACAATAGAGTAAATTGAAATTTGAAAGAATAGAAAAAAGAGAGCATATTATTGAAGAAGTTGTAACTAGTAATCAGTATGAAGAAAAACTCGAGTGGTTTTGATTTTTCTCTTAAAGAAAAAAATAATAACAATGCTCAGTTTTGTAAATGCTACTTTTCCTTCTAATCAATTTTCATAAAATCTGATTATATATTTTTTCTTTTTTTACACAATGCCTAAAATTACTTATAGCCTTTTTTCAATTCTTAAATAGGAGGATAATGCACTCCAGCGCACTCAAACCCATATTCTCCTACATTGATAATAATATCCATACTAATCGAGTTAAGCCTCAATCGACAGTACTGATATAATTAATTAATTTTAATAATATTCATAATAGTCCACATAGAATTAATTCAATAAAAAAAAGTAGGAATTAGTTTACTTTGGTCCAAAGAAATAGAAAAGGGGAATAATGTAGCATGTTTTCCACTAAGGGGAAGAAGTTGGTATATCTATGATTTCAAGGTTGAAAGATTAAAAGTTAAAACGGTGACTTCGATTGGCATGGCCAAAAGTTAGTGTGGTGTTGATTGGATTGGTTAAAAGTTTTTGCCTTCAGTTTTCAGCTGAACACAGATGCAGCACGATTGGTTTGCATGTTATTCACACGTGCACACCTCTTTCATAATAAGTAGCAATAATCTTGACCCATTTGCAATTTCAGACCAAATCCATTGCTTTTCTTCCTTTTTTGCAATATCAGGCGACATGATCATACGGCATCAAATATCAATTCAAATCCCATATACACCAACACAATTAACATATTTTGTTATACCATCTTCCACAAGCATTTTCGTACCTTTTTCTTATATTTTGTTTACCTATTTTCACTGTCAAAGACACTATATTGACAAGATATCTATCATCCTCAACTTTTAACATTGCATTATAATCGGTAAAAGTATCATGGAGGGCTTAATACTAAGAGTCGAATTTTATTTTGCCCTCTCTACTTAAAAATGGGCAAACTAGTCCCTATATGTTAGATCAAAAAGTAAACTAGTCATTCTGTTGAAAATTTCATCCATTTTTACTGTTAAAAACTGATCTATGTGTATAGAATGAGGTACACATTGCACACTACATGTAATTATTTGATTATTTTGTTAGCCACGTTAGTTATGGATGTAATTTTTAACAGAAATGACCAGTTTATTTTTTATTTAATATGTAATTACTAATTTGTCTATTTTTTAATAAAATAGATAAAATGTAATCCAACTCTTAGTACATATTTTCATGTTACTTTTACCCATTACAGTCCTACGTGGTTACGTCATTGCCTTCACTAAGAGACAATGAGATGACTTGTTTACCAATACAATGCTTCCACATGATATTTCAATCCTCCATATACCTCCCTCTTTCTCTATTATGGCTTTCCCTCTACTTGAGTGAACCAACAATACATCTCCATCCATCTCCCTCTTCTGTTGAAACGGCATCAGAATAGACATTTAAATATTTATTTGATATTAATATTTTTAATGTGAAAAGAATTTTTGTTTTTCTTCTTCTTTAGTTTGAAACCGTGGCAATCACGTCTTCTTTTGGAGGACAATGGGCAAAAATTTTCTATCCTTCACTTTAAGAAATGATGGGCAATGCTGGGGAGTTGATGGAGTAAAAGAGAGCAATGAAGTTGACTCCTCAACGATGGTGGTTGTGAAATGGCAAACCAAAAGGGTCCCAATGGTTTCCCAACATGAATACATCTATCATCACATTGCCACTCCTTTGAGAAGCACTTATCTTTGTAGCTTCACATGCCCTTCTTTCCCATCATTCTTCCACACATGTTATGCCCAAAGCCATCAGCTTTAAAGGGGGTCAATGGATCGCTGTAGCAGGCAGACAAAATTAAAGTTTGATTGGGGGCTATGCTATTTTTGTACTGCTCCTCTCTGCCTATTTTACACGCTTGATGCAACAATTTTATAGGCAATCTTGCCATGATTCGAACATTAGATGTGTAGCAAGTAATGTTTTCTTTTCCTTTTTTATTTTTCTTAAATGATTATTTCTTTTTCGTATCCACATAATTTTACAGGGATCGTAATGCCTATTATAAAAGCTGACCCCAAATGCACGTAAGGCTTGAATTATAAATTTTGGTTAATTTTGTCGTGAGACAATTAAGAAAAGAAATCGATAAATGCATAAGGGAGATCTTCGGGTTATATTTTATCCCTTTGTTTAAAAAAATGAGTAAATTAATTTTTGTATATTAAATTAAAGAATAAATTGATTATTTATATGTTAAAATTTTCATCCATTTCTATTGTTAAAACTTGATGTAGTTGAGGAATAATCAAACAGTTACATATGTATACCTTTTATTGATGTACAAAGACTAGTTTTAACAATAGAAATAGATGAAATTTTAACAAAAGGGGCACATTTGCTCTTTGATGTAATGTACAGTGATTAAATTGTCATTGTTTGAATAGAAAAAATAAAATATAATCTAACTCTTAATATAAAGACCTCTATAATACTTTTACTCAAAATAATAACAAATATGTGAAAATTAATTAGGTCTTTTTAACATATTCCGTAATTGGTATGACATTTATTTTGTTTTTCATGTTAATATTATTTCATGTCCCAATTCATTACATTAGTATGCTTTGGTGTGTTTGCATATATTTTTGTGTCATGCATTCATGGAATGTTCATTTTATTTTCCATATCATTTTCGTGCTTGTGTTATTTTTCATATGTTTGGAGTGTTATATAAATTTATAACACATTAATAATTTCTTTTACATATATTTTGACATGTTCACATATGTGTCATATTCATATTATTTTTATATACTTTATTTAAAATAATAATTTTTTTATGTTCATGTTGTGTCTCAATTAATTTAATATTTTTCATAATTTCACATAGTAATCCTATTTATTGAAATATATATATATATATATTACATCCAAAATTAATTATTTTTTTAAAGCGAACCAAATGTATCTTTTAATAGAT
Organism: Gossypium longicalyx; assembly: GCA_025698465.1. Classification (NCBI taxonomy): domain Eukaryota; kingdom Viridiplantae; phylum Streptophyta; class Magnoliopsida; order Malvales; family Malvaceae; genus Gossypium; species Gossypium longicalyx. The sequence goes on from CM047001.1 coordinate 74,302,234, forward strand.
TTAATTTAAAACTGGTTCATTTTCCGATTTTACTTTTATAAATAAAAATCATAAAATGTGATGAAATATTTCATCACTAAAAAAATATATAATTATAGAGAATGAAAAAGGTTTATATTTTCGTATACTATATATGTATATAAATATATGTAGATGTTATATAAAATTTTCTCGTCCAAATCAGTTACCTGAACTAAAAAGGAAAATAAAAAGGAATTTGTCCAACTCATAACTAAGGGATCACCATGTTTAAATGGGACTACTTCAAAAATCTGACATACGATCACCGTACTTATAAAGTTTAGGTTGCTTCCTTGATTAATATCAATCTCTTACATGTATAACATGTGGACAAATGCTAAATTACATCAATTCCACTAGGAGCCCCTCAGCAAGACAATAAACCATCCAATCATATACAAATGCAAGTGTTGGAGGGCGACCATGACTTAAATTACTACTTTTCCTAGCAAGACACCTATCCATTGGCCGCCCCTAGAACTAATTAAACCTTACGTTAGCCTCTCTCATTAACCATATTCTCTCAAGACACACATTTCAAACCTAAGCTTTGACAAATGGTTTAGAGAACCTTTGACCCTCATCCTTGGTCCCCAAAATTAATCTTCTCTACTCTCTAACACCATCGTGTGAACCACCACTAACCACCATCTCCCTAGTTTTGTATCAACAATTTGGCATTGTATGAGTCATGTCTCAAAAATAAAGGTTTCTTCACAGTTTCCAATAACAACATGATCCAAATGCTTAAATGTCATTCAATGCATGTAATCGATATGAAGCAACTGAACATGAATATCAAGCATGACCTTTTTATGGTCATTACGAATTTTATTCTAGTTCATTAATGCTTATTATTGGCACCTTCAATATCTTACATATCAAAAGGAAACACATGCACGACCACAAGCTTACTTATCTAGTTATCATTGTTGCTAATTACAAGTTCACTACAGGTAGTGCAAGATAAATTATCTTCTTCTTTTTATACAATGACATGTTTTTTCTTTTACCAATTTGCCAAATTTAGAGATTTGGGGTTTTCTTAGATCTTGGGTTTCACATCATTAGTATCATAGTTTTAGTTTAAGTGTTTAAAACAATTATCTTTTTATTGTTTTATTTAGTAGTTGTGAATAAAATGAAAAATATAAAAAAAAAAAAATCTCATTGTTTTTAGTACATTTTTGTTAAGTTTGAAAATTTGCATCTATGAAAACAAGACGAGCATCAACAAAGACAACATAAGAGTTGAAAGTTGCAATAAAATAGTAGACAATATTTGAGGAAATTTTTTTAAAACTCTAGGTGTCTAGTCAGTTTAGAATTCTTATTATTTCAAAGAGTTTTTATATTTAATTAGAGAGATATACTGTAAATAAAACTCCTAGTTAGGATAGTTTAATTGGAGTTCTATGATATTTAAAAAGTTTATTTAAAAGATTAAATATTTATTTACTTAGAGATTTAATTATATATATAAGACTTGTAAAACTTAATTTTCAATTGGTCTTTAGGGATTTATATTTTTTTTGAACTTTGGCATATTGAAAGGTATATAAATACTTGGATTGGCCAACCATTGTAAATATGGATATTTGAGCTTAATAAAATTTGGCCATTATTCTTTCTTTTCGAGGTTGAATGATTCACCTTGTTAATTTTTTTTGTTATCTTTGTTTTTAGGTACACGTTATCTCAGGGTGGCATAGGGTGTTGCTCGTTTATCGTTGTTTCTAGTTACAACTTTATTAGAGATGGTATTGTAATATAGACTATCCGAATATCATTGTTTCTAGTAACAAGTTAATAAGAGGTGGTATAGACTAAATTATCTTGTTGTTTTAACACAAACATATTTTTTTCCAATTTGCTAAACTTGGAGATTTGAGGTTTTCTCGAATCATGGGTTCTGCATCATCTAAGTCTATATTTTTTATGGAAGTAGGAAAGTTCCATGTTTTTATGATTTCTACAGGGTTATTGAGGTGAACCTAGAAAAAATTCACGCAATATTGAATATGAATTCTCATAAGAATACCAAGGAAATGCATCACTTAACTAGAAAGGTTGTAGCATTGATAGATTTGTATCAGAGCCAATATACAAGTGCTTGCCATTTTTCAAAGTTTTATGATTCTTAACTTGTTATTAATTGAATGATGATTGTCAAAAAGCATTTGAAACAATTGAATGCGTACCTGAGTTTTCTTCATTACTAGCATCACCACTATTAGGAGACTAATTGAAAGTTTATTAGGTCACATTAGAGGAGAAAATAGCAACTATAATCAAGGAAGATGAAGGTTGCCAGATTGTGGTCTACTATGTGAATAGTGCTGTAGAGAATGATGAGCTCAATTACATTGGATTGGAAAAGATAGAATTCACATTGGATGTAGCTACCAGGAAGCTTCGACAATAATTTCAAGCACGTGTCATTTTAATTTTATCATATCAACTCCTTAAAGAGATATTTAATAAAGTTGATACTTCAAGAAGAATGTTCCTATGGAGTACCAAATTTTGTGAATATGGCCTAGAATTCTATTTTCTAGAAAAAAATGCATAATTTTCTGTTATAGAGAGAAATAGTTTTCCCATTGAAAGTTAAGAAAAGTTTTCATTTTGTGTTCTTGGTTTAATTTGTTTAAACTCACACTCAAAGCTATTTAAGTTTGAAAATATTGGAAAATGTCATTAAGTTGGATGTTAAGATTGACTTAGACTACCTCATAAAAAGCACAAGTATGCATGATTTCGGTTAAGAATTTATTGTTATAAATATTACAAGACTTTGTTTAAAAAAAAAATTAAACTTCTATTGTGTCAAAAAACCTTGTTTATTTACATAAAACAAGTTTATTTGGGAGTTAATGATTCTTGTCTTGTTTATGGGTGAATCCTTGGCTCAAATGTTTCATAATCATCCAAGTCCATAAATTAATTAGGTGTTTCATAGAACAAATCTGTCTCTTTTATTTATTTAATTTTGTTATCATTCTTCTCTTTCAAATTATCTATCTCGTTTGTCTTTGTTTTTATTCATAAAATTTTCTTCTTCTTTTTTTTTTTTTTTTTTTTGTTTTGTTTGTCACGTGGGTTTTTAAGGCAATTGGATCCCACGTCCATGTTATGCCCAATTTGGCCAAATTTTCATTCAAGGACAAAATCATTACTCTCTTCTCAATTTGATCCTTTATGCTTTTCTTTTAGTCTCTTTCAAAAACCCTAGAATTTCCACGTCAGTTGATTTTTCATCAGTTTCCATCTTGTATGACTGTAAGTGGAGGAACAGCTCCTTCATCTTATTTTCAAGAAAATCAAAGAATTAATAAATGTTTAGTTGATGAAGAACAATATAAAGTTCAGTTGGATTATGTTGATTTGATCCGTAGTTAATCCACAAATGAGCACTTTCTATCTTTCTCTCATCCCATCCATCTCTCACAAATTACACTTTCCATCCATCTCCGGTACCTTTAATTTGTCGGTCGCCGGCATGCTTTGTATGACCAGATGTTAATTGAGAAATTTTTAAAAAATAAAATATTATAATTCGTCTACATTTAATTTTATTTTACAAGAATTTACAAAGTTAAATTAACCATTCAATAATTTATATAAAAGAAACTAACAAAGTTAAATTTTAAAAGAATGTTTGAATTTTTTTTTTTTCGGGTCGAAACTATGGTATCTATCATCTATCATGGATGAAGTCAAAAAAATTGTTTTAGGGAAGGCCAAAAATGAATTATAAATTTTTGAAAGGTTCAAGTGTAATTTTACCATTATATTAACTTGTAATTTCGTAAGAATTAAAATACATTTTTACTATTCTTTTTAGTGGGGAGGGCAAGACCAATCCTTATTTACACCCCTACTATCAATAGCAATGGTTAATTTTTTTTGTTGGGTATTTTAAAAAAAATAAAATAATTGACCAGTTTGATTTATGTGAGTAGAGAATAATTATGAGATGAGCCATTGCTACTCTATATGTTTAAACTTTAGGAGAGAATCTGCCTAAGGAGAAGAAAACGACTCCTAAGGAGAATGTACGGTAGTGTGGTTGTACCCTGCATAGAGTGATTTGATTTGCACCACCAACAGCTTGTTGGGGGAAAAAGGAAAAAATGAAATATTTAGTCGGGGGGTTTTTTTTATATAGTAAATTATATGTTTATTTTTATTGAGTTAATTATACTACATTAGTTATATTAATTAGATTATTATATTACTAAATTTATTAATTTAACTTTTAAATGACGCATCTCAACTTATTTAAGTAATAATGCGGTGGACAATTTTTTTTTCTTTTTTCTTAATTATTGTAAAAGGAAAAATTTCAATTCAAATGTAAAAATTTTTTATTAGTAATTTTAATAATAAATGAACTTAATTAATATAATACGACAGTGTAATAATGTAATTAGAATTTAATAAGAAGTGATACTAAATTTAAACATTTCCTAATAATATAGAAAATTGGTTATTGAGATTTGAGAAAACGTAGGTTGATTATTGAATGGACATCACATGGAAAAGATGAAGCGAATGGGTTGACTTGTTCATCCCTCACTTGCCTAAATTATTAGCTCAATCAAATCAGCAACAACTTCACCAAATTAGTGTAGCAAATTCCTTAACTAAGCCGCACCTAACTAATTAAATTCTCCTCTTCTATATATATATTTTTAATTACAAGTGGAGGATAATACTCTAAACAACAACATGTGATTAGTGCAATTCGAACACAAATCATACTTAAGATGGGGTTCTTTTTTTTTATCTTTTGCTACACTATATTTCATTGGTTTCATCCATTTGATTTTTACTTAATAATTTTTTCAATAAACCAATTAAATCACTTAAGCAATTAAATTGAATTTATGGATTTAATTCATCGGTTCAGTCTTTTTTTAATCGACTTAATCAATTTTAATATGAGAAAACCAATCCAATCAACTTTAATTGAGAAAATCAATTAAACGAATTGACTTTGATTTAATCGATTTAGTTGGTTCTTCAGTTAATTGATCTTGAATTATTGGATTTGATTTATATAGTTATATATTTATTATATATTATAAATATAAATATATTACAAGTAATTTAAAAATAATATAAATTAAATTAAATTTTTTGTCTGTTCGGTTCTGCAAATCAAACGATTAAATTTAGGTCAAAACTGATCAACTTACTTGACCCGAGTTAATTTTCAATTAAAGCCGAAAATTGCACGCCCGAATTTAGATCCAAAAGCAAATTAATTGAACCAAAAAATTTTGGTTTGGTTGAGTTATATATATATATATATATATATATATATATTAAGGTTTTTAAGATGTATTTGTAGAATTAATTAATTAGTTGAATTAGCTTGGGCTGAGCTATTTTATATTTGAATAATTAATTGAATTGGGTTATTTATTCAAATAGATTAATTGAGCTATTTTCTAATTGAGTAATTAATTGGGTTGAATTATTTAATATTTGAGTTGATTTATATATAAGTAAGTGGGTGTATTTGAATATTGGATTGAGTTTAATGTTTAATCAATTTATTTAATTTGAATATCCAAAATTAATTAAATAAGTCGCGAAATAATTAAATAAACCAAATTATTTTAGTTTATTTAGTCCATCTTATCAGTTTAACTGATATGTTACACCCAAAACTACTCATCTATAAATTTATAAATTTGTACCATCAAAGGTTGTCCTTCAAGCCATAAAAATTAAGATGTTAGGATTGAGATGTTTTAATTTCAAAAAGTAACATGATTTTTCCCCCCAATTTTAAAAAAGATTATTTTAGCACTTTATTTAGTTTTTTTTGTCTTTTTTAATCATTAAATTTTTTTATTTATCAAATCATCTCAAAATAGATAGAAACGTTATCAAAAATTAACTTTATTAATATGAACATATATCATGGGTTGTGCATGGGAGCCTCCAACCATGGCACACTTGTGTAATTCATCATGTTCAAGAGAGGTCATTCGGTCCAACCGAATTGGCATGTTGTTCGGAGAAATTGAAAGCTCATTTACAAAACATGACAAATATGAAACGCAATTTTTCAATATATGCAATTTTAGAAGATATGATTCTATAATATTAGATATTTGATTTTGTAGATAGCTTTTAATCTTAACTGTTGATGTACTTTAATCTGTACCGTTGAATTTGGGGAGATTCAACTATAAATAGAGGTCTCTCCCATTTATTGTAAATCACTTTAGTTTTGAGTAATAGAATTCTTGAGAGCATTCACTCAAACATTCTTTCTAGTGCTTTTTGTTTTTCTGTGGTTTTGTTTATCTTTAAGCTGCTTTCGTTTTGCGTTGGTGCCTTGGAGGAATTATGTTTGAATCCTCAATTATTGAGAGTTAAATTAACTTAGGTGTTTTTGAAGCGAAAAATTTACTTAAGGCCACACGGATTGTGAGACTGAAATTCTAGCCCTATGACACATACACATGGATACCACATTAGCAATTAATTTTTTAATTTTTTCAAAAAAATTATAATATTTTTATTTTTTAGTCAAAATTTTTAAAATAATTTTATAAATTCCTTTTTGTAGATTTTTTTAAATAATTAATTGCTGATATAGCATGCACATTAGCAAAGTTGGTGATTTAACAAAATGTATAAATTCAATAGTTAAAAGAGACAAAAAAATTTAAATAAATAGTTAAAATGATTTTTTTTGCTAATCATTCTATATAAATAAACTATTTTATTTGTACATATATGGAAGAGGGGTATATTCAATTTTTTTTTGCCCATTAGTTTGGTTTCTTTCTATCATGAGATAGAGTTATTTGATAGCTCGCAAGGCTCATAACCTTCAGATCATAGGTTTAAAATCTCGTTTCTTTATCCTTATCTTAAATACATTGTTTTAAGCAGATATCGAGAATTAAGCTTGAATCTTCTTATTAAGAAAGAGAAAAGTAAGTCATTATGCTAGAAAATAAGAAATTGAAAGGTAATCCTAACATTAATTATTAAGATATTAATTTTTATTTTTATTTAATTTATAGCCATAAATAAAAACAATTTCAACCGCATGATGTGTTATTAAAATTTTTTGATAGATAAATATGGTGTTATATTATTTTAAATATTTTCTAATTGTTTTTATCATTTTGTTTGAGTAAGATAAAGTTCACATATTTTATTATTTTAAGATATGTGTTATGTTATTTTTTAAAATACTATTTCAGTTTTTTTTTTTGTGTATTTAAAACATAAAAAATAATATATATTAAGTTTTTATCTCAGTACAAGTTTGATTATATATAAAAATTAAGGTGTATTATTTTAATTTCTTAAAATTTTAGTACAAAATTTGTAAGATTTAAAAACAGATTAAAATATCTTGTCAAAAAAGTTAAAATATACTATTCGTATTTTTAAAATTTAATCGTCTTACTTTTATTTAAATAATTTCATTTGCTATTTAAAAAAATTAAAAATATAAGTTTGATGGGTAATCTTATTAAAAATTAAAATTGGTAGAACATGATAATATTCTAGATATTTTTTTATGGATTACAATAATAGGGAAAAACCCGAATAAGTAACACGATTAATGCGACTTAAATCTAGACCACACTTGCGACGATGAACACCCTTAACCATCAAGTTATGACATGGGGCTTGCTCGAAATATAATTTTAATTTATGTAAATATGGCTAAGATTTGCTTCATATTTTATAACCATTAATACAATGATTTAAAAAATTATATTCAATAAAATTACTATTACTAGATACAGGAAATCATAGATTCTTGAAATCAACTCAGGTCATTAACTTTAGTAAATTACCCTAAATTTATTGTAATTAAATCTCACATACATTTCATCCTTTTGGTCATTGAATCCCTAATTAATTGGTAGTCAATCAATCTTTAACAAAAAAAAAATAGAATAATAAAAATAAATTTTGAGTGTGCTTGGTTGAAAAAAAAAGTGAGGAAAAAAATAGGAGAGATAATCATTATTCATCTTAATACATAAAAATTAATCATTTCAAATTAGAATGATAAGAGAGATGTGCATGCTGATTCAAAAGTATGCATTTTCAAATGTTTTACTAATTTTTCAATTCTACCAAGTAATATTTTTTATATTTTTCTCTCTGGAAAAAAATATTTTTTATCCTTCTAGTTTTCTAACCCTTCAATTTTTCATCCTTTCAATTGTTTTTTCACTCTACCAAGCAAACCCTAAAATCTTAATTACTCTTTTCTTTTGTATTGTATCTTAATTGCTTTGTTTTGATTTTTACCTTGCAATGTTTCAAATTATAATTAACTTATTGATTAATATAAAGTAACTCATCGCAATATACGAATAGCAAGAAAGAATAGTGTCAAAATTGTTATGAATCAAAGGTGTAATTTACCTTAAAATTGTGTAACAATAACATGTTGTTGATAGGTTTGAAGGTAAGGTGATTTTTGTGACAATTTTTGTGGCAGAAATTGTGGCCACAATTTGATGCGCTATTTTATTGTCGTATTTGTCTATTTACAGTGTTGACAAATTTTATAAAAAAAATTATTGAATTATTTGTTTTGAAAATATTTGGACAAGTTAAAGCCCAGAATATGAAAAAAACCAATTGAGTTGATGTTGAAGACTTGAAGATTGGTTTTTTCCAGAACAAATTAAGTTGAAAACTTTAGATTACACCGAAACTCTTATGGAATTATTATCCTATGCTCATTTTTTAGCTTTACTTTATAAACAAATGATTAGAATAGGACTCTTATGTAAACAAAACTTAAGTACTATATAAACTTAAGTTTTGTCTAGGTTAAAGGTAACCGAAAGTAATTGAGAGATTAAGAGAGCACAAATTTGTTCAAGTGAGAAATATTTTATGTGTGCATTGCTTCTGTAAGCAATCAAGAGAGTCTCTAGATTGCAAAATTAAGCTTTCGAGAGGAAAGCTTAGTGGGAGAGTGATCTAGTCTTTGTACAACAGTGAGATCTCTAAATTGGTGAGTGTTAGACCAATACTAAGATGTAAAAAATTAGTTGTATTGTGAGGAAGATAGTGAATCATTGTTCTGGATAAAGACCTGCATATGTAGATTGAGGTCGAATTGTGTAATTTCGATGTTCATTTTTATATTTTATGTAGTTTTAGTTTCGTAATTGAAACAGTGACCACAATTTCAAAAATTATTATTTATTTTTTGGCCCCAAAAACAATTTCTAACTTTACTTCTTTCAATAACATAGTTAAAAAAAATTATATGCAAAATTAAGGAATCACATTGTGGGTTAAATTAAATTTCATAGCTAGTTTTGATGCTAATACCTTTTTTACAGCTAGTAATCCTAGAAAAGAAAAGAAAATGTTACACAAACTGAATTCCAGATTTATATAAAATTTAATAAATTTAATCATATGATTTTAAAAAAAATATTGGTAATAAAGGAATTACTCATTGTTGTAATAATATTTGATTAGCTATCCTAAGCCCTCACCCCACGTGCCATTAGCTAATTACATGATAACACGTGGTTGCTAGAGGCAATCACGGCGGTGCCGGGGCCGGAGAGTGGGACAGGGGTGAGCCTTAGTCTTTCACCTTTTAATAATTCCAAATTATAACCATAATAATCCATGTTAAAAGAGGGAAAAGGAAAAACAACAATAAGAAAGAATATATATATATATATATATATATATATATATATATATGGTTGAGGGCCCTTTTGTAATTCTCTACTCTCATTTCAACAATACATTGCTTTTTTTTTTTTTTTTTTTTTTTTTTTTTTTTTATCTTCATCTACAAAATCAATCATTCTTTCTTTTTAACAATGAATTAGTGTATGATTTAACATGGTTTTTTTTCTTAAGGATAAGGAAATTTCACCTACCTCCCACTATCAATTAACATTAATATATTTTAGTTACAAGTATGTTAAAAGTTTTTATATTAGGAGCTAGATTATATTTTATTATTATTTTATTATTGCTAAGTGCGGGTATGATTGAGGAAGCAATTAGATAGTGATACTTAACATGATGCATTTGCTTTATGCTGACATGGATGGATTAATTCAAGCAAAATGGATGAAGCTTTTAATAGATAATGAAGTTGATGAAATTTTTTGGCGTGGAGGGACTAATTCAAACAATCAGATTGTGATACACCATCATATAATAGTATAAATTGATGAAATTTTTAACAATAAAAAATTAATTTATTTTTTAATTTAACGTGTAATGACTAATTTATTTAAAATATAACCTGCCCCTAATTAAAAGGACTCCATAATACTTTTACTTGAAAAAACATATTTGTGTTAAGTTTGTGATTAGTTTATTTGGTTTATGGACAGGTCGGGAGGTATTGAAAAGGAAAAGAATTGATCAACCCTTTCGTGAACAATAATTCAAAGACAGTATAATGTGCTTGCCATTCAATGGATATAATGTCTTTTTTCTCAAAATAAATAGTAGATTTATTTTTTTATTTTTAAAAAAAGATTATCTTCAATTAAATTCCGAATCCTCAATATAATATTACTGCCGGCCCATTTCTCTGGAAAAGTACACATTAATTCAACAGAACAAAGGCTAATTTTAGCCTCAATTTTATGTTATTTTTTTAATATTTAAATTTAATCATCATCTTTTTAAAAATAGTTTAATTTTAATATCAATCTTTTAAAAATAGTTAATTTTTTCTAACTAAAATGTTAATTAAAACACTAAATTTTTAAACATGACGGTCCTTATGATAACTCACATATATTTCATATATATATATTAATTTTGAATATTTTTATAAATTCTAAATTATTTGTTGATGTGGAAAATAAGATAAATAATATCATATCAGCATGGAGTATATGTAGACTGTTATATAATTGTAACGTCAACATTATTAAAAAAAAATTAACCTTTTAGTTAACATTTTTATTTAAAAAATAATTTGATTTTAAAAAAATAAATTAACAAAAAAAAATATAAGCATCTATGAAACATTGCTTGGTTGTAATTAATATTGTTGGCTTCAAGCCTTCCAAATTTGTTTGTCTAAATGAACAAATAAAATGTTTAAAGAAATAAAATAAAATAAAAAAGAATGGAAATTGAGGAAACTTTTTGGAAAATAGAAAATTAATATATCTTAATTGAGTCAAATTGACTACTTTAGTGGGCTACTTATTAGTTTTTATAAATATATTTTTATGAAGTCATTATAATAATTATCTTTATCCAAAGATGTTGCATTTTGACTAATTATATCAAAAGAATGCAACTTTTGTGTAAAGTTCAGTTTTTTTTTTTTTTTTTTTTTTGAAAACAGAATTTGTATGAAAAGACATAATTTACATTGCATATAAAAAAACTCAATTTCCTTTTACGTTAACCCTAAAAATTAAGAAAATTTGATTCACTCCTTTTAAAGGATGAAATGTTAGGTTTTCATAATTATAATATTGTTTAATTATTTTATTTTTTTTGGCGAAGTTGTGGTGTAGGATTTAAATCAGTTAAGCACTAATATATCTATTAGTAATTGGTAAATGTAAAAAAAAAATAATTAAATTATGGAACATCGTAAATCAAAATAAATTACTAGAAATGGTATAAATATACCAATTTTTGACACTTGTCTTTGGGCTGCTCCTCGGATGTTGGGGTTGTTTTAAACACTTAGGTTTGGCCCGTTAACAGATGTTCTTACCCATCCAAACTCATAATAATTGTTGTTGGATATGGGTCCTACTTTTAAATTCATTCCATTTTAGTCACCCGATATTAATATATTTTCATTTTAATCACTCTCGTTAATCTAATGTTATTGTACACTTATTTCAATCATCAAAATTTAATTAAATTTTATTTTGATTACTCATTTATTTTTTTAAATATAATTTTACCCTTTTTTTTCAATTTTTTTTTATAGATTTTACAAGAAATTGAGTTAGTCCACTATAGAGATGAAACCCAAATTTTTCCCTGCAATTCAAATTTTCTTTTTGTAAAAATCACAGTTTTTCCCCGAAAAAACCGATGTTTTCCCCTTATTATTGAAAAAAAAAATTTAATTCTAAAAGAGTAAAAAAATAAAGGAAATTAAAATAATGTTTTTTCCTGTAAAAATCAAAGTAATTTTCTATAAAATCTCATGTTTTTCTTTTTTCTAGGAAAATTAAAATTAATTCTAAAAACAATAAAGAAAACTAAAAAGATAAAAATCATTTTTCTTATAAAAACTTAAATAATTCTTTGATAAAAAAACTAAAATTAATTTAAAAAAATTAAAATTACAAAATAATTTTTCACAGTAAAAGTCCAAAGTTTTTCTTATAAAAACCCAAATAGTTCCCCCATAAAACTCCATGTTTTCCTCCTTTCCCTTGGAAAAAAAGAAAAAGAAAAAAAGAAATCTAAAAAAAAGAAAAAATTAAAATTATTTTTTAAAAAGATAAAATGAGTGACCAAAACAAATACTTATTAAAGTTAGATGATTAAAATATAGTGTACTGTAACATTGAATTAATTGTAGGTGACCAAAATGATACTAATTATAGTTGGGTGATTAAAACAAAAATGATTGTTAATGGCAATGTCTAATTTGAAATTTTTTTTATTTTTCTATACCCAAAATAAAAACTTATGAAAATTGGATGACCAATTGTATAATTTACCTTTCAATTTTCAATATAAAATAAGATTAAGCTTAGGGTTATTAATATTATATATATATATATATATATATATCTACTCATTATAATTATTTATAACTATTATTTTGTAATTTTTTTGTTCATTGTATTTAACAAGTCTTTTCTATCCTTTTATCATGTTATTTGTACATGTAAGGTAATGAAAGATGAAACTTTTGTCTGATCTTCATTATTAATTTAAGTAGATATTTGATTTTGGTTATTAATGTTTTATCTATACCAAGAGATAAATAAAATTGTGTTTAAGGAAGTTGTGCTTCCATGGTTAGTAACAACATTAACTCGAAACAAGTATCATCCTTTTTTCACTTACTTTCTCTTCCCGAATAATTATTCTTGTTAAGAATAGTTGTTGTTCATGATATTGTTTGAGAATAACTATGCTCGGAACAATTTTCATTTGATGTAGTTGCAATTTGAGAAAGGTTCCTGTTGAGAATAGCTAATGTTCAGAACATCTCTTGTTTAGAATAATCACATTTCAAGAATAATAATGTTCATAACAATCATTGTTTAGAATAGCTTTTACAAAAAATATCACCACAATATAACTCTTGTTTAAAATAACATCTACTAAGAACAATTATGCTAAGAACAACTCACACTTGGAATAGGCCAGTAAAACAGTTATTTATGAACAACTCTCATTAAAAAGCAACCCTTCTTTGAGACTAACTTCTGTTCCAATAGAAGTTCCGTAAAAGATGTTCCATAGGTACTACTTCACCAAAGTAGAAAAAAAGTGGAAATAACCTTTGAATATGGCGAGATTCTTGGGTTATTTTCCCTCTTTTGATGTTTTAGAGAGTTTAGCTTGGTGGATCATATATAGAGGTAATTAAGAGGTTTTCTCTTATCTTTTTTCTGTAAGTGTCCCTTTTTTGCTTTTAGAAACATAGTGAGCTCTAGTTCTCTATTCACTATTACCAATAACTTAAACTCTTTATTAATAAAAAAATATTAATGTCTTTGTAATGGAAAAGTCCATTTCATTACTCCTATTAATTGTTATGCTTTGTAACTTTCATTTTCTAAAATCTAAAAATAAGAGCCCATCACAATTGGTGATAAGAACTATTGGCATTTTGGCGTTTTAACTCCCAAAACTATCTCTAAAACTCTTTCAAACTACTCCCTTGCTTAACCACATTCTCAGCTATACACATTATTTCTTTACCATCACTTGCCACTACGTTTGATATCAAGAAATTTGAATCTAGTGGACTGGTCTAGCTAACTCACTAAGCACAGGTATTAAGAAAGTCAGTGTATGCTAGCTTAGGGATGCAAGAACTGAGATTTAAAGATGATTTCTATGACCAAACTGTACCAACAGAGCACTAAGATATAGGAGTGATCTATCGTAATTTGATATGTCAAATTAGGCTCTTCAGTACACTTGAAAAGCTTATTCTCAAGCAATTTAAGTGTCTTTTATATTTTTTTTGTCGATTTTTTAGTTCTAAGAATTAATAAACGTTTTTATTTAGTTTTACACTCTTTTGAGACCCAAATTGGCCAAATGTACCATGAGGAACCTAACAATGTAATTAAGTTGGTGTAGGGAGACAATAAAGGCTCAAAGTCGAGGACAATGTCATTCAGTGTGAGTACTGCAACACCAATGCCATGGAAGTCGTGATATCTCTGAAGGTGCTGAAGTGAAGAAATTGAGTCCTTTTCTAGTGGTATCACAACACAGAAATCCCCTATACCTCAATTTTGCTACTATTTTGGGTATTGTGATTCTGAAGCTTGGGTATCGCGATACCACTGCTTGACTCAGATTGGGTTACGTGCCCCATCACTTGACGGTCTCTAATTGGCTAGCTCGTGTATATTGGGAAGTCACCTATCTCTTGGAAAATTAAGAAGTAGCACATTGTCTCTTGATCCTCAACTGAAGAAGAGTATCGTTTTATGGCCTCTGTTACTTGTGAATTGAAATGGTTAAAGGCTCTATTGCTTAGTCTCGGGGTGCATCACGCTTAAGCTATTCATTTGTTTTGTAATAGTCAGTCTACTCTGCTTATTGCTCATAATCCTTTTAATCACAAACGTACGAAACATATTGAGGTGGATTGTTATTTTATTCGGGATGCAATTCAGGAAGGTCTTATTTCTCTTTCATATGTCTCTACTACAGATCAGCTAACATATATATTTACAAAGGCTTTGGGAAAGAAACGATTTGATTATTTTTTTAGCAAGTTGGACATTTACGATTTGCATGCTCCAACTTGAGGGGGGTATTACGGAAAGATATAAATATTATGAGAGAATTTATTTTAGAAGTAGTTTTTTATATTATAGGAAGTAGAGGGTGAATAGGAGTATTTTTACTATTTCGATTCTATGTGCAATATGGCATGTATATATAATATCTTATGTTGATGAATGATAGTTGAGACTTTACCTTACTATTGTCAGTTCTGTTAATCTAATCTATTAAATCAAATTAAAACTATAGAAATCAATCAAAAGTTAATTGTGGAAATAATGCCCAAAAATTTGTAGTGGTGAAATAATCTTCAATTAATGCAACTTATTAATCTATATCTGTTATTAATAGATCTAGGGTTAATAATTAAGATGAAAATATCGAGTTAATGCATATCCTACAAGTGTCTAAAGATTTCCTAAATTAGGTGTATAGCTTATAAAAATTAACTAAACTATTAACTATTAATATTATCAATCTTTCACTACCTAAATTGATAAGTAACTTCACAATTTATATATATATATGTATATGTAAGACTATAACATGCCAAAACTGACTCTATGATAGGACCTGAGTATGGTGTGTCACTAACTAAAAACAGACTGACTTAAAAACACTTCAATGGAAGCTTCGAATAATTATTACAAGGTTGTAATTATAAAATATTTTTTTAATTGTTATTCTATTAAAGTAAAAGAAACATTACCAATTTGTAATATTATCCAAGACATATGGCGTATAAACTTAAATAAGACAAATTCAGAAATAAAATACATTGACTTAACTCAAACATTAATAATTTATAATAGTTTCATTGAAACAAGGTCTTAATAAATAGAAGTTTTATGTACACATCATTTTCAAAATACACCTATATGTCACCCCTTAAAGCATGCATGATACGGACACAAAGCAAACATCTCACAATCTAAACAGCTCTCTGGCATAGTTCTTGATCAAATTTCTTTCAATCAGAAAATCTTAAGAAGGAAAAAGAATAACATTGTAAGTTCATATGAACTTAGTGATTTCCAAAGAGAAAATTTTCAACATTACTTAGAATTCTTACACATATCACACACGCCCACTGGCGTATACAGAACTCAGACAGACTCAGTATGCCAACTCATGACTTGGGTGTATACTAAACACCAACTTAACATAACTCAGACAAATTTATCTTCATGTTAGCCACGTACCTAGAATTCAGAATCAAAAGCATATCTTTCAGACTATTCACATTCATTCTTCCCCCTTATCTCCTCATATAATTTTAATTTTGAACAATATGTTTTATCGTGATCTGCCAATTCGGTTTGCAATATATGTACCCTACTAGAGGCTACACAAACATATTTATATATCTCCTTCTTTACATATCAAATCATATCAGTTTATACATATCAGTAGCAGATGGTAGTGACATGAACATGAAGAATGGCGTTTACTTCATATCACAAGCAAACTGCACTTAGATTGATGACTTTAGCTAACCACTATCCACATAACAACTTTCATTCATTACACATACACACTTGTCATCTTTTACAAAGGAAGAACACTTACCTTACATGAAATATAAAATAATAAAGTTATAGCATATGAAAGTTAGAAGGGACTCACCAGAAACTCTAACACAAGTCTATAAAGCAAGTTTCTTGCCCTTATCACTTGGACCTTTGTTATTTTCTTAAGCTAAAATGAAGATAATTCAACATATCATATCATCATTCCATCAAATCTGATTATGCATGCAAGAATCAACAACACTTATATAGAATCGAGAAGTTTCCTTCCTCACACACCATTTTAACACTTAAGCATGTAGAATGAAGAACACGTAAATGCCTCAAAAAATAACCAAGGGTTCATCAGTAATTACCAGTAAGCTAGTACTAACGTATGCGTTAGTTGATCACTGCGAACCTTACTTCAAGGAGGTTTTTCTGAACTTGGGTTTTCAAAGAGTTTTTCAGAGAAAATCTAGAAAGAAGATGAAATCGTAAAAATGTTCTGTTTGACCTTATATACTTAAACTCGGAGACAATGATTAGTGGAAAAATTAGATAAATCTACTAACTCTCTTGAATCCCATGATTAAGTGCTGTTAATTTAATTTGAGTCTTATCATCTATAGTAGTCTGATTCCATTCTAACTAACTCTCAATGTAACTAGCCAAATTACCATATTTAAATAATAAATAAATCTAACAACTACAAACTTATTGAGTTCGAAAAAACATCTGAATTGGGCGAATATTAAACAGAACAGTCCGCCAAACTACAGAATATGCTAAAACAAAGAGTTCACCAAATGATGCATACACCTAAAATCCTATACTTATTTGAAACAAACACATTACTCACATATATTCTTATTTTACCAAGATAAACTAAACAGTAACCAGATACAGAGACTTTGTTAGACGAACTGTTACAAAAATCGTAAAAAAATGGATGAGCTCAAAAAACTGGTGTTAGAAGAAGATATCTTGCCACATTCCCATTAATTATTACATTAAACAATATTTGATTATTTATTAATTTTTTTCAAGGACCCAATTTCGTTAATCGTCATATCAACTCTTCATGAATGATCCGGCGTGAATTTTATTTATAAATTTATTTTGCACTTTTACTTAATCGATTACAATTCAGATAATCTAGTAAATATTGGGCAATTTACAAGATAAAACCCCTTTTTTTAATATTTACAGAAATGGGCCAACTTTTTGATTATTTATCAAAAAGGGCCGAATTCCCTGAAAGTGCGTCTACGTCTGCGCGATGTCAGGTGACATGTCAACAAAACGCTCCCTCAGGGATGCGTTTTGCCCATTTTACGCCCCAACGGCTATTTTTTTGACCGTTAGAACCCCCAACGGTAAAAAAAACTATAAAAACCCCATTTCATTTTTTTCACACTTCAATCCTTTTACACTTCAACCCTTTCAATATTCTTTCAAATTTCTCTCAAATTCCTCTCAAAGCTCTTTTTAATTTTTGCAAAAAAGCTTTATTTAAATTTTTTCTGAATAATTTTTTAAATAAAAAAATATTCGATCGTGTTAGCAATGACTGGAGAATTAATTCGTCTTGGTAATAAACACATCTCCGTCGAACAAATGAAAATGGTAAGTGTTAAATTTAATTTTTCAATATTATCTAAGATTTTTTTTATTTATGCAATTTTAATTAATTTTTATTTTATAATTTTTTATAAAAGTCTGTAGATTGGGTGTTGCAATGCTATATCCGTAATATGTCTGGTCCTCTATAACCGTTGATAGAGAATTAGCTACGGGAAGCGGGTTTTTGGCACGTGGCCACGATAGACCGGGGGTGCAAGCTAAACCCAAAACTCATTAGTGCGTTGATAGAGAAGTGGAGACCCGAGACACACACATTCCATCTTCCATGCGGAAAGTGTACTATCACTCTGGAAGACGTGCATTTGTAACTGAGATTGTTGGTGGATAGGTACGCAGCCACCGGGTCCTCTCAATCTGCTAATTGGGGAGTTGTATGCTATGAGGTTTTAGGTGCTATTCTAGATAATATTAACGGAGGTCGGATCGAGATGGGCTGGTTTTTTATATCAATAATATATAAGAAAAAGGGAAGAAAA
Source organism: Gossypium longicalyx (assembly GCA_025698465.1). NCBI lineage: Eukaryota > Viridiplantae > Streptophyta > Magnoliopsida > Malvales > Malvaceae > Gossypium > Gossypium longicalyx. The sequence continues at coordinate 74,320,850 of CM047001.1, forward strand.
TTACCGTTTTTGGAGCTACTGACGGTGACGGACGGCACCAGAGAAGTCGCCGGAATTCCTCCTGCAGAAGGCTGGTTGAGAGAAAATTTTTTAAAGACTTTAGTTTTTTTTTTAGTGAAATGAAATAATGAAGTTTTTTTGTAAAAATTTTAATTTTTATAAGGGATCAAAACGGCGTCACTTTGGCCTAAGCTCATAAGCCTTAAAACGTCGTCGTTTTGCCTTGGCCGACCCAAATCCGACCCTCTCCAGGCCTAGGATCCGTGTGTTTTCGTTTAAAGGGGCTATTTACCCATTTGGTCCTTCTGCCTTTTAATTACTCCACAATTCACTTTTCTTTATTTTTTAATCTGGCCCGATGATTTCATTTTTATTTCATTTTAATCCTGCATGAGGTGCAGCGTTTTGAAAGGCAGGGATATTTTCCCTTTGGTCCTTCCACTTTGTTCGTGCGTTCAATGTTAGCCTTTTTTTTATTTTTCATGATTTATCCCCTTTAACCTCATTTAATTTCGATTCGGTCCTTATTTGTTATTTTTATTATAATCTAGGCTCTAAATTTCATTTCAAATTTCGATTTAACCCTTTGTTCATTTAATTTCAATCTTTATAGATTGTTATGTTTCATTTTATTTGTTTATTCGTATATCCATTCATTTCTTTATTTCTTTATATGTTTATTTTGTATTTTAAATTTGTATTGTTATTCATTCTGACATTTGCATGTTTCATTATTGTAAATATTATTATTACATATTTATCTATTTATCTAGTGGTCATCATTTCTTTATTTTTATACACATTTAGAATTGAATTGTTTACATTTTACTTTTACATTCTTTACATAGATATTATTATTATTATTATTATTATTATTATTATTATTAGTGTATTTTTATTATATATGTATATACACATTTATATATAGTATTATTTTTATTTACTTTACTTTAATATTATTATTATTATTATGTACATATATATTTTTACCATCGTTATTTTGCATAAATATATTATTATTTATATTATTACTATTATTGTTATTTCTTTTATGTCTATTTTTATTAATAATATTATTATAATCTCATTTTATTATCATTCTTATTAATACATTATTATTATTTTTACTATACTATTAGTATTCCTTTTTACATATTACTATTATTGTCATTAACAAATATTATTATTATTATTATTAATGTATTGTTATTCTCTATTACTATCATCATTATCTTAGTCTTAAACTAGTTAATTTCGTATTACTATTATTATGTATTTTTATTACCATTAATCATTATTACTACTACCATTATTTTTATTAACATATTATTATTATTATTATTATTATTATTATTATTATTATTATTATTTCCTACTTTTTATATATTATTAGTGTTATTAACGTATATTATTAATGTGCTATTATTTTCTATTATTTTATTTTTAATATTATTATTATCATATTTATTATTAATATTATTAGTACTAGCATTGATTTTCACTTAATATTTATATATGTATATACATGTACGTATTTATGTAGTGTATTAATAGTTTTTTTCATATTATTATCATTTCTAATATATATATATTGTATATGTTTTTATATATATTATGTATATATTTTTAATATTATTAGTTATATATTTTTATACTATTTCATGTATATATTTTTATGTTATCTCATGTATATATTTTAATAACTATATTATGTATGTATTTTTAACACTATATTATGTACATATTTTTAATACTATGTATATACTTTTATTCCTATTATTAGGTATATATTTTAATACATATATGTATATATTTATATATCGTTATTATTAGTTATTTTTATAGTATTACTATTTTTAATATATATTGTATATATATTTTTTAAATCTAGTATTATATGTTTTATATATATATGTTCACTACTATTTCATATTTGCATTATTACTATTATTATCATGTTTAATACCACATGCATTATTATTGTTTTATACTATTATTATCACATATACATTATTAATGTTTTATATATTATTTGCTTCGTATATTCTTAACTTTTTATTATTATTTGTCTGTTCCGAATTTAGCATATTAGTTCACATCTTATTTCAACATCAATATTAGTTTTCTTTTACTTTCATTTTTTATCTAGAAATATTTTCATTCATGTTTTTAAATTAATTTCAACAAGTAAGGCAACGTACCGATTTAACAGTAAGTCGTCGATTTCATCGCTATGTTGGGTGAATATCAATCGGCTCGTGTTAAAAACGGAACGTCCTTCTCAAAAGAAACCAAAAAACTTGAAATTTCCCGTGTTTTAATCGTATCACGATTAAATGCTATATTGAACTCACATTTTTGAAAATTAAGACAACACATGTTTAACGAGATACCAATTTTTGGGCGTCGCGAGGGTGCTAATACCTTTCTCATGCGTAACCGACTCCCAAACCCTATTTTTTTCTCTGGTTTTTGACGTAGACCTAAACTCGGCCTTCTTTTTGTTTAAAAAATAAATTTTCTTTTAAAAGAGAGGATTTATTAGGTGTCCGATCACACCTGGGAAAAGGATCGGTGGCGACCCCCTTTTTTTTAATAAAATCGAAAGTCGGTTTTTAAATTTTTAATAAATCGCCTCAATTAGCGACTGAAAGCGAAAATTTTTACGTCGCTACACATCTTTTCGAACGCCTTCTGGTTAGCTATCCAAGCCTTACGGTAAGAAGGCGTGTACCTCATTTGGCTACGAATATTGGCAATTAAGACTGGCACTGAAGTCATGAAATCTGCCGTCACCGTCGGTAGTATTAAGCTAGCTAATATATCTGAATCCATCTTGGGATGATCTTGTGAAACACCTGTCAACGAAGTACGTTAAATAATGCAATATTACATAATAACAATATTATTCAAAAACCCTAAATATTGTACCTTAAGCACATGTATGTGGACATTTGTACTTTTTTATCTCCCACAACCCTGTCCTTTTCCTCAACGAGGCGTTAATTTTCTACAAAACATGTATCATCTTACGCTGCACACTTCACCTCAAACTTATCGGATTTGGATTTAACCACGTGGTAGTTAACCTCATTCATGATGTTATGTTGTTTTAATGTACCAAGAAAACTATCCTTATTGGAAAACTCATTACCAACTTCCAATTCACCCGAATCCAATAATGAACTTGTATGATCATGTGTTCTGTGTGGTAGATCTGGAAACTCCAATGCATCATCTGTAGATAGATCGACATTATGCATGTGGGCTGGAGGCGAGTATGCCATGAATTGTGGATCTTATTCATCATCTGAACCCCCTTAAACATCTTCAGGTTCGGTTGGAATAGGCTCCGGTTCAGAAAATAATGAAACTTCTGCAACATCGGGGTCGGGCTTTTGGGGTGGATCTACATCAGACTCATTATCTAGCCCACCATCATCTGCAACGTACGAGGTCCCCTGACCGGTGGACGTCGTAGGGAGTACATCATCCCTTCTTTTGGGCATTTCATAACGTCCCCAATTAGATGTAGATTGCCAACTACTAGAAGTTGATGTCATTCTCTAGTACGTATTTCCAGTATCAAACATCGACCTATTGAGGTGCATGTCCCATCCACTGACAGAGTGTCGTACAAGGGTTGTGTATTCCATACTGCAACCAAACACATGTGCTTCCGTGTTTTGCAACCCACTAACGGAGCGTCGGGCAGGGGTCGTGTATTCCTCTCGAACAGCAGTAGATGTTGAAGTCACAAATACATCATTTGGCGATGAAAATTGTACATATAACTCAATATAGGGTGATCCACTAGCGAGATGAGTCTGCACCATTGCCTCCAAGCTACGAGCACCTTTGATGTCAAACGAGTCATATGTCACGGGATTAACAGAAGCACAAAATTGATACCTAATAGACAAAACTTTCATTGGCATCGTTCCGAAAATTTTATGCCTAATTCTTTTACGAAATTCTGTCAAATCTATTTTCTGGTTAAAAACCAGTCGCACTGTATTCTCCAATAAAAAACAATACCGTTCTTAATATGACGAACCTCACCATCATAATAAATAACAACACTAATACGTTCACTCATCTTCAATTTCTATTCTGCTTAGCGTCTCTAATTTTTCTTGCTGTAACTTATGCAACCTGAGAATAAAATTTGACTCATTTATAGCCTCAGGCCAAATAGGAACTACTATAGAAAAATAGAGTCCACATGAGAGTTTTTTTCAGTACTTTTGCTGACAGTGCATCCTGCTTGAAGCGTTTTTGACACTATTTTTTCAGAAACATCTTCTCAAAATTATTTTTTCAAAAACTACTGTAGAAAAAGAGCGCCCACGTGGGAGCTTTTTTCAGTACTTTTGCTGACAGTGCATCCTGCTTGAAGTGTTTTTGACACTATTTGTTCAGAAACATCTTCTCAAAATTATTTTTTCAGAAACTACTGTAGAAAAAGAGCGTCCACGTGGGAGCTTTTTTCAGTACTTTTGCTGACAGTGCATCCTGCTTGAAGCGTTTTTGACACTATTTGTTCAGAAACATCTTCTCAAAATTATTTTTCAGAAACTACTGTAGAAAAAAAGCGTCCACATGGGAGCTTTTTTTAGTACTTCTGCTGACAGTGCATCCTACTTGAAGCCTTTTTGACACTATTTGTTCAGAAACATCTTCTCAAAATTATTTTTCAGATACGTCTTCTCTAATTTATTTTTTCAGAAACTACTATAACTTTTTTTTATTGCTAATATATTTTTTCCATAACTAAACACAAAATTATTTAAAAAAACTAATCCATAATTTAATTAATTAACCCAAAAACCTAAACCCTAATCTAATTTATTTTTTAAATTAATAATTAATTTAATTTAGTAACCCAAAACCTTAAACCCTAATTTATTTGATTTTTTTCTTAAAAACCCTAAACCTTAAATCTTAAAACCGTAACCCTAAATGCAAAAAAAATTCTAACCCTAAAAAAAGGGGCGAAACGCGTCCCTGGGGGAGGGTTTTGTCCACGTCAGCACAAAGCGCGCCTCAAGGAAGCTTTTCATGCTGACGTGGACGAAACGCTCCCCCAGGGACGCGTTTTTCTTACATGTCACCTAACATCGCGCTGACATGGACACGCTTCGGGAAATTCGGTCCTTTCTAATAAATAATCAAAGAGTTAGCCTATTTCCGTAAATATTAAAGAAAAAAGCTTTTTCTTATAAATTACCCGTAAATATTTTCACTTATCAATTACTTAAAATCCATCTCTTTTACTGTTTCCATCATAATTTTATTTGAAAGTGCAAATTTTACCATATTAGTTCACTTTGTACATCAATTTCGGCAAAATTAAATCAATAAAATATAATTTACTTCATTCATTCCATAATATAAATTGTAATAGCCATATACACATACCTTCATTTGGTTAGGAGATTTTTATTAAAGTATAATAATAAATTTAATTTTTAGTGTTTATATATTTTGTTAATTTAGTTGTTATTATTATTTTTGAGTTAAATTTTATCATTAAATTTTTTTATTTAAAAATTTAAATTACTTTTTAACGGAAATGTTGACTAAAACATTAATTTTTAACGATGATATGGTGGCAACCCGCGTCATAGTTCACGTGTACTTTATGCTGACACGTCATTATTTATGTTATATGTCACATTAATAAATGATTTAAAATTGATAAAATATTAAAAAAATAAAAATTCAAAATTATAAAAGTTATAAGAAGTTCAAAAGGAATTAACATGAAATACATGTGGATTGTTATGCGAATTGTCATATTGAAGAAGTTAATGTTTTAGTCAGTATTTCTGTTAAAAGATTCAATTCAACTCTCATTTAAAGGTTGAAGGTAAAATTTAATTGTAAGGACTCAATTTTGTCCGGGCCCTAAATAGAAACCAAAAAAACAATAATAAATAAAATTCAAGTCCATTTACAAAAACATATCAAAGCCCAAATTTACAATTATAAGCCCGAAGTGCTAAAAACTAACCCAAAATTAAAACCTAAGTTCCTACAGGCCCAAAAGGCCCAAGAACCTAAAATAATTCAGAAACCCTAGGATTTTTTAATCTCCTTGGCGCCGTACCCCCTCCATGTGCGCCCTCAGCACGCACACCTCCCAAGGCTCGGTTCTGCCTGTGACCTTGCACTAAAGTGGAAAAGTTTCTTCGTCGTTGACTCCCTTCGTGACCTGCAAACACAACAAAGAAAAGAAAGCAACAGAAACAAGGCAAATAATGGTAGAAAATAGTAGCAAACTTTTTGTATTCGGCTATAAAGCCACCGAAAAGACAATTGTAAATAACCAGACAATCAATACAAAGAAACAAAGATTATTAATCAAAAAGAGAATTGAGGATTAAAAGGTTTTGCCCTTTCGTTTCTTTTCTTTCGTTTTTATTTATTGTACCAGGGAGGATTCGCGTGTTTTTGCTTTTGGGGATATTTGCGCTGAAGGTCTTTTTGCTTTTTCCACATGTTTTAATTAGATTTTTTTTTTAATTTGGCCTAATGGTTTCACTTTTATTTCATTTTAATCCTGCATAAGGTGCGGCGTTTTGGAGGGCAGGGATATTTTCCCTTCGGTCCCTCCACTTCATTCGCGCATCGCAATATGGTCCTTCCCCTTTTTTGTTTATTTTAAATTTACCCCAAAATTCTGTTTTAAGCTTAAATTATTAGTCCTTTTTTGGTTATTTTGGCCATTTTAATATTAGATTAATTAATCTTAATAATAATGTTATTATTATTTTAATATTATTATTATTATTATTATTATTATTATTATTATTATTATTATTATTATTATTATTATTATTATTATTACTATCATATTCACATTTATTTTCTTATACTATCATTATTTATCTATGTTCTTATTCATCCATTTATATTTCGATTATTATTATATTTTTATTTATTCCCATTTATATTTTTATATTAATATCATTATTTATACATATATACATATATACACATGCTTCATCTCTATTTTTATCATTTTATTTTATTTATATCCTTTTATATATATATTTATTTTTTTAAAAAACTTTAGAATTTTTATCATATTATTAATATCCTCATTATTATTATATTATTATTAAACTAATTTAGTTGGTATTTAACATTTACTTGTTTGTTTATTTATTTATTTCTTGTTACCCTTTTTTATTTTTGAAGTTGGTTTTATTTTTATTATTATCCTTATTATCATCATTTTATTACCTATTTATTTATATATTTTATATACTTTCAAAATTTCATATTATTTATTTTTATTGTAATTACTATTATTATTATCTCTATTTTCATCGATTTACCTAAATTTTGAAATATACTTTATTTTATTATATATATATATCCTCATTATTGGTTTACCTATATCCTTTCATGATTTTTAATTTTAAATTTTTTTATATCACTGTTGTTATTTACTTATTTATACTTTACATATAATTTCAAACTTTATTATTTTCGTTACTTATTATTTAGCCAATTTACATGCCATTCATTTACATATAATTTTATGTTATTTGCAATCTGTCTATTTGTTCCGTTTATTCATTTCTATTCTTGTTATTACCATTGCGTTTATATTATTTCATGCATATTAATACTGTAATTCATCTTCCATTACAAAATCGTGTTACACTACTATTCGTATTTCGAGATTCAAAAAGTCATACCCTAATCTACGGGGTCTCAATTTTCTCGATAAATCCAAATAACGAATATTTTTTTAACATAAAATTTTTAAATGATCTCGAGAATTATGAAAAGATCGTGTTCTAACTTACGGAATATAGTTTCTTTATAAAACCGAGATAATTGAATATCTTTCAAAATAAATAATTTTTTTGGCGTTTATTTACGTATCGGGAATTCAAGACATTGTGTCCTAACTTATGGGACATAATTCTTTTCCTCGATTAATGTGAAATACGCCTTTTTTTCTCAAAAAAATTTTAATTAAGCAATAATTTAACGATGGATCGTGTTTTTCTTCAAAGTTCTCAATTTTCGACACTAAGACACTAATTAATCAACTAAGTACCAATTTTGGGCGTTACGAGGGTGCTAATCCTTCTTCGTGCGTAACCGACTCCCGAACCCGTCCTTCTGAATTTCGTGGACCAAAATCATTGTTTAAATAAATCAAACCATTTATTGAAAACAACCACTTTTACAAGGTGACCCAATCACACCTCATCAAAAAGGATTGGTGGCGACTCTCATGTTTGTTTTCGTTTTCAAAATCAAAGTCAACCCGTTTTTAAAAAAAAAAAGTTTTGACATTAATCAATAATTATGATAACACTTTTTTATTAACGCTTACCACTCTTTCATTAACCCACCATTAATTATCCCTTAGGAAAATTTTGAAATCATCCAACCAGAATACTACAATTACAAAAGAAGGCTAAAATTTAAAGAGCACTTACCTAGCACCAAGCTCCTCACTTCAAATGCTAACTTTAGCTTCAATTTTCTTCCTTTCTCACTAATAGATAGGCATGGGAACACACCAACATGAGAAGAGGTCAATAAAATATTAAGTGCAATATAATCAGGGACTGTATGGATGTAGTTGCAGTAATTTATAGTAGCTTGAAGGATTGCATAAAAAGAAGGGATTGACGAGCAACTGCAGCACATTCATTAGGTTCTTTGTCTTCTCTTCAACGTACTACATGCAAAGCAACTCAATAGCTCTTCTTTTTCATAGATAAATTTATACATGACAATTTAATTTTGTTGAACAGCCACTGTGAATGGCCATAAATGACAGCAGCAATCAATCTTGAATTGGTAAAAGCCAAAGCTTGAGGCGATGCAGCAAGAAAACTGCAGCTGCTCTCTTCAGTATTGTAATAGATATTTGGTAAATTCTTCTATTAGTCCCTGTACTTTGCAAAATTTGTTAATGTAGTCTTTGCACTTATTCTAAAATCCGTTTGGTCAAACTCTATTACTAGTCTTATACTATATATACAGTTGTAGATTTTAGTCTTGACACAAATGACATTCATTAATCCATTAACTGGATCTTTAGTGAATAATATGTGAAAATAACAAGTTGACATGGTATTACACATGTGATAATATATTTGTCATGTCAAGTTTTGGAAATAGAAAAACTTTAACTTAATAAACGTAACAATTATTTTTTAGCAATAATTGAAATTTTAAATTTTAAAAAATACCGGGGACTGAAAAAATTAAATTAAAATATATAGCTTAAATTCACAACATTCATAAAGTATAAAGACTAATAGAAAAGTTAAATATTTTCTTAATTGTGTAAAGATTTGTCAAAGTGGGATTTTTGTCACCTAGGAAGTAGATTTTCAATTAGTTTCATGTCTATCAATGTGTCATTATCTTAATTAATTATGTTACTTATCACCACTACCAATTACTTTATAGAATTTTTATGTGGTATAAACACAATTTAACCCCTCTTTACTAAATGGCATAATTACTCTTTGAGTCCTACAATTTATCATTAAATTTAAATTAGTCATTGTATCGCATTTCATTATGTTTGAATATCTTGCCACCTTTATATATATTCATCGATTTTTATTTTGGTTAATACCATTGTGTAATTAAATCATTTCCCTCTTAATATAATATCCATTTGCTAAATGGTCTAATTTTACTTCAATCCTCCAAATTATATCCATTAACGTGAGGATAATTTACACCTTTAGTGCCTCACCTAGCAGAATGAGTACTTGTTTGGTGGGATTCCTGGCTCCCATTAGGCTAGACACCTAGCCTTCAAGGGTTATCATTAATACTTGCTGACATCTTCCATGCATAAATCTAAAACTTCAATAATTTTATTCTTATTTTATAATTTCTAATATATTTAATGACTAATTATTAACTCTCAATTTGCCACCTTTTCCCATTATTTATTTTAACCAATTTCATTTGTCTATTTCCTTCATCGCCTCTTTCATGCAACGGCCTGAGTATTATTATTATTATTATTATTATTATTATTATTATTATTATTATTATTATTATTATTAGGTTAAAATATGTAATAATTTATTATAATTTTTGTAAATTTAAAATTTAGTTCTTTATACTTTTAATTTTAAGTATTTAATTCCTTTATTTTTCTAGATTTTAAAATTTAGGTCCAATAGTTAACACTATTAAAATTATTTTGTCAAATTTAGGTTCATTATGTCATTTTTTTTGTTACATTGCTACTGAGTGAGTATTTTTTTCAAATTTTCACACTAATTAGATAGGCTTAGATTAGAGTTCTAATCATACTAAAATATCTCTGGAATAATTAGAGTCCAACTGGGAGAAACAGTCTTATTTGAAGTCTAAAACGCAGCTGCCTACTAGGAGAACATGTCGTGACGTCCCATACATGCTCGTCACGACGTCATTGCCATGTTCATTTGGGGTTTCATTGCGTTGTCGCAACGTCACTTGTCTTCACATCGCAACGTCGCCTTTGTTTTACCTATTCTTCACTGAATCGTCGAATGTCTTCCTAACTGCTTATAAAACGTCTGATAAATGCTAGCCACACCCCACAAATCTCCACCTTGACTTGTATTTATCACGCCTCCATTTCCATTCCTCGTAATGGGGCAAACTCGAATATTACAGAATGTCAACCAAGTCTAAACCGTGCTCGAATTTGGAAACTAAAAGACTTCTAGTCTTCAAATCAAAGTTGTATAACGCAACAAGGGCTAGTAATACTCGAACATGAGAGAAAACATCAACTCTCTCCACCTGACTATAACCCTTGCGGCCAACTTTGCCTCGAGCACTCTGCGAACCATTCGAGTCTTAAAGACCAAAAAGGGATTAGATTATTCTCTAAATCAAGTACATGCTTGCCAATTGACACTACTCCACCTTCAACCCGATTATGTGAAGAGCTACGAATCAACACCCTCGTCCTCGACCACAACAGCTACCTCCGTAATTATTTGAAACTACCAGAAATTGAAATTTGTGATCCATCAAACTTCTTGATATCCAAAATTATTATTGTGTCACTGAATGATTCGATCTGTGGAAGTTGAACCTTGACACCGATTCCAATTTGTTGGGGATCTACCTATATAAACAATAAGCAAGAAAAGGTAGAGAAGATTGAACACAAATATTTACGTGGAAAACTCCTCTGAAGAGGATAAAAATCACGAGCAAATGAGGTATCGGCTTTTCACTAAATGAGTAAACAAACGAGAGTACAATATGGAGAAAATAAACCTAAATGTACAAACCTAAACCCCAAAAATAAAGCCCTATCTCGGGAACAAAATTCTCTCCATAGTTACTATAAAAACTCTCACCAAACTCATATGTGATACATCTTGTCGCCTTCAAAGAAAAACCCTTCCTGATTGGCATTCCAAAATAGGGATACAATGGCCCTTTTAAATAAGCTAAAATTAAAGTTCTAATCATACTAAAATATCCTTGGAATAATCAAAGTCCAACTGGGAGAAACAGTCCTGTTTGAAATCTAAAACGCGACTGCCAAATAGGAGAACACATCGTGATGTCCCATACATACTCGTCACGACATCACCGCCACGTTCGTTTGGGGTTTCATCATGTCGTTGTAATGTCACTTGTTTTCACGTCGAGGCGTCGCCTCTATTTTACCTCTTTTTCGATAAATCGTTGAACGTCTTACAAAGTGCCTACAAAATGTTTGATAAATGCGATGCATACCCCACAAATCTCCACCTTGACTCATATTTATCACGCCTCCTTTCCATGCCCTGTAATGGGCCAAAATTGATTTTTTCATAATGTCAACCAAGTTTAAACCGTGCTCGAACTTGAAAACCAAAAAACTCCTACTCTTCAAATCAAAGTTTTATAACACAACAAGGGCAAGTAATACCCGAACAAGAGAGAAAGCATCAAATCTTTCCACTTTAATGTAACCTTTTGAGACCAACCTTGCCTCAAACATTATGTGAACCATTTAAGTCCTAAAGATCTAAAGGGGATTAGATTCTTCTCTAAATAAGGTATATTCTTGACATCTGACACGACTCCACCTTCAATCGAGTTATGTGAAGAGCAACGAATCATCACCCTCATCCTCGATTACATTAGCTATCTCCATAATTATTCTAAACTATCAGAAATTAAAATTTGTGATCCATTGAACTTCTCAATATCCAAAGTCATTGTTGTGTCACGAAACGAGTCGAACTGCGAAAGCTGAACCTTGGCACTGATACCAATTTGTTGGGGATTGACCCGTATAAACAATGAGCAAGAAAATATAGAGAATATCAAACACAAATATTTACGTGGAAAACTCCTCCGAAGAGGATAAAAACTACAGGTAAAGGAAGTATCGACTTTTCACTAAATGAGTAAACAAACGAAAGTACAACATGGTGAAAATAAACCTAAATATACTAAATATACATAATTTTAATAATTTCTAGTATAGCATGCTTATATGCAACATTAAGTATGTTTTCAATAATTACATAATTTTAGCAAGACTATCCACTAGAGTAGTAGTCACTAAATTATTTATATCTTGACCTACAAAATTCGAAATTAAAATCCGCTTTTTATTTTTGAAACTAGACTCAATGAACTTTGTACCATAAAAAATTCAGAATATCTAATTAATTAAATTAATACAGTTTATTCTTTAAATCCTCATTTGTTCTGCTACTAGGCAGCTCTAACCCTTCTTCACTAAAAAATTATTAACTTTCAGCACAAGTGTCGTATTAAATTTTTGTTTATTTCCCTTGAAAATAGACTCTTTAAGGATTTATTCGTATGAATTTCATATCCTAAACATATTTTTACAATTTACAAAGATTTTTCAAAGTTAGAATAGGGGAACCAGAAATCATTTTGACATTGTCTCACAAAAATTACTATATATCATAATCTATAATTCCATTGCTTACACCGTTTCTTCTATGAAAAACTATACTCAATAGGCTTTAATTTCATGTTTGATTAAACATCTAATTTAATTTCTACAATTGTTGGTGAATTTTCAAATTTTAGTTACTTCTGCTGTCCAAAACTGTTTTAGTAGAAACATTTTCTTTTCCATGGTTCTTTTGTAGTAACTTTCATCTAATCACATATATTTGTTATACTTTTAGTTTCTGTCCAATTTAATCACTTATATTTATATGTTGATAACATATTCATTTCTTTACCTTGATACTTTTCATAATTATAAATCATATTCACTCACTCGAAAACGTGGTGTCTCTTTATGTCATACTTCATCAATACTTTCTACCTCTAATGTATAAATTAAAATACACATATTATACTTTTCATTCACTATATATTTAACTCAACTCATTGAAATACAAGTAAGGTCAATTTGAAAACTTACCTCTTTTGATAAGAATTTCTTTTCTTTTGCTTCTCTTCCATTTCTTTTTCAACTTCATCACCACCCTTCTCTTTTCATCTATTTTTCTTCACTTCCATCTACTAGTTTCTTGCTTCTAGGTTGATGAACATACTCTCTAAGATACTTATTTCCACTTTCATTTTTGATGCTCATAGAAATTCTCATGATTTTGGAGTGAAATAGTAAAATTGAATAACCAATGACCAAATTGTAAAAGAAGGAAATATTTTTTTTCCTCTTTCCTCCCTTTTATAATACTATTTTATTATTAAAATATCTAATTTATTTATTATTAATATATTATTTAAAATATTACCAATATCATGATTACAATCCAATGGCCTATATTTTATACTTCAAGGCTAAGCAAATTTAATGGCCATAATTTATCTATGTATCCAATGGCATTTTGGTAATTTTACTCAAAATTATTATTTATTATTTTGCTAAGTGACTATTTTGCCCCTGGTCAAGTTTTATATTTCCATTTATGTACTTTTTCACTTTTGGTTATTTCCACTTTTAGTCCTTCAACCTTTTGAATTTACACTTTAACCTCTCAACTTTTAAATATTCACACTTTTAACCCCATCACTTTTTACTTTTTTTACAATTTAGTCAATACCTCAAATTTATATCTCACAATATAATACTATATATTTTATTTATTTATTTTTGGACCTTCTCTATTATCCAATACCTTCCTCTACTAACATTGATGTATTGTATTTCATTTGCTTGATAATTCAATTATACACTTTCTGCATATAACACTTTACAAAATTTAAGAGGATTTTTGGGGCATTACATTTCTCATGCCCTAAATAAAATTTTGTCTTCTTAATTTGAGTAATTATAAATTTTATTATTTATTTACTTTCTTTTATTGCCTTGATATTCTTTTCCCTTGTGATCATATCTCTAAATTTTTTTATCCCAATAATGCACTTGCTTCTAAATTCTACGGTCTCTTGAACATATATTTTACTTATCCTTCTATTTCATATAATTTTCTTTCTTTCATTTCTTCATTTCTTCATGTATTATTGTATATATTTTCAATCTATATATCCTCCTAATTCTTTACATAAAGCTTGACCTTCCATTATTTAACCACGATATACATTTCACTTAATTTGCATTACATCAATAACGTATTACTTACTATACCACTCCATGACCTCCAATACCAGGTATAGGATATTCTAACTTACTAATTTCTATTTGAAGTTAAATTGTCTCTTCTCACCTTTACTTGATGGTCATAGTAAACTTTAACCGTTCAATAAACCTAACACATCACTTTAATTGTATTATTAAACTAATACACCATCGTATTTTTTTTTCATTCATTATTTCTAATAATAAGATTTCAAATTATAATTTACTTCATTGATTTTCTTATTTCATTTTTTCTCTAACATCCCTGATCCTTTACTTTCTTTACATCTTATTTCACTAAGAATCTATCGCATATTATTTTCTACCAAGAGAGTTTTTAGGATGTTACAGTGCCTACAAAACATCTGATAAATGCGAGACACGCCACAATCTTGATCAACTAGAGTTCCACTTTAACTCAAACTTTCATAGCTCAAATAAAATGTTAAAATATGTTATAAGTCTCTGTAATTTTCCAAAAATTAGGAATTTAATCCATATACTTTTATTTTATGAAATTTAGTCTCTCTACTTTTTAGATTTCAAAATTCAAGTCCAACTATTAACACTATTAAATTTTTTTTATTAAATTTGTTGATATGATGTTTTAAAAAAAAAAAAACTCATTTGGTAGCTATATAATTTTAAAAAATAACTTTGTAATTAACTTGAATTTAATAAAAAAATAACAATATTAACAGTTGGACCTAAATTTTGAAATATAAAAAATAAAAAATTTAAATTTATAAAATAAAAGTACAAGAACTAAATTTCTATTTTTTAAAAGTATAGGCATATTTTAACCTAAAAAAATAGTAATCAAGAAAAAAATTAGTAACAAATAAAGTAAAGTAGAAAAAAATTCGATTAAACTCAAAATCTACTAAAATCAAATATTAAATTATTCAAGCTTAAATCAAAATTTATTTTCAGTAATTTCAACTTATAAAACTCCACATTTTTCATATTTTCAAAATTTATTTGAAAATAAAGGTCGTATAACTGAAAAATATGGAACTCCACATTTTCATATTCAAAACACACTACACAGTGCTCAGACCCAATCATTCAATGTTGCCCCATAAACACGGGGATTTGGCCCACAGCCAAAGTAATTGAACGGTCCAGATTGATGATATTTTTCTCGTGTCCAAACACCGAGGTAGGGTCATTAATACAAGTAACAATGAACTTTCTTTTTTTTTTTTTTTTTTAAATAAAATAAAAATTAACTGAAAATAAAAAAATAAAAAAATAAGGGAGGAGGAATGATCCACCTGTTTGTCAGTGACAATCGTACATTGCTTTGGGCAATGAGCAGCAGCTGGGACCCACTATCTAGAACTGATAAGGTCATTGGCCCCACCCCCACTCCTATTTACCCTAATAATTCTCCCTTTAATCATTTATGGCTGTAAAAAAATTATCACCTCTAGCTTGAATTTATAAGTTTAAAAATAGTAATTAATTTCATATTTTTTATTAGATAAAAATTAACAAAAATTTATAAATATTGTATAAAAATTACTTTCTAAATATTTAAAAAAATCAATAAACTAATAAAACATAGTTGAGTCTTTTATTTTTAAAAAAAATTGATATATATTTTGCTCTTGTTAGTATTAAATCGTTTTTAGACTTAACTGATATTTAAATTTAAAATTCATCATATTTTGATATGTATGCACAAATGTTATTAAAATGTGATGATATGACATTGATGACCTCATATTACGAGATCTCATATTACAATATGTGGCAAGCTTAAAAGTACATAATTTTATTAAAAAGTATAAAAATTATTTTACATTTAGAATGAATTTGAACAAAATGACATTTAAATTTATTTGAATTTCGACATTCATATGTCAAGATTTATTTCGAATGTGTTATAGTAACTCAATATAATTTTTGTTATTATCACAAAATAATTATTGATATATTAATAAATTATTATTAATATCAATTTAGTAATATAGCAAAAATAAATAGTATTTTGGATAATGGTAAGTTTCTTTAAATTTGTGCTTTCATCTATATATATTATAACTATTGTAGTACTACAAAAGAGGCAGTAACACACTTTTTTTTTACTATCTATATTACTACTAGAGTAAATATACTTTTTTGACATTTAAATTTAGTTTTAATATTCAAATTCATATCCATGCTTTTTAAAAAAAAAAAAAACTAAATACTTAAATATGATTTCAGCCACACATTTTTGACCAATTTTTTAACAAATTTAAAATGAGATGATATTGACCCGTTAGGTTATTACATGTGACATTCACGCCACACCATTAGTTAAATGTACCGGCCACATTAGCAAACCTGTTAAAAAAACTGGAAAAAATTGTAGAAATATATAAAACTAAAAATGAATTAAAATATTTAAAATTTTAAAAAAATTCATAAAAATAATATATTTAAAATTTTAGAAAAAAATAGAATTTTAAAAATATATAAAAATTCAAGAAAAAAAGTTTGAAAATTTATTTTAAAATTTATAAAATAAAAATATATAAAAATTTAAAATTTATAGCTAAAATTTTAAAAAAGTAAAAAAAAAATTAAAGTAAAAAGAAAGCAAAAAAGTATTGAAACTTAAAAAATAAAATACTCAAAAATGCATATTTATAATAAATATAAATGCGAATTTAGAGAAACTTTTAAATAGGTAAGAATATCTTTTATTGTTAATTATATCATTAAATTGATATTAAAATAATTTATTAGGATTATTATATGATGATAATAAATATAATATTAATTAATTAATATATATTATTAGATTAACTAATAAGTTCTGCATAAAAATAACACAATATATTATTAATTAATAAAATTGAAAATCTATAAAATCATTGAATGTAATTAGATAAATTAAAAATAAAAATCAAAGTTTTTTATTAAATATTTTAATTAAATAAATGTAATTTATATATATGATTTTATTTTAAATATGATAATAATTAATCATGTTAAAATGAATTTTTATAATTAATAAAAATTAAATCTATAAATATAATTTTATTTTAAATATGATAATAATTATTTTATTAACAAATTTTTATTAAATTTTGAATATAAAACTAATAGATATGTTCTGCATTCATAACAAATTATTAATAGTTATAGTTATTTTGTTAATAATGTTTCCATTGGTGAAATAGTTATTATTACTTAATTATACTTTCAATCCATATTAAATTACATATTTTTAATTTAAAAGAAACTATCACTTAATTAGTATCACAATTATATACCAATAAAAATTAATATTTAGCACTATAAATATATTAATCAACAAAGCATTTTCACTCAAATAACATTAAAGAATTATTGGAAAATTTTATATTTTAGGGTTATGTTTCCATCACCAAAAAAAAGGTATATTTTCATTATTATTTGATAAGCTTAACTATTTTTATTTAATATTCGATAATTTTATTGTTATTTGATTTAATAATACTTATGCATCAGCTAATGTTATTCATCATTGTGTTTTGAAGTATTATGTTAAAAGTAATGGAGTATTACGGTATTAGTTCTTTATAGGTGATTTTTTATTTTGTATGAAAAAGGGACTTACGATCATCACATGATCAGTACATGGCTATGCCCATGGAGCTACTCTTACATCTTTGTCGAGGAGTAAGGATATATATTTTAATTCATATTCGAATGTTAAGTTATTTTATCTAATTATTTAATATTTTACTATTTGTTGTTTTCCACTTTTTATTTTCATTACTTTCAAAATATTATCTTATTCTGTCAATTATTTTTCAAAATTAATACACTTTTATTATAAATTAGATTCACCCTAATTTAATTAGTAATAAAGTTTTTTAAATTATAAAAATATATTATTTAATGGATTAAAAAATAAATATGTAAAATCACGTGATATTGGAACTAGTAAATTTAAAAGAAAATTTTACTTAAAAAATTATCGGAAGCTCTAAAAGCATCTACACTTGTATAACATTTAATAGGGATAGGTGGGAATGTTGTAGAGAATGATCTAGACCGTTCTTTGTAATCAATTGTAGTCATCAAATCAAAAGGGGATTATTATATAAGAGAAGGCTCTCCTCCTTGATTTGTACAAAAGCTAGCTTTTTGAGTGAATACCAAGGTAGTCATGTGACACCTCACACCTGATTTGATCACCAGATCTGAATGCGTAACGTCGCAATACATTGTCGAAGCAACTCAGACTATTTCAAGTAATCTAATCAAACAATTTGACATTAAATCATAATAATCACTTACAATTGTAATTATCAACATAAACATGATGATTCAATGTTATATGATTCAATAAATAGAGTTACAAATCTATGATCGATAAAAACGGAGTTAAGACTCGAATCCACCTATTCATAAAAGGGGATTATATGTCTCGAGATAGGCCTCCTCTATTCCACTATTTTAGCTTTAATATTTGGATGTCTCGAGACAAGGGATTCTTGTCTCGAAACATGGAACAGAGCAAAAATAGTTTAGCTTTGATGTACCATTGTCCCGAGAAAAAAACCACTTTGTCTCGATACTGGGTTAAGGTTATCTCAAGACTAACAAGGAATGTCTCAAGACATTAACACTTTGCATGAACAATAAGGTAAATTTTATTCTAAATTGAATGGTAAAATAACCAAAATGTTTGTTTTCAACATTCCAACTAAAGCAAGTTATACCTAAAATAAGCCTAAATGTAGATCAACACGATAACAATCAATTCAATACATGTAATCACAACGATAACAATCAATTCAATTCATGTAATCACAATCAAATACCATCTAAGTATACAATCCAATACAACTAGACAAAACTTATCAACTAACACATTCAAACTTGTATGACCATGCATAATTAGCTACCATCCAAAGGTTGAAAATCAATCTTGGAACCTTATAGGTCACCTTACCAAATATACCGTAACATGAGCATATATATACAAACAAAATATCATAAGAACTACAAAATACTTTCTTATGAATTAGGAACATGCCATATGTATTAAACATAGTAAAAATAATACAAAAATGGACGAGTTGAGAATTGATTGCTTGGACGCTGATGACCCACGATCACTCCAAAAACTTACGAAACATGCGCATGAAAACAAACAAATTCGTACATTGAGTATTGATTACTTAGTGGTGTAGTAACACCCCTAACCCGGTTTGGTCACTAAACTCGAGCTATAAGATGCTACGACAAAAAAAGAACATATAACATTCGCATATAAAGTTAAACTTACAAGATTTCATGTAAACACCTCAATCAATCATGTTTCATAACATTCATATTAAATACGGGTCTCAATCAGACTTACAAAAGCCTTTAAACCAACCTAAGAACATGTAAGGACTTAATTCTAACTTTACAAAAAGTATGAAAACTTTCGTAAATAAGGGTCACGCGGCTGTGTGACAAGTTGAGGCTATGTTGAGCTAGGTAGCATGGTCGTGTTGTCAAACCGTGTAACAAACTGATGTTGTGTATAACAGGGTCACATGGTTGTGTAGCCAAGTCGTGTAATAGGTTGAAGCCATGTCTAAATGCAAAATTTCTAACAAAGGTCACACAGTCGTGTCTAAGACCGTGTAACAGGTTGAGGCCATGTAAGTTGGAGTCATACAATTGTGTAACTCATTGAGGCTGTGTACATGAATCAATACACAAATCAAACAGAACACACAGCCATACCACATTCCCATGTGTGACACACGGCCGTGTGTCAGACCATGTATACTTAAAAGAACCTTTTCAAACAAGATACATAGCCCTAGATCACTTGAACCACAAGCAAGCATTAAACTATCCCTCAACTTGTTCAAGAACATCAAAAATATGCCAAAACCACAACTTAAATCAATCACCATAAGTGCCTAATCAATATGCCACCATAGGCACCACAATTTATCAAGATAAAATCAATCATTCTCACCAAGTATAACCAAAGATTCATGCCATACATTCATTCCAAAATCATTATTCTCAAGTGTCAAAATCAACAAGAAAAATGCACTATAAGTATTAAACATACTTTTACCATCACATGCCACCATCAACCAAAAACAACCATCAGGGCATAAACAAGTACCACACATACAAGCACATTTATACAAGGCTATCAACTAGCCTAACTTCAACTCCAACATTTACATAACCATATATGGACACATAAAAAAGAACTGATTCAAACTTCCTACTTGCATATATGCATATAATCAAAACACCTATTTACATGTCACTTATAACCTATCCCAAAATGATAAAAAATCTACCGAGTCGTTGAACGGATAGTGTGAGCTTTGACTTGATTTCCTACCGGCCACGTAATTTCTGATGATCTACAAGAAAACAAACATAGCAAATGTAAGCATACACAATGCTTAATAAATTCGTAAAGAACTTAACATAACTTACAAATGTTAATATAACTTAAGCATTGAAAACATAATTATATAATTAGGTGACATGACATTCTTTGATATCCTAAGCACATCACAAGTCCAACAAGGTTAGTTTCTTCACAAATGAACATAAAACATGATTTATGCCTTTATACCATATACAAAGCTAACATACATGGCTCATATAACACCATTTATTTTGCTACTAATTTGTACCATCATTTCTATTTTATAAACCTTGTTTTCTCTTATTGAAATATAGTGAAATAACGTCGGATACACAGGATAAAAATTACTCACACGAGCTGTGAATATGATGCTCACACGAGTTGTGAATGTAAGTGCTCACATGAGCTATGAATATGGGCCTGCTTACACAAACTGTGGGCCAAGATGGTAACTTTACACGATGCTGCTCACACGAGCTGTGAAGAATTCGCAACAAATGCATAACCTTAGCTATCGATAAAACATCCAAGACCAGCACCCGAAACGGTAATAACCCTAATGACATGTCATTTGTATCCTAGTCGTTCACTACGTTCATACAGGCCTCACTTTATATCCATAACTTCCAAGCATTTAAACATTAATGTATTAACATGAGCTCAACTATATTCATACCATTTTTCAATCACCAACACCAAATATACCATTAATTATAGTTTAGTCCATCTAATATTCAAGATTATTGCACAAAAGATATTCAATCAAAAGTCATACAAATACATATTAAATCAAAAAGGCAATAAATAAATTAGCTTATAAATTATACAAACTTACCTAAACCGAAACAACAACAAACACGACATTAAGAACTACTCAACAATTTTTTCTTTTCAGCGTTTATCTACCGGTTGATTCGTTTCTTGATCTATAATATAATTTAATTCAATTATCAACTTCAAATACTTATAAAGCATAATTTTATGCATATGACTATTTATTTAACACTTTAAATTATTTTCCTAAATTTTTATATTTTCTTCAATTTAATCCTTAAAACCGATACCTTTATAACTTTCACATTTAAACCCCAAATTTCAAACCATTTTCAATTCCATCCTTACATAGCCCTCTAGAATAAAAAATTATAGAAATCTCTGGCTAATTTTATAACTTTTCCATTTTAGTCCCTAATTCAAAAACTAACAACCATCTCTTTACAAATAAGTCCTATTTCCTAACAAAGTTCCAAACTATACCATTTAACATCCAAATAAACTTCAAAACAACAATGGTGACTTTTAAAATCTTTGATAGTTTTACAAAATAGTCTTTGGGCTAGCTAGATTAAGTTACAACGATTTCAAAAACATAAAATTTACGAAAAATGACTTTGAAAATTCACACCATGCAATGACCGAATGTTTCCTTGAAGCTTAACAATGGCTTCTCCTTCTTGTACTTGTTTATTTCGGTGGTGGAAAAAAAAAGTAAGAAGATGATGGCATTTTGTTTCTTTTTACATTTTAACCATTAAAAATTAAATTATATTTTAACATTATTTTAGAGAAAATTAGCACCTAAAAGTCCCATTCCTAGCAAAGTGGGCAAATTACTATTTTGAACCTTAAACAACCATTAATCAATCCACTTAACTAAAAGAAATCAATAGAAATTAACTTTCTTGATTTTTACGATTTAATCTTTTTTTCTTAATTGATCAACCAAACATTAAAATCACTAGACTAAATTTTAATACGACACTCTATTAGACTCGAAAATATTAATTAGTAACATCTACAGACTCACTCATCAGATTATGGTCCCAAAATAACTGTTTTCGACACCACTAAAAATCAGACTATTAAAAGTACTAACATTATATGAATTTAAATATAAAAAAAATTTAAATAACAAAAATATAGTTATAACATTAAAACAAATCATTTTCAAAATAACTTGTGATAATGAGAATTAGAATCACATAATAAACATTTACTTATAGCTCTAGTAACTGGATGCAAACACAAGTACAAGTATACGAATTTAATCCCTAACACTCCATAATAAGCACCAAAGTATTGATCAAGCATAAATCCACTGACCCCCTCCCCCTAACACTCCACAAAACGTAATGCACTGAAGTGCCAGAATAAAATTGCATCGAAGTTTTAGAATGAATTGCATCGTAGTGCCAGAATGCATTTATTCAATTTAGTCTCTATAAACTCTTTAATCTAAAATGCTCGTATGTTTTAATATTCATTATCAATTTGAAATCCAACTTTGAATTTAATCACTAGGGACCTCGTACTTCCATTCTATAATAAAATTTTCTTTCAACTTTCAAACTACTCAATTTGATCTCTAACGACATAAAATTAACTATATAAATTTAAGCTTTACTTAAATTTAATTTGAAACTTTTTTATTATAACATTAACCTATTCCACCATACACTTAATTCATGCAATTTGAAACTTTTTTATTATAACATTAACCTATTCCACCATACACTTAATTCATGCAAGCTAATTCATACTAGCTTGCATGAATCTGATCTTTTAAACCCCAAAAATTCTCAAGCTTTCTATCAATGTTCCATCTAAATAAACTAAACAATTTCTAAATTCATGGCTTAGGTTGTAATCATCGACTAACATATATTAATAATCCATCAAAAATTTACAAGAAAAACCCACTTACCGTCCCAATTAAGTTCATGGCAATGGAAGAACAATAAGCTAAGTTTTCTTTTCTTCCTTTTTGTTTTGGTTTGGGAAAGATGGAGAAGATGATGTTTTCATCTTCTTTCTCCCACTAAGGGATATATATAGATAGATACATAAAAGTAACTAACACTCCATTAACTTAATTCAGCTTAGTCCATGAATATAACTCAGTTCAATTTTAGCATGATAATTGGTTACCAAAAATCGGCTAGACGAAAGTGTTCTTCTCTCTAGATGTTTGTGTCGAGAGTTTGGGAAACCCTCAAGGCTAATACGACTCAATCCATCAAGAATGGCAACTCAATTCAATTTTGGCATTATAACTGGTTAACAAAGAGATCCTCCCTCTGGTTAGAGTTTGCAAATGCTCATCTCATCATGTGGATATATCTCTTGTCACAGACATGGTTAAAACTGATGGGAGTTAGAAGTAGAATTAGTTTGAACAATGTCTTGATTTATCTATATTATTTTCTATTTCAGGGACACATCCTCCTATGGAAGAGGCTGATCAGGATTCTCTATACTGGCAAGAATGCAAGATGGAAACTCACAGTGGCCAAGGCTTGTAGGCACTTAAAGGAACTAGTGGAATCTAAAAGACAAAAAATGGCAGGAAGTTTGGAAGTTCAAAGGTCCATAGAGGATAAGGAGCTTCTTATGGCTAGCTCTTCAAGGCAAATTACTAACTAATACGGACCAATGTAAACGGGGAATGTCCGATAATCCTTGGTGCTTCATTTGCGGAAAAGAATTCGAATTAGTAATCCATGCATTAAGAGATTGTTCTATGGCTAGAAGTGCTTGGGAAAGGCTTCTTCCTGCACCTATTCGTAGCACTTTCTATGTTTTTTCTCTGTTGAACTGGAAACAAGAGCAATTTGAAAATTGGAAACTTGGACTAAAGTCAAATCTTCAATGTCATAATGTGGAAATTATGGGAACTTAGGAACTCCATAGTTTTCAATAATGATAACCATAACGCTGATAAATTAATTACGCATTGTTTGATATTTGCTAGGTACGTTCTGGATGCTCGAGGAGGAAAGGACTTAAGGAACCGAAAGACTGAGAAACAGATACCATGGACTAAACTACCTTTGGGATGAACCAAACTCAATACAGATGGTGCAGTCTCGTCTTTGAAGAATATCGCTGCAGCTAGTACCCTACTTAGAGATCACAATGACGCATGGATGGAGGGCTTTGCTCGTTGTATTGGTACTTGCTCTGTAGTCCAAGCAGAACTTTGGGGAAGGTGCTAGTCGAAGTGGATAATATCATGGTGGCTCGCATTTTGACATAAGATCTTCCTAATAGAAAGGACTTCAATATTGGCAGGAACATTAAAGATTTTTTAGTTAGGCAACGGAAAATCCAATCCGACATGTTTATAATGAAATCAATAGGGTTGCCGACTGCCTCTCTAAAAAGGATATTTTTGATGATCTAGGCATTAAATTCCTCGACAACCCTCCAAAAGAACTCGAAGAAATATTGTCCACTGATGGAGCCGGGATAACGTTTAATATGACTTGTTTATGCATTAACTAGTCTTTAAAACTTAATTTCTCATTTCTTTAGGAAAAAAAAAAGCTAAGGAATGCATTTTTGGCCTCTTCCAAGAATTATTTGCACAAACAAAAATGCTGAAATGAAACTAATGGTGTAACAAAAATAAATATAAAAAACCCAAAAAATGGAGACTTTTTTCAGCCAAAACGGACGGCACCAGTGTTAAAAATGGTGTTTCTATCTCTCCCGAAACCTAGAAAGAACCTCATATTAATCACACCAAGAAAAGTAAATTTTCAATCTTTTTTGGCAGTAATGAAAACCAAATTGTATTTTTTTTTCTTTTTTGTTATTTGAAAGAACAATCAAACCTCACGTGTGTTACACATCAAACTACACAACTGATCGAAACAAGCAAAGAGATGATCGATGCATGGTGGTATTTGATCAACTCTACGACTGATGACTAGTTGCATCATGTCGGTTATCGCCGCCTCCGGAGCTTCCACCACCACCTGCACCTCCTCCTCCTCCGCCGTCGTTGTTTGAATGAGACCCGCTCGCTTGTGATTCGGATACTTGCCGATAAGGATTCAATCCAGCTAATATATTTAAATGTCCTTCAGCACTTATGCCGGTACTTCCTCCTCCACCACCACCACCAGCAGCGCCACTAGTAACACCGCTTGAACCCAATTGTTGGCCTGGCAATAATGCCATCGGAGCTGGAAAATTCATGAAATGCAATCCACTAGACATAGTGCCCCTATACAAAGCACTGCTATTCACGGAAGGAAACGTCCATATAGGGTCGCCGCTCATTACTTGATTATTAGAATTAGTTACCATCCAAAAATTAGCCGGAATCTGACCGTGAGTTGCTGCTGGAATCACGCCGGTGCTTGACTGCAACAAGTAACTCCCCATTTGATGTTGTGAAGATAAATCTTGCTCGGGTCTTCTCTTCCTTCCTAGACTATTTTCTTCATTTGCTGATATTTCCAACGAAGAACTATTATGATCACGCAACTCTTGCTTAGCTTGGAACATGGAATTCAAGTTACTGCTTGATTGGAGGTTAAGGAATGTCGGGGTTGTTTCTAATCCAATTCCTGGGAACAGACTTCTACGTTGTTGCATAGAGAAGTTGGAGTTGAAACCTGAGGATCGTAACTGAGTGGGAACCGACATGGTTGAGCCTGAACTTCGGAGGGAGATGTTGAGGGAAGTGAAGTTTGCTGGGATGGTTCCAGTACCAGTGGCGGCGATCACAGCTGGTTCAGCTTGTTGGAGTAGCCATTCAATGGTTTCACCATCAGATTTATGGCCTAATTCACGAGTGAGTTGAAAAACCCTGGCTGCACAAAGAGCTGGCATTCGGATCCTACGGCCACGTCCATCGACCTTGGTATGTCGATCTTTGGTTGAAGTACGTTTAGGGGGTGGTTTTTTAAAAGGTTCCGGCGAGATTTGGAGGCTTGAAGTGGAACGACTCGTGTTGGGTTGATCAGCAGAGGATGAAGAAGAGGAAGAAGGTGGGACAA
The DNA here is from genome assembly GCA_025698465.1 of Gossypium longicalyx. NCBI lineage: Eukaryota > Viridiplantae > Streptophyta > Magnoliopsida > Malvales > Malvaceae > Gossypium > Gossypium longicalyx. The sequence goes on from CM047001.1 coordinate 74,347,617, forward strand.
GGGAAGGGAAAGGAGGGGAAGAAGAGGAAGAACAAGGCTGGTTATCATCTTCTTTCTTCTCAAGTAATTGGAATGGAAAAGTGGGGCGGTGTTGCTGCTGCTGCTGCTGCTGTTGGTGGTGGTGGTGGAGATGATGGAGGTGATGGTGATGGAGTTGATGATCATCACTTCCTCCTCCTTCCATGATATCATGAAAGTAATAGGTCGTTTCTCTAAAGGTTTTCTTGGGGGGGGGGGGGATCGGAAAATCTAGTAATTTATTCGTCTGGTGGGTCTTTCGATCTTTGTGTTTTTTTTTTTTAAAAGAAAAAAGAGTAAAAATGATATAGAGGGGATGATAGGGAGGGAGTGTTATGAATTAATTTGGTTTTTATTTGTATTTGTTTTCCCATCAAAAGCTTAGCCTGGAAAATTCCTTTAGAGAATTCATGTGTTTTGACGCAGATAAAGATAGAAAGGATAAGGGAAGAGGGCAAGCTTTAAGCAACAAAGATAATGAGTGGAAATGATATGATATGGGATGAGCTTTAAAAAGCAATATGGTTTTAATAAAATATGATTATATGAAATAAATAGCAGCTGTGAATTATATTTGGAAAAAGAAGAAAAATAAAATAAAAACTTGGAATTTTGTTTTAATATCTTTTGATCAGTGGTTGGACAGGACAGCCCCTTTGGTTCAGACTCCACGTGAGGTGCTCTTTTTTATCATTCAATCCATAAAGACAGTGGTGGCCAAGGTGGGACCCTATTCCAAGTCAAATTTTAAAAAAATAAATATATATATATATATTCTGTGAGACTATTGGACCCATCTCATTCAAGTAATTATTTCATATTTGCCTTTTGGGATTCCTCCCTATTTCATCTTCATCTTCTGTTTCTATTTTTCTTTCAAATTAATGGGAGTCCAGACTTAAATAAATTAATTAAAATTTGAGATGTCCATCTCTAAATTTAGTTTTCTCCTCCTTCATTCCTATCAAATTCACCATCCAACTCTTCCGTAAAAATAAACCTTTTTACCTACTTGGGCAAATAATAAAAGAATTCCACCACATTCTAAAACCCTAACATGATTTTACTATGATATAAGTAGACATACATTCAATTTTAAAAAATTTTAATTATAGAACTTGATTGGCATATGTATTGTTATTATTATAGAAATACGTAAATTTAAATACGCTGAAACATATTATTCTTCCATTTTTAATTGGGATTATAAAAGAATTATGAATAATTTTAAGTATTCTTTAAAAAAAATAGATATTATCAAAAACATATATTAACAATTTTGTTAATGATAACTTTTCCCTCTTATCTTCAAATTAAACTCATTTATATATATATATATATATAATATAATATAAAGTTGTTACGTTGAGTGCTTTCGCAATGTTAAAAAGAAAATTAATAATGGTATCAAATCTCTTATTTTGAGTTGTACTAATTAGATGATGCGCTAAATATCTTTTTATTTAAAAGTAAACTGTTTTATATAGGGGTTGAATTGAAAGTAAATATATATAAAAGTATGATAAAAAATTATATATATATAATATATGAGATTCGTGATAAATATATAAAATATGAAATATATTTAGGAATTCACAAAAATATGTCTAGCTTTTATAGTTTGTGTTTTAATATAAATTATATTACTTACTTTTCTAAAAAAAAAATCAATATTAAAAGTATGTGATAAAATATAAATGAATTTATTATTCTTTTACTTACAACTTTATCATAACATTTTTCATTTTTAAAAATAGTTATTTTATTAATATATTAATGTGTCATAAAATTGTCAAATAAAAGAACATTAAAACGTAAACAACTGATCAAATCAATAGAGAATTTTATTGTATCTTATTTTTATTCACACAAGATTTTTATTTGTAAGTACTTGCCATTCAATGCAATACAAATAAATGGAGCTTATTTAAATGCTTCATTAACGCATACATCAAACAATTTGCATATTTACTTTCATAAATGAAAGGGGGTTATATAACAACTCGTTTTTAGTGATGTCGGAAATAGTAGTCTCGAGATTATAAATTTGGCAAATGAATCTGTAAATATTATTATTTAATATTTATGAATAAAACATAATATTATATTGAGTATTTGATTTGATAAATTTTGTTAATTGGACAAATAGTTAAGTTTAAGTGGTTTGTCCCTAAAGTCATGTGATTTTGAAAAATGAGATATTGAGACTTCGTTTCTGTAAACAGAGCCCATAAATATTTTATTAAATATTTATGGAGTTACTATATAGGTGTATTGAAATTTGGTCTAAAAATTTTAATGTTTAGATAATTAATTTAATAAAAAAAGGTTAAATTGTAAAAATTATAAAAGTTAATCGCTATTAGTTTGTTCATGCTTAATAGCCATAAAATCATGGGTGGAAGACCTTATGTTACAATTAGACCATATTAAAGTAGCTTGGACGATTAGTGAGTTGTTTTTAAGTATTTTATATGTTAAAACTTATTTAATTAAAAGTAAAACATATTTTATAATAAAACAAAAGTAAAACTCATTTTAATTTCATCATCTTTTTCATTTTTTGAGTTAACACCGAAACCACTTGTTGTAGGCCAATTTAACCCCATGGCCCATTTACATTTTGCCAACCCATTTATAACCAACCCAAACCCACAAGACCCAAGCCCGTTTACAACTAAAACCCAACAGCTCAAATAACACCTAACCCTAATCAGCAACCAAACCCTAGGTGCGGCGCACCTAGGGTCTTCACCCTCAACCGCCTCTTGACCTTCGGTCACCTACCCTCTGCCAAAAGCCTGCTCCGCCGCTCCACCGGTCATGTCTCCACCATCCCTCTACACCTGCAAGGAGTTTAAGATGAAAAGACAGGAAAAACAATAGAAAGCATTGTAAACAGGCTATAAAGCCGAATGAAAATTTGTAAAGAAGGGACTTTTTTTAAAAAAAAAACATCAACAGAAAATAAAAAGAGTTTCAAATACAACAATAGCTTTCAACATACAAACATACAGAAATCGTGATTCAAACAGCAAGGAGATCCGAATACCATAACCAGTATTGAAGGCAAAAAGGTGATTTTTTTTTTTTACAGAATCCGTTTCTTTCCTTTTCGTTTTTTTTCTTTTTCTTTTTTTATTCAAATACATCTATATACATATATATACATAACATTATTTAACTAAAAATAATAATAAAAAATAATACCTTTGAAACTTCCGGCCACCGCCCAGCGACGGACGGCGGCCGGTGTGGGTCCAGTGACCGGCCCCTCCCTGGCCGAATCCCTTTTCTCTCCCCCCTCTCTCCTTTTTTTTTCTTTCTCCCCTCTCAAATGTTTTTTTTTCTGAATTTTAGGCTATTTATAGCCTTTCAAAACGGTGCCGTTTTGGCATTGGAGTTCAGTGCTGAAACGGCGCCGTTTCACTTTGGATCGGGTCGACCCGACCCTACCCGATAGGATCCGCGTGCTTTTTAATTGGAGGGGCTAATTGCGTTTTCAGCCCCTCCGCTTTCTTATGATTTTACAATTAAGTTATTTTTTATTTTTAATCTAGCCCTTAAATTTGTTGCGTTTTGTCATGTGGTCCTCTGCCATGCGTTGCGTTTTGGGAATATGGTTTATTGTCCGATTGAGTCCCTTCGGTTTGTTTGCGCGTGCAATTTAGTCCCTTTCCATTTATTTCTTTCAAAATTCACCCCAAACTTTATTCTTTAATCCGATTCAGTCCTCTTTGTTAATTTACATGCTTTATTTTAATTTTGCTTGTTTTCACTTTCTGTTATTCGTTAATTTTAATATTTATATTTATTACATTAAATATATTTATTATATGTCTTAATGTATAATATTGTATATGTATGCGCATGTAATATACTCATATAGTGTATTATATATATAATTTTTATATATCATATATATATACATGTGTGTTTTAAATATTATGTTATATATATATTTTTGATATTATTAGTTATATTTTCTTATAATCTTCAATGTATATGTTTTGTATCGTCTCATGTGCATACTATTATATGTATATATGTATTTTTAATACCGTATCGAGTATATATATATTATTATATTATTTTTTTCCTATTATATTTAATATTAGTATATATATATTTCATTATACATGTATATATATTTATGTGTATATAGTCTCATTCTTGTATATTTCATTATATTATTCTTAAATAATTATATTATGTATATTGTTAGAATTAAGTGACCCAAATTCTTATTTAAATAAAATACGATGGAAAATAAAATAAAAGTAAAATCCATATAGAATTAGACTTCTTTTATTTTATTTTAGAATAAGGTTTTTTAAACCTTATTAAACTTCATCTATTTTATATTGATTAGGATAGGGTGTTTCAATCCTACTAGAATATGGCTTTACAAGCCTATAAATAGACATAGTCTATTCCTCTTGTATTGATTCAAATTTTTTGACATAGTGAATTTTCTTCTCCTCTGCCCGTGATTTTTTTCCCGAAAGGGTTTCCACGTAAAATTTGTGTGTTCTTTATTTTATTTATTTTATTATATTTTATTTTTTTCACAAATTGGTATCCGAGCTTCCGGGTTATTCATCTCGATCACGGTAATGGCGTCTTTGAAGTATGAAATTCCGCTGTTGGATCGCAACACCGCATTTGCGTTGTGGCAAATTAAGATGCAAGCGCTTCTTGCACGATGGATCTCGAGGATGCCCCGCTAGGGATAGATAAGATGCCTTCGACATTAACAGATGGAGAGAAGAAGCGTAAGGATCGAAAGGCATTAACACAATTACATCTGCATTTGTCCAACGAAATTTTGCAGGATGTGATGAAAGAGAAAACTGCCTCTGCATTATGGAAGAGGCTAGAACAAATATGTATGTCGAAAACTCTAACAAGCAAGTTGCATATGAAGCAGCGTCTTTATGCTCATCGTTTGGAGGAAGGTGCGTCAGTACACAAACAACACTAAACATGTTTAAAGAAATTCTCTCAAACTTGGAGGCCATGGAGGTTCGGTATGATAAGGAAGATCTAGGGTTGATTCTACTTTGTTCGTTGCCTCTGTCTTATTCAACCTTTAGAGACACGATTTTATATAGCCAGCGAGTCTCTCACGCTTGATGAGGTTTATGATTCTTTAACCTCGTATGATAAGATGAAGCATCTTGTGGTTAAACCCGACTCTCGGGAGAGGGTCTCATTGTTCGTGGGAGACAAGATCGGAATGCTGATGATGATCGTGGTAGGACACGAGAACGGAATCCTCGTGGTAAATCTAAGGGTAGATCAAGTATTCAAACAGAGGTAAAACTTGTAACTTCACGCAAGAAGAAAGGGCACATTAAATCTGAGTGCTATAAGCTACAAAATAAGATTAAAAGGAGGCTGCGAATCAAAGGGAAAACAACCGTAAAAATTACGGTGAAGTCGATGTTGTAGAAGACTACAAATGATGGTGAACTTCTAGTCGCTTCACACAATGATTCTAAAGTAAGCGAGGAGTGGATACTTGATTCAAAGCTACACCTTCTATATGAGTCCCAATCGGGATTGGTTTACAACTTACGAAACAATTAATCCGAAGGTGTTGTTTTGATGGGAAATAATGCTTCGTGTAAAATCGCAGTGTCGGAACAATTAAAGTTAAGATGTTTGATGGAGTTGTCGAACACTTAGTGACGTCACGACATGTTCGTAATTGAAAAGAAATTTAATTTCGTTGAGTACTCTTGATTCAAAAGTGCAGATACACAACTAAAAGTGGGGTATTAAAGATTTCCAAAGGGTCCTTGTTGTGATGAAAGGACAGAGAAAGATTGCCAAGTTATATGTTTTGCGTGGGTTCTATCATTCTTCGTGATGCAATTGCCGCTTCCTCTTCCTTGTCAGATGATGATATTACTAAACTTTAGCATATGCGCCTAGGGCATATGAGTGAGAATGGCATGGCAAAATTGAGCAAAAGAGGACTTCTTAATGGGCAAGGAATTTGCAAACTGAATTTCTGTGAGCACTGTGTTTTTGGGAAACAAAAGAGAGTTCGATTCACTAGAGGAATCCATAACACGAAGGGAACATTAGAGTATATTCATTCTGACCTGTGGGGGCCATCTAGAGTGCCTTCCAGAGGTGGAGCTAATTATATGCTAACCTTTATTGATGATTTTTCCAGAAAAGTTTGGGCGTTCTTCCGAAGCGAGAAAATTGATGTGTTTTTCGCATTTAAGTCTTGGAAAATTATGATTGAAAAAGCAGACGGAAAAAAGATAAAATACCTCCGCATGCACAATGGCTTAGAGTTCTATTCTGATGAGTTTAATAGATTGTGCAAGTCAGAAGGAATCATGAGACACTTGACAGTTCGTCATACTCCACAACAAAACGGTGTTGCAGAACGAATGAACAGAATGATCATAGAGAAGGTTCGATGTATGTTGTCAAATGCCAACTTACCGAAGTCATTTTGGGCGTAGCGTCTTCATCGCATGTTTTTTGATCAACCGATCTCCATCCGTTGCCATTGAGAAAAAGACTCCACAAGAGGTATGGTCTGGTAATCCTGCTAATTATTCTGATTTAAAGATCTTTGGGTGTCCTGCATATGCTCATGTTGATAATGGAAAATTGGAACCGAGATCCATTAAATGTGTTTTTCTTGGTTATAAAGCTGGTGTAAAAGGGTATAAGTTATGGTGTCCTGAAAATAGAAAAGTTGTGATTAGTAGAGATGTTGTTTTTGATGAAATTGCTATGCTACCTAACTTATCTCTTAAAGACTCTTCCAATAAAGAAAATCAAAAAGCAGTGAGCATCAGATTAATACAGAGTCAACTCCTCAAGCCAGTACAAAAATTGAGAATAGAGTTGCTTCTTCACCACAATACTCTATCGCTAAAAACAGAACTAGAAGAGAAATTAAACCTCCAAAGAAGTATGCCGAGGCTGATCTAGTTGCTTATGCTTTAAATGTGGCTGAAGATATAGATGCGAATCAAGAGCAATCTAATTATTCGAGGAGGTTAGCCGTGAAGCTCTCGAAAAGTGGATGTTTGCTATGCAAGAAGAGATGGAATCACTCCACAAAAAAATGCGAACATGGGACCTTGTGAAACTTCCTAAAGGTAAAAAGGCTGTTCGTTGTAAATGGGTGTTTAAAAAGAAAGAAGGGACTCTAGGAGTTGAAGAACCCAGATATAAAGCAAGGCTTGTTGCAAAGGGTTACAGTCAAATTCCAGGAGTGGACTTCACAGATGTGTTCTCCCAGCTTGTTAAGCATAGTTCGATTCGAGCTTTGCTTGGTATTGTGGCCATGCATAATTTGGAGCTTGAGCGAGTTAGATGTAAAAAGCGCATTTTTGCATGGAGAACTTGATGAGGATATTTACATGCAACAACTGAAAGGTTTTGATTTGAAAAAAGAACTATGTTTGCTTGCTGAAAAGTCCCTTTACGATTTGAAACAATCACCAAGACAAGTGGTACAAGAGGTTTGATTCCTTTATGACTTCTCATGATTTTAAAAGAAGTAGTTTTGATGATTGTGTTTACTTTAAGAAAAACAGTGATGGTTCTTTTGTGTATCTACTTCTTTATGTTGATGACATGTTGATAGCAAAAAAGATAAAAGATAAAGAAGAGATAAGAAAGGTCAAAGCCCAACTAAGTAAAGAATTTGAGATGAAAGATTTAGGACCAAAGAAGAAGATACTTGGTATGGAGATTCTCGAGAGATAGAAAATCAAGTAAATTGTACCTAAGTCGGAAGGGTACATTGAGAAAGTTCTTTACAGTTCAATATGCAAAGTGCTAAGCTCATTAGTACTCCTTTAGCAGCCCATTTCGGACTTTCATCGGTTTTGTCTCCACAATCGATGATGAGATTGAGTACATGTCACATGTTCCATACTCTAGTGCAAAGGATCTCTCATGTATGCTATGGTTTGTTCACGTCCGATTTATCATATGCGATCGGTGCGATTAGCGAGATACATGGCAAATCCCGGTAAAGAACATTGGAAAGCAGCTCGATGGATTTTAAGATACTTACGAGGCACTACCGATGTTTGCTTACGATTTGGAAGAACTAAAGATGGAGTCATAGGGTATGTTGATGCTGATTTTACTGGAGACCTTGATAGAAGAAGATCTCTCACAGTTACGTCTTTACAATCGGAGGTTGTGCAATTAGTTGGAAAGCCACTTTGCAAACTACGATCGCTTTGTCTACCACTCAAGCCGAGTACATGGCGATTCATCGAGGCTTGTAAAGAAGCTATTTGGTTGAAGGGACTATTTAGTGAACTCAATGAAGACCTTCAAATCAACACACGATATTTTGTGACAATCAGTGCTATATTTCTTACAAAAGATCAAATGTTTCATGAGAGAACAAAACACATTGATGTTCGTATCATTTTGTTCGTGATATTATTGCTCGTGGTGATATTGTTGTGAGCAAAATTAGTACTCATGAAAATCCTGCAGATATGATGACTAAGTCACTTCCTATAACCAAGTTTGAGCATTGCTTAGACTTGGTTGGTGTTCATTGTTGAAGTTAAACCCTTAAGGGGTTTTATGGAAGAGGTGGAGAACTTGTTTATTGAAAGTTCGCGATGAAGAACTTGTTCATTGAGAATTTGGGTCAAGGTGGAGATTGTTAGAATTAAGTGACCCAAATTCTTATTTAAATAAAATACGATGGAAAATAAAATAAAAGTAAAATCCATATAGAACTAGACTTCTTTTATTTTATTTTAGAATAAGGTTTTTTAAACTTTATTAAACTTAATCTATTTTATATTGATTAGGATAGGGTGTTTCAATCCTACTAGAATATGGCTTTACAAGCCTATAAATAGACATAGTCTATTCCTCTTGTATTGATTCAAATTTTTCGACATAGTGAATTTTCTTTTCCTCTGCCCGTGGTTTTTTTCCCGAAAGGGTTTCCACGTAAAATTTGTGTGTTCTTTATTTTATTTATTTTATTCTATTTTTTTTCACATATATATTTGTAAATATTGCGCTATTCATATATTTTTATGTTACTTCATACATATATTTTTATGTTATTTGCTATATATTTCTTTTATTATTTCATGTATATGTTGTCAAAAACTATAATATTTATATGTATATATGCATATATATTCTTTTCTCGAACTATCTTATATATATATATATTTCATCCTTACCATACAAATATTAATATATGTTTCATTATTTATGTATATATCTATAATATGTATATAAATTTAATATATTTATGTATATACTTATGTAGTATCATTATTAGTCGGGTTTTTTTTTTATGTATAGGTTTATGTAAATATTTCAATATTATATAATATCGACGTATATTTCATATAGTATATACATGTGTTCTTAATGTTATATTTTATATATTATATAAATTTTAATGTATATATACATTCGTGAAGTATTATCAATAGTTCTTTTTATTATTATCTTTAATATGTATATATTGTGCCTATATCATCATTGATTTTTAATATACTTGTCACACTTATATTCACTTCAATATACTTCTAGTTCTGTCATATGCTTCATCTCAATTGTGTTTTATATTACTTCGAAAATCATGGTCTTGTTTCAATTAATTTCAATAATCAAGGCAACATACCGACTTAACATTAAGTCATCGGTTTCATCGCTATGTTGGGTGAACATCAATTGACTCGTGTTAAAGCGGCATGACCTTTTTGAAAATCAAAAGAATTGAAGTTTTTTGTCTTTTCAACCGGATCACTATTAAATCTTACATTGAGCTCGTATTTTTTGAAAATCAAGACAACACGTGTTTAACAAGATACCAATTTTGGGCGTCGCGAGGGTGCTAATACCTTCCTCGCGCGTAACCGACTCCCGAACCCTATTTTACTCTGATTTTAACGTAGACCTAAACTTGACCTTCTTTTGTTTTAAAAAAACAAAATTCTAAGGTGCCCGATCACACCTATAAAAAGGATCGGTGGCGACTCCTCTCTTATTTTAAAATCAAACTTCGGTTTTTAAAAGTTTTCACTAAATCGCCACAATTAGCGACCGAAAGCAAATTTTTACGTCGCTACACCACCATTATTTTAGAACCAAAGCATCGGGCTTGGCAAATTTAATTGCATGGTAAGTATTTCTTATTCGTTTTTAGTAATTTTTATATTTTTTATATCGTTGTAACTTAATTTAGCTAATCCAAGAATTAATTCGTAAAATTGTTAAATGTTTTGATTTATGTCATTGATGAAATTGTAATTTTTTTGAAGTTTGATGATAGATTCTTAAGCTTGATAGTTAAATAGGACTATTTTGTAAAGTGATTTTGGTTAGTTTTAAGTTTAAGGACTAAATTGATAAAATAATAAATTTGGCATGAAATTCTTGTGATATTTTAATAAATATTGAATTTAATTGCATAGAGAAAAATTTGGCTAGCATGGAGTTGGTTTAATTGAGATAAATTTGAAAGTTTCGAGTTTAGAGACTAAATTGAATAAACGATAAAAATTTAGGGTAAAAGTATAAAATGTTGATTAAAGGGTTAATTATATGAATTTTAGTATTTAAAAGTATTTGAATTGGATAATTGAACTAAATTATAATATTTAAATCAACAAACGAGTCAACCAGACAATAATCCCGGGAAAGGAAAGTTAGCAGGGTAATCATTGATGTTGTGTTTGTTGTCATTTTTGGATTAGGTAAGTTGTAACACCCCCTAACCCCAAACCGTCGCCGAAATAGGATTACGGAGCATTATTGGACCTATCGGACAATTTACAATTAATTCAAAATAAATGACATACATATCTTGATTTAGTTATAAAGTCCCTATAATGGACCCTCGAGGTCTAAATCACACGTTAGAATCGAATCGGGACTTGTTCGGGTACTTCAAATTTTTTTTTGTGCGAACTCAATAGAACCCCTTTATAAATATCTAACCTTCCCTGCAAATTCAAATCGAGACCAATCCAAACAAATCAATTCATGAATTTATACATCTTTAATTATAACAAACTAATAATAATATAAAGTTCTAACATTTTTATGTTTATAACAATCTAACATAAGATGTACCTAATTGATTCATTTAAATTATCATTCAACAAAATTGCCCAAAGCTATGATATAGACTATGTTTAAGACATATGTAATTGTATGGAACAACCATTACCATCATTTATCATTAATATTTATGTATCAAAATAACAACAAGTTACAACCTAGGTACATGCCATTTTCAAAAGAGAAAAGTACATCACCACGTATTTGAGTTTGAGATTGACTTGGATGCTGAGTCGTTGTCACTTTTGTACCTAACTTGCGCACGGAAACAAACCGTACGCTGAGTATGCACTCAGTGGTATTTCTATAAACCAACACTTAAATAATTATAAAATACATATATAACACTACTCAAATTCAATAACTATTCAAATATTCACCTTTCAATCCAGTACTCTATTTTATTTCAAACTCAGTATCAATCATTATTTTTCAATAACAATTATTTGTTTATTGTTATTCAATAATAATCAGTTATTCAGTATCAAACAATCTATAACAATCAGTTATTCAGTACAGTAGTTTACCCCTATTAACATAACTCGGACTTAGACAAATACACGGATCCAACCAACACACCAATATGGCACATTGTGCCTCATCGGCTTTGCCGAAGTAAACAGTAACAATACGGTACTTAGTACCTCATCAGATTAAACCAAAGTAACAGTAACAATACGACACACAAGGTGCCTCATTGACTCGAAGTCGAAGTAACAGTACGACACTTATAGTGCATCATCGACTCAAGGTCGAAGTATCCCTGAACACTTCCAATCTTATGGCATGCCAATTATATCTGACTCAGTCCGATACAGTTAATAGGGCATTCAATTCATTTCTCAATTCGTAGTAATTAATCATTTCAATACCTTTTTCATAATAATTACATACTTATATACATTCAATTCAATATCAAAACACTAATACTTGCCTTAATATCTTTCCATATATATATAATAATAAAAACACCAATTTAAATGTTAAGTTCGGTTTATAGAAATGCAAACCGTAATTCTCGAATTACTCTTCGTCAATTTTCTCCTTTCTTTTCTTTGTCGGGGTTTTCGGTATTACGTTAGCTACGGAAATTAAAATAATTATACCATTAATTACATCATTAATTTATAATAATAATTGAATTTCTATTCAATTTATATTTTTGTTCCAATTTAGTCCTAACTAGATTTATCTACTTTTCTAATTTAATTCACACTCTATTTCTATTCAAATTTTATTCAAACTCAAATTTAACTACTAAATTTTCAGCATATTTCACTAATTTCGAATTTTCCTCAATTTAGTCCCTACAACATAAAACTTATAGCTTACTTCATAATTTAATCCCTTTATTAATTCTAACTTGAAATTCTTTCAATTAAATCCCTAATTCATCTTTTTGTCCAACAAAAATTATACTTGAAAACCTATAAACTTCTAAACTATCAACTTAATTTTATCAAAACCTTGTTTTAAGACTTCTAAAACATCAAAATTAAGAGAAAAGGACTTAATTAAGCTTACCAATTAAACTCCAAGCTTCAAATTCCCTATTTCCCATTTTTCTTTCTTTTTCTTCTTTCTTTCTTCTTTCCCTGCTCTATTTCGAAAGCTTCTCTGTTCTTTTACCCTTTTGTTTCTTTTGTCTTTCATTTTTTTCTTTTAATCTATTATTAAACTTTTACCCTTTATTCAATTTAGTCTTTTTTTTCCTAATTACTCTAAATTAAGCTAAATTCACTTAATTAAAACCTAATTAAACACACCACTAGACTCATAAAAATTTTTAATAACTATTTACGAACCCATTTTGTTAAGACAGATGCCCAATAATGTACTTTTTCGATGCCCGTGAATTTTGGGTCATTACATAAGTTCGTGTAATGAATGAATTGATTTAGTTGATGTTTTGAGAATTAATAAATATCTAAGTATGTTGTATTTAAATTTGCTTGCATAGTAAGTATTAAGTTATGAAAACAAATCAAATTGAAACGAAATTACAATTCAAGGTCATGATTGAGAATGTAGAAATTATACAGTTGAATTCATGGGACAAAGAAATGCTTAAGTAATTATATGATATGAATATGAATATGAATCACAGCCCGTGAATATTTAGGATACAAATGGCATGTCATTAGGGTTATTTACCATTTCGGGTGCTGGTCTTAGATGTCCTATCGATGACTGAGGTCCTACATTTGTGGCGGATTCTTTACAGCTCGTGTGAAGAGTGTTGTGTAGTCTAACATTGCGACCCACAGCTCGTGTGAGCAAACCCATTTTACAGCTTGTGTGAGCATTTACAATTACAACTTGTGTAAGCATCGTTCCCGCATATCCGACATTATTTCATTTGGTTCATCAGGTGAAAAAATAATATATGAAAAATGATATATGAAATTGTTATATGACTCGGTTATATGAAAAATGATATATGAAATGATTATATGATTCGGTTATATGGAAATAGATATATGAAATGGAACATTGGATATAGATATTTGAAATGAAATGTGAGTTGTTAAATGAATAGGTGATGGTTGAATTGAGTTTTAAATGTGTTTATTTATAATGTTTATGACATGATAAAGATATATGTTTCACATATGTGAACTCACCAACCTTGTGGGATTTGTGGTGTGTATAGGAAATAAATGAACTCATGACCTTGCTTATATAATTAATTGCAAAATGTTTTAGTTACAACAGTTACGGTAAGTTAAAGTTTAAGTTTAATACAAACTTACTAAACTTTATTTAAGATTACTCTATTTGTTTTTTTCTTCTTTGTATATCATCAGATATGAGCTGTCGATTGAATTGCTTTTGGAGATCACACTATCCATAAACTCTTTCGGTAGTTATTCGTTTATTTTGGTTGGTTATAAGTGACATGTAAATAGGGCTTTGGTATATGCATGTTGGTGATCATTTGATCATGTTTTGTGCCATTTGAATTATGAAATATGTGTATTGATGTAAATCTTTAATAGTATTTTGGTTGGTTTGGTAATTGATGGCATATGTGTGCTTGAAACTTAACGTTCAGTAAGCTATTTTATTATTTGGTTTACAAAATAAAATTTGATTATACTAAAATTACCGAATAAAATATTAAATTAAAATATATTCAATAAAAAGAATAATAAACAATCAATTTATATAATTCAAATGATTTTATATAAAAACTCAACCTTTTAAGCGAAATCATACTAAAGGTTGGTTTGGATGAGCGGTGCGTTTACCTACGATTAGTGTAAAAATAGCGGTGAGATTAGATACTGTAGTGATACTATAGTGTGAGACAAAAAATAAACTAAACGTACTGCACCGCACTCAATCGTCTATCCAAATTAACCCTAAATAAATAAAAAGTGATTGGATTCTAAATATATTGAACCAAACCAAATAACCAAAAGTGAATAGTTATACAAACCCAATCAACGTCTCAAGTTAAAATAATATAAAACTCAAAATATTTAAAAAAAATAACTTAAACTTTTTTCATCCTCAAGCAAACAAATACAGATATGAAAATGGATTATTCGAGTTAAGAAGTAATATTATAATGGGTGATCCGGATTTCATCTTCAGGCGTAGTGGGAGGATGAGTCTTGTTCCTCAGCCTGAACTGCAAGTACTCACTGTATTGAAAACTTCTGTATTTGGGTGACTCACCGATGTCTTTAGTGAAGTGTGGCAATGGTTCAACCCATTTATCTCCCTGCAAGTTATAGAAGAAAGCAAAAGAGTATCTGCTTCTTCCTTTAGGCCTCACCACTCTGTGTGTCGCGCTTTTGAATTTATTTTTGCTCAATACCTTTGCCACAAACGTTTCCACCACCAAAACAGTCAATCAATTCTCAGAAAATGTAATGTATTTCGTATACAATGGCAATGTTTTTGGAATGGTAACATCTTTCTCTCGATTGTCTAATTTAAATCAAACAAATTATTAAAAATTAAAATATATATAAATTTTGATTTGTGGGTTTTTTTGTCTTTTCGAATCCGTACTTCTATTCATTTTCGATTCAACCATTTTGAAATCTAATTCAGAAAACATTGGCAACTAGAGTCGTTTATTAAAAGAGGAAGATGGTTACTATGTACAAAGGTAAAAAAAGAAGAATTAAACACTCTTAGAATTTAATTCTTTTATTTATATGTAAATAATTAATAAATTAGTTCGTTTCAAATTAATGTATTTATTAATAATTGAATTTCTCAATCTTCATAAAGTACAAATACTAGATTTGATAAATTAAAATAAAGAGATTAATCTCACAATTTCAATGAAGTAGGAAAGATGGAATTCATCGTTAGACCGAATTAATAAATATTTGCTCCGCTCTATCATGTTTTAAATTTTAAAATGATTATTTTACTCTTTATGATTTAGGTTAATATTTAATACACTGTCAGTATATAAATCTCATGTACCATCAACTCATAATTTAATAAAATAAACAACTTGTCACACCCCGAAAATCGACGAATCCGAAAAGGTGAGTACAATAGGTATGTAGGTTGTTGGGCGTGCTGTGGTAACATAATCTGTCATCCTATTAGTCTGATGGCGAGTTAGAGTATTGACACATACTAGCATTAAAGCATCTGCCCATTGGCGGTATCTAAGAAATTGATCATAGGATGTTTCCAAGAGAAGAAAGAGTACGCCCATGAGAGTGCACGCCTATGAAAGGGTATGCCCCAGAATTTTGTTTACAAAGAGTTTGTCAAGTGCATGAGAAGTTGTAGGAGACTTAATTATCTTTAAGATCATATCGAACATGAGTCACCACCAAGATATGGTACACTCGAATTGCATGAATACTATCCAATTAGATTTTGTTAGGAGTTGTTGGGATTCTGCAAAAATAGAAGTAGAGATCAGAGTATAGAGTAGAGTAGCAAGGTGTGTGAAAGATTGCTTGTACACTAAAACAAGCCAACTAAACAAATCATCACAAATAGCATGGTTGGCTATTTCTCAACATGAGTCAATTAGATTAATTTGACCCTCCTCATGACTGGTCAACAGTAAGTTAAACCTTCACCGAATTTTATTGTACCTACCCTGAATTTGGTAGGGAAATCAAGGACCGAGAGTATATTAATGGGAAAAGGACACTTCGAATGGTTTTTGCTATATGCTTAATGTTCAAGTTTTTTTTTCTATCCTCAATATTCTCTTATTTTTTTTCGTTAAGATCGAACTAAGATCTCATTTAATGAGTAGATGATTCAGCCTTCTGGTAAGTCTTACAGCTTTGCACGTTACGACTATAGAAGGGAAGAGTGTTACAAGAAGGTCTTTCATGGAGGTTACTTGTAGTTGAGGAAGAGTGTTACAAGAAGGTCTTGCATGGGGGTTGCTTGTAGTTGAAATATTAGTAAAATGTCTGTAATGGGGATTCTAATGGAAATCTTATGATCGTTTAAGCAATTGTTATTGCCGGATCAAAAAGGACTATTGAAGCAGAAGCTCTAGGTTGAGGTAAATGTGAGTTTCTGGTGAGACTCTAAACCGGACTCTTGCATGTAATGTAATTATGTGTATATGTGTTTCTAAGAGGCATCTAAAAATACATAAATGAGGTAAAAAATGTGTGGCATGATATGACGTTGTTTGATATAAGATGTTCCTGGTATGTGTCTAGTCATTGCCTAATGCTTTCATATTATATGATTCCAGTACTTGACAATTCTAAGCTATGTAAAAAAGGTGAGAAAGAGATTCGTTTATATTGCTTTCGGTAGGGTATGTATATTGCTAACCGGACAAGCAGATCATTGTGAAAATATAGATTTATTGTGTAGTCTCTGGTGAGGCAGCTATAATGCTAACCGGACTGACAGATTACGAAATAAATCTGTGAAAAGCCCATGGTCATGGCATCATACGATAATATGCCAAGAGGGCGTGAAGGTATAAGACCATGTGGGAGAAGCCCTATGACATCTATAGAGATGGTCCGCCAGAACAGTAAATACGAGTTTCATGGAAAGCCTTTGTAGCGAATCCTTTCAGAAGCCTTTGTGGCGAATTCTCTAGAAAGCTTATGTGGTGAATTCTCTAGAAAGCTTTTGTGGCTTGTTATTTGGGAAATCCATAGAGTGAATTTTGTAATGATCAAGTGGTAAGACGCTAGTCTTCCTTGCGTGAGATCTAGGTATGCCTATGAGACATTTTATTGATAGAATTCTCGATAGAGTAACCAACTAATGAATCCGCCTTAGTGATCTGCCATAACAGGAACTTGGGACATCTGGAATGTTGATGGTGCAAGTATCTGACAAACTTGGAATTTTTTAGGTTTTATATTGACGTCATATGAGATTCTATTGCTTGAATTAAAACGTTATATTCTTTTAAGTAATTATGTCTGTCTGAACTGATTTGAAGATACAATGTAACTGGTGTCCTAATAATTGTTTGGTTCTGTAAAAGAATTCGTCAAGAGTAGTAGCCACTGAGTATTGTTATGAGAATCATATCTAACTACAAATTGCAAAAATATTGTGTAATGGGATTTGAAGTATGGTGTAAAGTTTGAGATTCACCAATCAGGTAAGATGAGTATAACACGGCTAAGTGTTGAGATTGACGTATGGTTATCTGCAAATTAAGAACCAAATGGTATCCGCCAAGGTCTGGGAAGGGATCTAAACCCTTGATTCGAGAAATTATACAACACCATTGAAAGGTAATAATGAGTGAAACCCATTAAATTCTTTTGAACTTATATGCATCTTTTGGTATGCAGGTCTGAAAATTGAATCAATGCGTTCAGAGGGATCAAGTTAGGGTTGCACCATGGTGGTAGGCCCAGGGCAATAATATGCATACAGAGGGACATCCATAGAATATGTTTTTCAAATGTCAAGTAGTAATATACACAACAAATATGTCTATCAAACACTTTGTTGTAAAGTTTTATTTTACCTTTGAAAGTTTGCAACAACCAATAAATATATTATTCAACCTATTATCTTAGAAATGATTTTATAAAGATAAGAGGTACATTCAGTATTACTTTCGTAGATTGTAAAATATTGCTAAGTATGTAAGTATTATAACATTTTCTATTTAGATCCAGTAAATCAGATCGAGTATAGAGTGTTACACAATTATAAATTCATTTGAACAAAATTAAAAATTGGTTATAATTCTTTTTATTTTCATCTCCAGATGAAAAGCAGCAAAATAAATTCTTTGTTTAAAATATTAAAATATAAAAAAAACCAAAAAAATCTTAATTTAAAGATTTAGGTTTCTTAAAATCTTTAAAGAAAAGCATAAACTGAGAAAATTAACTCTTTTACTTGTTGCTTAACACTTTGGATGTAATTTTTTAAATATTCAATATACGAATAAAAAACTTGTGCAATTCTTTTTTAGGTGAATTACCCATACATGTTGATTTTTAACTAAAACTATCGGATTAGATCAGATTTCTCGAAATTTACCGGAGTAGGCTAGTTTTAGAGAGTGTGTGTGAAAAGTTAGACACGTTTTTAGAGGTTTTTGCAAGAAAACGCTTCTAGTTGGACGCGGTTTTCTACTTAGTCAACAAAACGTGTCCAGCTAGATACGTTTTCCCTATGTTCTCTCCTTGATCAGTTTAGGATTTTGTTAGGGTTTTTGTTTTAGAGTTTTTTTTTTTAGATTTTTTTAATTTTTTACTTTTTTTATATATTCTTTTAAGATTTTTTAAGATTTTTATATTTGTTAAAAATATAAATTTTGAAATTTTTATAAATATTTTGAATTTTTAAAATTATTTTGAAATTTATAAAATTACTCATGTAAATTTTTTTTCTAAGAGTGACCAATTTGTTCATTTTCAAAATTGACAGAGACCAAAAAGGTATTTACACCAATCTGTCATTCGAATTGTAAAATTTAACTCGATTTAAACTCGAAACTCTAATTACTCATTCGAATTAACTCAAATAATTCGAAATTTAAATTCTTTTTTCAATTTTTTCGAATCAAATCAAGTTTTACTCACCACTAAAACAACGAGTAAATATACTAAAAAAAACATGCATATTTTTTAAAATATTCTTAGGATATCTGACCAATTTTGGGGTGAGGGGCAATTCTACAGGGAGTTGACAATAGGAGCGTTTGGGACCCGAAATTTCGTCCAGTTAAATGCGCTTTGCTAACTTAGTAGGAAAGCACATCAAGCTGGAAACATTTTCCTGCAAAATTCACTAAAACATGTTCACACACTCTCTCCAAAATTCATCTATTTCGATAAATTTTGAATAAAAATAATTTTGGTTAAAAATCAACATATATATAGGTAATTCAGCCTGATGTACTGTGTAATTCTTTTAAATTAAATTTAAACTAAAAAAAATATAAAATATCTTAATAATTTAATAAATTTTTTACATTAAAAAGTTTTTTGAGTGGGACAAGACGAGAAATGGGCCTATGTGAACTTTTTTATATTAAGTAACTTTTATAACAAAGAAAAATAACTGATGTTGTATTACCTGAATAACATCGCTTATGTTGACCACTAATGTGCCTTTTGCAGGGATCACGGGGATCCATTCCCCATCCTTACGAACTTCTAAACCACCTGCTTCGTCCTGGAACACCAAGCTGATGCAATTTGAATCTTCATGTTCTGTTAGTCCATTGTTCTCAGATTCAGTAGCTGGGAAGTAACGAAGTGCTACCATGAAATCCCAGCTCCGATCATGATTGTATTCTTTGAGGAAATTAGGAGGGAGACCCAAGCACTGATTCACAATCGTCTCCACAAGTAGACCTGTTTCTGTCAACTTGGAGAAAACATCTTCCAACACTCGTCTACCAAAGCCAATGAATCAAATCAAATAAGACGAGGTTTATATATACGGTAAAAGTACTAAGAACAGTTGAATTGTATTTTGCCTTGCCACTCAAAAAATAGATAAGTTGGATTAAAGAGTAAATTAATTATTTTTATTAAAATTTTTATCTATTTTATATAGATAAAAACTTATCTCTATACATCAAAATAAGATACACATAACACATTATCATATCACGTGTAACTATGTTAATCACACTAATTTTTAATAATAAAAATGAGACCAATTTCTTCCTCTATATAATTTATATAGATTAATTTATTTATTTTTAAAGTACGGGGATAAAATATAATTTTACTGACCACCTCCATGATTATATATATAGAGAGAGAAACATACTTGAAATCAGGTGGGTTTTGAGGGAAAACATTGAAGGTAGATCTTGGTGGAAACATCAATAGATACTCATTCTTGTCAGGCGATTGTTGGGGCTGTCTGTTGTAACCAGCAGGAAGTGGTGCATTTGAGGCTGGACTGCTTTTCAGTTTCTCGTCGGAAGGATACTCGAAGAAAACTTTGGAGAGCTCCAGGGCTCGTTGCAGCAAGTTTATGGGAACACCATGGTTCACAATTTGGAAGAACCCATACTCGGAACACGCCTTGGTAATGACTTCCATGGCCTTTTTCTTGCCATCTTCATCATTTTTGGTGAAAGGTGAGAGATCTACAGTGGGAATCAAGGGCTCTGCCATAAGTAAAACCAAGTTTGGTTTTGAATCGGGACACTCTCAGGCAGGAGGACATTTTGTACATAAAGACACCATTCTGGCAACTCCAAAATCAACCACCTACTTTTGTCTTTTCAACTCTGTCTTGGTGTGATTGGCTAGATACCATTTTTTTTTTTATTTCACAAATATTCACTCAACTACAGAACTACAAAAATCAGACTGCCATGAAAACATAGTTAAAATATTAACTAGACTGCCATTTATGAAATTTTCTTTCTTTATCTCCCCTTGATTATATTAAACTGACACCCACCAGGACTTTAAAAAATTTCTAAGAACAAACTCTTTTTTTATACATAATAATATTGTCACTGTATAATAATAATAATAATAATAATAATAATAATAATAATCTCATGAGAAAATGAATGTATGGTAATTGAAAAATCCATTATTGAAGTTTTCAGAACTAAATTAATAATCGAATAGATCAAATTACCAACTCATGAATTTGATCAATTCATAAGATTCAATTAAATAAATTATTAAAATATTAAAAATATTAAAAAAAATATAACTAGTTTTTAACTCAATTTAATCAATTCGTATTAATTTACAAGTCGAGCAATATAATTTTTTTTCAAAACCGATTTTTTATTCAACTGGTGGAGTTTTGGATTAAACAAGCTGACGAATAAGTCAAAAAATTGTCCAAGTAAAATTCAAATATCTTGATGCTTGATTAAATGATTAAAGTCGCAATGCATTTTAAAATTTACAAACTCAAACTTAGATGAACATAAAAATTAGATTACTTTTTACTAAATAAACAGCTTTAATCGAAAAAAATAAAAACATGCAACTGCAGATGGTTGGTGAAAAGAATACTCTTGGTTTAATCAAATTGATTCAGAATAATGTTTAAAGAAAAATGATCTTGAAAAAGAAATGCAATAACTAGGGAAAAACTATTAGCCATATGCATTAAACGTCAACTCCATTTTACCAATATATCACAAATTAATCATTGATAAATTCACATGTCAGCTCAATAGCAACAAATATAATCTATTCTGCATTTTACACGCTAATTAAACAAAACTATAGATGAAGGCCTGAACTCCAATATTATGCAGAAAATTTCTTGACACCCGCAGGGAGTAAAACCTGAAAAAAGGTAAAAGATATTGGCAAGGATAAATGAGTCAACGCCAGCTGCTTATAAAGCAAAGAAAGTTATCTTGAATTTGGTTATCCTCCCCGTAACAACAGCATCTAGGAGACAACTTTACACTAAGTTCTTACTTAAAGCAAGGTAAGCAACAAGTATGATTAAAAGGCCAGCAGCAAATTTAGTTATCGTCATCGTCATCGTCGTCATCTTCATCATCATCATCATCCTCGTCATCATCTTTTCCCTGTCAGTAGACAGACATTAATGATTTTAAGAATGTACTTGTAAATGATCTAAACATAATGCATCAACCTGATGAGTTTATGTAACTCACAAAATTTCGATAGTCTGATATTTTTACAGTCTTTAAATATAGAATAGCTCATTTAGCCATAAGCATTTTTATCACAAGTTGTTCCGTCAGACAAATTCACAGAAAATAGGAACAAAAGAAGACCTAGATGCAAGTATTCAATATGAATAAAGAGAAAAGGCATCTAATGCTTTCAGAAATCAAAACTTCCATCGTTGTAATATAGACCTCATTTCCCCCGCTTTCTTTTATACCACCACTAAATCAATGACTTCATCAATCAATATACCAAACTATAAGCATCTTCATTCTGTGACCTGACTCTTAAATTCAGTTAATAAGTATTCAACTCACAACTAATCTTTCTCTACATGAAATGAATTTCAAACAATTACCTTATCTCAAATTATATTTATCATACACCAGACAACTGCAAGCTCAAATTGCTTCTTCATCCAATGTATGCACACAAGACAAGATCCGACATAATCCAAATGGTATGCACACAAGACAAGATCCATATATACCCACTGATTTCTGTCAGTAGGATAACCCTTGACCAATATTGGTCTCTAATGCATTCATGTATCCTAAGCCCAAAACATAAAACATGTTGTTGTAGGAAAATGAATCTAGGTCCTCTATCTTGATTCAAATGACTTCTCTAGTACTAATATGACAAACATTGGCATGCTAGTATATTCATATAATCCAATTGGTTTATTCCACATTACTTTAGTACAATCAATGCAAGAATTTTATCAAAAGAAACCAGCGCATTATAGCATACACTATACCATAAAGTAGTTGGAATACTGTGGGTTAATGTAATGCCATTATAAAGAGGAGAATTCATAATTTACAACATAAAGTAAACCGTTTTCAATAACTAAGTAAAATACTTATTAGAAGAACCAGTTAAATAGATGAAAGTCAAATCTAACAAGCAAGATAAAACAGCAGGCTCTTGCAAGTATAGCTGACGCATGTCAGCTTAATTTACAACCACCTGAGAAAAAGGAGATGAGTAATTAAATCCTGATCACCATATACTAGCAGGAAAAGGATACCATTCTTGTCAATATTCTGATTTTTGTTATTACCAAAACCTAGTTCCATTGATAAACTCACATTTAAACTGGAAGAGAAACTCTAGTAAGTATAGTTCCCAGCTCCCCCAAAAATATCTAGATAAAAATAGTACTCAATCATTGGTGAAAAACAAACAAAACAAATATTAAAAAAAGACCAAAACCTACAGCCATGCTATTTTTATCTGAAAAGAAAAAAAAAATTCTAGTAAAAATGGTACATGAAATACATGTATTAATTTTTTCACAGAAACAAAAAACTCCAAAAAAAGGGTTTTACCTCTTCATCACCATCAAAATCCTCTTCATCAGCCTCCTGCATCAAGTTGACAAAAACAATTAGCACAGGAAGCAAAACTGATCAAACAACAGGTATATAACAAAATCAGGGGAAGAAGCCAGAAGATCAAGAAGTTACATTGTTGAAATAAGTGAGTGGGTTGGGCCACAAATCCTCCTTGATAATCTCTGCTACCTGTAATGTTTATCAGGTGAAAGTTTAGATCAGCTCTGTTAGAAAATAAGTAGAAGTCTACAGATAGATAGTGCATGCAGAGAGAATTTACTTCATCATGAATTTCATCCATGTCATCTTTCTGATGAGCATCAGTAAACCAGGTAAAGAAACTGCATTCACACGTGTACCAAATTTAGTATAATATAGAGCTAATTGGAAGCATGACCGAGAATTAAAGAATCAATACAACACAGAACCTAACACCTGCGAATTAAAGTTATAATGCAACTTCAAAGAACCTAACAAGTATGTATAAATACAAAGCATTTATAAGTACACAATAAAATATTTGCCAAGACATTGCAGTAACCAAAGCTTTACTAGAGTAACTAGACCAGGACTAAATAACACATAATACATGTATAGAACACTAAAAAGGAAACTGAATCTCTCATTGCTTGGCTCAATAAAACAGAAGATAACTTGTAAAAGAAATTATATTACTATAAAAGGCTAGGTTAGAATACAAAAAAGAATATATTACAAATATTGAGAAAATAGTACCGAAATTACAACATTTTACAACCTGAAGATATTAAATAAACTAAACTTGAGTTTTATGTTATGAAGTTCTAAGACATAAAATTAATTGACAGGTACGATCAACAAACCTTTCTTCAGCAAGTTGCCGCTTGTTTCCTTTCTTCTCATGATTAACTCCATTTGGCAAGCCCTTAACATTGGAGGAGAGTAATTTATAATATACGAGGGAAACAGATACCTAGAAGA
This sequence comes from Gossypium longicalyx, assembly GCA_025698465.1. Lineage (NCBI taxonomy): Eukaryota > Viridiplantae > Streptophyta > Magnoliopsida > Malvales > Malvaceae > Gossypium > Gossypium longicalyx. The sequence continues at coordinate 74,372,119 of CM047001.1, forward strand.
AGAATAGCCATCAAAAGAGGATAAGCCCTCACCATGCCTTCTTTCCACTTGATTTGGGTGGCAGTAATTTTAGTTCCTTCATCATGGAAGGTGAAGGTCTTTGTAAGCTTTGAATCTTCAAAATACGGATTGGGATTGAAGTTCTGAGAAATTATAATCAAATTCAATCAGCAAGCCATCAAGAGAGATTAGAGATGAATTATGTTTCTACTACCAACCAGTGGAGTGCAAGAAAGTAAGAGCAGTTTCAGTTTCCTACAAAAAAGGTAAGAAAAGGAACATGAAAGAACTTACAAATGTAATAGAGTACCCGGATTTCAGATCTTTAAAATCCTCCACTTCAAGTGAAGTAATATGTTTGAATATCTACCAGGTAATAATAGTTGAAAATAAGTAGATGAAGAAATAAGACAACAGTTCCATCCAAAATTACATAACAGGAAAACATCCAGAATTACATTTAAAATATAAACCAAAAATCAGTTTTGCAAAGTAAACTATGAACAGGATGAAAGTTTTCACTTGAGGAGAGAAGTGACTTTACACCTTCTGATCCTCTTCAGTCAAAAGATCACCAAGAGCAGGATGACTCAAGAACTGCACATCAAGAGGGCCTGTGAATCTAAACATGATTCTAAAACATGGAGAAAGCAATAAGATAAGGTCCACTAAATTATTACGAAAAAATAGAATCACTTACAGCTGTTAACCAGAAATCAGGGATCTTTTTAATGATGTCTTTCCGTTTATCATAGACTGGTCTGCGTACCTCATTGTACTTCTGCTCCACTTCCAAGACTTCCTCACTCGCCTCCTCATTAATCTAATTATACCAAAACGGAAAAAACGTATCCGTCAACATTAAATCACCTTCTCCATAGTAAGGCATAATAACCTAAAATGAGCCCCTACAACCCCCATCCCCCACCCCCAAAAAAGAAGATTCAGGAAGCAAGAGGAACATAACAATTAAAAGACTTGAGCTTTCAACAATGAATTCAGATATATATACAACAAATAATCAACAAATAAATCCGATCAGATACAGAAACTAAGAGTAACAAAATAATAATTTTAACATTTATTTTATTTGCCAATGATAGAAATTACAACAATGTTGATACTTAAATCATTTCAAACAACTTTCAATTAAATTTATCCCAGTAAATCAAAATGAAATCCAAATTTAAAAAAAAAATCAAATTCTACTAGCAGTTTTCTTGAAGTTCTCATAAACCCCAATTTAAAAAATATATATATGCATGGTATATAAATTATCGTAAAATGCAAACAGAAAAATAAAATGAACCTTCTCAAGCTCATCTTGGATCTCTTGAAGCTTTTCAATGGAAAGGACGAGGTCTTTATCGATTTGTTCAGAGTTCTCTTCTTCTCCTTTCTCTGTTAATTTCACCTTCTTTCCTTTGTCCGCCACCATCTTATCTTTCTCTCACCAAATTTTAAAAAAAAAATCCCTAAAAATTCAGGTTTCCCGGTTTTGCTCCTTTCTCTTTGTTTTCTCTTCTCTCTAAAACCCTAATTTTCATTTTTATTTTTATTTTTCTGCTTAGATATCTACAACGGGGAAAAGTGAGAAAGGACAAAATTCAAAGGTTTTGGGAGTTGCAATCTGCTCTGTTTGGGATATTTTTGGGAATATGCAAATGGACCAATAAAAAACTGACAGCTGGACATTATATGGTATTATTGTCATTACAAACCATGATAATAACGGAACTTTCGGAGATTCCATTTCAGAGCCAGCATCGGAATCTATAAAGTACTTCACTCTCTCTAAGCTTGTAAAAGTATTATAAAAGTTTTCTATTAACGGTGGGATTATATTTTTTTTATTTAAAAATATATATATTAATATTTATACATTAGATCAATGAGAAAGTTGTTATTTTTGTTAAAAATTTTATTCATTTTTATTATTAAAAATTGGTCTTTGTACATCTAAATGAGGTACACATGCCACGTATAACTATCTAGTCATTCTATCAACCAAGTCATTTTTTAATAGTAAAAATTGATGAAAATTTTAACAAAAATGGTCAGTTTGCTCTTTGATCTAATGTAGAAAGACTAATTTTACTTTTACTTCTACTCCTACTCCTATTCCTACTTTTGCTCCTACTCCCATATCAATCGGAGTGAAGACACCTTCTTTGCTTCTCACAATCTCGTCATTGTCTCCAACTTCAAACTCATGTCGAACACCCATGTTTGGCTCATCATGCTTAATAATGGTGGAATGACCCTTATCCTCGAGCTTGGGAATATCATGCTCAACCTCTTCTATTGGAGAGTTCATTATGGCTTGGTATTGGACGACTTCTAATAATCGCTCCAATGTATTGGACATGGATGACATAGCAGCTTGCCACAAAGACATGCTCTCCTCCAACATTCCAATTCATGTAGCAAGGGATGGGTCTTCCATGCACTCGTCACTCTCCATGTTACTTTTCGAATAATATATGGAGAATATGAATTTTGCTTCGAATAACTAGCCGACTACTCGAGATTGTAGCTATTTGCACCATCTGCATACCCAGACGACCCATGAGAATGCTCGTATGAATATTCGTGTCATTTATGATCACCGTAATAACTCCAATGGCTCGTCGAATCTCCATTCGCCGAACTCAATTGCTCTTTATAATTGTACTGGTTACCCAACCACATATATCCATTGTTATTAAACATGATTAAGCTAAATCTTCAACAAGGCAAATTAAAATACAATGAAATAAAAAGCACTAACTCAAAACGCTTCAATGTGCATGCGCAGAGGTAGAGAATCAACATAAAACTGTCAAAAATAAAGTGGTTATCTGCAAGTGTGACAGATCAGTTGTAATATTCATAGTATTATAATGGAACACTTTGGAGTATTCCAAGGATCGAAGTCAAATGATTGTCAAATTGGTAAATGTGTTTATCAAATTAATTATGAGTTAAGTAATTACTAATCTAGTTGAGTTGAAAATTATTAGTGCAACCAAGTAAAATAATATTTAAGCTATATCTGAATTAAATAAAAATAAAATATCAAACTAAATTTCTTCCTTTTTAACTGGAAACAATGCAAAATGGATTGAAATGATGGTCGAATGATTCATGGTTTACTAACTAAGCTAATAAAGCTATGATGATATATTGTTTTCCGCTCTTAACTAGGAATCTCCTCTTAGTCTCATCCTAAACTAAAATATATCACCTAAGCTCTCATCTCAGTCTCACTTAGCATATAGATCTCTTCTAAGTCTCACTATTCGGCACAAATGTATCACAATCCTACATGATAAAGTCTCATTTCGGTCTTATCTACTAAATCTTTCACTAGAGATGTCAATTCTAGTGTAATATGCAATTTAATACACTTGAACAAATAACTAATCAAGGCATAGATAGTAACTTAGTTAAGTAACCCACTTATTAATCAACCAATAAAATGATTCAGCACATGATTAGGCTAAAATTCCACATAAGCTTTTTAACAAACATATGGTAGACATAAAATATAAAAGATAAAAGTTGAGAAAATGCTCATTAATAGATAAAAATATGATGAAATGTGAGAGCTAATCCATCTCCATCCACAAGGTTCCAGCAAAAATAAAGAAACAAAAATGCTACAACAAAAAGAAAAGAAAAATAAGAGAAGAAACATGAAAACCTAAACTAAGAAAAGAAGAGAAAAAACTTATCTAATGTCTAATCTAATTTTCTACACTAGCCTCTAGCCACCCAAATAGTTTATATAGAATAGTATTTATACATAAAAAGTACTTTACCTAACATTGACAATTAAGCCATTTAAATGAAAAGTGACTTAAGCTTGTTTGGACATAAAATTACCCTTATAGTTTTTCACTCGTCAAACTTCAGCGTTGCGACATCCGTGGAAGTGGGCACGATATTGGCTTTAGGGGTTCTTGATCTCGATAGTAGCCCTGGCTTTCTTCACTTCAACCATCAACAGTGGTATCGCAACTTTGAAGGTTGGGAGTTGCGACTTCGAGACATCCGTGGAAGTGGGCACGATATTGGCTTTAGGGGTTCTTGATCTCGATAGTAGCCCTGGCTTTCTTCACTTCAACCATCAACAGTGGTATCGCAACTTTGAAGGTTGGGAGTTGCGACTTCGAGTTTGGTGTTGCGACACAACACACTGAGTGTTGTAACATCCTCGACAGACTACTCCAAGCTAGTTTCTCGTTGAAGTCTTACTCCCCTGAGGTGATGGAGGCTCAATGTCGTGACATCCTGGCATTAGTGTCATGATACCCACGACAATTGAGGTCTTCCTTGATGTTTGACCTTAATCATCTCTCTACACAACTCAAATCAAACATTAGACTCCCAATCGCATAGTTTTGCCTATTTGGATCTTAAAAGAGTTAAAATATAAGAAAAATTATCATTAACACTAAAATCTAAAAATTGATAAAAAATTAAAAAGACTTATAAACTACTTGAAAGCAAACTCAATAAGTATTCAAAAGAGCTTAATTTGACATATCCAATTACAACAGATCATGTTCCCCCCTAACGTCCATGGTGGTAATGATAAATTCATTTGATTAGGGGCTAAGAATGGTCAATTAACTACTGCTAGGGCCTATCAATTTTAGGTTGGACAATCATGGAATCTTAAGGATGGTAATTGAAAATTACTTTAGAAATCGTGTGACCCTCAAAGAACAAAGCAATTTTTATGGCTTGTGATGCTTGAGAGACTCATGAAAATTTTTGAAAGATTCCGACGAGGTTTTACTAAGTTAGCAGCTTGTATGTTGTACAGTGCAGCAACAAAAGATATCATTCATATTCTTTGGGATTGTAGTATGGCAAATTTAGTTTGGAGCCAAGTCATCTCTTTATCGAGTAGTATTAGATTTTTATTTGTCTCTAATGGATTAGGTTAGTGTGAACTTGCAAAATTCCTTCGGTTATGAAATTGAGGGGCTTGATTGGGAAACTTTTTTCATGATTTGTTATTGTAAATTATGGAAAAAAACATAATAGTTATATTTTCGGGTAAACGAATTATTGTGTGTCCTAATTGGTAGCCCATTGCACTAATTAGGCAATGTATTTCAAATTGACAAAAGGCCAGGGGAAGGCATTGATCTGCCATAATTTGTTGTATTCGATTAGGCCCAATTCTGTAGTTAACGAGCTGGTCTTATAACAAATTAATATAGTTTTTATTAAGTTTCCCTTCTTAAGATTTAGTAAATAAAATGAGCATTTTTATATGTTTATGACCTTCTAGGCCAATCTGGGCCTAAGGGGATGCTAACATGTTGATTAAATGTGCAAGACATCATTTAAGGGCAAAAGGATAGTGGATTATTCTTGATGTTGCAACACGGCAAGTAAAATACCCAAAGAGTATTCTGCTAAGGATGTAGCGACACAGGCTAGACGGTGTCGCGACACAACCCTGAAGACACCAAGAATAAAGCGAACTGCCTTTGGTGTGTCAACACAGGCTTGAGGATGCCGCGACACAGCTGCGACAAGGCCAATTTAATAAGTAAGGGTGTTTTCGTCTACACAACCTAAATTAACATGTTCAATCGTCCTTGCTTGACCTAGTTAGGTCATAATACATGTAATCTATAAATACTCGCTCAAAACAACACATTGTAGGGATTGATTATTAGGTTTTTATTTTGTTCTTAGTTTTTAATTAGTTGATTTTATGTTCTTGTAATCAGAAGATCCTATTCCGAAGTGAGACTTTCGCGAGCGGGGATTGTTTTAGAGTCACGCTTTCATCGATAAATCTGTGAGCATCTATTTCCTTTATTATATTCTGTATTTCTTTCTTTAATATTGTTAATTGAATGTTTGTGTAAATATTAGAATTAATTTATACTTTATACATATTTTGCATGTTTCAATTGTACTAATCTAATTAATGGATTGACAGATAGAGTTCAATTTAGATTGGTTAGATCTAGTTGAGTGCAATTAAACCCTAGGATTGATGACCCTAGGAAGTCATTTGGGTAGAAATTAACTCGAAATTCGTATTGCCTACCAAGCATCACTTAGCAAATTAGTGCTTGACGACCCTAGGAAATCATATAGGCGGGAATTAACTCAAAATCGATATTGCTTATCTGTAAAAACCTTACCCTGCCCCTATCTGAACTGTGTCATCGAGAGATGAGTAGTTCTTGTCAACTAATTAGGTTAGTAGAAGGCTGAGAAGCCCTACTAGGTTAGTTAGTAATCAACTATTTAGAACCCTACATCAATAATTAATCAGGTAAAACAATTGCATCTAAGCTAAAGGAACTCGCATAGTCGAACAAGGGATTGGAGAAGCTGATACATGAACTTAGAAATAGATTTAGGTCTAATTCAATTTATTTGGTTACTATTATTATTATTATCATCATCTTGCTTCCAGATTAACATTACCAATCCGTGACTCGAGTAGATTAGTAGTTATTTTCGGTAATTGGCTTAATAGTAGTTTTTCTCAAACTGCGACCCCTAAAGTACGATCCTCGAAATACTTACTAATTGTTTCGTTATAAACAAACTATATTACAGCCTGACTCGTATACTTACAAACACCATCTTAGTTCATATCTTTAGTTGAAGTATTCTCACTTCCGACGTTAGTACGTCGGGAGGCGGTCAGGCATCGTCGATTAACAACAAGACAAATGAGGCTTGGTAGAAACCAAATTTTGGTTGGGTAAAATCAACATAAAGGGCTCTAGAAGTATATGATGGATCGGTCAAATATATATAAGTACTGAACACTGATAGGATTTGTCAAAAAAAATTAATTTTGACTCTTCTGATAATTGGAGTTCATGATATAATTATATTATATTTGTTATCAACATAATTGGAAGCCTAATGGGTCACACATGATAATAAAATTTGGGAATTAAAATAAAATAAATAAATTTAATAATTATATAATGTACAAAGATTAAAGTTGTAATTAATCAAAAGTTGGTTAAAAACCTAAGCCTATGTATATAACTTATGCCTGTCTTTTCATTGAGAATTTAGGAGTTTCTTTTTCCTCTTTTTTTTCGCATATCAATTCATAGCAGAAACTCTCTTGAGTTTTTGCTTCAAGTTTTGATATTTCGTTTTTGAAGCTGAAATAAAAAAGGTAAATGCACATGATCATATAACTAGCATTAACAAAGTGGATCTTGACCTTACAAAGATTTTCTAAATTCTTAGTGTGGAATACCGTTAGAGGTTAACGTTTAAACAGCGGCATGTTTTCGACAATCAAGCTCAATGTTCATACGGGAGTGGATAAAATTTTAATTGGTGATAGTGACCCCTTGGTTAGAGATATAGATTTTTTCTACTGGTTTTCGTGTTCTTAGACATGATAAGAACGTCCAACTAATCCTTAGAGGAATATGATATATTATGTTCTAGTTCTTCTATTAAGCTACACTTTGATACAAGTTTATTTTAATTTTTATTTTTCGGGCTTGCAATCGAATTCCAACACTTCAATCATCCTTATTTTCACAATTTTAAATAGTATAGCAATAAAGTTTCCTCGTTTTTTTTTATAGAGACTAAATTGCTCCTTATCCTATAGTTTATTAATGAAAATAGTTACGCAATTGTCAATTGTGCTTATTTGCTCACATTCTAACAGTATATGGATTAAAGCAACAATTGGATGATCGGTACGGTGGATCAATACCCATCGATGAGTAGAAAAACAGACATTAGATCTAAGTTAATCTGACGATTAGTAACGAAGATCGTAGAAAAAGGTTTTTTAGATTTTGATTTTCATATTTGTAACGTGTGGAAGAACATACTTTAGATCCAAGTTGATATGAAAGTCAGTGTCAAAGATCAGAGAAAAAAGTTGTTTAGATTTTGGCTTGCATATTCATAACGTTCAAAGCAATTTCAAAAAAAAAAAAATTGAACTGTAGTAGAGAGGATGGAAAGCTTTCGATTGGTGCAGGTAATGCGAACAGAGAAAGTCATACAACAATGGCTTTAACAGCCTAGTGACTTAAATAAAAACTTTCAAATAGTTTAATGACTATTTTATAGCTTTTTGAAGTTAAGTGACCAAAAACGTAAACTTAATAATAATTTTGTGACTTAGGTATATTTAAATAAAAATAACCCATAGTCAAATGATAATAAGGGTGTTAAATTCTTTTCAACATTCTATAAATAATTTTCGAATAAAAATATGTTTTGAAAATTGCACACTATATTTCAGAACTATTGTTTTCAATAAATCCTAGTTTAAACATTTGAAATTGTTAATAAGGGGAAAAACAATAATCATATGGTTTTAAATGGTTTGTCCTTGTAGTCCCCATTTTTGTCCAACACTTCAAACTCCACCACTAATAATTCCCATTAGTTATGCTTCCTTTTCAGGTAGACGTAGAATTAATTTGGTCGGTTTTTTCTTTCTTTCTATCTTATGGTTCATATTAAACCTGTTATGGCTTTCAATTTGTAATTTGGTGCAAGACATTCCTTTGGCAATGTTACGGCCTATTACTTGTTTTGTCTGGCTGACATACCTTTTGCTTTCTGGGTTAATGCTGATGTTGGAAATAAATAAGAAAAGTAGATGCTTTCTTGAACTCACTTTCTGTTGTTTTTTAATGGTTAATGTGCTGAGTTCTTGATTTCAAAGGCTCAAAAATCAGTTGATGTGCATCTTTTGGATATGTAACAATTAGGATTTTAGCCTAGTAGTTAAATAAGGGTACCTGTTCCGAGTGGTCCATTGCCAACTGTTTTGATTTTTAGCCTCAATCCACTGCCAACTTGTAGCTTAATTTATAGATGTAAATATCTATTAGGAGTTCTTAGATAATTCTGATTTAATGTTTATCTTTGAATATTTGATGTGATGGACAACCTCTACTTTCCCTCTTTTAGTTTGAAGATATTGATGTTTGTTTATGGAAGTCTGAATTTTTTAGTTAAAGTTTTTAAAGCGTTATTGTAAGAAGTCAATGAATCCATTAATGGACTGATATTATCTTTGGTAGTCGATGGGGGATTTTATCTCTTGATTTTGTGAGAGCTTGGGTGCCTGAAGAGGCAACGGATTCAACCAAGTAGGAATGCCTCGTTGGGTACCTAAAGAGGTAGATTTGGTGAGATTTAAACACATGCCCTATAGCTAGCCCAAGTGGTAATGTAGTTACCCGTAAGTGTCATATATGTTATAGGGCATGGACTCAAATTCTACTCAAGTGCAAATGTTGAGATTTCTTTTTAGATGGTAATATGCACATGTACAATCCGCCTTCTCAGGCACTCAACTAGGCACTGTCACTCTGTTGAACTCCCCACCTCTTCAAGAAATCAGGCTCTTGGTGAAGTCATAAGACAAAACCCCCATAGGAGATAACATCAACTCGTTAAAGAATTTGCTGACCTTCTATGGATAACACTTCAAAGACATTTCTCAAAGAAGTTAGCATTCCCTCAATAAGGTTCAAAGTAGTTGAACTAATCTTCAAATTCCCTTTGGTTTCTATGTTATGTTGTACCATTACCTCTTCATCACTTTATGCCTCATAAAAGAAAATGTTTTTTTTTTTTTTTTAGTTTGTAAAAATTTCATGAAATATATAATATATTGAGATAAGTAGGATATGAGTGATTAAGATAAGATTTATCCCTCCTATATAATGCGAGTAATATATTAAGCACTTAATCAAGTGAGACTAGAAATATATGACCATGCTCAAATGAGTTTATATAAAATATTGCTACTTTACTTTAATAAGTATTTAATAAATTTTAATTAAGAAATTATTTTGAAAAGAAGATATTCACGTTTTGATTTAAATGTGATTTAATAGGAGTTTTGAGTAAATAGGAAATTCTATTATCTCATGTTTACTTCTTCACCCAAAATACTCTTCCTATCATACTAGAAATTCAAGAGAACTCACTGTGAGGTTCATAGATTGTATAATATTGAATTCTGATTGTGAACCTAATATAATATTATACTTATTATTAGTTAAAATTTTTAAAATTGACTCTTAATTTCATCTCTTAAAATGAAATTATATTCATAATGTTTTTAATATAATAATAAAAAAATTTAAGATATAATTTATGTTTGAAATGCAAATATATATATATATATATATATGGACTTAATGATTGACTCTCTTCAATAATATTATTTTTAAGGTTCAAAATTGGTATTTCTTTTTTATCATTATTTTCAACACTTAATAATTTAAAAACGGTATATTCATTTTTTTTTAAATTTCTATTTTATATTTGTTTTGAAATATATGACAAAAACAAATGAAGGGTTATGATAAAATAACATGTCATCACTTAAATATGTCATTGTGGGCAACAGTCTTAGTAGCTTTCATCATTGAATTATATCACCATGAAAGTTTAAGCTTTCCTTTAAATATATGAGGAAGGAGAAACTTGATGCCATGACTTTCTAACACACGGCACCTTTTCATCCAATGGTTTGCTTACTTTATATTCCAGCTATCCTATATAAGTATTATAGAGCAGTCTATATTAATATAGAGTTAAATTGTATTTTTATTTTTTTAAAAATAAGTAAATTAATTCTTATATGTTAGATTAAAGATAAGATGATCATTTCTGTTAAAAAATTCTTCTTTTTTACTATTAAAAATTGATATGACCTGCGAAATAACTAAATAGTAACACGTAACACGTGTACCTCATATTGATGTGTATGAACTAATTTTTTTAACAGTAAAAATAGATGAAATATTTAACAAAATAATCAATTTACTCTTTTGACATAATGTAGAAAACTATTTTACTTATTTTTTCAAACTCTCTTCACATACTTTTACCTCCCTGTTACAAATGTATTGTCTCAAAAGTACAACAATAAAGCTTCAAGACATATGTCCGCCTATGTTATTTTTAATGTGAAATTCTGTCCTGTACTTATTTAGAGAATATTCAACAATTTATCTGTCAAACAAGTAAAACTTTGGACAAGACTAAGCATCTTTTGTGTCCTAATAACTACAAGCAAACTAAAAGAATGCATTGTCTTAAATTGGAACATCTCAGTTTATAATTGGTCAAATTCTATAATTAGTTTTTCTACTTTACTCAACTTTCAAAGCTAGTTATTATATAAATTTAATCTTTCTATTTTATGATTTACAATTCTCAATCCAACACTTAATTTTGATTAGAATGTGTCGTCAAAGTTAATGACATGATTTTTTTGGGGCTTAATATATTAACTGACCTATATAATTGGGAAGTCATCAATATTTAAGAATTTTTTTCAGATCAATTTTTGTGGCACTGGTTTGTACTCTAACTCTACTTCGCTTGGAGTTGATGGACCTTGATTGAGAATTTAGAATCGTCGATTCCTACCAAATTTTAAAGATTTTACATGGAGATGTCTTAAAAAGTATATCTCTATCAGTGTAAGATTAGTGGTTAAAGAGGTTAATGTGCCTATTGCTTATTATTCTGTGTGGGGAGGAAACTTTAGATATATTCTTGTTTCTTGTGATTCGGCTCGTGCGGTCTGATAGCATGTTGAGCTCAAGTGGTATTATATACCTGAATAGGTAATTTATATACCATAAGTTAAGGGCTTGAATCCCGCCAAATATTAGACGTTAACGTTGTCTTTTGATGAATGTCTGTACGTTTACGTATAGTTGAGGTGCCTCCTCCCGTGAATAATACACGACTCTCCGAGAAAGGGAAGGCAAAACCTTTTCGAAAAACAGTACTTTTTATTATTGAGAGATCATGTCAGCATCTCGACGACAACACGTTGAAGACTTCTTATAGAAGAGCTAATCCTCTATTAACAACCATAAAACTAACATAAAAGAAAGCTTCACTTAAAAGTAGAAAAGAAGCTAGAAAACATGAATGTCCCCCCAGTTGAAAATCAAGAGAACAATAATAAACCTTTAACTAATGATTGAAGATAATTGATCAGACAAGTGTGGTCTGTTTATGTTTCCGGGCTGTTTTGTATTTCAGTGAAACAAAACTATGTGGACCATTGTTGATGACCAAATCAGTAGTTTAAGATTGTATGTAATATTTCTGGAGAAAATTACAGATGAAAAAAAAAAAGAAAATTTTATGTCATATGGGAAAGCTTCCAGCCATCTTTATCCTTAATCAGCTTTAAGATTTCTCATGGAAAAAGAAAATCTTGTTTGGTTCATGAGAAATCAAGATCTTTCATACTGGGCATGGGGGTGACTGGTTTTGGAAACTGGTGCAGCTTTGTTGGCTTTGCTTTCTCATCACTTCTATAGGCATTTTCAGCAACCATTACTGCTTTGTGACTCTTGCACCCCAATATCCCACCGGACCGGCTTCTTTGTGCTTCTTTCGTCACTCTACCGGCCGGAACTCTAATATTTTCCGATGATTTCTTCCCATCACAATCTGAAATAAACGAGCAATCAGCTGCTGCGCTGGCCGTGACGACACTCCATTCAATGCTGGTCTCACTTGGTGCATATGGGGTCATACAACTAGACATGCCATCAGATACTTGCCTTGTAAACAAAGCTTGACCACTGCCTGATATGTTATCGATCTCGAACAGATCCGAACTCGCATCGCTCTCGATATCATCACCTAACCGGCTGCTTCGAGTTATTGATGAAATGGTTGGGGCATTAGGAATGGCATCCCAACTTAACATAGACAGTTTCCTCTCAAGGTTCTTGGCTATATCTCCTTTCTTAATTGCAGTGGAACCAAAAACTTCAAGGGATTTTCTTGGATCATCATCAAGTTGTGCTTTAACTGTCACATTTTGAAGCCCCGGATTAAGAACCGGCGGTTTATAATAGTATGCCTCTCGATTCGATCCAACACTCATCCGATCGAAACTCTGGTTGTGCAATTTCGCTTGATACCGCTTCCGTCGATCAAGATTGTTAGGCCTATGATTGATTTGAATTTCATCTTTTCTATTCTCAACCACCCTTCCATGATAATCAACATTTTGATTGACATAAACAGATTTCCCATCCGAACAAGACCCAGTGCAGCTAAGATTCGAGAAAAAACTCCTCCCATCAACCTTCTTTAACCTGTTTTCAGATCGGTTCCTCATCGAACTCCGTAACAAAACACTTTGACTGTTCCAACTTGCTTCAGAACTCGCACTCGGAGTTCCAGGCCATCGCCTCGGAGTCATCATCCGATGCGGATCGCCCCGGTTTGGTACAGGCTTATTCGAATACTCTTCATCATCATCATCATCCAGTTTCATGCTGAAGTATTTTTCAGCACCAAAGACACTGGTTTCACCCTCTTCAAGCATCTTGTTCCGGTCTAACCGTGCAGGAGTAGTACGGATTCCGGCACTCGGAGCAATGGCAGGATGGGGATTTTTCCTCTTATCGCTTTCCATTATGGAAGCCTTTGAGATTCTCAGAAACTGTATAATGTTCCATGTTCAGGATTGAAGATTTGTATATATGAAGAGTAGATGTAGGGTAGGACTGCAACTTTCAAAGGTGTAAATTCAGACCCTACTTTTGCCTGGGGCTTTGATTCACAATTATTCAGTCTTCTCTCACTAGTGTACTTGTTATTTTCATACTGCACCTAAATTTCATGATTTGGGGAATTATCATTAATTTGCAATTATGTTACTTCTCACTCTATAGATATGTTCAATGCTTTTCATGGCCGTTTTAATATACATTAAATAGGATTTTTGAATATAAATAAAAATTAAATACCCCTTTTGCCACTTATATTATATTTAAATTATCATTTTGGTATCTTTACTTTTTTTTTTTTAAACTATTAGTTTCACCTTTGTATTTTTTTCTGTAATCCCCATTACTTTATCTATATTTTCCGTTCAAATTTTTTTAAAATATCAGAAAATTAAAAAATCATTAAAAAAACTTTGAAAGCTATAATTTTTTTTTAATTTTGAAAATTATGACAAATATTTTTTTAAAATTATAAGTATGAAAATACTTAATAATTTTGTTTGGAATTTTAGGTTTTTAGAAAATTTTAGAATTTTACCAATTTTTATGCTAAAATTTTGAAAATTTTAGGATTTTCTTTTTGCAACTTTTTTATTTTTAAAGAAAATTTGAGTTTTTTTACACATGGTAATACTTGATTGGATGAGGTGATTTTTTCTAATGAAAAATGATGAAAGTAGAGAGACTAAATTAATAAAAACCATTCATATACTAAAGTGATAATTTAATTATAATATAAGGTCCAAAAGAAGTATTAAGCAAAATGAAAACAAAGGATTAAAACAATGCTTAATGTTCAATTTTGGCCCCAAATCATTCATGTTTTCCCATTTTGATACCTAATTTTTTTCCACATTCGTACTTAAATTATTATTATGTTACTTAGTTTAGCCCTTTTTTTTAATGGTATTAAAAAAAATCGGTTGTCACATGATGCCAATAAGAATATACCATGTGGCACCTTTCAACCAATCATAATATATCTCGTAGTACTTAGGTTTATTTAAAATAAAAATATTGATACCATTGAGCGGACATTGATCAATAGTTTACTATTGTTGACCAAATGTTGAACGATGTTGATCAACTATTGACTTAAGTTGATCGTCCATGCAGTGCTACTAGAACGTGCCACGTTACCTTTTTAAAAAATATTATATATAATATACGGTTTAAAAATTTTTAAAAATCATATATAATATATGAATAATTCAAAAAAATTTAAAAATAAAATAAAATCTAAAATATATAAAAATAAATTTAAAAAATCAAAATATTATATAAAAATTGAAAATTTGTCAAAAAAATAAATTTTTTTCAAAAACTCTAAATTCTAAAAATTAAAAAATATATACATCTTAATTTCTAAAACTTTATATATATTTTTATCAACTTTGTCTATTTTGAAAATTTAGATATATTATTTTGAAGTTTTAGAATTCTGAAAAAAATAAATTTTATAACAAATCTTTTAGAATATATATTTTCGAAGAAAAAAGCTTTTTTTTGTAATTTTTTAAAAGTTAATATATTTTTTAAAATTTTTTATAATTTTTCAATATTGATATATTTTTTATTTTTTAAAATTTGTATTTATAATTTTAGATTTTTTATTTTTAAAATATTTTTTAAAAATTTGAATTATTTATATGTTATAGAAAAATTTTTACATTTTAAAACAATATATTATATATAATATTTAAAAAATGGTGACATGATGCATTCTAATAGCACCATTGACGACCAAAGTCTGTCAACGATCAATCAACACGGATCAATGGTCAGTCAACACAGGTCAAAGATAGGTCAATGGTTTTTTTTTAAATAAATGTAAGTGTCACATGGTACATTTTTATTAGCGCCACATGACTGTTACAAAAAATAAACTAAATAACGAAATGATAATTTAAGTACCAATATAAAAAAATATAATTTAGCCAAATTCTAACATTAAGAACCTTTTAAGGTGTGGTCACAAGGGGCACATGATTGCACTTTAAAGTCTATACCATCCAACTTATCAATAAATCGAACAAGCAAAAAATTATTTTTAGAAACAATTTTAATATTGGATTAAATTCAAAAGTTGATTCCAAGTTTTTAATGCATAATATAATTGGTAGAAGAAATATCATTATCATCGTCCCCATCATCATCCTTTTCTAAAGGCAACAACATTTATGTCTTTATAATGGTCTTCATGTAAATAAATAAATAAACTCCAATGGGTTAAAATTATGGAAGAAAAGAAGAACGAAAAACTAGGCACCCTTTTAAGGTAATCCAACTTTGCTGGAAATTTTTAAATTAAAATAAAAGATAAAATATATGGTTAGTTTCCGTAATTTGATCAAATTTAAATTTTAATTCATATACATAAAAAAAAGTTAAAAATTAAGTTTTATTTTTTTTATTTAAAATTTCAATCTAGTTAATTAAAATTATAAGTATTTTCTATTAAAATTTGTCAACTTTAAATTTTGATTAGGCCGTCCACAAATAGTATATAATTGTGGTCTCTAGGGGATCTCTCTGTTGTCTAGTTGCTCCGACCCTGATATACCATTTGTCCCTTATCTTTAGGTACTATGTGTCATGCTACCATTGGCAAGTCAGAGTCAAATGGCCAAGTGGTCTAATGATATAAGTTTAGTAGTTTGGCGGCATGATTTGCTCTATGTCACTTCGAATGAGACATTTTGATAGGAGCCTAGTGTGGTGATTAATGAATGGGGCTCACTTGGTTGCTGGCTTGGAGGGTTTTTGTGAGAGATTTGTCTGCACTATTCGTGGGCTTACTGCTTGGTTCGAGCAGTTGGGGTATAACAATTACCCCCTTCCCCCCATCGAAAGGGAGGCTATATAGTGGTCGGCCTTGAGATGCGATCATGTCCTTATTTTGGAGGAGAAGTGAGATGTGTTGGTGAAGAATCTACAATTAGTATGAAATACTTAGAGTTTGAAATGGCAAGCTTGTGTGTGTATAAGACACATCTAGCCAGCATTTCACCAAACCTTGCGCATTTAAAGACATTCATTAATGGTTGTGTGTTACAATGCATTATCAGGATATGATGCTAATAATTTCCTATTGTTTTGAGTTTCAAAATTGCACGCCGCCAGGTGTAACACTTTGGTTCGTGATTGAAGGTCATGCTTGTTGGGTTCTAGAAGCGTCTTCTGGCTTAAGAGGTGTATATATACTCAAGGTACTTTATTATTTTTCACCGGAGTTAGAAAATTTTCCATAGTTTCTTTATTTTTCTAAGTCTTTGCTTTTCTACATAGTTCGTAGCGGTGTCGATTTTAGTGCTTTGTAAGTTCAACCACTTTTTTTTTTTTACTATTTTTTCTCAATTTCTTGAGAAAAAATAATGAGAGGAAATTGGGGTGTGAGGCATGGAGTAGTTCGAATGTTGATAAGCGTCAAAAGACAACAGTGAAGAGGGTTGAGAGAACGGTATGTGTGGATGGGTCATTTGAGATTTCGCAACTAGGCATGTTTTAGAACCTCTTTTGTTTGACATCGTTGAATCAAAGTATACACCCTGGGATGTTGTGCTTCACCAAACACCAAGGTGATGAGGGCTTAAGCACTTGCTCATAGGAAAGGCTAACAACTTGGGTTTAAATTGGATGAAATACTTCTTGGTTGAGCACAAGTTCGTAGAGGATTTTACCTTCCCTACCATGTAGAAGTTGCCTCCAACTGACCTAAGACTGTTCAAACCCAAGTTGAAGGATCCTTTCAGCATAAATAGTTTGAGGGTGATCATGGTTTAGAATGTGTGGAAGCATTGTGTAACGATCTGAAAGTTAGTAGTGTCAAAAAATACGATTTTAGGACCCCGTTTCCGTAAATCGAGTCTATAAATATTTAATAAAAATATTTATGGAGTTATTATGTAATTGAATTAAATTTTAGATAGGTAATTTGGCCAAAATTGTGTTCAATTAGGCCCAAGGACTAAATTGTAAAGATTCATAACTATAGATTAATAATTGGCCAAATATTTAATGACTTATATAGCAATTAAACCAAGACCTAAAATGGTAAATATACTATTTTATAATAATAGTGGACAGTTGAGTTATTAAATTTGTTAAAATAATATTAAGATTATTAGTATATTAAATTATAAAAATCATAAAATAAAAAGATGATAAAAATGTATAGTGGAAGGAAAGAGAAGGGATTTTCCCATTTCTTCCTCAAGTAGCCGAACCACTAAAATTAGAGAAGAAGCATTCGACCTTAGGGGTTTCAAACTTTGAAGCTTTAATTGGTTTGTTCAATTTAGTCTTTTTCTTATAATTTTTATGTTTTTGAGATCATGAGAGCTTAATCTAGCTAGCCTATGTATCAATTTGTAAAGCTGTTAAAGTTTTAGAAAGTTGTCATTGTTGATTGCTTGAAGTTTTAGGTGTTAAATTGATTGATTTTAAGCTTAAAGATGAAAAATAACTAAATTGTAAGGTTAATTGATAGTTTCATACTTTAGAAACTAAACTGAATAAAAAGTAAAATTGGTTGTAGAAATAAGAAATAGGAGGTCCCTAATAGACATAAATGAAATCATATTTTCAATTTGTAGTTTTAGATTGAAAGTTATGTTAGTCTCGATTTTAGGGACTAAATTGAATAAATTACAAAACTTGTATAAAATGACAATTGTTTGTCGATTTGGTTGAATTTTAATGGTGTTATGTATTTATGTTAATCAGTAGCTAACGTCGATCAGGATTCGTCGAGAGGAAAAGGAAAACCTAAAGCCGACAACGAATAACATGATATTTACGGTTTGTATTTCTATGATTTGTGGCCTATTTAATTACTACATTTTCATGCCATTTCACATCATACATTGTTTAGGTAAGTCATTGAGGACTACTTGGGCTGATTTGATATGTATAAGATCAATTTCTGAGATAAAGACTAAATCAAATAAAGTATAAAATTTGGAATTTACTTGATAATTGCTAATTGGTATGGACTTGTGTGGAATTATGTTATGTAAGTTATGGAATTATAATATGATTTTGATTTGAGAATTATAATTTGTAAACTGAATTGAATATAAGGAATTGGACACAAAATATCCTATTAATTGTTTAGATCAAGTCGAATATAATTGACATGTCATAAGGTCATAATACTATTGATAGCTATTGTTGTTGGGCAACCCAGGATGGTAGATTATTTAATAATTCATTGTTGTTAGGCAATCTGGGGTGACAGGTTGATCAAGTTGAGAAAATCATTGTTGTTGGGCAATCCGAAATGGTATTATGTATCGTTATAGCGTCCTCGTTGTCGGGCAACTCGGGGTGACAAATCTGTGTACCCATTCTGAGTCCATGTTGGTTAATAGGGTTATAAATAAAAAAAATGCTTAATTGACATATGATATAATCTATATATGAAAATCAGTATGCTAAATGAAATTAAAACAAGCCTTGGGGGCTGATTATGAATTTAGGAGTCAATAGACTCGGAAACGATTCGAGATATTGTATAAAGTGAGATTGTGTGTATGCTCATATTTGTTAAAGAGGAAGAATATGTAAAATTTATTGTAGCTATATCTAATACTTTAAATGAATTTAATAGCTTATGGAAAAGTTGGTATGTTGGTGAACTTATATGCATAATCAATGGTTGTATTTGTGTCATTATGTATATAAAGATGATATATGCATAATCAATGGTTTAACATCTTTTGGGTATTGAAATTGTGCACGATGCATATGTGTATTTAGTTTTCTTAAATCATAGATTACCAATGAGTGTTTTACTCAGCGAATGGTTTGTTTCTCCATTCACAGGTAACTTAGGTTATCGGTGGCTAATGAGGAGGTCTTCCTAGCATCTATTACCCGAACCCGGCTCAGTAATGCTTGTACACTTTCGGTTTTGTTTATAACTTGGCATGTATCTATCTAAGTTAAGTCAAGTTGTTTGATGTTAAACTCTTATATCTTTTGATTCGGGTGTGTTAAGATGTAAATTGGCTAAATGATCATGTCTTATGTAAGTCCTTATAAGGGTAGGAATGGCTAGAATATGGAGTGATGATTGAACATAGTATGTCTTGGATATTGATTAGGTTGCAGATAAATCATGTAAGTTTTTATAAAGATGTGATAATAATGGTTAATGCCTACTTGATGATAGTTTGTTAGGTGATGCTTGGAAGGTACATAGGAATGTGAAATGGTACTTAAGGATATGTATGAACTTAAACCTGATAAAATGTAGTAATTGTTTGATTTATGTTCCTTTGATAAATTGAAATTGGGATGTTGGTGATAGATTGAATGATAATATTGGTGCTATATTGAAAGATGATGTTGATAACATGTATAAATGTGGATATAATCTTAAGTTTTAGGTAACTTTAGGGTATAGTTTATTTTAGTTTGTGATGAAATAGGTACCAAATGCAAATTCTGGAAATTTGCTATAAGGTATCGACACCTTAGGTAGGGTATCGGTACTTAGCATTTTTCAAGCAAATTTTCAAGAAACAGAATCCAAAAATGGTATTGATATTGGACTAAAGTCTAGATACTTTATATTGGAGTACTGATACTTTACAAAGTTATCGATATAGTTATTTTTGTTAATTTTTGGCAAAACATCAAACCTTAAATTGGTATCGATACCAGTACCTAGATGTGAATATCGATACTATGAGCCTAGTATCATTACCTTTTAATTTAAATTGATTTTTTTGAACATTGAAACTAAAAATGGTACTGATACTTATCAAGGGTATCATACCTGTTTTGAAACTTTGAAAACTTTGCAATTTGATCATATTTCATGTTTGGTTTAGTATTTAAGCTTTCATAAGCCCGAGTGAGTCTCAGAATGTTTGTTTAGTGTATGATTGTTATATCATGAAATGTTTAAATTTATGTATAAATAATTTAAGTATAGTGTTTTCAAAGTTAGTTGCTTCGGTAACGTATGCGATATTCTATTACTCGAACCTGACGATTGAATCGAGCAATAGGGTGTTACACATTGCTTGATGAGTGTAAGCCGTAACGATTTTAATTAAAATGACATGGCTAGGGAGTTTTGAAATGAAGCCAAAGACATTTTGCCACATATGGAGGCATGGCCATATGGTGGACAAGATGAAGAGGTTCAGATTTTGCTAGGTGTCACTCCTAAACTTGGCAATATTTGATGACGTATGGGTTTTTCCCCAATTGTAGGTGGAGTAAGAAGAAAAATATCGAATACTTATACTCTGAGATTGAGGTAGAAGATGGTGAGGATGTTGTGAGGGGTAGGTGACACTAGAGGCACCTCAAGGTATGGAGTTGGAGGAGTTAGAAACTATCCGTGAGAGGTGCCAAACATTGGTGGAGAGTCTGGAATAGTTAGAGCATTTTTTTGCTAATGACTTTGAAGATACTAGCACATGTCTTCCCACTGGTGAATGAGGTCTAGAGAGTGCTGTTGAATCCAGGCGAACAATTTTCAAAAGTGAAGATATGGCAAGCTATGGGATCCCTGTCAAAGAGTTGTCTTCAAATGAAGAAGAAGGTTCTTTAAATATTCCTCCTTTGGAAAAAGCTGTAGATGTGTTGGCCTTGCAAATGCATGTTCATGAGAGCGGGAGTGGTTTAATAAATTCATGAGGGATCACCTTGTGAATCCTTGCCTTGTAATATTGTTTGGGATTTTTCGAGTTTTTCTCTCTCTCTCTCTCTTTTCTGTTTGTAAGTATAATGGCTAACTCTTCTGTGGATGACAAAATAGATGTTGTGCAGGCACTGCTCAACAGTATTAATGTTAGAATGCATCAAAAAAGTGTTGAAAAAAATCCGGTTTGAAAATGTTTTTTTTTTGCACAGCAGAAAATTAAATTTTGAAAATTGATCCGGTTTGTTATATGTATAGCAATAAACCTTAACAAAATTCATACTTGTGTTTTCAGATTAGCAGACGTTTGTTATTCCTAGCTTTCAACCAAACGTTCATCTCCGCTATTATCGTACCACGAACTACTTCGAGTGTGGACTTGAATCAATTGAATCGAAACATAAAACTAGAAAAAGTTTTCTCTCATTTTTGGGTGAAAACGAAAATTCTTTCTTCTTAATAGAAACCGGTGGAATTGTTATTTCAAAAAAATATATGTAATAGTTGAGAATAAATTCTCTCTATTTTTTAGTAGAATAACAATCTCTTAAAGTTGTGTTCATAGCTCTAACGGTGCTATTTATTTATAAGAACAGAAGGTAGAACCCTTGTTGAGTTGTAATGGTTTATTTCAAATAGAAAAATAATATTCTACTTAGAATAAGACTAAGGTGGATGGCACACCCTAGTATTCTTACTAGGGTTGTCACCCCCTTCATGTCAATGAGGGATTTTTGGGCTCTCTCACATCAGGTCCAATTATGAGTACTTGTAATTGGGCCTTTTTGACCCAATACTCTGTAATGTGATCCAACACAATTCAGTTTTTCTATTTCCAAAAATAAACTTTAATATTTATATATAAAATAATTTCCTCATCCCTATTTTACCCTTAGCAAAAGTTTGACAATTTTACCATTGGTAAAATTTTTACGATTTTGCCATTGGTAAAGTTCCAAGAAAATATGCTAAACAATTCACAACTCAACATGTTCAGTATGACCAAATGGTTTATTTTTATTTTTGGGCTTCAAAACAGTCTAAAAACATAAACTTATTCTTCCTATCATTTTTTAAGCAATCCATATAGGATTGTAAATGGATCATTTCCATTTTCATTTTCATGTCCATTTTAGGAAACCTGCATTCATTTCCAAATGATTTCATTTCTCTATTTTGGAGAAAACCATAATCATTCCTGAATGTTTCCCATTTCTCTTTTCCTATTCATTTCGATTCAAACACACAATTCATTTATAGTTTTAATGAGCTAGCGGAGGGACCGGTTGGATATATGAAGTTGAGGATCAAATGGTTTGTAATTAAGTTCCAGTTTTTCGCCTATTAATAATAAACTCATTTAGTCACAAAGTCATTCCACTGTAGTATCGTGACTAAGCTCTCCCCAACGACATACCATTACGAAAGCAACTACTCAGAGTTTGTCCAATAACCTTGTCATAAGTGTGTTACCCTCATAAGGTTTCGTTGATCTTTTTGAGATAATATCAGTTCTCCCAATATGATCCTATTTTATCTCATGGTAACCATTACATCTTCCTTCATCAAAAATCAATCACTATTAAATAGTGATTAAGTCATTCATCATAAAAGACGGACGACCCGTGGCTACGTTTACTTTTCATCAAACATGTAATGCCAATGAGAGGATATCATTTAATCATGTTTGGGGTTATGAATTCCGCTATTGTGAATGACGCTACTGTAATACCCCCTACCCGTACTCATTGTCGGAATAGGGTACGAGGCATTACCGGAGTTTACGATTTTTTTTTAATAATAATTTTTTTAATTTAATTTTTTTACTCAATATATCCCCTTTTATAGATATCTAACCTTCCCTGCAAATTTTAAACCGAGACCAATCCACATCAACCAAACCAATTCAACATATTTTCAAAATAAATTCATGCATATTTATAAGATAACGTCATCACATACCCAAAATCAGGTTTGTTAACCATACCAATGGCTAACTTTACATTCATTTCACAGAATCATTTACTTTATTAGCTTATACATGCCATTGATTTCCAAAATAAAGTTTCTTTATATACCGAAATTCTGAGGTTGATAGTGTGATGTATCTCCGACTAAATTCGACCTCCGAGCTCTTAACACTACAAAACAGGGGAAAGTGAAACGGGGTAAGCACTTTGTGCTTAGTAAGCCCATGTAACAAGAATTATACTTACCTAATATTTTCAATACAATGTAATAAACATTCATATATCCATTCAATGCATTATTACCCTACCATGCACAACTCAACATTCAAGTTAATCCAATAATTTTCATGTGTCAATAATATATACCATGATTGATGAATTCATCAATACTATGATTACCATTCCCTTATTATTTTTCCATATTTATCCCGTTGAATTTCTTGGAATTTTCGATGGATTTTCAGAGGTACACTTTTAGTGTACATTTTCGGGTCCGTCAATTCATATTCATGTGCGCACATTTCCATTTCAGAGAGCACACTCCCTCGAACCTCATCCTTACAGTAGGATTACCAGTCCAGGCTAAATCCCCTGTAATATAAACTCATAGAGTATTGTCGGGATTACACCCAGGCTAAATCCTGTAACGACAATTACTCTAATGAGCTTAGATCTGAATTACCAGTCCAGGCTAAATTCAGACCCTAATTCGGATTACCTGTCCGGGCTAAATCTATTTTCCACATATTCTTCGAGAGGACTATATCAGGATAGGATCACCCGTCCGGGCTAGATCCTTTTTATCGTCAATTCCTTTTTGGAGATCCATCGAAATTTCCTTTCATTCAACCGGGATTTCTTCCTCTTTTATCAAATATGTCAGTGTTTCATAAAATTTCATATAATGAACATTCAAATCATATTCATATCGAAAACATACATTTCAAGCATTTAAGAATATAATTCAAGTTACATGAACTTACCTTGATACTTGTTCGTGTATAAAAATCTACTAATCCTAAACTTTTTCCTTTCCTCGATCTAGCTTCGTATTTGAATCTTTTGGATTTGGTGCAAAAATTATGGAATACCAGCTTAGAAAACCCTCCTATGGTGTTTTTAGCTGCTGGAATTGAAGAGAAATGAAGAGAAATCTAGATATTTCCTATTTAGTCCTAACTTTATTTAGTTAATTTTGTAATATTCCAATTTTGCCCTTAATTTATCAAATTTCCTGCTGATTTCATGCCCTTGCCGTCCAGCCCAAATAAATTTTGGGTCTAATTGCCTTTTAAATCCTCTCTTATTAGACACTTAAGCTATTTAATCATCCCATCCACTTTTACACCTTTTACAATTTAGTCCTTTTCATTTAATTAACTACCCAAACATTAAAATTCTCTAATGAAATTTTAATACCATATTACTAACATTTCATAAATATTTATAAAATTATTTTCGATTTGGTTTTATGAGATCGAGGTCTCGATACTTTGCTTTTACCCAATTTCTTCAATAATTTCTTTTTCTAACTAACCACTAAATCGGTTAAAAAAATTTTATCGATATTTTCATACGATTTTCCTATTATATAAATATTCATGCAAAAATATTAAAATAAATTTATCTTTAAATCGGATTTGTGGTTATGAAACCACTGTTCCGATAACCTTGAATTTAGGTCATTACAACTCTCCCCCATTTTAGGATTTTCGTCCTCGAAAATCTTACCAGTAAAGAGGCTTGGGTATCGTTTCCTCATTGCCTCCTCCGGTTCCCATGTCGCTTCCTCAATCCCATGCTTTTGCCACAATACTTTCACCAAATTTATCTTTTTATTTCTAAGCTTTTTTGTCTCCTGTGCCAATATTTTGACCGGTTCTTCACTGTAAGTCATATCCAGTTGAATCTCCATTTCTGTCGGAGAAATAACATGTGAAGGATCTGATTGATATCGTCGTAACATAGATACATGAAAAACATTATGGATTCTATCAAGTTCTGGTGGTAATGCCAATCGATAAGCGACCGGTCCAATTCTTTCTATGATTTCATATGGCCCGATAAATCTTGGACTCAATTTACCCTTTTGACCGAATCGAAGAACTTTCTTCCAAGAAGACACTTTTAGGAATACCTTGTCACCGACTTGAAATTAAATCTCTTTTCGTTTAAGGTCGGTATATGATTTTTGACGATCGAAAGCTACTTTTAGACTATCCCGAATAACCTTTACTTTTTCTTCTGTTTCCCGGACCAAATCAACCCCATGTATCTTCTTTTCACTGAGCTCTGTCCAATATAACGGTGTTCTACATTTTCTACCATACAAAGCTTCATACGAAGCCATTTTAATACTGGACTGATAACTATTATTGTAGGCAAATTCAATCAAAGGTAGATACCTCTCCCAATTACCTTCAAACTCCAGTATACAACATCGGAGCATATCTTCCAATACTTGAACTACACGCTCAGATTGACCATCTGTCTGAGGATGAAATGCAGTGCTGAAATACAACTGAGTACCCAAGGCTTCTTGCAATTTGTCCCAGAAACTAGATGTAAATCTGGGATCTCTATCTGATATAATTGGAGACAGGCACTACATGTAGCCAGACAATCTCAGATATGTATAGTTCAGCCAGTTCATCTAAAGAATAATCCATACGTACTGGAATAAAGTGCGCTGATTTTGTCAATCGGTCAACAATCACCCAAATAGCATCTTTTTTCCTCGGAGACAACGGTAACCCCGATACAAAATCCATAGTGATTCTTTCCCATTTTCATTCCGGTATAGTAATTGGCTGAAGTAACCCTGAAGGTACCTGATGTTTAGCTTTAACTTGCTGACATATTAAACACCTTGATACAAACTCAGAGATATCACGTTTCATTCCTGACCACCAGTACATCTTTTTCAGTTTATTATACATTTTATTACTCCCCGGATGTACAGACATAGTACCGTTGTGAGCCTCACGTAGAATCTTCTGTATAAGCTCTGAATTCTGAGATATACATACTCTACCTCTGAATAATAAACAACCATCAGAACCAATTTGAAATTCAGAATCAGTACCTGACTCACACTGTGCCCGTTTAACCTGTAACTTCTTATCATTCTTCTGAGCTTCACATATTTGATGTAGAAATGTCAGTTTAGCTCTCAATTCAGCTAGGATTGAACCATCATCAGTCAATGATAACCGGGTATTCATAGCTCGTAAAGTAAACAGAGATTTCCGACTCAAAGCATCAGCTACAACATTAGCTTTACCCGGATGGTAATCAATAATCAAATCATAGTCCTTTATCAGTTCAAGTCACCTGCGTTGTCTCAAATTCAAATATTTCTGTGTCATCAAATATTTCAAGTTTTTATGATCAGTATAAATATGACACTTCTCACCGTACAAGTAATGTCGCCATATCTTCAGCGCAAATATAATAGCAGCTAATTCAAGATCATGTACTGGGTAATTTCTTTCATGTGGTTTAAGTTGTCTTGAAGCATAGGCTATTACTTTACCTTCTTGCATCAAAACACAACCTAATCCATTTAATGAGGCATCACTGTAAATAACAAAATCCTTACCCGATTCAGGCTGTACTAATAAAGGTGCTTTCGTTAGTAGATCTTTCAATCGGTTGAAACTTTGCTGACATTCATCAGTCCATTCAAACTTTACATCTTTCTGCAATAATCGAGTCATCGGAGAAGCTATCATAGAGAATCCCTGTACAAATCTCCGATAATAACCAGCTAAACCCAAAAAACTTCTAACTTCAGATACATTCTTCGGTGGATTCCAATTGACAATAGCTGAGATTTTACTTGGATCTACCTTGATGCCTTCAGCAGATACAATATGTCCTAGAAAACTCACTTCTCAAAGCCAAAATTTACATTTACTAAATTTAGCATATAACCGCTTCTCTCGCAAAATTTGCAACACATTTCTCAAATGTTCTGCGTGTTCTTCATCCCGAGAATAAACTAAAATATCATCAATAAATACTACCACAAATCTGTCTAAATACTATTTGAATATACGGTTCATCAAATCCATGAATACTGCAGGTGTATTAGTTAACCCAAACGGCATGACCAGAAACTCATAATGCCCGCACTGCAGTTACGAGGTGTTTTTTTTACATCGACTCCTTTACCCGTGAATCGATAATAACCTGATCGAAGATCAATCTTTGAAAACATTGTAGCACCTTTCAGCTGATCAAATAAATCATCAATCCGAGGTAATGGGTACTTATTCTTTATGGTTACTTTATTAAGCTGCCGGTAGTCGATACACAGTCTTAAAGACACGTCCTTCTTTTTCACAAACAGAACCGGAGCACCCCAAGGTGAATGACTCGATCGAAAAAAACCCCTGTCAACAAGTTCTTGCAACTGTGTCTTTAACTCTTTTAATTCTGTAGGAGCCATCCGATACGGAGCTATGGAAATCGGAGTAGTTCCTGGAATCAAATCTATAGAAAATTCCACTTCTCTTTCTGGTGGCAACCCTGGTAATTTCTCTGGAAACACATCGAAAAATTCGCATACCACTGGCACGGCCTGTATCTTTGACTCAGATACCTTGGTGTCGAGTACAAAATCCAAGAAAGCATCATGCCTTTTTTTTGACATACCTCTGTGCTGTCATTACTGAAATCACATCAGATAACCCCTCTGTGTGATTAGATTTAACCCGGAGCAACTCACCATTCTGACATTTTAGCACAATATATTTCTGTCTACAATTTACTACTACATCATGCTGGGTTAACCAATCCATGCCCAATATCACGTCAAATTCATTAAATAGAAGTAACATCAAATCAGCCGGGAAACAATAACTTTTTACCATCAGTGGACAATTTTTACAAATTTTATCTACCAAAACAGATTCACCCAGGGGGTTCGAGACTTTAACCACAAATTCAGTAGGTTGAACAAATAAATTTTTAACAATTGCAAGTTTAACACATATATATGAATGCGTAGAACCAGGATCAATCAATGCAATAATATCAGTATCAAGTAAAGAAAATGTACCAGTAATAACATGGGGTGCTGAGGCATCTTCTCTGGCACGGATGGCATATGTCCTAGCAGGTGTGCTCGTGCTTGGACTGGCCTGCATATCTTTTGTAGCTCCTCGGCTACCACCGACATTACCAGATGGTCGAGGTGGTCTGCCCCTTGAAACTGGATTACTTAGCTTCAATATTTGTTCAGCTTCTTTTTCACCCCTTTCTGGACAATCTCTAAGGAAATGGTCAAAAGAACCACATCGGTAACAAGCCCCGCTTTTAAATCGGCATTCACCAAAATGAGCTTTACTACAATACTGGCATCTCGGTTTAGGGGTACCAACACTGCCAACACTGGTCACTGATGGAGTGGAAGGTCTTAAATTAGTGCGTTGAAAACCTCGTTCTCTACCCGAATATCCAGCGGATGAGGTAGAACGATCCTGGTACTTCTTCAATTTCTTTGGAGCAGAAAACTGAGATTTTCCCATTGGTCTTTTACTAAAAATTCTAGCTTCCCTCTCAGCTTGTTTCTTCTCTTTGCTCAATTCTTCTGGTTTATAAGCTCTCTCTGTTAATGTAGCAAACTCTCAAATTTCAAGAATTCCGATCAGTAGCTTAATGTCTTCATTCAACCCTTCTTCGAATCGTTTGCACATTTCAGCTTCTAACTGTACCCATTCTCGAGCATATTTACTCAATCGAACAAATTCTTTTTCATACTTTCTTTTATGATCAAGGAACCTCTGGCTGATATATTTCTTTTTAAATTCGTTCTGAAAGAACTCCCATGTAATTTCTTCTTTCGGGAACAACTGAAGCTTTAGTATTCCACCAATGATAAGCTGTGTCCTTTAACAATGAGACGGCACATTTTAGAAATTCTTCTGGTGTGCAAGATAATTTTTCCAAAACCCGAGTAGTATTCTCTAACCAGAATTCACCCCGTTCGAATCATCATCAATCTATTGCTCAAATTTTTCTACCCATATTTTCAAATTTTATCTACTAGAGCTTTCTTTTTTCGATGTGATTCAGCACTGCACTGCTGTGGGATCTCGGAAACCGGTGGAGGAGCAGGAGTGGGAGCTTGAACTTGCTGCACTACAGGGTTAGTTCTTAAGTATTGATTAAACCATTCATTCATTATTTGAAAGAAGGCTGTTTTTGCCTCCTCCCCTTGACCCTCTGTCTCGGGCCTTCTACTACAACTTTTTTTCTCTTTATACTGAAGCCAGAGCATGACTCTCAGCTTCCTCGGATTGAGCTCGGTCGGATGACATTACTATAAGAAAAACACATTTAAATGGTTAGGATATATCACACTATCAATAATAATTTAAATGGCATGTATAGCTAATCTCGTATTTGCTATATCGGTCATAAAACTAACTAAACCATAGCTCTGATACCACCAAATGTAATACCCCCTACCAGTACTCATTGCCGGAATAGGGCACGAGGCATTACCGGAGTTTACGATTCTTTTTTAATAATAATTTTTTTAACTTATTTTTTTTACTCAATATATCCCCTTT
Organism: Gossypium longicalyx; assembly: GCA_025698465.1. Taxonomy (NCBI): domain Eukaryota; kingdom Viridiplantae; phylum Streptophyta; class Magnoliopsida; order Malvales; family Malvaceae; genus Gossypium; species Gossypium longicalyx. The sequence goes on from CM047001.1 coordinate 74,401,865, forward strand.
TATAGATATCTAACCTTCCCTGCAAATTCTAAACCGAGACCAATCCACATCAACCAAATCAATTCAACATATTTTCAAAATAAATTCATGCATATTTATAAGATAACGTCATTATATACCCAAAACCAGGTTTGTTAACCATACCAATAGCTAACTTTACATTCATTTCACAGAATCATTTACTTTATTGGCTTATACATGCCATTGATTTCCAAAATAAAGTTTCTTTATATACCGAAATCCCGAGATTGATAGTGTGATGTATCTCCGACCAAATTCGACCTCCGAGCTCTTAACACTACAAAACAAGGGAAAATGAAATGGGGTAAGCACTTTGTGCTTAGTAAACCCATGTAACAAGAATTATACTTACCTAATATTTTCAATACAATGTAATAAACATTCATATATCCATTCAATGCATTATTACTGTAATGGCATAAATTCAAAATTATCGGAACAGTGGTTTCGTAACCACAAATCCGATTTAAAGAGAAATTTATTTCAATATTTTTGCATGAAAATTGATATGATAGGAAAATCGTATGAAAATATTGATAGAAAAATTTTACCGATTTAGTAGTTAGTTAGAAAAAGAAATTATTGAAGAAATTGGGTAAAAACAAGGTATCGAGACCTTTATCTCATAAAACTGAGTCGAAAATAATTTTATAAATATTTATGAAATGTTAGTAATGTGGTATTAAAATTTCGTTAGGAAATTTTAATATTTGGGTAGTCAATTAAATGAAAAGGACTAAATTGTAATAAGTGTAAAAGTTGCTAGAATGATTAAATAGCTTAAGAGTCTAATGAGAAAGGATTTAAAAGGCAAATAGACCCAAATTTATTTGGGCTGGACGACAGAGGGCATTAAATCAAAGAGGAATTTGATAAATTAAGGGTAAAATTGGAATATTGCAAAATTAACTAAATAAAGCTAGGACTAAATAGGAAATATCTAGATTTCTCTTCATTTCTCTTCAATTCCAGCAGCTAAAAATGCCATAGGAGGGTTCTCTAAGCTGGTATTTCATAATTTTTGCACCAAATCCAGAGAAGATTCAAATACGAAGCTAGATCGAGGAAAGGAAAAAGTTCGAGATTAGTAGGTTTTGTGCACAAACAAGTATCAAGGTAAGTTCATGTAACTTGAATTATATTCTTAAATGCTTGAAATGCATGTTTTTGATATGAATATGATTTGAATATTCATTATATGAAATTTTATGAAACATTGATATATTTGATAAAAAAGGAAGAAATCCCACTGAATGAAAGGAAAATTCGATGGATCTCTCAAAAGGAATTGACGGTAAGAAGGATCAAGCTGACGGGTGATCCTATCCTGATATAGCCCTCCCGAAGAATATGTGGAAAATGGATTTAGCCCGACGAGTAATCCGATTTAGGTCCGAAGTTAGCATGGATTGGTAATTCGGATCCAAGCTCATTAGAGTAATTGTCGTTGCAGGGATTTAGCTTTGGTAGTAATCCCGACAATACTCTATGAGTTTATATTACAGGATTTAGCTTGACTGTAATCCCATTGTAAGGATGAGGTTCGCGGAGTGTGCTCTCTGAAATGGAAATGTGTGCACATGAATATGAATTGACGGACCCGGAATTGTACACTAAAAGTGTACCTCTGAAAATCCATCGAAATTCCGAGAAATTCAACGGGATAAATATGGAAAAATAACAAGGAAATAGAAATCATGGTATTGATGAGCTCATCAATCATGGTATATATTATTGGTACATGTAAATTATTGTACTAACTTGAATGTTCAGTTTGTGCATATTAGGGTAATAATGCATTGAATGGATATATAAATGTTTATTGTATTGTATTGAAAATATTAGGTAAGTATAATTCTTGTTACATGAGCTTACTAAGCACAAAGTGCTTATCCTGTTTCATTTTCCCCTGTTTTGTAGTGTCAAAAGGTCGGAGATCAGATTTGGTCGGAGATACATCACACTATCAACCTCAGGATTTCGGTATATAAAGAAACTTTATTTTGGAAATCAATGGCATGTATAAGCTAATAAAGTAAATGATTTTGTGAAATGAATGTAGAGTTAGCCATTGGTATGGTTAACAAACCTGGTTTTGGGTATGTGATGATGTTATCTTATAAATATGCATGAATATATTTGGAAAATATGTTGAATTGGTTTGGTTGATGTGGATTGGTCTCGATTTAAAATTTACAGGGAAGGTTAGATATCTATAAAAGGGGATATATTGAGTAAAAAAAAAATTTAATTTGTAAACTCTGGTAATACTTCTTACTCTATTCCGGCAATGAATACGGGTAGGAGTATTATATTTATTGGTATCAGAGCTAGGTTTAGCTGGTTCTAAGACCGATGTAGTAAATACGAGATTAGCTATACATGCCATTTAAATTATTATTGATAGTGTGATATCTCCTGACTATTTAAATGTGTTTTTCTTATAGTAATGTCATCCGACCGAGCTCAATCCGAGGAAGCTGGGAGTCATGCTCCGGCTTCAATACAAAGAGAAGAAACTAGCAGTAGAAGGCCCGAGACAGAGGGTTGAGGGGAGGAGGCAAAAACAGCCTTCTTTCAAATGATGAATGAATGGTTTAAACAATACTTAAGAACTAACCCTGTAGTGCAGCAAGTTCAAGCTCCCACTCCTGCTCCTCCACCGGTTTTCGAGATCCCACAAGGTACAGTGCATGAAATCATCTGGCGAAAAGGAAAAGCTCCAGAGATAAAATTCGAAAATACGGGGAAAGAATTTCGAGCAGCAGATTGATGATGATTCGAACGGGCTGAATTACGGTTAGAAAATACTACTCGGGTTTTGGAGGAATTATCTTGTACACCAAGAATGTCCAAATGTGCCGTCTCACCGCTAAAAGACACACACTTACCATTGGTGGAATACTAAAGCTTCAGTTGTTCCGAAAGAAGAAATTACATGGAAGTTCTTCGTAATGAATTTAAAAAGAAATATATCACCAAAGGTTTCTCGATCGAAGAGAAAAGAATTTCTTGAGTTGAAACAGGTAATGGATCGATGTCTCGAATATGAAAAAGAATTTGTTCGATTGAGTAAATATGCTCTAGAATGGGTACAATCGGTCGTGAAATGTGCAAACGATTCGAAGAAGGGTTGAATGAAGACATTAAGCTCACTGATCGAATTCTTGAAATTCGAGAGTTTGCTACATTGGCGAGAGAGAGCTTATAAAGCGAGAAGAATTGAGCAAAGAAAAGAAACAGCCGAGAGGGAAGCTCGAATTTTTAGTAAAAGACCGATGGGAAAATCCCGGTTTTACGCTTCAAAGAAATTGAAGAAGTATCGAGGATCGTTCTACCTCGACCACTTTGGTATTCGGGCAGAGAGCAAGGTTCTCAACGCACTAATCCAAGACTACTCCATCGGTGACGATGTTGGCACTCCTAAGCCGAGATGCCGATCGTAATAAAGCTCATTTTGGTGAATGTCGATTAAAGAGCGGGCTTGTTACCGATGTGGTTCTTTTGACCATTTCCTCGTGAGATTGTCCGAGAAAGAGGTGAAAAAGAAAGCGAACATGTATATCGGCCGAGTAATCCAGTTTCGAGGGGCAGACCACCTCGACCATCTGGTAATGTCAGTGGTAGCCGAGGAACTACGAAAGATATTGCAGGCAGGTCTGAAGTACGAGCACCTGCTAGGACATATGCCATCCGTGCCAGAGAAGATGCCTCAGCACCTGATGTTATTACTGGTACATTTTCTTTACTTGATACTGATATTACTGCATTGATTGATCCTGGTTCTACGCATTCATATATATGTGTTAAACTTGCAATTGTTAAAAATTTATCTGTTGAACCTACTGAATTTGTGGTTAAAGTCTCGAACCCCCTGGGTCAATCTGTTTTGGTGGATAAAATTTGTAAAAATTGTCCACTGATGGTAAGAGGTTATTGTTTCCCGGCTGATTTGATGTTACTGCCATTTGATGAATTTGACGTGATATTGGGCATGGATTGGTTAACCCAGCATGATGCGGTAGTAAATTGTAGACAAAAATATATTGTGCTAAAATGTCAGAATGGTGAGTTGCTCGGGTTAAATCTGATCAAACAGAGGGGTTATCTTGATATGATTTCAGTAATGGCAGCACGCAGGTATGTCAAAAAGGGTATGATGCTTACTTGGCTTATGTACTTGACACCAAGGTATCTCGAGTAAAAATACAGCGCAGCCCAGTAGTATGTGAATTTTTCGATGTGTTTCGAGAGGAATTACTAGGATTGCCACCAGAAAGAGAAGTAGAATTTTCTATAGATTTGATTCCGGGAACTACTCCGATTTCTATAGCTCGCACTCGGGATGGCTCCTACTGAAATTAAAAGAGTTAAAGACACACGATTGCAAGAGCTTGTTGATAGGGGTTTTATTCGACCGAGTCATTCACCTTGGGGTGCTCCGGTTCTGTTTGTGAAAAAGAAAGACGGGTCTTTAAGATTGTGTATCGACTATCGGCACTTAATAAAGTAACCATAAAGAATAAGTACCAAGTTACCGGATTGATGATTTATTTGATCACCAAAGGTGCTATCAGTTTTCAAAAATTGATCTTCGATCGGGTTATTATCAACTACGGGTAAAGGAGTCGGATGTGCCAAAAACGACCTTGAAACCAGTGCGGGCATTATGAGTTTCGGTCATGCCATTTGGGTTAACTAATGCACTGCGGATTCATGGATTTGATGAACCGGATATTCAAACAAAGATTTAGACAGATTTGTGGTAGTATTCATTGATGATATTTTGGTTTATTCTCGGGATGAAGAAGAACATGCGCAGAACATTTGAGAATTGTGTTGCAGAATTGCGAGAGAAGCGATTATATGCTAAATTCAGTAAATGTGAATTTTGGCTTCGAGAAGTGGGTTTTCTAGGACATATTGTATCTGCCGAAGGTATCAGAGTAGATCCAAGTAAAATCTCAGCTATTGTCAATTGGAGTCCACCGAAGAATGTATCTGAAGTTAGAAGTTTTTTGGGTTTAGCTGGTTATTATCGGAGATTTGTATAGGGATTTTCTATGATAACTTCTCCAATGACTCGATTATTGCAGAAAGATGTTAAGTTCGAGTGGACTGATGAATGTCAACAAAGTTTCAATCGACTGAAAGATCTACTAACGAAAGCACCTGTATTAGTGCAGCCTGAACCGGGTAAGGAATTTGTTATTTACAGTGATGCCTCGTTAAATGGTTTAGGTTGTGTCTTAATGCAAGAATGTAAAGTAATAGCCTATGCTTCCGGACAACTTAAACCACATGAAAGAAATTACCCAAGACATGATCTTGAATTAGTCGCTATTGTATTTGCTTATTTGAAGATATGGCGACATTACTTGTTTGGTGAGAAATGTCATATTTATACTGATCATAAAAGCTTGAAATATTTGATGACACAAAAGATTTGAATTTGAGATAAGCGCAGTGGCTTGAACCGATAAAGGACTATGATTTGGTTATTGATTACCATCCGGTAAAGCTAATGTTGTAGGCGATGCTTTGAGCCGAAATCTCTGTTAGCTTTGCGAGCTATGAATACCCGATTATCATTGATCGATGATGGTTCAATCTTAGCGAATTAAGAGCTAAACCGATATATTTTACAAAGCAAATATGTGAAGCTCGGAAGAATGATGAGAAGTTACAAGCTAAACAGACACGATGATGAGTCGGTAATGATTCTGAATTTCAGATTGGTTCGATGGTTGTTTATTATTCGAGGTAGAGTATGTGTACCTCGAATTGAGCTCATACTGAAAGATTTTACGCGAGGCTCACACCTGCAGTACTATGTCCGTACACCCGGGAGTAATAAAATGTATAATGATCTGAAAAAGATGTACTTGGTGGTCGGGAATGAAACGTGATATCTCTAAGTTTGTATCGAGATGTTTGATATGTCAACAGGTTAAAGTTTGAACATCGTACCTTCGGGATTACTACACCAATTACTATACCGGAATGGAAATGGGAAAGAATCACTATGGATTTTGTATCGGGTTACCTTTGTCTCCGAGGAAAAAGATGCTATTTGGGTGATTGTTGACCGATTGACAAATTCAGCTCACTTTATTCCGGTACGTATAGATTATTCTTTAGATAAACTAGTCAATCTGTACATATCCGAGATTGTCGGGCTACATGGAGTGCCTGTCTCTATTATATCGAGATAGAGATCCCGATTTACGCCTCGCTTCGGAACAAATTGCAAGAAGCCTTGGGTACTCAACAGTACTTGAAGATCGCATTTCATCCTCGAGATGATTGTCAATCTGAGCGTGTAATTCAAGTATTGGAAGATATGCTCCGATGTTGTGTACTAGAGTTTGAAGGTAATTGGGAGATGTACCTACCTTTGATTGAATTTGCTTACAATAATAGTTATCAGTCGAGTATTAAAATGGCTCCGTATGAAGCTTTATATGGTAGAAAATGTAGAACACCGTTATATTGGACAGAGCTCAGTGAAAGGAAGATACATGGGGTTGATTTGATCCGAGAAACAGAATAAAAAGTAAAGATTATTCGAGATAGACTAAAAGCAGCTTCTGATCGTCAAAAATCATATGCCGACCTTAAACGAAAAGAGATTGAATTTCAAGTCGGTGACAAGGTATTTCTGAAAGTGTCTCCTTGGAAGAAAGTCCTCCGATACGGTCGAAAAGGTAAACTGAGTCCAAGATTTATCGGGCCATATAAAATCATAGAAAGAATTGGACTGGTCGCTTATCGATTGGCATTACCACCGGAACTTGATAGAATCCATAATGTTTTTCATGTATCTATGTTGCGACGATATCGATCGAGATCCTTCACATGTTATTTCTCCGATGTAGTGGAGATTCAACCGATATGACTTACGATGAAGAACCGGGTCAAAATATTGACACGGGAGACAAAAGAGCTTAGAAATAAAAAGATAAATTTGGTGAAAGTATTGTGGCAAAAGCATGGGATTCAGGAAGTGACATGGGAACCGGAGGAGGCAATGAGGAAACAATACCCAAACCTCTTTCTCGTAAGATTTTCGAGACGAAAATCCTAAAAGGGGAGAGTTGTAATGGCATAAATTCAAAATTATCTAACAGTGGTTTCAGTAACCACAAATCCAATTTAAAGAGAAATTTATTTCAATATTTTTGCATGAAAATTGATATGATAGGAAAATCGTATGAAAATATTGATAGAAAAATTTTACCGATTTAGTAGTTAGTTAGAAAAGAAATTATTGAAGAAATTGGGTAAAAACAAGGTATCGAGACCTTTATCTCATAAAACCGAGTCAAAAATAATTTTATAAATATTTATGAAATGTTAGTAATGTGGTATTAAAATTTCGTTAGGAAATTTTAATATTTGGGTAGTCAATTAAATGAAAAGGACTAAATTGTAATAAGTGTAAAAGTTGCTAGAATGATTAAATAGCTTAAGAGTCTAATGAGAAAGGATTTAAAAGGCAAATAGACCCAAATTTATTTGGGCTGGACTGACAGGGGCATTAAATCAAAGAGGAATTTGATAAATTAAGGGTAAAATTGGAATATTGCAAAATTAACTAAATAAAGCTAGGACTAAATAGGAAATATCTAGATTTCTCTTCATTTCTGTTTAATTCCAGCAGCTAAAAACGCCATAGGAGGGTTCTCTAAGCTGGTATTTCATAATTTTTACACCAAATCCAGAAGATTCAAATACGAAGCTAGATCGAGGAAAGGAAAAAGTTCAGGATTAGTAGATTTTTGTGCACAAACAAGTATCAAGGTAAGTTCATGTAACTTGAATTATATTCTTAAATTCTTGAAATGCATGTTTTTGATATGAATATGATTTGAATGTTCATTATATGAAATTTTATGAAACATTGATATATTTGATAAAAAAGGAAGAAATCCTAGTTGAATGAAAGGAAAATTCGATGGATCTCTCAAAAAAGGAATTGACTGGTAAAAGGATCAAGCCCGGACGGGTGATCCTATCCTGATATAGCCCTCCCGAAGAATATGTGGAAAATGGATTTAGCCCTGACGGGTAATCCGAATTAGGTCCAATTTAGCTCGACTGGTAATTCGGATCCAAGCTCATTAGAGTAATTGTCGCTTGCGAGATTTAGCTCGGACTGTAATCCCGACAATACTCTATGAGTTTATATTACAGGATTTAGCTCGACCGGTAATCCCATTGTAAGGATGAGGTTTCTTGAGTGTGCTCTCTGAAATAGAAATGTGTGCACATGAATATGAATTGATGGACCGGAATTGTACACTAAAAGTGTACCTCTGAAAATCCATCAAATTCCGAGAAATTCAACGGGATAAATATGGAAAAATAACAAGGAAATAGAAATCATGGTATTGATGAGCTCATCAATCATGGTATATATTATTGGTACATGCAAATTATTGTACTAACTTGAATGTTGAGTTTGTGCATATTAGGGTAATAATGCATTGAATGGATATATAAATGTTTATTGTATTGTATTGAAAATATTAGGTAAGTATAATTCTTGTTACATGAGCTTACTAAGCACAAAGTGCTTATCCTGTTTCATTTTCCCTGTTTTGTAGTGTTAAAAGCTCGGAGATCAGATTTGGTCTGAGATACATCACACTATCAACCTCGATTTCGGTATATAAAGAAACTTTATTTTGGAAATCAATGGCATGTAAAAGCTAATAAAGTAAATGATTTTGTGAAATGAATGTAGAGTTAGCCATTGGTATGGTTAACAAACCTGGTTTTGGGTATGTGATGATGTTATCTTATAAATATGCATGAATATATTTGGAAAATATGTTGAATTGGTTTGGTTGATGTGGATTGGTCTCGATTTAAAATTTACAGGGAAGGTTAGATATCTATAAAAGGGGATATATTGAGTAAAAAAAAATTATAATTTGTAAACTCTGGTAATACTTCTTACTCTATTCCGGCAATGAATACGGGTAGGGGTATTACAATTACCCTACCATGCACAACTCAACATTCAAGTTAATCCAATAATTTTCATGTGTCAATAATATATACCATGATTGATGAACTCATCAATACCATGATTACCATTCCCTTAACCATTGAATTTCTTGGAATTTTCGATGGATTTTCAGAGGTACACTTTTAGTGTACATTTTCGGGTCCGTCAATTCATATTCATGTGCGCACATTTCCATTTTAGAGAGCACACTCCATGAACCTCATCCTTACAAAGCAGATTACCACCCAGCTAAATCTCTGTAATATAAACTCATAGAGTATTGTCGGGATTACCACCCAAGCTAAATCCCAGTAACGACAATTACTCTAATGAGCTTAGATCTGAATTACCAGTCCAGGCTAAATTCAGACCCTAATTCGGATTACCCGTCCGGGCTAAATCTATTTTCCACATATTCTTCAGGAGGGCTATATCAAGATAGGATCACCCGTCCGGGCTAGATCCTTTTTATCGTCAATTCCTTTTTGGAGATCCATCGAAATTTCCTTTCATTCAACCGGGATTTCTTCCTCTTTTATCAAATATGTCAATGTTTCATAAAATTTCATATAATGAACATTCAAATCATATTCATATCAAAAACATGCATTTCAAGCATTTAAGAATATAATTCAAGTTACATGAACTTACCTTGATACTTGTTCGTGTATAAAAATCTACTAATCCTAAACTTTTTCCTTTCCTCGATCTAGCTTCGTATTTGAATCTTCTGGATTTGGTGCAAAAATTATGGAATACCAGTTTAGAAAACCCTCCTATGGCATTTTTAGCTGCTGGAATTGAAGAGAAATGAAGAGAAATCTAGATATTTCCTATTTAGTCCTAGCTTTATTTAGTTAATTTTGTAATATTCTAATTTTGCCCTTAATTTATCAAATTTCCTGCTGATTTCATACCCTTGCCGTCTAGCCCAAATAAATTTTGGGTCTAATTTCCCTTTAAATCCTCTCTTATTAGACACTTAAGCTATTTAATCATCCCATCAACTTTTACACCTTTTACAATTTAGTCCTTTTCATTTAATTAACTACCCAAACATTAAAATTTCCTAATGAAATTTTTATACCACATTACTAACATTTCATAAATATTTATAAAATTATTTTCGATTTGGTTTTATGAGATCGAGGTCTCGATACTTTATTTTTATCCAATTTCTTCAATAATTTCTTTTTCTAACTAACCACTAAATCGGTAAAAAAAAATTTATCGATATTTTCATACGATTTTCCTATTATATAAATATTCATGCAAAAATATTAAAATAAATTTATCTTTAAATCGGATTTGTGGTTACGAAACCACTGTTCCGATAACCTTAAATTTAGGCCATTACAGCTACATACTACAGAAGTCGTACACCCTATGCACCAGCTTTCGGTTCCTTATCTATTTGAACTCAGGCTTTTACTTACATCAAAATGTAGAAGTCACACATACATAGTCCACTATCCACTCAAGATTTAGGTATGCCACACTATGAACATTGCAAGTGAATAAGTCCATAAATGGATTTTAGATCTATTATGCTTGGCTCATGTCCGATGTACTGTCAGTCCAGCCAGTCATATCTATGTCTCTATTTTTTTAGAGTCATCCACTCCGACGCCTAAGACAAAACACCTTCCCAATTAGATTTGATAGAAAACATATTAGTCTTTCAATTGGTTTGCCTATTTCCAATTAGACTAAGGGCATGTTTAGATTCATCTATTAATATAAGTTGTATTTTTGTATTATGATCCGACCACGTAATATTGCTTAGTATTAGTTAAACATTAGAAAACCAGTGAGCAACATTTGCTTCCATTTTACTTTGCGTGCAAAAACCATGTGAGAATAATATACAAAGTATTAATATAATTCATGAATAATTTTATTAATCAATCTATTCAAAAAATTACAAGTGTACTTAGACGAAAATATTACACTAAAGCACCAACAAAGAGGTCCCACAGTGTTTAGGGGGAGAGCTCACAACAAAAATGAGTCCACTGGAAGGTGGTGTCTATCTGTTCCCGAAGTAACATTGGTGTAGAGGGCCTTCCTCCTATCCCACCCTTACTGCAGGTGAGGTTGTACCGTCTTCGCTCTTGTTACCCTAGTTCCATCTACTTCACCCTTTAGTACCTATGTTGGGAGTGGTTCTACCGAATGAATGTTTGGCACAACTTCTAGTACCATTGTGATGGCTAGCACTTCCCAATTGCACCACCTTATCATGTTTTATGCAATATACCTATCATCTCTACTAGCCTAGGTTTGTGTATGGATACTAGTGGCTAGTAGCTGGGATAGGCTTCACAGTTTATTTGTTGGTATGGATATGGTAAAGTAAATTGATTGTAAGGGTTGTTATAATAAGTTCCAAAGTTTTGGGTTAGTTGGGTCTGATTAATATTTTGGTTTTGCTTTTGATTGACTTGATTGGTAGAAATGTTGGTTTCTAGGTTTTCCATTAAAAAGATATCATGGCGGGATTGAGTCCCCGCTTACCATACAAATTTTAATGGTAATTTAGGTAAGGTGGTGACGATGTGTGATTCACTTTGTTTGGTACAAGTTAGAGATCAATCAAACATGGTGGCTGGAGAAGAGAGTATGAAGGAGAAAAAGAAGAAAAGAGAATTGGGTTTTGCAGTATTTGGGGGATATAATTTTGTGGTATTTGGGGGATCTCTATGCTACCTAGTTGCTTCAAGCCTTCTATACTCTTAATCTCTTATCCCTATGTGCCACGTGTCATGCTACCATTGGTGAGTCAGAGTTTGGTGTCCTGAAGGTATAGGTCTAAGTAGGCTGGCATTATGATTTACTCTGTGTGACTTCAAATGAGATGTGACAAGAGCCTAGTGTGGTAGTTAATGAATAGGGCTTGCTCAATCGTTGGCTTGAAGGTTTTTGCAAGGGGTTCTTCTGAGGGGTTTGTCTGCAACTTTGGTTAGCTTATTGCTCATTTTGAACAGTTAGGATGTAACAAACTTTTTAACTTTTAAAGTATAGAGATCAAATCTCAAATTCTATATAAGTTCAAATATGATGCACAATAATATAGAGTTAAAAGACAAATAAAGAATCTTCCTTGTCTTAAAGATAATGGGGCCAATATTTATAAGGTTGTTAGAAATTTAGTCCTTATATTTGTCACAACAAATATGTAAAAAAAAAAAACCAGTGTTAACAAGTAGACCTAAATTTTAAAATCTGAAAAGTAAAAAAAAAAAAAAAAAAAAAAAAAAAAAAATCCTAAAAATACAAGTATAAAAACTAAATTTCTAATTTTTGAAAAGTATATTTAAAACACCAATCTTTTTAAGGACATGTGTGAAGTTAGTTTTGATTTTGTTTTTCCATTTTAAATATCAATGCATGTCACGTTCACCCAATTCTAAACAAAGTAAACCATAATAAAGCTACTTTCACATTTCCGTGGCTGCTATTTTTCTTATAATCTTACGATATCAAATGATAAATTGATTCAATAATACCAAGCTTTCTGAAAAAAAATGTGTCCTCAACTAATCAATGATAAACAATGCTGAATTGCATATTTCTTTGTGTTAACTAGAAATAGTTACATTCCGAGATAAGATTAATTTTTAACCTTCTTCTTTTTGTTATTTGCTGTGGTAATATCTCCCACAACCCAATATTTTTTTACCGCAAATAGTACCTTTTCGGATACTAGAGGACCGTCCTCGTGATCCACCATTCTAGCATCCCATCTCATTCCTCCCACAATTTTCTTTACCTTGATCAACACGTTAACGTTATCACGGATTATGACGGACCCTTCAGGCCGTAAAATTCGATCCATCTCCAGAAGAATGTCTTCGGCTTTACATCTGCAACGATAAAACACAAGCATATAAGCTTCCACGGTTCTTGTAATCACCAAACATGTTGTACATGTGTGTGCAAAGATGAATTCGAACAGTTGAAAATCTGGGCAAACGCTGCTTCCTAGGCAAGTCATTTAAGGTTCAAGCTGTTGAGTTCTGCAATTGATACTAAATTATGAACACAGGGACTTCGAATATAGAGCGAAAACTTACTTATCCTTGTACAAACTGAAGATACCGTTTGCGTGAATGAGGTCGTATGTCCGAGGATACGTAGAGAAAGCTTCACACCTGACATACAGAGGAACCCGGAAGGACGGGATCCGTTACAAAATAGTTAAGAAAGTCACTTTATATATATACACGAACCGGGAATCAGAAATGTTACAGTTACCAGTCATGATATATGCCGATCAATCCACGGCCGGAAATAACTCCCAATGTGTCTTTTTCGGCTATTGTTGGCATAACATTCATGACCCACAGCTTAGGAGAATCAAGAGCGGCAGCAAAACTTCCTAGACCGGCATTCATGTCCATGATGTTGCGAAACCTCCCAGAGTCGATGAGATTGTTTATACTCTTGTATGATTTGACATGCTTCTCCCATATCTGAATATCCTCTTGATACATATCGACAGATACTCCGGGAACAGATCCACTCGAGATTCTAGGAGGGATAGCATTAAGCCTATCCGGAAAGGGCTTCCATTCTTCATATGACTTGGTTGACTTCGGATAAGGAGTTACGCATGCTTCCATTTTCTTGTACCTGTGTATACAATACAAAAGATTCTTCAAAAACAAGCAACGTAATTCCGTTATTCGAAATTGTCATTTCTATTTAGCCAATACACATATGAAAATCCGTTTGTAGGTAATACTATACCAGACATCATCGGGATAGCTTGGTTCACATAGATTCGGTTTTATATCTTGCTGGCGACATAAATCGTAATTTGTTCTTTTCTTCCAAACAGCAATGTCACCCAGCTCATCCAGCTTTTCCCAACAAAGGAGTCTCGCAATCTCTTCGATTTTCCTTTGTTCCTCTTCGAGATCCTCTTTAGGACGCTTCCATGCTCCGAAATAAGTCCTCCAGTTGATAGGAGGACCAGAAAGAACCCAATAACCACCTGGTCGAAGAACTCGATCGACTTCCATCATGTACAATCCATCTGTCGAAAGATGTTCAATAACAATGTTATAATGTACATTCCATCATATAGGAGTTGGCATATGCTTAAATTATCCCACATATGGAGCCCCCCTTAGAAAGGCTCCTCAAAAAAGATAACTTTTATAGTTTTCATTCTCACCATTTTCGCCCCATGGAATCAAGCAACGAGAACAATGAGCCATGTCAAAGGCTCTCGTAGCAAATGGCATCTTTATTGATCCGAGAACTCCGATAACAGCTGGCACACCTCTTTCAAGAGCAAATTGGACTTGTGCTTCATGAGAATCTCTAGGTGCAAATGACATTGTTATAACATTCTTTTTGAATAGATATGCACCGAGACTTGCAACCTAAACACCGTACAAGAAAAATTAATCTGCTACGACGAATTTAATAAAGAATGCATGAAAAGCATTCAGCCAATAACATTACAATAGTTTCTTCAATGCTAAGTTTCAATTACATCAAAAAGCATGTTAGTTGAAGAACATAATAGAATTAGAAACCTGATTTATAATTTAAACTTACCCCACATCCTGTATCTAATGCAGTTCTCACCATACCATTGTCTATCGGAATCGCGGATGCAAGTTGATTAATATACGTATCGGCTCCTTGCGGAAATTGCGTGCCTCCACCTGGGAACCTAAACACATTTCCCTCATACTGAATCCAGTTTTGTACAGCTTTCTCGACTGTCAAGCTCTTATAGGGTGCGTTCGCAAATGGCACATAGTCCCTACTTTGTGGCCATGGAAATGGTGTTACATATCCTTTGGGAGCCGGGATAAGACATTGCAGCTTCTCATCTTCAGGAGGACAATGTCGTTCCCGGTAGATCATATTGTCTCGAGGAAATCTCATCGCCCTCATTTGATCTTGACAAGGCGTGTAATCGACATACTTTGCATGACATGATGGGAACTCTTTGGCTGCTTTGTCTGAACCATCAGCCGTCACAACATCATCACCATGATGAGTCTCGTAGTTAAGGTTCGAAATGACGCTGCAATCTGTTTGTTTAGTGATAGCCGAGGCGATCTTGTCGCCTTTGCCGAAACCGCTTCGTTGCCAAGCACCTAATATATAGAAGAAACAACATAAACCAATCACTATGAAAATCGACGCCGAGCTCCTCGATTTCAGCTCCCCGGAGTTCCCTTTAATTGCCATAATTCACCTTAAATCTGTTAACTAGAATGAAGAAAAAAAAAAAAAGGAAATCCTTCAGTAAGGCCTCATAAACTATAACTAAACATGAAAATAATACAATTAAACCAAAGGGTTATGGCAAATTTCAAATTGAAATACAATTAGACTCATATTGCTACAGATTTAATTAAGAATGAAACAAACAAGAACAGATCAAACACGAAAACCAGTAATGCCCATGGTGATCATACAGATACTATATATATATATATATATATTTTTCAATAACGATCAGGTGTGGACTAATATAGAAGAAAATACAAAACTTTAATGAGATTCAAAAAGCAAAGGTTGAAACTTTTTGAATGAATTATGATTGGTTCAACAATGCATTAAAATAAGATAAAATAAAATATAAAAAAAAACAACCCACTTTACGATTGAAATAACATGTTAGAAGTAAAAATTGTAAGAGAAAAAGATTCAAAGTTTCTTACAGAACACCAATGTAAGGATGGAGTTGCAACTAAACCATGAGCAAAGGTTTTTGTTGCAGGGGGAGGGGATTCCAAAGAAGGGAAGAAAGGTAGTTTTCTTTAAAAATATAAAATAAAAAAGGGAAAAATGGGATATGGAATGGGTTTGGTTTGTAGGCTTTCGAGTTGTTGTGGATAAGTTAGTTTGTTGAGAATGTCGCTCTGTGTTTTTCGGAGGAAACTATGAACTTGTTCTTTCTTCTATTTCCATTGCCACTTTTTCCGGTTTTAAAATAAGAAATTATTTTCCCTCTTTTTTATTAAAGAAAAGAAATTAATATAAATCTTGTTATAAAGAAGAATCTTTTGTAATTTAGTTTAAAATTTTATACAGGCATCTTCCAACTTTACCACCCTTCTATTTAATTTTTCCTTTCTTTTAGTAATTAAATTTATATTTTTTTATTAAATTATAAAAAAATGGATACACGTGGAGTGCCACATAAATGATATGACAATATTTAATTATTTTATAATTTTTAATTTTAAAAAATAAATTTTGAATTTTTTTGATTTTTTTAAATTTTAAAATTTTAAAAAATTAATTAAAATACTAATATGTCATTCATGTGACGATTCACGTGTATGTCATGTCAGCAAAGTTAAAAAACGCTAACTTTTTCATCCATTTTGGGATGATTTAACAAAAAGCACAAGTTTAAGGGCTAGAAAAGGTAAAAAAATAAATGAAGGGCTAAAATGATTTCTTTTATAAAGTTAGAGCTAAATTTTTTTTTATACAAACCTTTCCCGGAACTTATACAAGCCTATTTTTACTTTAAAGTTAACCCGAGATTAAAAAAGAACCAAATTGCAATGTTTTCAAATTTTTAGATCAGGTATCGATACCTCTGCCTAGTGCTGATATCGATTTGATCTTCGATGTTTAGAATATTTGAACAAAAATAAAAGATATCAATACATTTCATAAAGTATCAGTGTCTTCTACAAAGTATTGATACCTACCTTGTATCGATATCATTTTATAATTCGATGTTTTGAAAATTTAAAGAAAAATTACAGTATCAATGCCCTTTTCAATGTACCGATACCTCATAAAAAATTTCAAATTCTGCATTTGGTACCTACCTCATTCCAATCCATTACCCATACCAATTCACATCTTAAATACCAATTCATATTGTTTATATGGATTCTAACCAATATCAAAACATGTCGTCTTTAACTATGCATCAACAATTCATCATTGTACCATTTCAACTAGGATCTCTATCACATTGATATACATTCAATAACATGCTCATACCCTAATTCTATCAATTAAACAAATAATACCAAACTTCAATTACCAACTTAGTATATACATGTTTATAATCATTTACCAATTTCAAATTTAACAATCCCAAACATAACAATATATTAAGGTGACTCCATTAGGTACATGCCAACTAACAAAACAAAAAGGATCCACTAACATTGTTGAGTCTAGGATTCTATCTAGATGCTGAAATCGATATTCGGGATCTCGCTTGAAACCTAACCTGCACACGAAAAACAACCATATACTGAGTAATAAACTCAGTGGTATTTTTATAATTGGCCATTATAATACAACTTAAATAAATTAAAAACACTTAATAAAAAGGTCATTCAATACCAACGCCAAACAACATGTTATGACGTATATTCCACTATATGAATTTCCTTCAAGTTCAATTAACTAATATAGGAGTATCATACATTATCACAATATATCCTAAATCAAATCAGTCAATTTTTGTCTCAATTTCATACCATTCTTCCAGGCTTATATGTAACAGTCCGATTTAGACCCTAATCGGAATAGTGGTTTTGGGACCACGAATCTGAGTCAAAAAAATATTTAAATATTATTTTTCGTGTTTATTATATGTGAATTTGCATGTGTGAAAGTTTCGTATGAAAATTTAATCGTTTATGTGCTTAATTTAATAAAAGGGTTTAATTGTGTAAGTTGAAAAACAGATAGTTTATTTTAAAAGAACCAATATGTTAATGGCTTTGTAAATTGAAGTATTTATGTTGCAAATAAACTTTTAGACTATGTGATTGCCAAATGTATCCATATTATGTATGTTTTTGTTATTAGTTTTAAAAGGTTAAATATGT
Organism: Gossypium longicalyx; assembly: GCA_025698465.1. Lineage (NCBI taxonomy): Eukaryota > Viridiplantae > Streptophyta > Magnoliopsida > Malvales > Malvaceae > Gossypium > Gossypium longicalyx. Next base: position 74,419,742 of record CM047001.1, read on the forward strand.
AAAATAACAAATAATATACATGTTATCATAAAACATAAAATAAACATAAGTGTTCATTTTATTTCTTGGTGACCGAAACATTAAAAAGAAAAGAAAGAAAGAAAGCTTAGGTATTCGGCAACATTGAAGCTTGATTAACGTATGGACTTTGCTCGGTTTTTGATAATTTTTACGTTTTTGATATCGTTGCTTCGAATACTATCCGACCCATGCTAGAATTTCTGATTTTGATGAATGTTTTGAGTTGTGCCATTGATGAATATTTGTGTTTTGTGATATTTGATGATGAAATATTAAAGATATGTTTTAGATTAACATGTTTTGTATTGGAGTTTTTGATGATTTTGAGTAATTAGGACTAAATTGTAAAAATAATAATTTGAGGGACTAAAATGTGAAATAAATAAAATGTGAGGACTTGTATGTGTATGGGGAGTATTCGGCTCAAGCATGGCATAGGCAAATTATGTTTGTTTTGTGTTTTGTGAAATTTAGATTAAATTGTTAAAAGTTTAAAATGTATGGGGCAAAAGTAAAATTTGTCCATTTATGTGTTTTTGAATAAATTTGATTAAATAAGTTTAAATTATGTCAATTTAGATCAAAAAAAGAGAAAATCAAACTTGGATCGGGAAAAAGCAAAAATAGTCGAATAGTCGATTTACATCGTTCGTCGATATCCGAGGTAAATCTTTAAGCAATTAGATATCGTTAATGTTGAATGTAACATAGTTTAATATGCTGATTTGGAATTCATGGATTTATGGTATAGTTAGTCGAATGTGATAAAGTATAGAGATAATGTACTTGAGTTTAACTAGATTAAGTTATAACATTTGGAAGACAGTATGATTTATGTGGAATATCTGAAATGTTCGATATATGAATTGTTTATGAGATAGTTATATAATAATGATATTCGGGCTATGAGCCTAGCAAGCCTTGTGCTGGTGAATTTAATCGAGCTTTATGCCTAGCAAGCTTATTGCCAGTGAATAAAAATCAGACTTTGAGTCTAGCAGGCCTTGTGTCGGTGTGTGATTCAGGCTTATGCCTAGCAGGCTTTATACCGGTGATTTATTTTCAAGCCTATGCCTATAAGACTTCATGTTGATGTGGTAATTGAGGAAGTAAACTGAGCTAAATGAACTTGTATATTCGGCCACATAGGTATGTACATATGTGATGTTATATTGGATCTTGTATATTCGGCCATATAGGTAAGTACTTATGTGATGTTATATTTGAACTTGTATATTCAGCCACATAGGTATGTACATATGTGATGTTATATTGGATCTTGTATATTAGGTCATATAGGTAAGTACTTATGTGATGTTATATTTAAACTTGTATATTCGGCCATATAGGTATGTACATATGTGATGTTATATTGGATCTTGTATATTCAGCCATAGAGGTATATACTTATGTGATGTTATATTTGAACTTGTATATTTGGCCACATAGGTATGTACATATGTGATGTTATATTGGATCTTGTATATTTGGCCATATAAGTATCTACATATGTGATGTTATATTTGATGTTGCATATTCGACCAAATGAGTGATATTGGTATATAAAGTTAAATTTTGTTTTGCGAGCTTGTGTAAATGTGTGGAAGTATATTTGAATATATAATGATATTTGGCTTTGAAAGTTGAATGAAAATTTGCAAAATGTTAACCTTATAAGTATTCGGCCAAAAGTGATAGTTATGTTAATTGTAATAGCCAATTTCGGCCTAAAAAGATAAAACCCAAAATAAAAGTCCAAGAGTCCATTACACCTAGCCCAAATAACAAATTACCCAATACCCAATTAAAAGAAAACCCTGAAGCCCAACTATCCTAAGCATTTTTCAGCTAAAGGAGAATAGGGAAACCCTAGGCGCCGTTCGGCCTCCTCCACGCGCGTTGCCTCACCTTCTCACCAGCCAACCGTCGACCTTTCACCTCTGACACCTGCAATCAAATCAGATGTAACAACAGAGAGCATGCAAAAGAAAATAATGAACAAAAGAACAAAAAAAAAGGAAGTGAACGGTTGATAGATTGGCTTTAAAAGCCGAAATCTATGCTTTGTAAACGGTTACAGACATTTACCAAACAAAATTAATCAAAAGAATAGACGATTTCAAAAGGTGATTATTGTTGAGTTTCAATTTTCATTCTTTCCCACTTAGATTTGCTTTCTTCTTTATTTCTTTTTCATTTTTTTTTACACACAAAACAGTAATAAAAATATGAATAATAAAAAAGAAACTTACGATTTACTGTTTGGGGCATGCTCTGACATTCCCTCGCCGATCTAAAGGTCGCTGAACCCTTGGGGTTTGGCCATTGGCCGCGGCGGAGAGAAAGGAACCAAAAGGCTCCTCCTTTTTTACGGTGCCGCAAGTTAGGGAGATTCCATCCTCGAACTCGTTCAAAGAGGGTCGGAGAATCCCACATCGCACAATACCAGTCACCGATTCGTGGCATGGGCGTGGAGGACCGCTGAGGAGTCCATGGTCGGCCATGGGGGAGGCAAAAATGGGGGGTTTAAAACCCTAGCAGAGGAATTGAAATGGGGGGTGTTTAAAAGTTTTTTTTTAAACAGCAGTAAAAGAATGAAATCTTTAAAAAAAAAAAATTTAGCTTAAATAAAAGAAGCAAACAGCACCGTTTAGAAAGGGGAGGGGTCCGCATGTCTCCCTTGAATGGGAAGTTGCCCACTTTGGCCCCTCCCCCTTTTCTAACCCTTGATTTGATCCTGATTTGCATTTTTTATCCTTTCAAATAGCGCCCAATTATTTTATTTCATTGCTGATTTGGTCCCTGACCTAGACAAATTAAACGTTGCGCATAAGGGGTTGGGGAAAATTTCCCAACCAGTCCCTTGAGGTTTCGGCACGTTTTAAATAAGTCTATTACCCTTCTTTTTCTTTCTGAATTCTTCTTTTAATTTTATTTAGATTTTAATTTAGTCCTTTTAATATTCACATTTATTTTATTCGAATTTGGACCCTTAATTTTCATTTTTATTTGTAATTTCCCCCTTTTTCATATCAGTCTAGGCCCTTCTTTTATTTATTTATCTTAAACTATTTTCATTTACCTTAAATTTTATGTATTATACTATTTTAAATTGTCTTAGATATATATTATTTTAAATTATTTCATATACTTTAAATTGCTTTATCCATTGTTTATTTTAAATTCGTTAAATGTATTATTTATTCTAAACTGTTTTATTATGTATTCTAAAATTTCTTTTTTTTGTATATTTTTACTTCCAAATTTCTATATGTGTTATCCATTTTTATGTATACCCTTTTTAAATGTTTTGCATGTTTTGTAGTTTAAATTTCTATCTACATAATATTTATTTTTGACATATTTTTATTATTCATCATAAACTATCTTATATATTATCTATTTTGATACTGTTTTGATTTTACATATCATTTTAAATTATTATATACATGTTAATCGTTTTACATTGCTTTTCATTTATTTATTTTAGACCTTTTTATATATCATTTTTGAATTACTTATTATTTTAAATTTATATAATGTTTATTCTTAAATTGCCTTTTTGTATAGGGCATTTATTTTCAAATTTTCATATGTCTTTATCTTAAACTCTTTGTACATTGTTTATTTTTTTTATGCATATATTTATGATAAGTTTTTATACTATGTATATTATTTATTTTGAACTTCCTTTCATGTATTATAATTTTAAACTTTTCATTAATGATTTTAGATTTTTTTATTTACATTAAGCTGCCTTTATAGTATTTATTTTAAAATCCTTTATGTATATATTTTATATTTAAGGTTATCTATTTGTTTGATTTAAATCATTTTATATTATTACCTCAATTTTGTGTTTATTAAGCTTATTATTTAATTGACATATGTTATGTTATTGCCATTGTGTGTTATAATTCGTTTCTTCGTATTTCCACTATTGTCTTTGCTCGCGTAATACTTTATTCATGTATCATCACTCTATGTCGCATCATATTTTTTTTCATTATCGCCTTATGAATTAAATTTCACTACATTTATCCAATAAATCGTTTCGTTTTAACCTAAACAAATTGTTAGAATTAAGTGACCCAAATTCTTATAGAATATGATGGAAAATAAAATAAAAGTAAAATCCATATAGAACTAGATTTCTTTTATTTTATTTTAGAATAAGGTTTTTTAAACCTTATTAAACTTCATCTATTTTATATTGATTAGGATAGGGTGTTTCAATCCTACTAGAATATGGCTTTACAAGCCTATAAATAGACATAGTCTATTCCTCTTGTATTGATACAAATTTTTCGACATAGTGAATTTTCTTCTCCTCTCTGCCTGTGGTTTTTTCCGAAAGGGTTTCCACGTAAAATTTGTGTGTTCTTTATTTTATTTATTTTATTCTATTTTTTTCACAAATTGGTATCAAAGCTTCCGGTTATTCATCTCGATCACGGTAATGGCGTCTTTGAAATATGAAATTCATTTGTTGGATCGCAACACTAGATTTGCGTTGTGGCAAATTAAGATGCAAGCGATTCTTGCACAGATGGATCTGAGGATGCCTGCTAGGATAGATAAGATGCCTTCGACATTAACGGATGAAGAGAAAAAGCGTAAGGATCGAAAGGCATTAACACAATTACATCTGCATTTGTCCAACGAAATTTTGCAAGATGTGATGAAAGAGAGAAAATCGCCATGCATTATGGAAGAGGCTAGAACAAATATGTATGTCGAAAACTCTAACAAGCAAGTTGCATATGAAGCGGCGTCTTTATGCTCATCGTTTTGGAGGAAGGTGCGTCAGACACGAACACTTAACAGTGTTTAAAGAAATTCTCTCAAACTTGGAAGCCATGGAGGTTCAAATATGATAAGGAAGATCTAGGGTTGATTCTACTTTGTTCGTTGCCCCTGCCTTATTCAACCTTTAGAGACACGATTTTATATAGCCGTGAGTCTCTAACAGTTGATGAGGTTTATGATTCTTTAACCTCGTATGATAAGATGAAGCATCTTGTGGTTAAACCCGACTCTCGGGGAGAGGGTCTCATTGTTCGTGGGAGACAAGATCGGAATGCGATGATGATGATCGTGGTAGGACACAGAGCGGAATCCTCGTGGTAAATCTAAGGGTAGATCAAGTCTTCAAACAGAGGTAAAACTTGTAACTTCGCAAGAAGAAAGGGCACATTAAATCTGAGTGCTATAAGCTACAAAATAAGATTAAAAGGAGGCTGCGAATCAAAGGAAAACAACCGAGAAAATTCCGGTGAAGTTGATGTTGTAGAAGACTACAAATGATGGTGAACTTCTAGTCGCTCACAATGATTCTAAAGTAAGCGAGGAGTGGATACTTGATTCAGCCGCACATTCCATATGAGTCCCAATCGGGATTGGTTTACAACTTACGAAAACAGTGTATGCGAAGGTGTTGTTTTGATGGGAAATAATACTTAGTGTAAAATCGCAGTGTTGGAACAATTAAAGTTAAGATGTTTGATGGAGTTGTCGAAACACTTAGTGACGTCACGGCATGTTCGAATTGAAAAGAAATTTAATTTCGTTGAGTACTCTTGATTCAAAAGTGCAGATATACAAATTGAAAGTGGGGTTTTAAAGATTTCCAAAGGGTCCCTTGTTGTGATGAAAGGACAGAGAAAGATTGCCAAGTTATATGTTTTGCGGGTTCTCTTATCATTCTCGGTGATGTAGCTATCGCTTCCTCGTCCTTGTCGGATGATGATATTACTAAACTTTAGCATATGCGCCTAGGGCATATGAGTGAGAATGGCATGGCGAAATTGAGCAAAAGAGGACTTCTTAATGGGCAAGGAATTTGCAAACCGAATTTACTGTGAAAAGACTTTGTGTTTTGGAAAACAAAAGAGAGTTCGATTCACTAGAGGAATCCATAACACGAAGAGAACATTGGAGTATATTCATTCGACTGTGGGGCCATCTAGAGTGCCTTCCAGAGGTGGAGCTAATTATATGCTAACCTTTATTTATGATTTTTCCGAGAAAAGTTTGGGCGTTCTTCCCGAAGCGAGAAAAGTGATGTGTTTTCGCATTTAAGTCTTGGAAAATTATGATTGAAAAAGCAGACGGAAAAAGCAGATAAAATACCTCCGCATGAACAATGGCTTAGAGTTACGCTACGATGAGTTTAATAGATTGTGCAAGTCGAAGGAATCATAAGATACCCGACGATTCGTCATACTCCACAACAAAACGGCGTTGCGAACGAATGAACGAGCGATCATAGAGAAGGTTCGATGTATGTTGTCAAATGCCAACTTACCAAGTCATTTTGGGCAAAAGCGGCTCATCGCATGTTTTTTGATCAACCGATCTCCATCCGTTGCCATTGAGAAAAAGACTCCACAAGAGGTATGGTGCGTAATCCTGCTAATTATTCTGATTTAAAGATCTTTGGGTGTCCTCGCGCATATGCTCATGTTGATAATGGAAAATTGGAACCGAGATCCATTAAATGTGTTTTTCTTGGTTATAAAGTGGTGTAAAAGGGTATAAGTTATGGTGTCCTGAAAATAGAAAAGTTGTGATTAGTAGAGATGTTGTTTTTGATGAAACCGCTATGCTACCTAACTTATCTCTTAAAGACTCTTCCAATAAAGAAAATCAAAAACAAGTAGAGCATCAGATTAATACAGAGTCAACTCCTCAAGCCAGTACAAAAATTGAGAATAGAGTTGCTTCTTCACCACAATACTCTATCGCCAAAAACAGAACTAGAAGAGAAATTAAACCTCCAAAGAAATATATCTGAGGGTGATCTAGTTGCTTATGCTTTGAATGTGGCTGAAGATATAGATGCAAATCAAGAGCCATCTAATTATTCTGAGGCAGTTACCTGTGAAGGCTCAGAAAAGTGGATGTTTGCTATGCAAGAAGAGATGGAATCACTCCACAAAAACAGAACATGGGACCTTGTGAAACTTCCTAAAGGTAAAAAGTTGTTCGTTGTAAATGGGTATTTAAAAGAAAGAAGGGACTCCAGGAGTTGAAGAACCCAGATATAAAGCAAGGCTTGTTGCAAAGGGTTACAATCAAATTCCGAGAGTGGACTTCACAGAATGTGTTCTCCCAGCTTGTTAAGCATAGTTCGATTCGAGCTTTGCTTGGTATTGTGGCCATGCATGATTTGGAGCTTGAGCGATTAGATGTAAAAAGCGCATTTTTGCATGGAGAGCTTGATGAGGATATTTACATGCAACAACTGAAGGTTTTACATTTGAGAAAAAGAGAACTATGTTTGCTTGCTGAAAAAGTCCCTTTACTGGTTTGAAACAATCACCAAGACAAATGGTACAAGAGGTTTGATTCCTTTATGACTTCTCATGATTTCAAAAGAAGTAGTTTTGACATTGTGTTTACTTTAAGAAAAATAGTGATGGTTCTTTTGTGTATCTACTTCTTTATGTTGATGACATGTTGATAGCAACAAAAGATAAAGAAGAGATAAGAAAGGTCAAAGCCCAACTAAGTAAAGAATTTGAGATGAAAGATTTAGGACCAAAGAAAGAAGATACTTGGTATGGAGATTCTCGGAGATAGAAAATCAAGTAAATTGTACCTAAGTCGGAAGGGTACATTAAGAAAGTTCTTTGCGAGTTCAATATGCAGAGTGCTAAGCTCATTAGTACTCCTTTTAGCAGCCCATTTCGGACTTTCATCGATTTTGTCTCTACAATCGGATGATGAGATTGAGTACATGTCACATGTTCCATACTCTGCAGTGCGATGGGATCTCTCATGTATGCTATGGTTTGTTCACGTCGGTTTATCATATGCGATCGATGTAGTTAGCGGATACATGGCAAATCCGGTAAAGAACATTGGAAAGCGATTCGATGGATTTTAAGATACTTACGAGGCACTCACGATGTTTGCTTACGATTTGGAAGAACTAAAGATGGAGTCATAGGGTATGTTGATGCTGATTTTGCTTTGAGACCTTGATAGAAGAAGATCTCTCACAGAGTTACGTCTTTACAATCGGAGGTTGTGCAATTAGTTGGAAAGCCATTTTGCAAACTACGATCGCTTTGTCTACCACTGAAGCGAGTACATGGCGATTCTCGAGGCTTGCAAAGAAGCTATTTGGTTGAAGGGACTATTTAGTGAACTCAATGAAGGCCTTCAAATCAGCCACATATTTTGTGATGATCAGTGCTATATTTCTTACAAAAGATCAAATGTTTCAAGAGAGAACAAAACACATTGATGTTCGGTATCATTTTGTTCGTGATATTATTGCTCGTGGTGATATTGTTGTGAGCAAAATTAGTACTCATGAAAATCCTGCAGATTTGATGACTAAGTCACTTCCTAAAACCAAGTTTGAGCATTGCTTAGACTTGGTTGGTGTTCATTGTTGAGTTAAACCCTTAAGGGGTTTTATGGAAGAGGTGGAGAACTTGTTTATTGAAAGTTCGCAATGAAGAACTTGTTCATTGAGAATTTGTGTCAAGGTGGAGATTGTTAGAATTAAGTGACCCAAATTCTTATAGAATATGATGGAAAATAAAATAAAAGTAAAATCCATATAGAACTAGATTTCTTTTATTTTATTTTAGAATAAGGTTTTTTAAACCTTATTAAACTTCATCTATTTTATATTGATTAGGATAGGGTGTTTCAATCCTACTAGAATATGGCTTTACAAGCCTATAAATAGACATAGTCTATTCCTCTTGTATTGATACAAATTTTTCGACATAGTGAATTTTCTTCTCCTCTGCCCGTGGTTTTTTTTCCCGAAAGGGTTTCCACGTAAAATTTGTGTGTTCTTTATTTTATTTATTTTATTCTATTTTTTTTCACACAAATAACGTACATCGTTTAAATACTACCTTTGCTACTATTCAAAAACTAGAGTTTCAAAGTAAGGCAATGTTTCGCATTTTGGAACATCCGGGAATTGTGCCCTAACTTACGGGGTTTCAATTTTCTCATTGTTTCTAAATGGCAAATATCCTTTCCGAGTTTTAAAACACATGGATTTCCAATTAAAATTAAAAGACGACCTTGTGCTCGGGAGTTCATGGTATTGTGTCCTAACTTACGGGATGTGATACTCCGATATCTCGAGATAATGAAATCTTTAAACAATTGATTTAAGTTAATTTAATAATTTTAAAATCAATATTAATAGAAAAGATCGTATTTCAAATTCATTTCCGATTTTCGATTTTTGACATTAAGACACTAATTAATCAATTTGGTACCAATTTTTGGGCGTGTCGGGGGTGCTAATCCTTCCTCGCACGTAACCGACTCCCGAACTCATTCTCTCGAGTTTCGTAGACTAAAAATATCATTTTAGTAAACTAAAAATTGTTTTATTAAAACAAAGGTGATCCGATCACACCTAATAAAGATCGGTGGCGACTCCCGTTTTGATTTTCATTTTCAAACAAAGTCGATCCCCGTTTTTCAAAAAAATGGTTTCGACATTAATCATGTGTGGTTATGGATTGATTAAGTTAAAATTAAATATGACATTGATATAGTAAATTAGTTTACTTTAGATTTTTAAGGAGTTGAAATATATTATTGAGTTGATATTTGCTTATGACTTACTAAGCTATAAAAGCTTACTCTGTGTATATATGTGTTTCTATTTTATAGATTTTAGATTCGAGTTACGAGCTCGGGGATCGTCAGCCAAGTCTATCACACTATCGACTGTCTTCGGTATTTTAATAAGCGAACTTTCGAACCTATGGCATGTATAAGCTTTATTATGTTTTGGAATATTGTATTTTGGTCTGTGTTTAATGCGAGCCATGCGGAAATGGCTAAATTGATTTATGAATTTATGTTATTTCGGGTATAATTTTTAAGTGTGCTATGCGTGAATGATGATAGAGTGAATTGAATATGACCTTGGTGATTTGGTTATGTGATTAATTTAGATGATAAAAACATAAGTGCTAAAGGTGATGAAGTTCGGTCAAGGTATATATATATAAATGGCATAAATGATAAGAAGTGAACTTGTGGTTTGATTTATGTGTGGTATTTATAGTTACTGTATGTGGTTATAATGTTATATACTATGAACGAATGGTATATGTGATTTGTATTATATGTTTTGGAAATGGATTGTTAATGGTTGGTGAACTTGATTATGGTTGATAAGTTGGTCATGGTGTATATAAATTTTCATAAGTATAGTTAAATGATTCGGTTTTGATTGTATATAGATAAAGTATACAGATGAAATTGATTGATAAGTTTGATATAGGCGTTAAATGTGAACGGGCATTTGATGATATATATATATATAAGTTCGAATATGGTAAAGGTTATTTATGACATGTTATATCTTATAAAAGTTTTGTAATTTGGCTTAACAGTTGAGTAAGGTGTTGATTATATTTATATGTACATGTGTATGTATGTGTAATTGAATGATGTTGGTCATTATGATTTGGTTTGTAATGGAAGTGTATTTGTGTATATGATGTTTATGTGGTTGGTAAAATAGGTATAAATGATGAAGTTTAATATTGAATAGGTATTAGATATGTTTTGTTAGTAAATTGTATATTTAATAAGTAACAAATATGTATATATATATATATTTATGAATATGAATTGTGTTAGAAATGAGAATCTTCAGAAATGTACTTAGGTTCAATAATGCCTCGTGACCCTAATCTGGTGACGGATACAGGTTAGGGGTGTTACATTATAATTCAGTTTACATAAATTTTCACATTAGCCATTCATTTCATATGTCATTATCAGTTTTACATTTTAAATCCATATTAATCTGACTTGGACTCGAATAGATACACAAATCCAATCAACATACCAATTTTGGCACCCAGTGCCTCATCAAAAAATCTGAAGTAAATAAATTGAGCCTAACGCTCATTAATATAATCGAAGTAAAAGTTTTGTCCAGCATTCATCAACACATAGTCGAAGTAACCTGTACTCCAACTATCCTATTGTATGCCAACTATATCTGACTCTACCCGAACAGTTAATAAGGTATCCGTTTATCCAATTCATAATATAGTTCAAATTTCATAACTTATCATTTTTAATTCATCAATTAAATCATTAATTAATAAGTATAATAGAATGATTCATCCCAATTCAAAGACAATTTTACATTTACATCAATTTACAATATTTTCAATTTAGTTTTTTTATCTTAATAATCAATCAAAATTGTATCAAGTCAACTCGATTTGACAATTTCAGCTCACCTGATCTGCCACAATTCGTTGTAGTAGATAAAACTACTTTTTATACTTAACTAGCTCGTAGGAAAGCAATTTCATTATATTTTTGTTTAGTTTTCACTTATAGTACTTAAGCAATAAAATGAAAATTTTTAGTAATTTATATGACCTTGTAGGCCAAAGTAGGCCTAAAGGTAGACTAATAGGACTGGTGAGTGTGCAGGACATTATTCTGAGGCATAAAGATAGTAGAATGCCAGCGATGTTGCAACACGGAGCTTGGATGCTGCAAAACAGTTAATAGAGTACCAAAGGAGTTGTTTGCCATCAATGTCACAACGCAAGCCAAAAGGTGTCGTGACACCAACGTGACGAGGTTACTTAATGGGCTAAGGGTGTTTTTGTCCACACAATAAACTTTAACAGGAAATAGTCTGTCATTTTAGGTTAAAGATTAACAGCCAAACCTAAGCCTATAAATAGAATTGTTCTAAACACTTTAGGGATAACTTTTTACTTAGTTTAATTTTACTTTCAATTGTAATTTAGATTTCCTTTTAGTTGTAGTTTTTATTTCTATTTTCTATTTCGTTCTTCGTGGGGATTGGATTGTATATCAATCAACTCTTCACAGATTACCATTCGCGCTATTATAATTATATCAGGATTTTTCTTATCTCTGTTCTTGATTTTTTATTAATGTTTATCTATTCAATTAATTGCATTGCATGTGTTAAATCCATAGGGAACTAATCCAGTAAGGAAGATTAACGAGCGGATGTGGTATTAATTAACATCTATGTAGGGTTTCTTAGCGAATCAGTTGATTAGGATAGGAAGAACTTAAAACCCTAGGCTTGACGACCCTAGGAAGTCATATAGGTGGGAATGAACCTGAAATCGATATTGCCTATCTATGAAAACCTTACCCCAATCCGGTCTGAATTGTGACATCGAGAGATAAGTAGTTCTTGTCGACTCATTAAGTTAGTGTAAGGCCGAGAGGTCTTGATAGGTTAATGACTAGTTGATTGAATGGAACCCGAAATAGGAGTTGATCATGAACACTGAAGTAAGTTAGTCTTCTGTCATTTAATATGATAAAATCTACAATTTGTTTCCACACTGTTTTTATTATTTTTTATAAAATATTTTTAGTTGTCACCTTAGGAACAATCGTAATATAATTTAGTTAAAGTATTAACTAGACTCATTAGTGTAGAAATTAATAATAGTTTAGTATTGCCTCCCTTGGGTATGATTATCGGAGTACTCCAATACTTCGTTGTATAAACTATATTACAACCTAACCCGTATACTTGCGAACACTACCTTAATTCCTATCTTTAGTTGCAATATTCTCACTTCAGATATTGGTACGTCGAGAGGCTGTCATCACCTCATAAACTTGCCATGCAAAACAAAATAGATATGCAACAATTGAAGTGGTTCGAATTATAGAAATACAAACCGAGAATTTCGAGCTATTCATTGACAACTTTAGCTTTTCCTTTCACTCTCGAGGAATCCAGGTTAACGTTGGCTATAGATTAATATAAACATGCAATACCATCAATCTTAAACCAAATTCACAATCAATTTTCATTTTATACAAATTTTACATTTTATTCAATTTAGTCCCTAAAATCGAAATTGGTATAATTTTCGAATTTGAGCTTGGATTTCGAATTCGATCTCAAATGCATCCTCTTATAATCTTCTATTATCAATAATTACAGAAGTTTTACACAAATTTAAAAATTTAACAGTTTTACAAATTGATACATGAGCTAGCTAAATTAAGCTCTTGGGACCTCAAAAACATATAAATTATAAGAAAACGACTAAATTAAACTCACCAATTGAAGGACTAAAGTTTAGAGCCTTAAATCGATTCCTTTCTCCTCAACAATAGAGGTTTCTATCCTTTGAAGAAAAAAAGAGAAATGTTTTCTCTTTCTTTCCATGTTTTCATATATATTAGTTTAATTTTATAATTTATAATTTAATATAATTAAAATTTTTAACTTTATTTTTACAAAACAATCCACAAATCTTCCAATATAATTCTAAAATGGTATATTTTTCATTTTATATATTGGTTTAATTGCTATATAAGTCATTAAATCTTTGACCAATTATAAATATATAGTTGTGAATTTAGTTATATATTGGTTTAATTGATATATAAGTCATTAAATATTTGACCAATTATAAATATATAGTTGTGAACCTTTACAAGGCCTTAATTAAATGCAATTTTGACTAAATTACTTGTCAAAAATTCAATTCATCTACAATATAACTCTATTAAATATTTACGGACTCGATTTACAAAAACGAGTCCCAAAATTGTCTTTTTCGAAACCATTGAAAATCTGGTCGTTACAAAATAAATTCAAATTGTATCAAATATAATCAAATTAAACTTTATGAATCTTGTTCAAAATCAACTTATCTAATTGAGATGAGATTAGATCATCTAATTATATTATAAAAAAATAATATGAAATAAATTTAAAAAATTAAAAAAATTCAACTTCTTAAAAATAATTAAAACAAATGTAAATAAATTTAAAAACTCAACTTTTTAATCACTACTTTATTATTTTTTTTTTTGGGATACTTCTAATTTATCAATGCTAATCTCTTAATCTTTGGGAAAATAGATAATACTAATTGGAATCAACTAAATCACAATGCACATCAAATTTATAGTGCAAAGTATTATTAATCCTATATTTACATGGATATAAAAATAGAGTTGAGAAAACAAAACACATCATTCATCCTAAAATGATTTTGATCTTGCCAATGAAATGTTCCATCTTCAACCTTTTAATTTCGTTTTATATTTCTGTATTTGCATGAATAATGCATATATTTTTAAATATTATTGTTTGAAAATGATTTAATGTTGAATGATATTTATAATGGTAATTTTTAATTTAATTGATATATAATTGTGATATAATTAAATGATAATTAGTTTAAAATAATATCTAACAATTAATTATTAATATTCTTAATTTTGTATTTCAAACCAATAAAAATTATATTATACAGATAAGAGTAAAAATTATTATTAATTGTTATTTATAAAAGTAAATTTTAATTTTAATTGATATATAATTATAATAAAAATTAATGACGATCTGATGATTAAGGGTGTTATCGCTATAAGTGTGGCCTGAATTTAAACTGCGCTAGTTGTGTTTGTTGTTCGGGTTATAATATCTAATAATATTTTATTGATATCTAATACAACACTATGGTAAATCTTAAGGACATATAACTATATCACTAATTTGTAAGGGTAAATTTTAATCTAAATTGATATAGAATTGTAACACTAATTAAATTATAATTAATTTTAAATAATATCTAATAATAATTAATTAAAATACTCAATTGTATAGTTCAAATAAATAAAAACTACTATTAACAAATAAAGAATTAGTGTGAATTCAATAATATAATCAACAATAAAAAATATTCTCGTCGATTTAAAGATTTTTTTAAACTCATGTTTATTTTTTATATAAAACAATGCAATCTTTTCTCTTACAGATTGTAGACTACAATTTAAATTAGATTGGAGGTCTATAATTTTTAATTTCACCAATTCAACTAATCAATTCGGTTTTAACTAAATAAATTATTGAAATCTTATAAAAATTTAAAAAAAGTATATATAATTGAAAATCGATAAATTTAATTATTGATTGGATGGATTCAACTATTTACGAATAGTGGATTCTTGTCCGAATAAATATATGGACCAACTCCTGCGATCCAATTAGAAGGTACGATGGATAAGGTAGAGTCCGACTCCTCTCCCTATAAAAACCCTAGCTCGTCAAGGAGAAAGCTTCTTTCTCGATCAATCCAGTGTATTGCCAAGAAAATTGAAGAGTAAAATTAGTTATTTTTAGTTATTATGTAGCACTATATCACTTGATACAAAAAGATAAATTAGAAAAAAGTTATCTACATTTACAGGCTGTTTGTCGGAGACGAACTGAAGATATCAATCAATGCCTTAGGTTAGTTTCTTATCTTCTTATCCTCTGTATTTTTTTTTCTATTTGATTTTTAATTGAAATAATAAGGCATTTACTTAATTTACATGGAAATGGGTTAAATTTTAATAGCTTCAAATCATGCTTATCTTCATTTTCTTCCTTTGAATGCAAATTTGAAGCTAATAGAATTTTCTTTGATGCCCTGCAACTCAACTAAGTATCCATTTTTTACCTCGCACTCTTTCCTTTTATTTTAGTATAAAATTCACTGTTCTATATTCGAAATTTTCACGCTATGTAAGAACAAAATGGTATTCTTTACCTGTACTGTTTCCGGCCGTGGCCCATATCGTTCTAGTAGGGGTCACTTAGGGTACCTTCTTTGCTTTTGGTTCTGCTCAGTTTCAAATCATTGTTAGTATAATTTCCAGTTTACCTGATGCAACCGGTCTCTTTTGATGTTGCAGGACATTATGGGTTGATTGTGTTAATGTTCTTTGTTTAAGCCCTGTTGAATAATTGTTCAGGTGCTTAAGGTGGAGGTTTAGACAATGGTGTTGTTGACTCATCAATTGCAGGTATTCTAAGAAAACTTTGGACTAAAACTAGTAGATTACAAGTTAATGGGATCAAGATATTGAATAAAAGTTCTTTTGAAACAAGAGCTTGATGGCTGAGTTAAAAAGTTCCCACCTGACAGTGCATAGGTCCGATGAATCCATGAAGTGATAAAATCCTGTTCTGGAGGCTCTCTTATGGACTGCTTTGAAGATTATTTGTCTTTTTGAGAAGAGTCTTATTTGTTTTCATCTATTAACATAGAGATCTCAGCTTTCTTTTAGTATTCATCTGAAAACTTGTAAGCGTGTTGTTCATTTTATTGGATTTCAGGATTCACATATAGCATTTCCACCAAGGCCTTTATCAAGGGGGAAAGGTTTGACATTAAAGCGACATGTAGTTATAGTTCATATGCTTGGGAGAAGAGAGAGGGGCATATCAAGGCACTCTGTTTGTTCAAGGTAACCAACTTCTCCCCTATGATTAGGCAATGTTCAATGTTGGTAGCTTGTCACTTAGTATGATACTTAGTTCGATAACTTTGCTATATTTGGAAGTGCTGATCGTGAAAGGACTATGCTTTTAAATTAGCATACTGAATTCATTTTGGGAAAGAAAACCAATAACGCTTACTCTTAAAATATTTGTTTCCTTTCCCCCGATTTGTCAATTCTTTTTTTTAGTTTTATCATAATCTAGATTTAGAAGCAAATTTACAAATTGAATGAAGGGAGGTGGGGAATCAATGATTTTCAACGTGTGTATAAAAAAGTAGGCTGGTTTGTTCATTTCTGAGATTACATAAGAAAAGAAGCCTTTCAGTTTTCCTAACCTTATTTATTGCATGGGGAGAAGTCCCATTCCTTTTGCTATTTGTAAATTGCTTTGATCTTGTTGGTTATATTAAACATCAGTGATGTTGAATACACAGCGTAGAACTTGTGGTTCACAAAACTTCGTCAAGATAATTTTAGGTTGATGTGATGTGAGTTTGTGAATGTGAAGAATTGCTATTGCTCTGCTAAGATTGGCAAAAAGCAACCAATTGGTTCAATGATACTTATTCTCTAAAAATGCAGGTCTCTGCCAATCATGTTTTCTTGTCATTGATGTCTTTTCCTCTGATAACATTTCTTGCCTCAGCATTCTTTTTGTTTTCTTTACTTGTGAGGATGGGAAAGATGGTTTTGCTTCGCATGGTGTGCCAATAGAGCGGGCCCAAACATTGTCTTTGGTCTTTTATGGAATTGCTTGTCAGTGCTATTTTACTCTTTCCAAATAAATAACTTTTGGTTGTGAAACAAAATAAATTTATTCTCTTCTCAAAATTTTATGCGACTATCGCAATGAACACTGGTAAAGGGAAACAGCTTTGCATTTTGAAAAGGATGTGAACTAGTTTTCCTTTTTCTTCAAGTACTTCCTTTTTCATCTTATGCATTGTAAACATATAATTTAGATGTCTTATTATTGCAGTATAGGGGCTCTTCATACCTGTGGTTCAAAAGTAAAAAATGTTGGAATTTCAACCTTCAAAGGCAGTGGTCAGAATAATGAATCGAGAGGCAGAACAAATAATGCATTTCTTTCCAAGAATACTATTAAAGTTTCTTATGTGCCAAAAGACAGGGAAGAGACCATGATAGAATCTTCAAATGTTCATAATGTTCCACTTGCCTATGCCTCAGAAACAAGTGAGAACCATTTGGGGTCCCCTGCTATTCAGAAATTATTCAAGAAATGGATAATGATATTGCTCTCACAATCCCCACATCAAGTAATGGATGAAGTTATGGGAGTTGGACCTCGCCCAAGGGACACGTCAGAAACTCAAATTGGCACCCAAAGCAATGGAAAAAGCGAGATCCTAAAGATGGTTTGGAGCCATTTCTGGGATATGGATGTAACCATTAAAATACCCATATTATTATTGTAAGTATTTCTTCCATGAAAGGCATTATCTCTCTCTGTCCTTGGAGATATTCCTTGCTATACTATGATCTATTAAGGCTTTGTTTTTAAATATTTGTGATATGATATAGATGCACAATGCCTTCTCTCAAGAAACAAGTGAGAACAAATTATTTTTTGACTGTGTTAAGGGCTTTTGGTATTGCTCTGATCAACTGTTACTGAGGTAGCTGTTTATCTTGTTTGGATTCTGTCATTGTCAACTGATACTATTGCTTGCCTATCTATCCTCTGGATGATCAATTCAATGTTTACTGATATCATATGTTGTATGTGTCAAATTGTAACTTCGAATCATTCTCTATATTAGTACTTTCTGTCAGTCTTGCTTTGAATGCCATCCTGTCTCATTAAATTGTAATGTTATTTTGATAACCAATGCCGTGGATAATTTATTTGATGATCTTTAGATGAAAAAAAATGCAATTATACATGTATGTACTTTGCTAAGAAATGCATTTCTGTGTCTGCAGTATTCCATTGTACATGGCTGTCAGTTTGATTTATGGGGCTGAAGTTTCAAAGGAGTTAACTCCTCTATGGGTATTTGGGCCTCTAATTGTGGCTCTTTACATCAGGATTCTCAGAGGGTTGTGTGCACTCTACGTTTTGTGCTTGAAGCAGACACTTCAAATTGTTGGGAACTTACCGACTTATTACGTCGTGGCTTATAATTATATTGCACATGGAAAGCTGAAGGAAGAAGTAAGAGCTCGTGTGTGGCAACCAGTGGTAGACATAAAGAACTTGGACTACAAGGAGCTATCTAGAAGAAAGTTGAAAGATTTCCAAGAGTGGATGATGGAGAAGTATGTGGACATTGTGGAATCGGTATGGCCATATTATTGCAGAACCATCAGATTTCTGAAGAGGGCTAACATCATTTAGGGTTTGGATTCTGATACGAGATAAGTCTTAGGTGAGATGAAAAGAGTGGCATTCAAATTCAACCTCGAAAATGTTTGAAATTTTGGAACAGAGCTAGCAATTATTATGATGATGATGATGATGATGATGATGTAGAGAACTGGTTTTGTTAAAGCTCAACTCAAGGCTGTTCTTATTTTTGCTTGTATTTTGATATACATGGTGATTTTATGTAGTAGAAGATGGTTTGCTTTTGCGTGGGATGGTTCATTCCTTGTAACAGCTTCTTATCCGTTTTTCTTCTGAGCTCGGAGTTGTATACAGTCATTTTAACTTGAAAGTTCCTAGTTTTTGCCAATCATTTTGAAAATAGAGGCGAACACCCAAAAGCTCAATCTCAGAGGCATGGATTCCACTGTTGTCTTGCAAATTAGAAAAATTACAACCAAAACACTATAGAACAAGTATATCTGACCCATTAGTTAAATTCGATTTTTCTCAAACCTAAACTAAGAGGACAATTTTTTCACAAAACCCCTCTCTAAATTTGTCCAAGGTATAAAATTTTCTTCTCAACTTCCTACGCGCGGTTAAGTCTGGAACATGTCACCTTGCAATGCATTTTCAACGGGATCCAAGAATTTTAGGGTAAATTTACTAAGATTGAAAATCTCTTTTTGCTTCAGAATGCATTTTGAAACACTTCGATCCAAATTCAACAACTTAAATTATGATCATTTTAACAAAAATTACTCAAATAGAATATTTTTTTTTTTTAGAAATTCAAGACGGAATTTTTAAGTTGGAAGTTACTTTAACTAAGTTTTAAAATTTTATATTAAGTACAAGTTTATTAGATATTAAATAATTTTATTTGTTCATTTAATTAGTCTCTCCAAAGGTCTATAAGCTGCCCATTATCAACTTCCCATATGACACCCTGTTTCACCTCTTTCTAGGCCGTACTAATTCCTTTCCATAGTCGCGAACAGTTATCAACATAGAGACCATCAGGGAGAGTGCCAACCTATTTGTATTTGGACCGGAATATTTGCACCCATAGTTGATCCAATTTGAGAATCAAATTGAAACCAATGAACGCCGCATTCTGTAGGCATAAACTTCTGAATCCAAGGCAACCGGTTTTTACAGGTTGGCAGATATCGTCCCATTTGACAAGGTTAATCTTCCGTTTATGACCCTAAATGAAATTACGAATAATTTTCTCCATTTCCAGCGAAACACTTTCGGGGATGACAGCCAACTGCATTGCATAAATGGGAATAGCTGCAAGGACTGCTTTAGCCAAAGTAATCCTCCCAGCAAGCGAGAGAGTTTTTCCTTTCCAGCCAGCAAGCTTTTGTCTCATGTTCGAGATAAAATACTGAAAGGTTGCCTTCGTTACACGTTTGTGGAGTAAGGGAACACCTAGGTACATGCCAAGATTACTCACGTAGTCCTTAGGGACACATTCTTAGAAAAGAAAACTCAAGTCTTTTGACAGCTTACCTTGTGCCCAGAGTACATACCAAAAGTGCTTAGAACAGATCTCATAGTGACCATCATATCCACATATGCCTCAGTAAACAGGATTAAATCGTGGTTAAAAATTAAATTATTAGTGACTTAAATAAAAATTTTAGAATAGTTGAATAATTATAATTTTTTTTAATTAATTGAGTACAACTACTCGTAGATTAGTCAGAGACGAAATTATTTTCCTTTCTGTTTCCTTTATTTAATTTCTTCTGATTGTGGAAAGAGGAATGCTAGACTTGTTGGATGATCTAAATAAGCTGAGTGTTGATGTTTTTTCTCTATGGAACTAATAATATGATCATATTTAATTGATTTATTTCTAAGATTTCCTTTATAAATTCCTGACCACCGCTCTCATATCTCTCTCTTCACCCGTCCCCGCCGCCAAACAAGCCTCTCGCGCCACCACTTTGTCTAAGCCTCGTCTTTCTCCTCCTCCTATTTTATCCCTCTCCCTCTTCTCCTCCTTCAGTCCCGGACCCAAACCCTCTCTTACCTTCAAGTTTTCCGACAGAGCAGGAAATTAAGTAAGGTAATTTTTGAAACCTAAGCTTTTATTGAAGATTTGTACTTGAGTCATTATCTGGTCTCTGCCTCTGCATCACTTTGCTATATTTGCTTTTCAGTTTCCTGCTTGTTAGACTGATATCACCGCTATTTTCCGTTATATTGCTATTTGCTGACGTGATCCGCTGTTATTCATGTGAAATAGAGGCTGCGGCGCCGCTAAGCCACCGCAATTTGAAACTTGAGAATAATTGTTTGTTTTCTTTCAAATACTGGAGCATTCTAACTACTTCCGTTTTTCACATTGCAAACACGCTGAGGATTAATTGAAACCCTCAGACTACCTTTTCATGTCATCTCCTTGCATTTCCTTTTCTCTTTTTAATGGTTTGAATTCATATAAAATCACGTCAATGGAGGATTACCTGGAACTTTGTTGTGAAAACTTCCTGGCCTTGCTCTTAGTTATGCTCTCTACTCTCTCTCTCTCTCTCTCTATATATATATATATATGGGACAACCACTTACACCGGTGTATAGTTTTACACTCTTTTGTATCTTTTTGTACAAAAATTACAATTATATCAATAAATTCAACGATTGGAGCATTAAAATATTAGTAGTACAAAGACATACGAACGGATCTCTCCCAATATATATACATATTCAGACATACTTTCATTTTGTTAATGGTACTTTGGGCCTTTGTTATGCTTCTTATGTGTTAATAAATGAAAATGAATCTGGGTTTTGTGCAGGTTGTTTGTCATTACCATTTATCTGAAAATGGCAATAAAATTGACAAGGAAAATATTTGTGAATCCTTGCTTCCTTAGTTACAACTCTTCGCGATTCCTTGTCAGGTTGAGTTCAGATCACGACACAAGGTTTTTCCTTAGCAAATTTTTTGGTGGTAATCAAGAATCTGGTGTGATACGCAGACATCTATCCTTTTCTCCTGCTACAAGTCTGGAAAGGTTAAGTTGGGAAGGTTCTTCTCATACAGTGTTGTTGACAAAGCTTGAAAATGCTTTGAAGGATCTCAAACTGGATGAAGCATGGGAAACTTTCAATGATTTTATAAGGTTGTATGGTTTCCCTAACCATTTGCTCGTTAGCAGGTTCATTACTCAACTATCCTACTCATCCAGCCCTTGTTCACTACAAAAAGCTTATGATTTGGTTATGATGGTCCTGAAAGAGAAATCGTATCATCTTCAGCCTGACATCTTGGTTAAGCTAGCTCTTTCTTTATCAAGAGCTCAGATGCCCATTCCATCATCAACAATTCTTAGATTGATGCTGGAAAAGGGGATGTTACCCCCAATGAATGTATTGCAGTTGCTATTTCTGCATATGGTCAAGACAGAGGTTGGGGCATGTATAGCATCCAATCTGTTGATCCAGATTTGTGATAATTATGTACGATTTTGTGCAGGGAAAAGCCCTTGTGCAAACTTGCTGAAACCTGATACATTGATCTTTAATCTTGTGCTTGATGCTTGTGTTAGATTTAGCTCATCTCTCAAAGGTCAACAAATTATAGAATTGATGTCGCAAACTGGAGTTGTTGCTGATGCACACTCAATCATTATCATTGCTCAAATCCATGAAATTAATGGACAGAGGGATGAGTTGAAGAAATTTAAAGATCACGTTGCACCTTTACCAGTGGCTTTTGTTTCTCATTATCGACAATTCTATGAATGTTTGTTAAGCTTGAATTTTAAGTTTGATGACATTGATGCTGCTGCTGAGCTTCTGTTGGACATGAATAGATCACGGGGATCCCATCCTATGGATGATCCTGGGAAGGATTTCCAGAAGCCTCGTTTTGTTCCAATTGGATCTCAGAATCTCAGGAATGGACTGAAGATACAAATCATGCCTGAGCTGATACATAAGGATTCTGCCCTCAAAGAAGAAGGTAAATCAGATCTTGTTTTGTTTAGGGATAAGAAACTTCTTCCGTCTGATAGGGCTCTGTCCAAGCTCATTAATGGTTATAAAAGGCATGGGAAGATGGATGAGCTGTCAAAATTTTTACTTGGCTTAAAAAAGGAGCTATATTCATCAGGCGAATCAAGTGTGATATGTGATGTTATAGATGCATGCATTTCATTAGGCTGGGTGGAAATTGCTCATGACATTTTGGATGACATGGAATCTTCTGGGGATTCCTTGGATTCTAGTGCATATATGGCACTCCTGACTGCTTATTATAAAAGAAATATGTCTAGGGAGGCAAATGTACTGCTAAAACAAGTAAGGAAGGCTGGTTTGGTCATAAATTTAGCTAACAATATTGTCTTATCCAAAAATGTGCCATCAAATGTAGGCAGAAGTTCTCTTTCCATAAAGGATGCATCTTCCATTTATCAACCAAGTCTGTCCAAATGTCTTGTTGAAGAAGTAAGTAATGCGGAGAAGGCTGTATCTTATATAATCTATGAATTGAACTCTTCTATTTACTTCTTTTCCAAGGCTAAAATGATGGGGGATGCACTGAATATATACCGAAGAATGCAAGAGATGAAAATCCAACCCACTGAACATACGTTTATGTATCTGGTATGTGGGTATTCTTCACTAGAAATGTATCGTGATATTACCATTCTATGGGGTGACATGAAGAGAATCATGGAGACTGGGAGCTTAACCCTGAGTAGTGATTTGTACGAGTTTTTACTACTCAATTTTCTTCGAGGTGGATACTTTGAAAGAGTGATGGAGGTCATTGATTATATGAACAAGTGTAACATGTATGTTGACAAATGGATGCATAAGAGTGAATATCTGAAAATCCATAAGAATCTTTATAGGAGCTTAAAAGCATCAAAAGCTAGAACTGAGGCTCAAGGTAAAAGGTTTGAGCATGTTAAGGCTTTTAAGAAATGGGCTGGCATTAACTGAATGTTTTCAAGCATTTTGGGACGGAAGTCGAAGTTGAATGTGCTTTCTCTCCAGGTAAGGACAAAGGGGTTTTAACATTCATTATTCTTTATCCTAAATCATGTTGTTTGTTTTCTCTGTAATTAACTAAGGTGTTTTTTGGATTTGGACTGTTTAGTCAAGGACATGGTAACAGAAGAGGGAGCCTGGAATTTGGAGGCATTCAGAGATTGGCTGCCAGAAGAAATAGTCAGAAAGATTGCAAGCATTCCTCCCCCGCACCCCCAAGCAGGCCCAGACAAATTTTTTTGGATATATACATCCAACGGGGGCTTCTCTGTCAAAAGTGCGTATCGAATGATAAAAGAAAACACATGGAATGAGCAGGATGGAAAATGGAAGGATGTCTAGAAATTCCAAGGCCCACAGCGAGTCCGGTTTTTCTTATGGCTAGTTTATAAACAATGATTGCTTACTTACCTTGAATGGGTTAGACGAGGTATTAGTCAGAACGGAGCCTGTCCAATGTGCAAATATGAAGCAGAAGACAACTTACATGTTCTTAGAGAGTGTCCGGTAGCTAAAGATATGTGGAAATTGATTGTGTCAGAAGCAAGCTGGTCTCAGTTTTTCTCTAACAACTTATTAGAATGGGTCAAAACAAATCTAGGAAATCATGGGCGACTGCCGAGGCATGGAGCCCTTGGTCAACGCTTTTTGGTATATTAGCTTGGCGTATATGGAAAAATAAGAATTTTTTTGTATTCCAAAAGCTCACATAGAGTTCTGTGGAAGCCATTAAAGTATCAATAATTTAGGCAAAACAGTATAATGCAATTAATAGTTGGGATTCGTCTAGGAATAGCAATTCAGAATATCTTTTAGGAAATTGTTTGAACGGTAGGGTAGGTGAATGTTAGTTTTAGTCGAGTAAATTTAGGATTTTCTCTTTTCACCAAAAAAAAAAAAAAAAAAAACTAAGGTTTAATTCATGATTTGGTCCCATTTTTTCACTTTAGCATTTGAACTTTTTCTTGTCTTAATTTGGTACTTAAAAGTATCAATTTTTTAATGCAGAAAAATAGGTGGCCAAAAAAAACATGTCTTCGTTGGTTTTGGGTTTGAAATGAAGAGAAGATGATTGCTCTTTTGGAATTAATTGGAACGTTAGTGGGTTACTTCTTTCTGTAAAAATAACTTCCATTAACATTCCTCTCCTATCTCTTTTTTTCAAATTAGTCCTCAACCTCAAAATTTCACAATTTTTCATTCTTTATCCATTTAATAGTTGCTAAAAATTCAAAAACAATTTCTAACTTCAAGAATTAAAATTTCTCTACTAAATTAAATTTGCTTTTCGGTAATTAATCTTGGTAAGCCTCACGGTATTTCATCGAAAATTTACGAAATTCAACACTGAAAATTTTGAGGTGTTACAGATAGAGATATTATGGATTGAGCTTAAGTATGATATTACAATACTTTAAAATTTTAAGCCAACCTAGTTTGAAATATGAGTTTAAAATTTTATCCAATCTAATTCATATTTATAAATGGCTGATCCTATTTCATTTTAGGTCAGTTCATATTTCTTTTGAATTTTTTAAAAAATATTATACAATTTTAAATTTAATATTTACTAATTTTATATACTTTTTTATTTATTAACATTTTATTCATTTTTTTGGTGTAAATTAACATTTTATATGTAAGCATCTTAATTTTTCAAATATTTACATTATAGTATTATATTTTACTATAAATTAAGTTTTTGTGTTATAAATTATATAATATATAAAAATAATAATATATTATATTATAAATATAAAAATGGGTTGAGTTAGGTCGAGCTTGACTCATATTTTAAACATGCTTAATTGTTTTGTCCAAACTCATTTTAGGCCTAATATTTTTCACAAACCCTCTCAAATTTAGAATGAGCATTTTGGAGTTAGACAAGTAGTCTGACCCATGAATATTTCTTGTTACATATACTTCATAATTTCACCTTTTATAGCATATTTAAACCAAATAGATGAATTCAGAGTTTCCAACCATCTAAATTAACCATTCTTGTAGAGACCCAGGAGTTGTATAACCTTAGAAAGAAATTGTATCATTGAAGATGCCTCGGGCATCAAATGTAGCGCTGTCTAATTGGGGTCATCGCTAGCTTGAATTAAGGGGTGATATAATACTACTATTTCCCTTAAAGTTTTTTATCCAAAACCTTAAATAACCTCTCAAATAAAAGAAATAAAAATATTAAAAAAAATTAAAACCTCTAGAAAGTGGATATACAAAGACTAAGATTTGAAAAAATAAATAAGCACACCAAGTGATTTTTAAAGGAAAATGAGTATAACAAATGAAATAAGAGCTTTTTGGACTTTGATATTTGAAAGTTTGCTTTTTGTTTTGATTTGAGTGTTCTCTATTTATACATTCTCGTTAATTTGAGTGGTATCGATGCCTTGAAGAAAAATAGCCATTAAATGTGTTTTGAGTATTGATACTTTTAAGATAGATATCAATACCTCAGGAGGATGTATTGATCATTGATCAACATGTATTAATAACATACTCTTTTAAACAGTGTTATAGTTACTGACTTCCAATGTATCAATACTTGGAGGCTAGAAATTGATACCATACCTCTCTAGAAAGTGCTATTAGACATTGTTTGAGGAGTATCGATATCTACATGCTAGGCATGGATATTTAGTCTAAAAATTGCTTGAAATTATCTTTAAAATATTTTTGAAATGTCTTGAGAATACTTAAAAACATTTACAAAAGATTCAATACATTTTGAATCTTATTTTTAAGTTTTACAACACTTTGAAAATATTTTTAAAATATCAATTCAGCAAATTTGATTAAGGGAATTTTAGAATAGTTTGTTATATTAAAATATTTAAAAATAAAAATTAACACATAATTTAAAATAAATATATGTTAAGTTAAATAAAAATAATTAGAATTAAATAAAAATAATATTTTGAAGTTCAAGTTTTTTATTTTATTAGGAGATTATAATAAATTAAAAAAAATCATTTTTTAGTGAAATTTTATAGGTGGATTTAAGTTACTCAAATTATCTTTTGAAATATTTTGAAATTCTTCATTATTTTAACCAGATAAGTAAATTTATTTTTAAAATTTTAAAAAATTGGATAGAAATGAAATATTTGCTCCGAATGTTTCCACCAAACAGCAATGAATTTTTTGCTAAAAAATTAGCATTTAAAAAATCATTCATGTTTGCTGATTGAGTTTCAGTTCGATTAATATGGATATTTCTGTCAATACAGGAGGACGTGGATTTAAGTGCATTATCCTCTTATCTATGGGTTTGGGAGGGTATGGATAATTTTAGATATTATATCAAAAAAGAATCAAAACTTATAATGACATTATTCAAAAAATAATAATTCATGTTTTTTTTTTTATAAATTGGGTCATTATGAAAATATACATCTAGTTGAGTATTCAGTGATCCAAAAACAATCAATTGGCCTATTTCATTAACGGATATCGTGAGTTGATCGGCTTGACCGTTAATCTCGCTAACATGGCTGACGGAAGCCACCAGAAATTGTCATGTGATAATATATTGTTGTGGCATTCCACACCAGCAAAAATTAAAAAAATAATTTTTTTAAATAATTAAAATGTGCATATAAAATGAACTTGAACAAATGATTATTTAGATTATTTTGGAAGAGTGCAAAACTAAAAAACTTCAAAAAATTATAAAAAATGATCAAATGTTATGTAAAAAAAATTCTAAGTATATATAAAAAATTCAAATGTGCAAAAACTTAAAAAATATTATTTATTAAAAAATTCTAATATATATATATATAATACATGTTGCGAAAAATAAAAAGACAAAAAAAAAAATCAAATTATAAAGATAATATCTACAAAAAATACATAATACAAGGACCTTATACAAAAAGTTACCAAAGCTTTCCATCTTAGAATTTGTCCATATGTTTCGTAGCTCCTAGAAACCAAGCACCACCATATTTTTATCATATGATCCATGACCATGGGGCTGCACTTAATAGCAGCAATAGCCAAACGGCATCTCTTATCTTCAACCCGTAACTTCACCCCTTTAATTGCAGGCTTGATCTGCCCTTTTGCTCTCAAATATTGCTTCAAATTTAGGGTAGTTACTCGGCTTTACATTGATTTGATCGATGCGAGCAGGCCCTTCTTTTTTCAGTTGATTTGATCAATAGTTCTTGAAGCTGATCATCACCCACCAACAGCATATTAAGTAAATACATGAGATTTTTTTTCATTTTTTTATACATTTTTTAGATTTTTTTAATAAATAATATTTTTTTTAGTTTTTTCACATTTGATTTGTTTTAATAATTTTTAATTTTTTAAATTTTACACTCATTCAAAATGAATCTAGACAACTATTTCATTCTATATATATATATACATTTTAATTATTTTTTATTTTTTGAAATTTTTAATTTTTAAAAAATATTTTTTTTTATTTCATGCCATGTCAACATACTATTACATGACAATTTCTAGTGATTTTCGTAAATCATATCAATAAAGTTAACAATCAAACAAGTCAACTAACAATTTTCGTTAACGAATGGACCAATTGATTTTTTTGAGTCACCAAACACTTTTTCTTTATAGGGAGTCAATTGATTTTTTAATTTTTTATATAATCTAACTTTTTTTTTTTAAATAAAATGTAGTAAAAATTTGATAATAATATAAATTTTTATAAAGAAAATCTCCAAGGGTTTAAAATAGTGATTATTAAGAAATAAAATGATGATTGTTTTAAGCTTCATGAGCCTTCTTTTAATAAGCTGCTCATTTCGAATTAAAGTATCTTTAATTTAAACTTCTTTTTCCAGTACTTGACTGCATGTTTAACCTCTAACCTAACCTTTTTGGAATTACATAAAACATTTCATTCACTCTCAAACTCTACTAAACCTTATTAATAAAAACTTCACATCATGTACAATTATATATCGTTATGTGTTATTATGCGTAAGTTTTAAATTTAGGATGTGATTCATCATCATTTTGATTTTTTTACTTAATATAAAACTTTTAACAAAAATATATATATATATGAAGGAGATTTTATTTTATTAAAAATTTAAAATAATTTTTTTTTAAATAAGATATTCAAATTACCATAAATATATTTTATCTGAAATAATATATTTACTAATTTGCTAAAAAAAAAATTTAATATAAATTCAATACTTAAAATTAAGTATTAAATTTATAAAGTAAGTTATAGTGTGGATTGTTCTAATTCTTAATCTGCTTTTGTGCAGTATTAACTAATTATAGTTTGTAATTCTATACTTTTGTATTGTAATAATTTTAATTTAAATTTTAATTTAAATTTAAACATATACTCAAATAAGAGGTATAGAAGCAAAATATTTATTGATTATAAAGCAAATCCATAAACAAGTCTTTAATGACGTTTTTGAATCTGTCAACTCAAAAAGCATTCTAAAGTTAGCATAACACAAAATAAAAGTGAAGCAAAAACCCATAAAAATATTTATTTATGTAACTAGATTCTTCAACATATCATGTGAATGAAGTCCCCCTTTGCATCATTTATTCACACACATAACCCAACATTTCCTCTCCTCTCCAAGCAAAGTATCATTCCATCCTCCACTATTCCATTTTCTTTCTTCTTAAATAAATTTCCAATCCAATCCAAATGCAATTCCCTATCCCACTCTCTAGCCATGACTTTACTGTTCGTGCTCACTGTTTGTTTGAGTTTTCTAGCATTATTAGCTACACCAAGTTTTGCCACCAATCAAGCTAACTCATGTCGATCATATTGTGGAAATATTACCATAGATTACCCATTTTCTCTTGATTACGGCTGTGGTCATCCTGGTTTTAGAGACCTATTGTTCTGCATGAATGATGTGTTAATGTTCCATATCAGTTCAGGGTCATACAGGGTCCTAGTTATAGACTATGCATATCAAGCACTCACATTACACGACCCCCACATGTCAACATGTGACACCATCGTTCTAGGCGGTAGAGGCAACGGCTTCACCGTTGAGCAATGGCGAGCGCCATATTTCAATCCAACACCTGATAACGTGTTCATGCTCATAGGTTGTTCAGCTGAATCACCATTGTTCCAGGGTTTCCCTGGGAAGCATCTGCCATGTAGGAATGTATCAGGGATGGGATGCGAGGACTACTATGGTTGTCCGGCATGGAGCCTGATTGGTCACAAGAAGGTAGGATCAGTTTATGGGTCAGGGCCGCCAGAGTGTTGTGCGGTGGCATTTGAGGCAATCAAGGCTATAAATCTGAGCAAGCTGCAGTGTGAAGGGTATAGTAGTGCATATAGTCTAGCACCGCTGAGAGTTGATGGGGCAGGTGGGTGGTCTTATGGGATTAGAGTGAAATATTCAGTTCAAGGAAACGATGAGTTTTGTAGAGCTTGTGAGGCCACTGGTGGAGCATGTGGATTTGGAACCGACGGGGTTAACCAGTTGTGCATGTGTGGCAGCTTCAATTCTACCACCAATTGTGATTCAGGTCAGATATATATATTCCTAAGAATCTTATAAGAAATTTGATGGTTTATCAGTTTGAAAATTTTCAAATGTATGATATGTATTTAACCTATGCATACCATTAATTTGTTGTTCAATCGATTCAGTACGTTAAAATACCATGGAGGCCCTCGTATTTAGAGTCGAATTTGCCCACTCTACTTAGAAAAAAAAAAGTTAATCCACATTAGATCAAAGAGCAAATTAATTCTTCTATTAAAAATTTAATCTATTTTTACCGTTAAAAGTTGATCTTTCTACCTATCTGGTTATTTTATTAGTCACAATCAATTTTTAATAGTAAAAATGAATAAAAAATTTAACTAAAAGTAGTAGATTGCTCTTTAATTTAAAATATGTGGATTAATTTACTCAATTTTTTTTGAGTAAAAAAGAAATACAATACAACTCGCTTCTTGATAGTTTTACCTAAATGTTTCCAAACATTTGTCGTCTCTTAAGGTTCCAGTTGAGTTTGGCTGGGTTTTAACTTCGCCTACCAGATTTGTGTAACTATGATGTTTGAAGTAATCAAACTTTGTATTGTGCAGAAAGCTCAGCATCCGGTAAAATGACACTATCATTGGCAGTCGCATTAGCAGGTATCTTTTCTACATCCAATTTTTTTATTTGAAATTTAATTATTATTTTTTTTATTTTTAAATTTCAAAATTCTTCTATTAAATTCACTACTAATATGACCTTTTGAAATAAACAAATACTCCTTTAATAAACATGCAATAAGAAAAATGAACTTGAATTTAACACAAGAATTTTAATGATATTAACATAACATGACTTATATTTTTAAATCGGATCAAATTCTTTAAAATAAAAGCATATTTTAATACTTAGTTAATAAATACATTTAAATTTTTTTTAGATATCACAATTCTTAAGCCTAACATGATAAAATAATTAAAATATAATTATAATACGAAAAAAACACAACCAGGAGTATAAGCACTTAAGCACTACATTACTAAATTGTTTGCAGGAAGTTTTATATATATGGCAACCTGGATAATGGGCAGCCAGTCTTGAGACAAGGGACATTCAACATTTTGCTTATCAACTCCATGTAAATGCTACTTTTGTCTTGGCTTATACCACTACATTGTTTGCATAGCTTCTTAATTTCTGTTATATACACTTTTTTGATCTCTTGTTGAGGGAGAGTATATATATATATACACATATATATTATGTTCCCATTTATACCAATCATTTTGAGTTGGTCTAGCAAAATTAACATAAGAATGATTAAATTGCCAACTTTTGCATCCCTGAATTTCATGTTTTAAAGGGTTAAATTTGTATTTAATTTCTAAACTTGTACTCGATTATCATTTTTGGTATTTAAATTTTCTTTATATCAATTTGATATCTAAAGTTGCAAAACATATATAGTTAAAAAAGCTCCTCTTCGCCTATATATAGGCAATTTCTTAAACTGAGGAACCAAACAAACACTATTCACTAATTAACTCACTATTCATTTGAATAGTGAATTTACATCATACATGACATAAAGAAATATTTATTACGCAACGTGGACTTTTACACTTATGACACTACATGATGAATGGTAGGTACTTCTCATGCAAAATGGTCGGTGTAGAACACAATAAAACACACCACGTGACAAAATACATAAAAAGACGAAAAAGTCTAGAAAATGGCTTGTCTTCTCCGGAATGACATATTTGTCGTGTTTGTTCATCCCATAACTTCACAAACTATATCCAGATCTTCCTTCTGCAGGATTTCCTGTTTGATACTCTCGAACTTCTTCGACTGCTTTTGCGAAGCTTTTATCGTCCACAATATTGTCGTCCGTTTGGTATCTATCAATCTTGCACAGTATATAGGCTTGATGAACCCAATCGGTTAAAAGGAGGTTTACGAATTTAAACGAGTCAACAGTAGTTTCCTTAGTTTGTCCAATATGGGTTACGTAGGAAGGAAGTGACCTTTGATGTGATCAACATCGGTAGGTTCACATGCCTTGTTTTTAATGGGTCTTGGCAAGAAACACAATTTCTCTTACTAATCTTCCATGCTTCACTTGTATTCCATGTCTTGTACTAGTTCGTCCACGTACCTCTTAGGATAGTTTTCCTACGGATTTTCTTTGTATGCTTGGAACTCGCTCGAGGGTTGGACCTTGTTCTTGATGCACAAGGTAGTTAAAATACCTTTGTACCATTTTGGCTTCATGAACGGGTTCTCGTACAGGGAATAGAAGAAGTTAGTATGGATTTTTGTCGTTGGTGTGAATCCTTTGTTCGTTTAGGGAAGTTAGTATGGATTTTTGTCGTTGGTGTGAATCCTTTGTTCGTGTAGGGCCCTGTGCAAGAGGATTATTATGTAGGTTTCTTCGATGTAATCTTCACGTCGATCTTTCCATGTCTCAGTGATTGAGAACCATTATAGGAAGGTTCTAAGGGTGTTCCCTGTGGAACGTCCTGTGACCACTCATTGAGTGTTCTTTGTTGGAAACTCAATGGCGATTGTGTAAAGTTGGGTTAGGTACCATAACAGTGAGAGTGCTTCTTTTAGGAGGCTTTCGTAGTACAGGGTGTGAAAGAGGTGGAGGAACGAAAATTCCGGGTTTATGCCTATGGGTCTGATAACACTGTCTCTGTATTTTTTTATTACCTTGGACTAATGGTAGAACATTTGTTTGGCTCTGGCTTCAAGGGTCTTATGACCTATGTCATCTTTTATTTCACTAGGGAGTTAGTCTAAGAGGTCATTTGAGGAAAAGCAAGTCTAGGTATGAGGTTGTGGAGGTGTTTGAAGAAGAGGGAGAGGAAAAGCATTGGGGATGGTAAGGACCCATAAACGCGATGACTGATATTAGTTTAGGCTGAGGAAGTCTGGATAACATGTCCAAGACGATGTTGGTGTTGCCTTTTATATGCTTGAAGGTAAAATTGTACTGGCTGAACCATTGTGCCCATCTCAGGAGTTGAGCGTTGGGTAGTCACTTTTTGAAATTTAGCATTTGGCTAAAGGCCGCCATGTCATATTCAATAGTAAAATGACATCCGATCAGTTAAAAATCAAATTATTGAATGCCATATTTTACCGCTAGTATCTCTTTGAAGGTGGAGTGGTAGTAGATCTCTAAGTCCTTGAAGCGTCTGCTCTTATATCCGCATATTTGTATTCTTCCGTCTATCTCTTCAAAGAGTACTGCAGACCAAAACTTTTTACTTGCATTTGTTTGCAGAATATTGTGTGATTGTTCACCTTGTGAGGGAATCTTTAAAGTTGGGATCACTGTAAACTTTTCCTTCAGTGTTTTTATGCCTTTTTGAGTGTTTCTATGTTCACTGGCCTGACGATTCCTTTTTCAATGGTTTCTTGAGGGGACTGATTATTCTCGTTAGGTTCGTAATGAACTCACTTAAGTAGTTTACAATTAGGAGAAACTGTTGCACTTGTCATTTCGTGAGGTTTTCATTCGAGAACTATTGAAGCATTTAGGCGATGTGGGATTGCGCTTTGTACTATTCATCTTTCAGGTGCATGCCTAGGAAGTTGATCTCTGACGTGCACCACTCCTTGAGTTGAGAAAATCGTTCTACACTGTTGAAATATCGCCGTTCAAAGAAAAAGTGTTCTTGTTGATACAAGGGTGCCAGATCTGTTTATATCGAGAGAAAAGTCATAGGTAATTTTTTTCTCTCGATTAGCAAATCAACCAAGAATATCAAGACTGTTAATTGGTTAATTGGTCCCAACTGTGGGAATAGCACACAGAGTTGAGTTGTAAATTGGTCAATAAAAAGGTAAAAAAAGGTAAAGAAGACTTTGAGGTAACTCACTTAAATGATTGTGATTTCGTGCTTTACTTGAATTTTCTTGACAAAATTGATGTTTTAATAATTCTTTTTGCAGATTGTATTTGCTTCTTAGATACTCGACAACAATGCGTTATGCTGGTGAGTCGAGACACGAAAGGTGGAACTAAGGTATTGTTGACAATCTAACTAGCTAAGGATGTTCCGTGTGGTGGGAATATTAACTTGGTAGATCAAAATGCTACAAAGACCCCCTTGAAAATGCTAAAGGAGTAGAATAACGATATTAAGCCTACTAAGGCTTAGTTTGGATGGGCGATTGGATGCAGTACGGTGCGTTTAGCTTACTTTTTGTCTCACGCTACAGTATCACTACAGTATCTAATCTCACCGCCACCGCTGTTTTTACACTAGCAGCAGCTAAACGCACCGCCCATCCAAACTCACCCTAAGTTATTAATAAGGAAATAAATGCTAGAAGCAAGGTACATCTCAAACACATATTTAGTGTTTTACATCATGACTTACCGTTAGCTTGACAAAGACATAAGGGCCCTTTCAGAGTTTAAAAGCGAGTAAGCCGAGTGACTTACAAACTAGAGTTAGCGGCAAGACTCAATGTGAACCCAATGTTCAATGAGGCATGCCTAAGCTTATTTGTGTGAATCAATAGGATCCCGATCAAGACAAGTCACAACAAGGGCAAGTAAAAGTGATGACCTCTTACAATCAATATGTACAAGAGAAAAATACAGTGCAAGTTAGGCAGCAACAGAGACATAAGCCGAGGCAAATGTTTCAAGAGGTAAAACTACCTAATAGAGAGTAGTTGGCAATTAACCGAGGCATCGAAACCGTTTTGAGATGAGTCAAACCAATGTCATCCTGAGGACGCGACAATGGTGTCGCTAGAATGGGTGGGGGAGAATGCCACATGTCATGGATCAAAACCTGTGAACATTGCGCACAGAATATCCCATAGAGGTCAACTTATTAAATGAGACTCATTTGACCCACATAAACTAACCTTGATAATTCTAGTAGTAGATGGGTTTCTCTATGAGACTCATTTGACCCACATAAACTAACCTTGATAATTCTAGTAGTAGATGAGTTTCTCTATGGGTTCCACAAATTAGGTTAGTTTATGTGGGTCAAATGAGTCTCATAGAGAAACCCATCTACTACTAGAATTATCAAGATAACTAATGTAAATCTTAAAAATGTATATAGTTTAAGTTTCTTAAGACTCTCATCTTGAAGATAAACAGAAATCTTAATCGTCGATGTAATTTAACCTATAGCATTAGTTTTGGAGAGATCATCTATAAATAAAAACATTCCCCTCATTTGTATTCACTTGGTTGTAATCCTTCATAATAATTAAATACTATTGAGAACATTTACTCAAACATTGGGTATGCTGGGTATTCGCTATTTTTCTGTGAATTTTTGTTTGTTTGTAACTTCTTTTGTCTTTCGAGTTTCCACTTTGCTTCAGTACCTTAGAATTTCTACAATGATTCTTATTTTCCGAGAATAGGCTCACCTAGACAGGATTTGAACCCAACAAATCGCTTAAGATTGCACAATTTACAAAACTAAAGATCTAATCCCGTGATACATATGCATGTGATAGGAATACTAGTGTTTATATATTATGTTCTTTTCACCTCATTAATTATTTGAATTTTTCAATAACTTTAATTTGTATAGCTTGAATATTTCAATATTTTAATTTCAAATTTGTTTATTTAAGAATTAAATTATTATATACCATATCTAAAAAACTGTTGAAGTCTCCTAAAGTCGAATCAACCCAAATTCGAAACAATGAACCATCAGGAAAGTCATTAAGCTTAAACCAAAAAACGATATTTTTTTTTCTCAGCTACATTGGCTCTTCGCTAAAATCAAGTGGCATTCCAAAAAAGAAATATCCCAATGACGAATATGGACCAAAAATTAGAAAACTAATTTTTTAAAAAAAGATAGAAATCAAACCAAGCCTACTACTTTTCTGGCCTAAACTGCAAACATGTCCTTCAATTAATGCCACTGAACATTTCCTAAACCAATATAAACTTACCGGCTAAACTTTCAAGCTGCCTTGGTTTTGGGCTTTATGCGCTTCACCCTTGAGTACAAGAACACTCCAGCAAGAGCAATTCCAGTGCCTGCCCAAGATATCACCAGAATAACATCTTGATTATATAGAAGCCTTAAAAGGACCAAAACAAACAACAACAAAAAAGACCTTCTCAGTAAAGATCTAAGTGGAATGTAAATCTTACCGAGAGAGTTAATAGGTGAGACAGGTGTTTTGAAGAATAGAACAGAGCTGACAATAACAACCACCCTCTTCACACAGTTGCCTACGGAATGAGTAACAGGGGATACCCTTTGCAATATCATATACGAAACCTGCATGATTACAATCGAAAACTAATTAGCTTTGCACTTACTATCATGTGTGAAGAAAAAAATTAAGGTTACATTAAGAAGGTTTTGGCATCAATTGAAAACGAATTCAACATAAAAAAACAAAACAAGAAAACACAAAGGGACATTAGGATATCCAACATACTTCCTGAACTCATCTTGCATTCAACATTTTCTCCATTATTTTCAAAAGAAGGGTGTAGCCAAGGTTCCTTAGGTCAAGGACATAGTCTTTTCAAATTTGGTTACACAAATTAATTTGAAAATTAAAGCAGATAGATTGAGTATAATGAGAACAATGTAAAACATTAAATAAAAATAATATCAAGGCACAAACTTTTCATAGATTGTTTTTTGATCAGAAAAAACTTTAAAAATTTTCAATAAAATGATCCATTTAAATAAAATATCCAAATTATTCAAATTATTAAAAATTTTGCATGCGTCATGATGTCAAAATATTTGTGAATTTATTGGTTTTGATTTTGACTTTTTAATAAGAATCTTCTCAAGCTTTGACTAAGGAACCTTAGCAAAGTGTTGCCCCTTTTTTTCTTATTCATTCCCCACAGTTCTAATTCAGAAACCAATGACTTCATGTTCAAGTATGCAGTTCTTAAGGAAGACAGGAAAAACCATCCAACACCCAACACCCAACACATCCTCACCTGCTGATAGGCATGGAAGCAAAGAGCAGCGAGTAGAGATCTTACAACAACTTCTTTAACATTCAAACCCTGTTTGCCAAGATAAAGACATAGCCAAATGAGATGAAAATTTCAACAAGACTTGTTAATCAAATGCAAAATCAGGGTAATTATAGCAACTTTAGCTCATTGAGTATACTCACAGCAGATTGCAAATAGGCAGGGGTAAACTTGACACCCTCCATGAAGATAGCCACAGGGGCTAGCAAGATAAGAGACATAATTGTTATTATTGAGAAGAGGGTAATGTTGTCCATCGACTCCTGTCACATAATAACAGCTAGTTATGTGCCAATACTAAAGTTAGTCCCAAATTAGATCTGAACTATAAAAAGACCATGTTGCACTCTATGGATCAAATGGTGGATCGAAATGCCACTCGGACAGAGTTAGCACTACAGAGACCAAACACAACAAAGATGAAGTAAAATAACCTCTTTATTAACCATGACTTTTTTGCTGAGAACATTACGAGACTGGTTTGTCAAATTCGAAGCCATTGCAGTCCAGAATCCAGCCCTTAATAGATTAAAGCAAAGGTTATACTCAAAGTTAAAAAGGTAACCAATTCAATAAGCACTTGATATCATGATCTCAGTACCAGAATCAGAAACGTATTGCACATGAACAGTGCTGTCATGGGCACAAAGTATACCTTAGGTGCTAAAACCCTTGTACTGCCTCAGGTGCAAAGTGAAAAAGAAAAAAACAAGGCACTTACTTGCCTGAAGTAAAGCATAATATGTACGTATTTTTTTAAGTGCTTCTGTGTGTCTAAAGAGTGATCTAGTTCACTCACAAAACATGCAATTTTTCTGTTGGTCAATATGCATGATTTCTTATGATCTACAGCTGTTGTTGAATACTCAACTATTAAAAAGTAGCGAGTTTGATGCTATCCCTTTCTTACTTGTAAAGGTACATCTAATGAAAAATGTGAAACTAAAAGAAAGTAAAGAGAACTTCAGACAGGCATTTTTTATGCTTATCACCTTCTAGAAGAGCATGCCTAGGTGCAACAGGCATGCAACTCACCCGAGAGGGTCTGAGGTGGTTTTGTTATCTAGCACTAAGGCGTAATCACACCTAGACGCACACCTTGACAACACTGCGCTTGAAAGAATTTCAATGGTTAAATATAGGTATTAGCATATGCATTTTCTAACCAATTGAAAGAGGCCTCAGTGACAGATGCAAGTGCAACTCCTCCAACAATTGGTACAAGGGAAGCAACTACCCAAAGAGTTGGCAACTGTAACAACAAAACATCATAATCCAGGTTAGAACAGCCAACATGAAATAACACTTTGAACAACTTCAAGAGATATTGAAGTGCAAAAGAAACTCAAACAGGAATAATTTTTTTATCCATCTAAATTAGGATGTTATGTTTTGATATTTATAGATGAGAATGTGAAAAAGAAAGAATTGACCAAAGAAAAGCTAACAGGAAACCAGACCTCTCCTAGAAACATTGCAGAAAGCACAACTGAGAAAAATGGCTCCATAGCTTTAATCGTGTGAGTGAACGAAACAGCCACTTTTCCAAGACTCATATTCGTAAAGAGGTTGCCCAAGGTATGCACCACAGCAAGTGGCAGAATAGCGGCAAGCTGGCAGGAAAAAGTTCAAGAATCAGTATCATTTCAGAAAAGAATCACTATCGGCACTGAAACAGTCCAAATACCTGAGCACCATTGATTTTTGGTCTCTTGTACAAATTAAAAGTCCACATTATAGTAACAAGTATAGTCCCAACAGCAAACTGAATTGCAGTGACAGTTATAGGGTAATGGAAGGCCTTCAGAACCTGTGCACAACGAAACACAATTCAATCACAGTTTATTCTGAGATTCAATTTAGTTACCAAAATTAAAAGTAAATACTGATAAAACAATACTATAATTTATTAGAAATGAGCACGAATCTAGAATATAACAACACTAGATCTAACATCCATATAATAATTTTGTTATCCAAAAAAAAAAATAACAAAATTATTATCTTCAATTCTTCAACATAATTTGCTTTGCAACCAATCGCTATTTCTTTTTTCGACAAAACGGCGTTTAAATAAAATCTTTCATAACTTAGAATTCATTCGATTGCATGTATAGTAATCATTTAGATTGAACTGTAGAATTTCAACTGAATTTACTTTTCCAGCAAAAAATTCTTTACACCTTAATTTCAGCTGATGTCATATTAAAAAATAAATAGAATAAAATAGAAGGTGAAATCTAAGGAAACTTTTAAGTTTTTTTTTCACGAAGAAAGGAGATAAAAAAAAAAAAGAACCTGTTTGTTGTAGATATTGAAGTAGATGTTGAAAATGTACCACAATCCAAACAGCAAACCAAGCTCCAATGTCTTAAGCAAGCTACCTGAATTTCCGGCTTCACCGGCATTCTCGGCCGCCGTTGCTCTAAGTTGAAGGGGACTGGGTTTAGAAAGAGAAGGAGCGGAGGTCCAGGCCCTGAGAGGCAAAGTCGAGGAGGAAGAGAGAGACCAGGATCGCTTAGGGAAAGAAGGAATGGAGATGGCATTGGCAGAATCAGAAAAATCACGACCTTTGGAAGCGACGTGAATAGGATAAAATGTAGGATTGGAAGCCGAATTCCGGGGCTTCAGATAAGGATGTGAAGAAGGAGAGGGTAAAGAAAAAGCAGCACTTTGCATGGTGCTGGTGGTTATAATTTGATGAGAGATCTGAAAGGGAGATTTATGGAGAGAAATGAAATTAGCTTTGGGGAATCCGTCAAGAAAGAAAGGGGGTTGTTGGAAGCAGCGAGTTTGTAGTGTTGTGCTACTTCCCTTACAGTCCCTGAGACAGTGAGGACTCAGGGAAGACTATGAGAATTACAGTATGCTTAAGGACAAAAAAAGCTTACCCTCAACTTTTACTGCTCCATTTGAGCGGTGAAATTAGCGTAAGGTTAGGTTTGTACGGTAGATTTTTTAAAAATATTTTATAAAGGTTATTTTTAATTAAATAAATATATATTTGAAATTTTTTTATTTTTTATTGTTTAATTGAATTTATTTTTATCTATAATTTTATATTTTATATTGTTTTTATATATATTAAAAATATTATGTTAAATTTAGATTTATTATAGTGTTATTTTTTAATTATATGACTATTAAGTGAGTATTTTTTTATTTAAAAATATAACATCAACAAAATTGACAAAAAAATTTAACAATGTCAACAATTAGACTTGATTTTTAAATTTGAAAAGTTAAGGGACTAAATTTTTGAAAATAAAAGTATAAAGACTAAATTATAGATTTGTGAAATGTACATAGACTTATGACATATTTTAACATTTATACTACAAAACATTTATTATTAATATATTTATAAATATAATAAATATTTATTATTAAAATATTAGTATTGAATATTTTCATATGTCAATAATATTATTTAAAATTATTATTTATTATTAAAATAAAATTGAAACATTAAATTTAATAAATTATATTGATAATTTATTATATGACTAAATATAAATAATTAAATATGTATGTTTAATAATATTGAAAAATATAATATTTTTAATATTTTTAAAAATAAAAATATGTAACACCCCCTACCCGTATTCCGAGCCTAGAATAGGATACGAGGCATTATCAAATTTAATATGATCAATCATGTAAAAATCAGCCATAAAATTTCTTCTAAATTAAAAACTTTCATACATATGTTTAACATCCCTTATATGGGCCTACGGGGCCCAAAACATACATTCAGGGTGGTTCGGGAGCAAACCGTAAACATATGAAACTTTTGCAACACTTAGAAAATTTTCACACTTTGGAGAGTCATACGCCCGTGTTTTCAACCCGTATAACTCTCTGTTTATAACTTCATCACCCTTGTCATTCGTACACTTCATATAAATAACAAGAAACGTGTATGGGCTCAATTCTCATTAAATTTCTCATATATATACACAATTTCACGTTATGTAATCATACAACATATATCAGCCATATCTCTGTAATCTAAATATATTTTCATAACAACTTATCTTGATTTCATACTATTTCATATTTAAGTTTAAATAACAAAAGTATTTGAAATATCATCTTTATGCAAATAGTACACATGAGGTATATAATTCCATAATTATGAATAAACACATTTATCAAACATTTTCCATATTCATATATCAATGTCTCATGTCTCCATATATCAATAACCGTCATTTTCATGAATTTCGAGTTCAATTTCATAATTATTTGTCTCGTGTTCAATTTATTCCATATCGAAACTTTATTCATTAAAACATTTGAATTATCAATACATATGGATAGTACATTCAAGATGAACAATTATATAATCACAAATGAATTCATTTATCAACCAAGTTCTATACTCATAGCTTATCAACTCGTACTTCCTTGTATCACATAATTCCATGTAACACTTACCAAACTTTGTCAAATTAGTGAACGTCTTACGGAATTTAGTACTTCGTTTTCTCGATGCCATAGTTCAACTATGGTCTTACACATCTTCACATAATGATGCCATAGCCCATCTATGGTCTTACACATATTCATATATCGAAGCTATAGCCCAGCTATGGTTTTACACGTAATCACATATCACATATCGATGCCATAGCCCAGCTATGGTCTTACACGAATCACATATCTCACTGATGCCATATCCCAGATATGGTCTTATACAGTAGCATATATCACACCGATGCCATATCCCAGATATGGTCTTATACGGAAATCACTTGTCACTTGTAGCCGAAGCTATTACTTATCATTTTCATTTGTCCTTGATTAGATAAGTGTAGTCGAAGCTATCACTTATCACTTGTTGCCATGGTCCAACCATGGTCTTTTCCTTCAATTTCACCTTGTCACTGAACTGAAATGCTCAATTTGATCATTTATTCAATTTTCATGCTTTTACATTATTCACGATTTGATCATCAATACATATGAAATAACACATATGAAATTCATAAAATTAACAAATAATCACTAAAATTTAGCCATATAAACTCACAAGTTCAATTTTTGTATTATAACGATAATCATAATTTCATAATAAATATTCCAAATAAAACATTATATCATTTCTAATCTAACACTTATCGATTATAATCGGGCATGTGATCAATTTATACACGAGCCATTCATATATTTTTCCTTCTCCTCCTCTCCATCCACATCCTTGGTATAAATAACACACTTGTAAGTAGCCTTATCCATAATTTTCATTAATTACTTATGTGAATATTCAAGCTATCCATCCATGTCATAGTCACTAAATTATTTATATCTGAAGCTACGGAACTCCAAATTAAGATCCGCTAATTTTTCCTGAAACTAGACTCACATATCTTCTTACCATAAAAATTTCATAATTTTTGGTTGGGCCAATTAATACAGTTTATTCATTGAAGTCTTCCTTGTTCTGCTGTCTGACAGTTTCGACCCTTCTTCACTAAAAATTAATTGTCTCCTCGTACAAGATTCGAGTGATGTTCCTGTTTATTTCTCTTGAAAATAGACTCATTCAGGATTCCAAAAATATAAATTTAAGCCCCTAATTATTTTTATCCAATTTTTGATGATTTTACAAAGTCAGAACAGGGGAACTCAAAATCATTCTGACCCTGTCTCACAAAATTTATCATATCTCATGATTTACAATTCCATTGCTTACATCATTTCTTCTTTGAGAAACTAGAACTTCTTTAAGAAACTAGACTCAATAAGCTTTAATTTCATATTTTATTCATCCTCTAATTCTATTTCTAAAATTTTTGGTGATTTTTCAAAATTAGACTATTGCTGCTGTCCAAAACAGTTTTAGTGTAAAATGTTGATTTCCATTTTGCCCCAAATTTCACAATTCATACAATTCAGTCATTGCTCAATTAACCCCTCAATTAAGATAATTTTCTCAATTAATACTTTTCCTAGACATTATAAGTTATTTCATAACTATTTAAATTCATAATTTTCACATAAAACTCTAACTTCTAACTCTTTTACAATTAGGTCCCAAACATTCACTTTCTATTCAATTCTTTCAATTAAATCAGCATATAGACAATATAAAGCTCTAATTCCATGCCAAATAATCATATAATTCTAGCACATATTCATATAAACTTTCAATTTCTTTCATAGAATCAAAAACTAATGAATTCAACAAGTGGACCTAGTTGTAAAAGTCACAAAAAACACAAAAGTTTTAAGAAATAATCAAGAATTGAACTTACTTGAAGTAAAAATATGAAAAACAAGCTTAAAGGAACTCTTCCATGGCGTTTTTTCTGATGAGAATGCAGAAAAAATAAAGAGAAATCTAGATAATTCCACTTTAGTCCTAGCTTTATTAAGTAAATTTTGCAATTTTCCAATTTTTCCCTTAATTCTCCTTATTTTCTTGCTGATTTCATGCCCTTACCGTCCAGCCCAAAGAGACCTTGGGTCTATTTTCCTTTTAAACCCTCTTTCTTTTATCATTTAAGCTATTTAATCATTTTCTACAATTTTGCATTTGATACAATTTAGTCCTTTTTGTTCAATTAACTATCAGAACTTTAAAATTTCTTGACGAAACTTTAATACTAACTTATTAACACTCCATAAATATTTATAAAAATATTTATGGCTCGATTCAAAATTTTTGAGGTCTCGATACCTCGTTTTCGATTCTAATTATTTTAGTATTTATTTTTAGTACACTATTCACTATTTCAAAATTTTTCCTAACTTCACATTTAACTTATACTCACTAAATTAATAATATTTCCTACTCATTTGTCGGATTTAGTGATCTCGAATCACTGTTCCGACACCATTAAAAATTAGTCTGTTACAAAAATAAAATTTATTATCAATATAATAATATTAATTTTTATTTAAGTTAATATTTTTAAAGAGCTTATTTTACCTTGAACTGTAAGTCATCTTCCGTTGACCAAA
Source organism: Gossypium longicalyx (assembly GCA_025698465.1). Lineage (NCBI taxonomy): Eukaryota > Viridiplantae > Streptophyta > Magnoliopsida > Malvales > Malvaceae > Gossypium > Gossypium longicalyx. The sequence continues at coordinate 74,463,894 of CM047001.1, forward strand.
CTATTTTATGTGAAACAAATACAGGAAAATGCAAAAAAATATTTTCCGTATAACTTTTTACATGTAAACAAACGGACCCTAAGTGTAAATCATTTTTCAGAAACCAACTCTATGGATTATTTTATTTTTATATAAAAATTAATTTAAATTAAATTTAATATTATTATATTATTGGGTTAGATAAATTATAAGGGTTGAATAAAAAGTCCAGATAACACATTTAATTAGACCAAATACACGAAAGGCTCAAATAAGCCTAGATAATACAATGGGTGACAAATTCTAGTGCATGTTGTTGCCCTCAAATTTTACTTCAAGTGGAACTCGTATTTTCTATTAAAATATTATTTGCTGAAAGCTCTTGTACAATTTTTTCTATAAATAAGAACTATGAGTTAACCCATTAATATACACTTTTGAACACCAATATTCTATGGAAAAATAGTGACAATTTATTTTAGAGAATAAATTCTATTTTCCACAATAATATTCATAGTTTTTGTTTTATAAAAAGAAAGAAATTTCTCACTAAAAGTTAAGTAATTTTTTTCATTTTGTGCGATGATTCAATTTGTTTTGAGCCCATGCTCAAAGTGGTTCAAGGTTTGAGGGTAGTAGATAAAATCAATCAGTTGAAAGTTGAGAAATGACCTAAATCGCCTTTGTACAAAGCACAAGTATAATTTCGATTAAAGTTTATTACAATAAATATCACAATGGCTCGATTTTAAGAAAAATTTTAAACTTCCATTGTTCATAATAACATTGTTTTCTAAATCAATTTTTTCAACACCTCCAACTCTTAAGGAAAAAAAATTCACCCCAAACTCGATTCCGAAATATAATAGGAAACTTGACTCTGACCTAAATTTAATTTAATTATTTTACTTTTTATTTTGAAGTAAATATATTTTTTTTTGAATTTAGAATTAAAATTTGATATACATTTATATATTTATTTATTGAATGATTAATTTTGTAAATATCTCGCGATGGAAGGGGTGGATGTGCCTCAAATCCAACCTCAATCTATCCCGACTATGTTTTGTGATTTCACTGGAGTCGCATTTTTCAAAAAAGAAAAATTCTACCCTACTAGATTTGGGTCAAAACGAAACCCGTCGAATTCGATCATTATTTCATCCTTGTCTAGAATTATACTATATTATATTATAGATCTCATTATAATATACAATTACCATAAGTTAGATTATATGTATTATTTATACTTAATGAAATGCATACAAACTTTATAAAAATATGATATATCTATATTATCAACATCCTTAACTATTCTTTCTATTTAGCTAAAAAGTTTGGTACAATATTCATAGTTATACTAATAATTACATAATATATTATATATAAATAGTTATAGGCAGAATTGCAAAATTTACTCTCAACATTTGAGGGTTTTCACTTCTGTCCTTAACCTATTTGTTTTAAATCTCACTCACAATGTTGTAAAAATTTTCAAATGAAACCAAAATGGATGGAAACTGTTAATCAATTAACTGTCAATATTTTTGTCTTGACACCTTATCAATTGATGTGAACTTTTGAATTAAATTTATTAAAATTTTTAAAAAATTATTAAATATTATCAAATATTAAAAATGTATAACATAAATAAAAAAACTTAAATTAAAAAAAAATTCTCCCTCTCCTTCATGTCTTTCCATTTTCTTTATTTTTTTAAAATTTTTTTAATCCTCTTCTTATTTCTTTCATTGTTTCTTCTCCCCTCCTCAAAACAAACCCCAACCGCCAGTGGATGCTCCATCGCTCACCATTGCTGGCCTCTGCCCCTTCAACTGAGGTGGCATGCCACATCAGACAAAAATGTTGATCATTACTTAACTAACGATTTCCATCCATTTTGGCTTTATTTAAAAAAAAAATCAACGTTGCGGGTGAAATTGCAACAAAAAAACATTAAGGGCCAAAGTGAAGACCCCCAAAACATTGAGGGTGAATCTTGTAATTCTGCCATAGTAATATCAATAATTATTATATAACATATGATAATATTTTTGGTTTTCAAGTATGTTTTACTATTCATGTTCAAGATTTATAAATTTCATTTCCAACTATATTATCTCTAAAATTCGAATCATATTCTCTTCTTAAAAATATAATTCAATATTGTTGGTAATATATTATAATATCAAATAAGAATTATCCTACTGTTACTTTATATTCCAAAGAGGGGTAATATAAATTTTAATCCGTTAGATTAGCAACTATATTTATATTATATCTATATTATTTTATTCACTTTAATATCTAAATTTTAAAAATATAAAAATTTAATCACGTCATACTTTAAATATTATAATAGAACCCAAGTCAAGTCCAAAGGCAAAAAAATAATTGCAAAGTTTAAATACCAAAAAGAAAGCCAAAAATTATATTAACCCTTCAGAAAATGTGTAAAAAATTCAAAAATTTGTTGCGTCTAAAGATCCATAAAAGCATAAATATGCATAGACGATACTAATAGTAAAAAAGATGAATGGTAAATTTTACAAGTATTAAAATGGTTAAATCGTTTAATTTTAATGTTCCATAAAATAATATCCCTGAAATTTAAAATCAAGTACCTATGTTCTATATCAATTTTTTTGAATCTAGTATCCAAACAAATTTTCTTTTGGATTTGCATATCAAAAAATCCAAATTCATTTCCCCCCTCAAATTCAAGTTCCCAAATGGTTCATAACGGGAAAAATATGTTTTAGTGAGTGAGAGCATAGCAAGAATAAAGTGTAAGTCGAAGCATATAATCCACGAGTACCAAAGCTAACCATGCGAAAAAATCTAAACAATAATAAAATAAAACAGCATAATATGCTATCCTCGGGGAAGGTTAAGTTTAAACTCATACTTGGATACACCGTGGACGCGCACTTCAATAGTGCAATTTCACCAACAGCAATGCGTTTTCCCAAAAAAAACCTACTTAATATAAAATGTACAAACTACAAAAGTTTGAGCCAAAATCATTGACAGATATCGTACAATACATGTCTATCTAATTAAGAACTGTTCCCAGTTTCATCGGTTATCATCTCATCTTTAAACTTTTCAGTATCAGAGACTAAACCTGTCTTGTTATTATTGTCTTCAGTCGGCAGCATCTTGTGCTGCAGCTCTAGGTTAAGCCTTTTAATCTCGTCGTCTTTCTCTTCTAATTTCTCTTGCAAGATAAACACCTGCAGCACAACCCAGCAGAATTATCAAACTTAAGCAATTACAACAGCAACATAAATGATAAAACAACATGACGAAATACTAGTATAGTAGTGCCGGCTAAATGAACATGATTAGCATTTGGTAAAATATTAACCAAGAAACACCTAACTTGATGTAACTATGCCTTCATCAGTAAAATAGCAATTGGTGAATATATGACCCTCCTTGAATATGATAAATATAATATACAAAAAGTAGTAGAATTGTTATTAACTGAATTGCGTCAGCAGATACAGTCTACCTGGTGATAACCATCTAGTGTTATCAAGGGCACAAGGTACACTCTAGGCACTAGAACCCTTATATCACCTCAGGCATAAAAATACTTGCTTGAGTGAAGCACAATGTGTGCGTATAAACTTAAACAATTACAATAATTGACTCTAAACAGTGGTCCAATTTATCTACAAAAGACAATGTGTATAATTTCCTTATGATCCCATGTTGAATACTCAAATACTGAAAAGTGGAGAGCTTGATACTATCCCTTTTTTTACTAGTAAAAGTACACCTCATGAAAAAAGTTATAAATAAAGAGAAATTAAAGGAGAGCTTCAATCAATTGGGATTTTTTAAAGCCTATTGCCCTAAAAAAAAATACCTAGCACATTACTAACTTGGCCTGAAAATGTCTGCTTCAGTTTTATTATCTAATGTTAAGGCACAAAGCACAACCACACCTAGGCGCACACCTTGACAACACAGCAACTATCAAAATGAAGATTTTAATTTTGTCGACAAAAGAGTTTTTAGTGGATTCAGGAAAGTGTGCTCGCTTAAGAGAAATATGTTGCCAATAAATACTGTCGGTATGGAAAATAATTGTCCAGTCAAAAGCCCAGATATGATTTACAGTGAAACATGATATGTCTAAGGAAAATGCTATTTATTTGGATGGATTGCCATCTCTTCTCTAGTATGTGAGACGTCAATTATTACTTTGGCATTGAAGACATTAATTATTATTTCAAGAAAGATGTTAACTTTAGGAGATCTACTTTAACTAAAAGTCTTCTTTAATTAAAATAATCTTTATGGTATTAGAGGTTTTTCTTTATTTGATGTTCTAATTTCCTTCAGTTTTTATTCAAACAAGTAAACCTATGTAACCTCTATTTAAGAGGCTGATTGACGGCAAAAAAATTAAGAAATTATTTAATTTCAAAGGTTTAGGACTCTCTCTTTAACGAGTCTAAGGTAAGGGACTCCCTTTGATGAGTTTCACTCACTCATCATAGGTTATTCTCGCAGCAAGAATCATAACAAAAGGAAAAACCCCTCAATTGGAAAGTCTACTACTATGAAGTACGGACACGACGATACGACAATTTCAAAAAAATGAGGATAAGGATATGGCAGGTCACAGCAATAAAAAATTCTTTTATATATTTTATATATTAATATTCAATAAATATATTGATATTTTTATCAATATAATTAAATTTCGTAATATTGAAAATATTTTATTATCACACAATTTATATCCTAACTTCAAATCTATTAAAGAAAAATCAAAGTGATATATATGTTTTAGAATACATATCAATTCATTAATTATATTTAATGTACAGCAAACCCCATTATATCTTAGAAAACTCAGACCCAGTCAACTATTAATTCACTTTTCACTTAGAGGGTAAGTTAAATGGCCCGTCTTTTATTTTTTTTCCTTTTCCTTTCTCATCTTTTCAGTTCTCTCTTATATTTCCTTCCCTCTCTGTCTCATCTTCCTCAACCTAGAACCTCGGCCACCATCAACGATGTCAAAATATTGAAAAATACCCCCATTATATCTCCCTCAACCTCCTAATCACATCTACCAAATTAGATTTTAGAAAATCTTAATGATAAGTGTAGATCTACGTTTCAAATAGAGAATTTCTATCACTAACTTTCAACCACCAAAATCCTGTGTCCTTGCATGTCTCATATCTGACCGTGTCTGATATTTGTTATTATTATTTTGTCATATCCTGATGTGTTTGATATGTATTTTGGCGTGTCGACAGCGTGCCCGTGTCGACACCAGTACAAGGGACTTTTCGGCGTGTCTGTGCTTCATAGTAGTAGGCTTTCTGACAAATTGTCCGATGACTCAACCTGTAAGTTGAGACCATAACAATTTGATATCAAAGCTAGACACCATTGGTGATTCCAACATCAAAGCATTGATGCAAAACTGGAAGTAGTCTAGAATGGTTGAAAGCATTTTGCAAAAAGCTATTGCAACAACTGTCATTTCAAAGACAAAAATTGATGACTTCCAACCAAAATCATGAAAGGGAAAAGGGTTTGATAGAGGAAACAACAATGTCAACAAAATAAGTTGTCGACAGAATAGACAAGAGAACAAGACAAAGTCAACATGTGGATCAAGAACTGTGTCGCGATATATAAAGTTACTTTTTGACCTTTGACGGTACAAAAGATCTTTTGATTTAGGTACACAAGAGTGAGTAATTTTCTCAAACCGGAAAACAACTAAGGTAGATCTGACCCAAGGAATATTGCACTTTGAGATTTGGCCCACCATTGAAGATTAACCCTTAAGGTGAATTGGTGACCTGCCACAAATTGTAGTGGTAATTTAAGTACTTTTCGGTACTTAACGAACTTGTTTTTAAATCATTTCGTGTTTAATTATTACATTTTTAGTTTTCTTAGCTTAGATTCAAATTATTGCAAAATAAACATTTTTACATAATATTTCGAATTAGTTGACCTATTGGGCCAATATCAGACTTAAGGTAGTTCTAATGATCTAATTGAGTGTACAGGATACCTATTTTCAGGCCCAAAAGCATCAGGAACAACAACTGAGTCACAACACAACCAAACCAACACAAGACTTTATAATTGAAGTTGTATGTAGCGACACGCACTAGGCTGTGTCGCGACACAGGTCTGACGGAGGACAAAAATTAATCAAAGGTGTTTCTGTCTGCACAATCCATATTTAGTGTGATTAAGGCTTGTATTTGACCTAAAATGGGTTGCTAACTTTGTCTATAAATAGGAGGCTTATGCTCAACTGGGGAGAGCTTTTGCCAAACCGTTTTAGGGTTTTAGTTTAGTAATTTAAGATTTTGACTTCTACATCCTCTAGGGAGATTAATGAGCGAATGTGGGAGTGATTAACGAAAGAATGATAGTTTTCATATGAATTAGTTGGTATAAATTATTGGGTGCTTAAATCTTAGGATTGATGACCCTAAGTAATCTAAGTTAAACGAGATCTAGAAATAAGTTTATAGAGAAAACCGGAATTTATACCGGTCAAGAAAGCAAGATCGGAAGATAAAAGAGTATTGGTTGATTAGCTAGGTAGTAGAGGCCGAAAAGTAATACTGTCTAGTTAATAACTAATTCCCTAATAAAACCTGAGCTCTAAAGCTAATTATAACCACTGAAGCAAGTTAATCTTCTGTTTGTTATTAGAGAGTTTTTCATTTGTCAACTTTGATTTTGTAGTTTAATGTTTATTTTATGACTTCAATTATAGTAATGTAGTTTTTAATGATTACAGTTTAGACCTACTACTGTAGACAGTATTTTTAGATTTAATTCAACCTCCATTGGGTACGATCCTCGGAGTACTTCCAATACCCGTTGTACATTTACTATATTACAATTTGATCCGTATAGTTACAGACACCACTACTATATTTCTATATCTGTGTTAAAAGTATTTCCAGTCAAGCGTTCACATATTTGGCGGCGGTCAATTGGTTAACTTGAAACAGACTGGAATGTGAGTGGACCAATGTCAATTCAAGGGCTGTTGGCATGTGCCAGTACAATGTGAGTGGACCAATAGGTCAACTTGTTTACCGCAGAATTAATGAATTCAATTAGACTTGATGAGGTGATACAAAATCATCCTCCTAACCTTGTTCAGGCAATGAATTTGACATGATCCTTAAAAAAAAAAGCAACTAGCAAGAACTACAAGCATGTTAAGAAAACCATGGTAACAAACAAGCTAGAGTACTAAAGATACCAACATGGCAATGACAACTCCATCTTCTTTTGCTAAAAACAACTCTAGGCATGAAGGTATATCAACAATAAGATCAAGTCTAAGTAGTGCAATAGAATCCCTTTAACAAGTTCAACTCATTCATCATAGGTTATTCACGTGGCAAAACCCCCTTAATTGTAGTAGACTTTTTGGCATATCATCCGATGACTTGATCCATAAGTTAGGACCATAGCATAGAACCATATGACATGGCATTTCACAATGACTTAAAGTACCCTTTTCAACTTTGTCCTTAAGTTAAAGATTTATAACCAAGAGCTTAGGATGGTGGTATTCTCTCTTTTCCTCAATCATGACCATTCATGCAGGTCATCCCTTTGATTAGACAAGATGGTGTTATGGTCTCGAGTTTGGGGTTGACTACTCGAGAGCCGAGACATTGGATAAGTAACACAAGAATCTAATTTAACTAAAGGGCCATTGCCCTTATTTTGATTCCTATTGCCTATGGTTGTGGAACTCTAAAGGAGTTGCCTACTGTTAAACTCTAAAGGAAAAAACTACATTGGAATAGTTGTTTTGAATTGAATAACATTTTCCTAGGTTGAGCCACAAACTGTTTGAATTGCCAAATCCCCCATGTCACTTTTGGCTCCAGATTCAATTGATAGAATGAGAGCTATGCTTCCCCTAACATGTAGAAGACATCCAACCCAGCCTTATCCTGAAAGGCAGCATTATTTGTTGGCCAAAAATCTCTCATTTATGTAGCCAAACAAGGGTTTCATCCGATCCATTATATGTAGGGAAATCAAGTTTGATGTATTTAGGTACTATTTCCCTACCCATGCTGCCATCATGGACTGTTGTATGTCCATGATGCTTCTACAACTAAAACGAACCCCAAAGTGTGCAGTTTGGTCACAAGTGCAGTTTGGGATGCCTTGGTCAAAAGTCTCTATCCCTTTCCCAAGAAAGAACTTGCACAATAGAACCTAAATATGTTGTCTCTACCCCTTTCCCAAGAAAGAACTTGCACAACAGAACCTAAATATGTTTTAACTTTGCATCAACTCGTGCCACTAATACAACCAACCACGCTTCATGTTGAGTCAAAGCCTTGCATAGTAGGTTTCGAATTTTCTCATCAAAGGTTTTCTCGTTCTTGGTGCCTAGCTCAAATACCAAATTGTTATGATCCCGAATTTAGGATCAAGTCATGAAACCTGAAACAGGAGTCAGATTCAACTAAAGGATCTTTGCCCTCATTTAATTCCCTAGTTTTGCCTATGGTTGTGGAACTCTAGTAGAGTTCCCTACCATAAAACTCCTACTTTTAATTTACTGAAACTTTTAACTTTCAACTTTCAACTTGTTTATTCATTAATAATTTTCCTCTTAAATAAAGGTTTAAAATTTAAGAAACAAGATGAAATTCCTAATTTCATGTTCTAAGGAAAAGAAAATGACAACCATGTATCCTAATTTATTAGGAAAGTTTATTTAAACTAACAAGGAAATTTTAAGAACTCAAAATCAAATCAAAATCTGAATCAAATCTCCTAACAAATCCTATCTTTCCCTTACCTCGAGTCCTAAGAAAATGGAGATATTTTACTATTACTGAGCTCTCTAATTTAATCAAAAAGTTTCAACTACAAATTGCAATTCACCAATATGTTTCATTTCCCTCAGTTTCTTGTATAGTTCCTGATAATACCTTAACCTTGGATAGATTGTATGCAGAGTTTTGGGTTTGAACTTTTTTCTTTTTCCTTTTTCACACAAATTTGCTTCTATTTTGGCTTTTCTAGATAATAAGTTTCATCTCAAGTCCTAAAGGAAAGAGAGGTGAAGGAGTGAAGCTATGAAACTGTTTTCAGAAAAAAATGATAAGAGAAAAAGGTAGTAGGAATAGTAGTAGGATATGAAAGTGATTAGTCTACAAAATAAGCGCTCAAAGAGGACATTCCAGATATAAATAGCATCAAATAGAAAAAACACTTATTGCTCTAACTTTACAATGACATGGTGCAATGACATCAAGTGGGAAAGAAGATGCATGATGGAGAGGAAGAGCATCTAGTGTTGCTTGTACATTAAAAGTTCATTTTTCTTCCATAAATTATTATCTTTCCCACTCTATAACATAGCAATATAATGATCCTATCTCAAAACATGTCTTAGCTTCTTCAAGCAAATGCCAATTATCATGCAAATAAAGGGCACTAACTTATGTCAAATAAGGAAAGTAGGCGTAAATAACACATGATATGACTCTGCATGATGGTTATATTGAGGTCAAGTGGCATGGAAATGGCAATTTCATGATTATAAGGGAATTTCCATCTGATGCTCATTTAATGTATGGCATTTGATGATTCAATGTAATGAGAAGATTAAAGATGAGAGAAAGATAACAACCATTTCATTTGATCTTTCCGCATCATTTGTCAGCCCTTCCATTTGTTTGTATAATGCTGCAAGCAACAGAACAGCAATGATCAAAGATGGGCATGAACCAAATTTTCAACCACGGAATAACAATTTCAATTACGGAAAGGCAGAGAGCATATTCAAGTTCTCATTAATGTTGGATATCCCAATCTGGTTCATTCAACCAAAATTCATAACTTATTTAACACGGACCTTCAAATTGACTTCTAAGTTCTGCATTTTGAGATTTTTGTAAGGCAAGTTTCATGGCCAATTCATGCATCTGCATTGAACAAAGAGTAAGTAAAAATAAGCATAAATAACAAACCAATGTCTCAACATAATAAATCATATGCAGCTTTGAAAGACATTCTAATCTATTTCAGGATTCATTCCAGTTCGAAGTGCAAAGATGCTTTTACAATGCAGCCTGTAATTATCACAATCGATCTATTTGCCACCCCCTAATTTTATTATGGGGGAGATGAATGCTTAAACACATAAATTAGCGTGCACCAACAAAGTAATGCATGTATTACCGCATACCTTTCCTTCCTCTGCTTGAGTACCAATCTCCTCATTTTCCTCTTGCAATGTTCTACACTTTGCCATCAGCATCTTTCCCATTTTGCTTTGAGGAGTAAAACTAACAGCAGCAATATTTTCCTGCAGCTCTTTAACTTTCTTGTCCTTTTCCTCAACCAAATTCTAGTACCATAACAGTAGAACTATAAATAACTGATCCATAAGCACAATGGATTACTTAACAGCATCTATCTCCACTTCTAGCATAATGACATCAAAATAACACTGTATCTGTATGGGTAATCTATAAGCACAGGGCAACCTAACAGCAGATTAAACTTACAGGCCTCAACTTTTAAATCTTTAACATGTTCTAGATTACCAACCAGAAACCAGTAAGAAGAATTTGGATATGCATAAAGTTTAAAAAACAAACAGAAACCGAACTTGTTTCAGGCCTAATCCATTGTGACACCAACTTGTCAAAATTTCCAAACCACCCTAAAGTCCAAAATCCCAAAGATTAACTACAAATAGTAATATTACAATAGTCCATCTATGGCTTCTAATACAGTGCCTGCCAGACAAACATGTTACTCCCTTTATGATTCATTTCTGCCCAAATTCATTCTACTTCATTTAGAAAACAGACACCCTTGCACTGATAAGCAAAAAGGATCTTTAAGAACAAACCTTTAAACGAGTAAATTCCTCATGAATGGCAGGATCTAGTAGTAACCTTCTGGCCTGTCACATAAGCCACAAAGAAAATTAAACAGGTAGAAAGGTGCAAAACATCATTTAGTTCTAGGTCATGTGACAGAAACGTTAAAAAATCATGTCTAACAAATATCTGGACAAAAAAGAATAAGAGAAGCAGATGTTTGATGAAATCAGACCCATAAATTACACAACAAAATATTGAATCGCATAAAAATGTTAGGAAGTAACAAGAATAATTCGCTTAAATACAGAGGGCAGGTTTGATTGGGATTAAGACAACTTATAGTGAAAACTCAAAACTCAAAAGACAGATATAATGCCAATATCAGATTATTGGAATGCATAAAATAAGGGTACATAAGCTCTTACGAAATGCATTTTATGCATTTTTCTTGACCATCTCCCAAGTAGAAAATAAAACAACAAAAGCAAAGAAATTTATAATATCTGCTAACAGAAATAACTTCATTCACTTTGAAGTGAACATTAGATAATACCTGCATTGATGGTGGCTTCAGTTGAACTTTCAAGTCACGAACTGCTGACTGGAAATTAAAAGAGATTTTGGTCATAGTTGGCCAAGCTATTAGACAATCATGTCCAAGTAATCAATGCACTAAGTGGGGCATAATGCTTTATATAAGAGAATAACCAAAACAAAAAGGGTCAGGGTGATCGTATAGAAGTAAGAAAAAATGGTAAAGGTGCCCCCAGAAATTCTTTCAGAATCTGAAGCAGAATAAAAGTCATGACAATCTACACCACAAGCAACAACAAAGAGAAACTCCCAAAAGGAAGATCGTAAAGGATTGCACATAGATGAGCAAAACGAATTCTCACTCCACTAGATTTAAAGGAGTTCTCTCCAACTTGAGAATCAACAATAGACAAACATCAACAGTGGAAAAATAAGAAAATATGCAGTTTCCTCAAGAAGGAAATGCAGCATATATTTGAGATAACATATTCACTGGAAAAGAAGAAAAGTAAAAAGATAGAAAAGATATTTTTCTTTCCATTGGTGTGCTTGGTAGGAAAGATGAAGAAATGAAAAGAATAAGAAATTTTCTTTACATCATTGCTTGGTAAAGTTGAAAAATGAGAGGAAACAAAACAAAAAATTAAAAAAAAAAAAAGAGAGGATAATCTTGTAAATATGCACACTTCTATCTCTTTACTTTTCCCTCCTATTATCATACCAATTTGGAATGATTTGTTTTTATGCATTATGATGGAAAATGGTCATCTTTCAGAATTTTTCCTCTCACTTTCCTTTCCTACCAAGAACACTGAAATTTTATTTTCTTTCAACTGTTCCACTCTACTCTTTCCATCTTTCTACATTATCACTCAACCAAGCACACCCTAAAAGATGAGTCGCTTCAATAACAATCCATACTGGAATTAAAATGTTTTTTAGAACAATCATTACTGCACATTGATATACTTTTTGCTTATCTTTACCAGAAATATCCAAAAATTTATCTCATCCTCGCACATTGCCATATTCCACCAGTTAGACAGCAAACAGCATGCTAAACAATCATAGATGGTAGTCAAGAGGGAAAACAAAATTAAAAGATGTCACCTTCAACTCAGCAATCTCCTGCTCACGCTTTGCAAATGTTACAATAAAGGCAGCTTCTTTTTTCTTGGCTTTTTCTAGCTGAAAATAAGAACAAAGCATGCATGAAATTCTGATTAACAGATAAGAACAGTTAATGCAGAAAATATATAGTGAGAAAGTAAGCAATCTTACTTGTTCCTTCAGTGTCTCCTCAGAGGATTTCAGAGTTTGAAGATAATTCATTACTAACTTGGGTTCTACAGAAAATGGAACAAAACAATTGCTCCATCAGAAAAGTAGCATACCTAAAATGATCAATATTTAATAGAACTTCGGACTGGAAAGGTAATCAATAGGTCCTAATATATGAAACATAAATATAGAGAAGACTACAAGAAAAGGCAAACCAGGAGCTATTCCAGCTGGTATGAAGGGCTCATTCTGAAATGCAGAATGCCATTTCTGAATCTCTGATTTTGCAGCTTCAAGCTCCGTCTAAAACAGAAAATATCATAATAAAAAAAATCCAAAAAAAGAAGAGAAATAAGAGGAAAAGGAGAGAAAAGGAAGTACAGTTTATGACAAAAGGTATGAAAGTTCAGGTGGTTGCCATTATATTCTTCAACCATGAAATTTTTTATGGACTAAGCTAATTCCACGCCTATATAATACCATTTCAAAGTGAAAAGGACAGAAAGAGCTAACATGGACATGATAGCTGGAGTCCTAAAGACAAGTCCCTTTCCAAGCCTATTATAAAATTGATTTATTTTAGCAAGGATAAAAGAAAAGGAAGAAAGGAACACTGTAAAGTATCCATAAAGGTCCTAAGTCAACAAGGAAGCATAAAACTTGTACAACCAAAAAGACAAAACTTTGAAAAATCTATGTTGTAGATGGTTTTTCATTTAAAACTTATTCTTTTGTGAAGCAAAATTCCCATGCTTAATGTCTTAGTATCTATAGTATTTCCAAGTAGGTGAGTTTACAACATTTATTTATTACACATATACAAATTAAACAAAGAAACAATTCGATGATATCAAAAAATGGATGATACATACTTGGCACGTTGCAAGGGTGTCCTTACAATTCTGAAGGCTGCAAAAGGTGGAAGAAAAAAAAAAGAATCACGATAAAAAGTGAAGATAAATCTCACAGAAAATTGCAAACAAACAAGCAGTTACATAAACGTATTAATCTCATAGGTATAAGTCATTCTATGCATTACACCTCTCACGAAGTGACAAAATCATCCCTGTTGCTACACCGGGGGCAGTTTCTTCTACTTTAGTATTGCCCTACAATACAAACAGACAAAATTCCTCGGGTTAAAATAACTAAACTAATATATTTTGTTTCTCCACAAATGGCTTCTCGAAGTCAAGTGATAAATGAGTAGGAAATGAATAAGGATGAAAACTTAGAGCACTAAGGTTCCATATTCAAAATTTCCCTCAAATCCTTTGGGTTTAACAACAACAACAACAATAATAATAAACCTTAAAAACTATTGCTACCTTTTTTGATCCAAAAATATCGTCCTCATCGTCCTCAAGATCACCAAAACTTCTTTTATTACCTGAATATGCATTTGAAAGAAATAATAATAATACAAATTGTTCATTTAAATAAATTGCTAAAAAAATATTGTAGGAAAAGAAGGAATCAAATAAGGTTAACCTGAATGCCTTGCACTATGACTCCCAGGAAAGTCACCGCCAAAATCGTCATCCTATTCTCCAAAACACACCCATTTATCATTGGAAAAGGCAAAAAAGATATTAGAAACCCTAAAATGGAATGCATTAGCGCTGCATAGTAAAGAGAAAGAAGCAACTCACATCATCGAGATGCGCGTGAGAAGCCATTGAAGGCAGGATTCCGGCGGACAAAACCCTAGAAACTTTGATTTTGAGTGAAAAGCTAAAAGTATCACTGTGGGCGGCACCAAGATACCCAATTCGAAATTGGGAAGGAAGAAGCTCAGATCCCCTGTGACCAGTCACAGGATTCTGTTTGAGGAGATCAATCCAAAATGGCAGTTTAAAACAGTCATGAGTCACTCCGATTATATTATCATTTTTAATAAAAAAAATAGGAAATTAAAAGAAAAAATTGATTTTTCTTTTAAAATTTATCTTTTTTTATTATTAAAAGAGTAAACTATAAAAATAGTCACTTTTATTTACCTCATGTTATATTTTAGTCACTTATGTTTGAAATGTTACGTTTTAGTCACTTATGTTATTATTTTGTTACAAAGTGATCACTCTTCCTTTAAGTTCTGTTATCTTCCTAACGGTAATCCTATGTAGCAGTCCAACTAGATATTACTTAATCTGCTAATACGTACTTCATCCGGATGAAGTATGTATTAGCAGATTCACTAATATGATTATTATATATATATATATATTTACGCATGTATCACATTACTAAAATAAAATTTTAAATACTTATACCTAATAAAACATGTATCTTATTACAATAATAGTTATTTTCCAAATAACATATTGTTTTATAATTTTATTTCTTATTTAATATTTTAATTTAATTTTAATAATGCATACTTTATCCGGATGAAGTATGTATTAGCAGATTCAGTAATAGCTAGTTGGACTGCCACGTAGGATTACCGTTAGGGAGATAACAGAACTTAACGGAAGAGTGATCACTTCGTAACAAAATAATAACATTAGTGACTAAAACGTAACATTTCAAATATAAGTGACTAAAATGTAACATGAGGCAAACAAAAGTGACTATTTTTGTAGTTTACCCTTATTAAAATTATTCTTTGAACATCACCATGATATATGCACATCACGTGTAATTATTTAATTATTCTGTTAACTACACTATCATATTCATTCCCCAACCCTTAAATTAAAATAAAGTATTTGATAAATAATACATTAAAAATTATATGTTATATCAAAATAGATTTAATACAATATTGAATTTTTAACAAGTATTAAAATATTTAAAATAACTAATTTTGATACGCGTTGCACATGATTTTACAAATTTAATATTTAGTTAGTTTTTTAAAATATTATATTTTAGATGTGGTAATTAGCATAAAATAATGGTTTTATTGATTTATTAAATATAATTAAAATATATTAATTTATCAATTTAAATATTATGATAGAAAATTTTCAAATAATAATTGAAACATTTTTAACATATTCAGCCTACAATATAGTTTTGCTTTATGTAATTAATGCAAAGTATAGGCCGATTTTTTTAATTAGGGTTTTACACCAATTTTAAATTTAATTAGGGATATAGGTCGATTTAGTTGGAAAGCTCCTCCAGTTGGACGCGCTTTTCAGTTTTCTCTCTTAAGGTTAGGGTTTTAATTTTATTAGGGTAAGGGTTTTAGTTTAAGGTTTTATAGGATTTGGAGTATTTTGAAAGTGATCAGGGTTTTCAACTAAAACAGCAGAAATAATTAGGTAGTTTTGAGGGGTCGAAGATGTGATAACGCGCCTTAACACACATACATTTCATATGTCACTGCGAGATAGGATCACGACTTTAGAAACCTGTCGTGGGGAAATCTAGTTTCGGGGTAATAATGATTGATACAATCAGGGGTTGGATTCAACTTGAATGTCCTAGTCGGTGGCCTTGATGCGGTCATGGGTTCAAGTATAACTGAGGGGCCAAGTGGCGATCGTTACGCGGTCAAGAGTTCAAGATTTTTGGATACCTGCAAATAATGCCCTATATATCCTCGGTGGCCTTTATTTCCAATGAATCGGCATCTCTAATCTTTCATTCTTATCCGAAAGTCAACACCGAGGTGGACACAATGGGGCTTTTAGGAGGAGAGCAGACTTTCCAACACAGTTGAGGTCAAACTCGTGTTGGCGCAATAGCTGTTGTAGTTACTAATAGGTCAAGTAATAACGACAACCGTCGTCGCTCTGAAAGGAGCATCGCTTTTACTGCACCGTAACAGTCATTCCCAGTATGAGAGTCCTCTTCTGTTTATGACGGTGCCAACCTTTGAACAAGAATAAAGGTTAAAGGTATTGGTTGATTGGAAATAGAGAAAAAAGTTACACCGATTATAGCTAGAAACCCTAGAGTTTTTCCGTATGTATATGACATCAAACTTTTGTATGGTATTTATAGGGCATCATATTCAGGTATTTCGAAAAGATTGAGCTTGTGGCTGCATAACAACCATCAACTGGCTCCCCCGTTATACCCCGATCCATTACCGCATAATGGCTATCAATTGAGACCTCCACATCTACTTCCACCCTTGATCGTACAAAGCAAAATCACCCCATAACCGACTTCCCTAAGATAGACTTCAAAGGCAATGATCCTATCTTGACATGATATATGAAATGTATGTAGTTCGAAGCTATATCGCATTATCGATGACTGAAGAATACCTCAAACGTAAACCAAATATTTTTAGTGACCAAAATTTTTAAGACCGGGAAATGGTTTATAGTGGAGAAATAGAAATGATTGGAGGAAAATTATATGAGTAGGGGATGATGAAGCTTGATATGTGACAGCCATTTTATGAGCATCTTAGATAAAATTATGAGCAATCCTCTCAATCTTCTTACAAATCCCACCAAGCAACATTGCAGTTTGTATAAAGTAAGTCAGAATAGACATTAGCACTACATTTGCTAATGTTACTCTGCTTGCCATTGGGAGTAAATGAGCATAATAACTACTTAGCTTCTGACAAACTTTATCAACAACAAGCTAGTAAGTACTTGTTGTAACTCTCGTGTGAAGCAATGGCAAACAAAGATAAGTGCCCAAATCATTACCATATAGAATTGAAACATACTACCAATCCAATCATCAATCATCTCGCTCATGTTAGAAGAGAAATAAAAATTAGTCTTTCAGGGTTTAACTTTATGACCCAAATATTTACAAAAATTATGGAGAATTTCCTTAACCACCCCTGCTTCCTCAACACAAGCTTTGTAAAAAAGGAAAGGATCATTCGCAAAAAACAAATAAGAAATGGCATGGCCTTATCGGCTTACCTTATCGAATTCCAACAATTTAACTTAACATTTTCTCCAATCACATGGTCTAATCTCTCCAAGACAATGGCAAATAAATAAGGCAACGAGGGTTCTCTTGACGAATTCTTCTAGTAAGATGAAACTCCTCAAATAGTTGATCATTCCAAAAAATCTACATTGAATAAGTAAAAATACAATGCATTATTACTTTGCTTAGACCAGATGGCAATCCCACATCATTTAAAGTATCCTCCATGAAATACCAGCACAAATAGTCATAAGCCTTCTCCAAATACACCTTCATGGCCATCCATCCTTTCATCCCCTTCCAAGTACGTATGAATTGAATAATTTCCTAAACTACAATAATATTATCTGTAATGTGCCAACTTGGTACAAAGCTCGTTTGGTAGAGTAATGATCCTTAGCAACATAACTTTCAATCTGTTGACAATAACTTTTATTAAGACTTTGTAAGAGACTGCACAAAGACTAATGGGCTTGAACTAAGAATAATCATACTTTGAAATGAGGATTAGAAGAGCATCATTCCAATAAATGGATTAGACAAAGATGCCTTTAATCATCTGGCATAAGGAACGACCAATAACATCTTAATAACACTAATAGAACTGCACATGAAAGGCATCAACACTAGTGGACTTAAGCGGTGTCATCTAAAACAAAGTTCTGTTGATCTCTTCTGCAGAAATCTCAGCATCTAAAAGATGTAACTCAAAAGTACTTAAAATAGAAAACCGACCTCGGAGTGCAAGTCACCCGTAATAATGCCTTTCCACTTTATATAAATGATTAAAGAAATTTGTAATAGCCCGATTTAGGGCCTAGTCGGAATAGTGGTCTCGGGACCACAAATCTGAATTTAGAAAAAAAAAATTATTTTATTATTATTTTGATGCTATAGCATGTGTTTTAATAGTGCATGAAAATTTTGGTGAAGTAATTTTAGCGTTTGTAAGCTTAATTGTGAAAAAAGACTAAATCGTATAAAATGCAAAAGTCCTAAATTGATAGCTAAGGGTGCCAAATTGCCATACATCATAAATTGGGAGATTTTAAAGAGAAATTAGGCCATTAAATAGGTGATGGTCGGCCATAAGACAAGGAAATCAAGATAGTCAAATAGTAAGTGGAGTTTGTGACTTATTTTGACCAAAAAGAAATAAAATAAAAGAAAGATAATTGTCGAAACCATTTTTTTTGTTTTGGAAAAAATAAGGATCGACTTTAAAAATGAATTATGGAGTCGCCACCAATCCTTTTTTGGTTTAGGTGTGATCGGATCACCTAATAAATCATTTTATTAAAATATAGATTTTGGCCCAACGAAAATCAAGAAATGGGTTCGGGAGTCGGTTACGTACGAGGAAGGATTAGCACCCTCGTACCGCCCAAAATTGGTACCTAATTGATTAATTTATGTCTTAATGTTGAAAATTTAAAAAAACATTGAAATACGATCCCCTTAAAAGTGTGTGCACAACTCGAACTGGATTTTAAGATTCACTCGTTTCAAAGAAATAAAATACAACATCCAGCACGTTAGGACACGATATTTTAAGCCTCTAAAAACTGAGATCACTTCATGATTTCCAAAACGCAACAAAAAGGGTATTCAATTATTTGGACCAATGAAAAAAACGAAACCCAGCACGTTAGGGCACGATTTCTCGAATTTCCAAACATAGAACATTGCCTTATTTTAAAATTTAGAAAACATGAATAAAATTTTAAAGGAATATTTGACTATTTTGGGCAAGCAGAAAATCGAAGCCCAGCACGTTAGGGTACGATTTTCTAAATTTCCAAACGTCAAACATTGCCTTTGTTTTAGAAGTTTTTTTTTTTAAAAAAATTTGATAGTTGCAAGCGAATTAAAAATACTTGTTTGCTTGAGGATAAAAACAATCGATATTGAGTAAACACAGGAATTGAAACCATAATGCAATTACAAGAAATAAAAAAACATAATTACATGTATGAACAATAATATGTGAAAATGATATGAGAGCCAATGACGACACGTGATATGCATGACAACACAAGAACTAGGAGTCAATGATATAAACAATTTAAAGATTATTAAATATATGCAAAGAAATAACACAAGCAAAAATTCGAAATAACTTATATACATATAAAAGTGACAATATATGAATAATTATTAAATATATATATATATATATATATATATATATTACGTAAGAAGAAATTCAAAATAAATAATATAAAACATAGACAAGTTAATTTAACTAATGATGTATAATAAAAAATATATATATATGTATAATAAAAATATATAAAGTATTTTAACTAAATATTATACAAGAATTTTAAAACAACACTACATAAAATAGAATTTTACAATAATATTTTTCTAATTTAAACAAAAAAAAAACAGAGTAGAAAATTATTTAGGTAACCTAAAAAGTATATTAGAATAAATTTTTAAAAGTTGAGTACCAAATAACTTTAAGAAATAATAAATTATACATGTAAAAAAAACTCAATTGAAATAAACCAAACTTAAAGAGATAATTAATGAATAAATAGAACGTCAAATTAAAACTAAGGACCACAACTCAATGCGCACAAATTCTCAAGGACCAAAAATGAAAATGACCCAAATCTCCAAAACTTAGCATCTGGGCGTGGGCCAAATCACAACAACGCGTAAATTATAGGGAAAATTTAATAAAATAAATAATGTGCAAATAGGGGTTAATTTAAAACTGGCGCGAATGGGAAGGACTGGAAGTGCAAATTTTCCCTTTAAAGTGAAAGTGCGTGGACCCAGCCTGTGAATTCGGTCAACACGCGAGCCTTTCCAAAATGTTACTGCTTCTAACATTCATTTATTTTATTATTAAAAGCAAAAGCTGGTTTTAAAGTCAATTTTTTGCTTAAAAAAAAACTTTAACTTTGATTTCTTTTTTTTTTATAAAAAAAAACCCTAAACTCTTTCTTCTCCCCATTTTCCTCTTTCTTCCAGCCGCAAACAAGGCCAACACCAAGCCTTCAATCGCCTCTGTGACTGATTGCGACGACCGGAGCAGGGCCTTCCCGTGGTGCGAGTGCGACGTAACTCCGGTGAGTTTTCTTCTCTCTCTTATATCGTGTTTTACACACAAAAGAAAAAATAAAGAAAGAAAAAATAGCAAAACCAAAAAGGAAAAAAAAAAAAAAACTAAAAGAATCACCTTCAACAAATGTTGTTATTATGGATCTTTGCTTGCTTTTGATTTTGAATCTATATTCTTTCCAAAAAAAAGGTAGAAAAACCCAACCCCTTTACAATAAAAATTCAAGAACTTTATATCCGAATACAAAAATCATTTTTGCCTACTTCTTTGCTCAAATTGCAGGTCATGAAGACGTGGGTGCGAATGTGGAGCAGAGCGTGCGTGCGTGCGTGGCGGAGGTGATCGTAGCTGAAGGCTGCGGCGCAAATGAAGTTTTTAGGGATTTAGGGTTTTAGTTTTCTGATTGCTTAGATTAGAGCATGAGTATTGGGCTTATGTAAACGGGCCAAAATTATTTGGGTTGTTTTAAGTGATTGGGCTGGCTAAAAAAAAATTTTGGGACTGTTGTTTTTTGTTTTATTTTTTGTATATATATGGGCCCGAGCTAAAAATTGGGTCTACAGCTGCCCCTCTTTGCTCATTGTCGTGTAACGAGAATGAAGCAAAGACCACAAAATACCAATTTTTCCCAATCTTGCCACATCTCGACCACTTCGGTGCTCTTCTTCTTCAAGTAGTCTTACAGCAATTTTAAGAAGAGAATACTTGCATATTGAGCCTGCTCCACTGCAACTTCAGAGGGATAAAGCTGGTGGCTAAAATCTGCTCCATAGCCGATATATGGAGATAAGACTCACCATCTTCGATCTGCTCCATAGTCGATATATGGAGATAAGTTCTGTAATCTTCATTCTGTTTCCTACAACTTCAGAAAGATAAGACTTGTATCTTCAACCTGCTCTCTGCAACTTCAAAGAGATAAGGCTGGTGGCTAAAATCTACTCCATAGCTGATACATGGAGATAAGACTCGCCATTTTCGATCTGCTCTATAGCCGATACATGTAGATAAGATCTGTAATTTTCAGTTTGCTTCCTGCAACTTCAAGAAGATAAGACTTGTATCTTCAACCTGCTCTCTGCAACTTCAGAGAGATAAGGCTGGTGGCTAAAATCTGCTCCATAACCGATACATGGAGATAAGATCTGTAATTTTCAGTCTGCTTCCTGCAACTTCAAGAAGATAAGACTTGCATATTGAGTCTGCTCCACTGCAACTTCAGAGAGATAAGGCTTGTCACTTCAACCTACTCCACTGCAACTTCAAGGAGATAAGGTTTGTAATCTTTGATCTATTTCGCTGTAACTTTAGGGAGATAAGATCTGACTTCACCAATGCTACTACACTGTCCTTTGAGACATGTCCTGTAGACTCGGTTTCATATATCTATGCTTATGCCAAATAATTAGGATGCTATGATCGAAATGAATCAAATGCTCCTAACTAGATGTGATGCTTATGTAAAATAATTAGGATGCTATGATCGAAACGAATCAAATGCTCCTAACTAGATTGTTATGAATGATATGAATGTAGAAATGTCATGAGAATGATTCCCCTTTTTTTAAAAAAAAAACTTAAAGTGTCATCCCTCACTATTCATCAGAGTTTTATCACCATCGTATTATGCTGCCTTCTTACTTGACTAGCATTTCTCAACAAAACCTGTAGAAACAACTCATTTTGCTCAACTGGTTGGCTCCATTGCAACTTCAGGGTCTGTTTCACTTCTAGAACCTAAGGTTTGTACCCTCTTTAAAACCCCATCTTCCATCAATTTGGTCTATTACCCCACTCCCTGGGCACCATAATTGGATGTGTACGCCTGACATTATATTAATGAGGAATATCATGATCCCCTCTTATGCCTTGGTTGACACAACATCCTGTTTTCAATCAATATCTTTGACTGAAGAAACAATCCTAATTTTAACACAAATATTCCACCCTTAAGCTGGGTAAGTTCTAAACGACAGTCCTATTTCAGGTTCCTGTACCATTTAGAAACTTCTAAAGTAATATGCAAAACCTCTTTTGCAAAAGTATTATTAGTCCATTAATCGTTATTTCAATAAGCACGTGAACATAAAGATAAAGATAGACAAAACTGAAGTTTATTAGGAACAAGATTCAAGAAAAATAGATTAATCAAGGGAAGCAAATATTGCCAGAGTACAAAAATAGGTAAAGGGGAACAAAAATGAACGCCCCAGATATCGCAGCCTAAACTCCTCCGTATGAACTCCACGAGGACTATTTTGAGCTTATTATATGCCTAGGAGATCTAACGTATTCTGTCGATGCCCCAAGACATGCGTACTTTCTCTTCATTAATTTCAGCATAGCAAGACTACCACATACCCCATCCTTGGTCAAAATTTGAATTGCCCTTTTCGAGTTTTCAATTCAAAACCCATTTGGTCTCAATATGCCCTTCGTGGGTTTTCACATCTGCCTCTCATTTTCTTTTTTCTTTTTTTTTTTAGGCTCCCTTTGCGGGTTTTCACCTCTTAAGTGAAGTACTTCTTGACTGAATCCGAATTTACTGGGTTAGGCAGGCTCCTACCATCCATCTCAATTAATATCAATACTCCTCTAGAAAAAACATTCTTTACCACGTAAGGTCCTTTCCAGTTTGGCATCAATTTCCCTCTGAAATCTTTTTGCGTAGGGAGAATTTGTTTCAATACCAAGTCCCCCTCACAAAATACTCTGGGGCGAACCTTTTTGTTGTAAGCTCGCATCATTCTTCTCTGGTACATTTAACCATGACGGATAGCCTTCAGTCTCTTTTCTTCAATCAAGTTCAGCTGATCATACCGGGACTAAATCCATTCTGCTTCGTCTAGCTTCAACTCTGATAAAACTCAAAGAGAAGGAATTTCGACCTCAATGGGCAAAACTACCTTCATCCCATAAACCAACGAGTAAGGTGTTGCCCCGGTAGAAGTTCTGATAGATGTTCGATACGCATAAAGAGCAAATGGTAACCTTTTATGCCAATCCTTGTAAGTCTCAGTCATTTTCCCCACGATCTTTTTGATATTCTTATTGGCTGTCTCAACCGCACCATTCATTTTTGGGCGATAAGGTGACGAGTTGTGGTGCTTAATCTTGAACTGCCTGCAGACCTCCACTATCACGCTATTATTCAAATTCAACATGTTATCAGATATTATCCATTCTGGCATGCCATATCTACATATGATTTCTTTTTTCAAGAACTTGCTGATTACCGACTTTGTGACGTTGGCATATGAAGCAGTCTCTACCCACTTGGTGAAGTAATCGATGACCATAAAGATGAATCGATGCCCATTAGAAGCCTTCAGTGAAATCGGCCCAATGACGTCCATGGCCCACATTGAGAAAGGCCATGGAGAAGTCATGACATGAAGGGGTGAATGAGGCACGTGGATCTTGTCACCATAAATTTGGCACTTATGGCATTTCTTCGCATAGCTGATGCAATATCCTTCTATTATGGACCAGTAGTACCCGAATCTCATGATTTGTCTGGCCATTGTGAACCCATTAGCATGCGTCCCGCAGATACCCTCATGGACCTCTTTCAGGATTTTTTTAGTTTCAACAACATCAACACATCTTAACAGTACCTGATTTTTCCTCCTTTTATATAGGATTTCTCCATCCAAGACATAGTCACTGGCTAGCCTTCTCAACATTCTTTTATCATTTTTCGTTGCCTGGTCAGGGTATTCACGATTCTTCATATATTGTAAAATATCATGATACTAAGGATAATCATCTCTTTTCTCTTC
Source organism: Gossypium longicalyx (assembly GCA_025698465.1). NCBI lineage: Eukaryota > Viridiplantae > Streptophyta > Magnoliopsida > Malvales > Malvaceae > Gossypium > Gossypium longicalyx. The sequence goes on from CM047001.1 coordinate 74,488,289, forward strand.
GTCGTCTATATTGCAACAATGAGCTGGAGCCTTATAAATACTTATCGGGATCGGCTTCATATTCTCTCGTCCATTTACTCTGATCATAGAAGCTAACGTAGCTAAGGCATCTGCCATCTGGTTTTCATCTCGCAAGAGATAAAAGAAAGTGATATCATTAAACACCTTAATTAGATTCGGGACTAGCTCTCGATAGTTGATCAACTTTGGGTCTCTTGTCTCCCACTCACATTTGAGCTGATAGATCACTAGTGCAGAATCCCCATACACTTTTAACACCCTAATTTTATGTTCGATGGCTACACGAATTCCCATGATACATACTTCGTACTCTGTCATATTATTTGTGCAATCGAAATCTAATTTGCAAGTGAACGGATAATGATCTCCAGCTGGGGATATCAAGATTGCCCCAATTCTATTACCAACGGCATTTGATGCTCCGTCAAAATTCAGTTTCCACGGATAATCTTTTGAGGTGTCCTCTTCGGTAGTTGCCACATACATTAGATCTTCATTTGGAAATCAAAGTTCAAAGGCTCATAATCTTCCAAAGCTCTGCTGGCTAAAAAATCTGCTATTGCACTACCTTTCACAGCCTTTTGACTCACATAACCTATGTCGAATTCGGAAAGCAGAATTTGCCATCGGGCCATCCTTCCACTCAAAGCAGTTGACTCTATCAAGTACTTTAAAGGGTCCAATTTTGAGATTAACCATGTTCGTATGGTATAACATGTACTGCCTCAATCTCCAAGTGGTCCAAACCAAGGCACAACATAATTTCTCAATTGACGAGTATCTCATTTCACACTCAGTGAATTTCTTACTGAGGTAATATATCGCCTTTTCTTTCTTTCCCGTCTCATCATGTTGACCGAGCATATATCCCATTGAATTGTCAAATACTGTCAAATATAATATCAATGGCTTACCAGGGCTAGGTGGCATTAGAATCGGGGGATTAAACAAATACTGTTTAACCTTGTCAAAGGTTTTCTGGCACTTATCATCCCACACGCCTGGGTTAATTTCTCTTGAGAAGTTGAAATATGGGGTCACATTTCTCATTCTGCTGTGAAATGAATCGGGCGATATAATTTAATCTTCTCAGGAAACCTCGAACCTCCTTCTGAGTGCGCAGCGGAGGCAATTTTTGTATAGCCTTGACTTTGTCGGGGTCGACCTCAATTCCCTTTTCGCTGACTATGAAACCAAGCAGCTTCCCTAACTTAGCTCCAAAAGTACATTTTGTTGGATTGAGCTTTAGCTGAAACCTTCTCAATCTCAGGAACAATTTCCTCAAAACCTGTATGTGCTCCTTTTCTGTCTGGGATTTTGCGATCATATCATCGACGTAGACCTCAATTTCCTTATGCATCATGTCATGAAACAAGGTTACCATGGCTCTTTGATACGTTGCCCCCGCATTCTTCAACCCGAATGGCATCACCCTATAGCAAAAAGTCCCCCATAAGGTTATGAATGTGGTATTTTTCATGTCTTCAGGATGCATCTTTATCTTATTATACCCAAAGAAACCATCCATGAAGGAGAACAGCAAGTAACCTGCCGTGTTATCCAACCAAAGTGTCGATATGAGGCAGGGGGAAGTTATCCTTTGGGCTGACCTTATTTAAGTCCCTGTAATCTACACACATCCTCATCTTTCCATCTTTCTTAGGGACGGGGACAACGTTGGCTACCCATTCTGAGTAATTAACAACTGTCAAGAACCCAGCATCAAATTACTTCTGGACCTCTTCTCTTATTTTTACTGCAACATCGGGTCTCATCCTTCGAAGCTTTTGTTGAATAGGTTTGCACTCTTCTTTTATAGGGACGCGATGTACAACAATATCAGTACTTAACCCAGGCATGTCCTAATACGACCACGCAAAGATATCTTTGAACTCTTACAGTAAATCAATGAGGTCCCGTCTTGTTTCCTCAGTTATGCAAGTTTCAATGTTCACCTCTTTCCCCTCTTCCAAGGTCACACTCTCGATTGTCTCTTTATGGGGTAGAATCTGTTTCTCCTCCTGTTCTACCATTCTTAACAAATCTAAAGGTAAGCTATAGTATTCATCATCTTCAAAATCCTGAGATCCCTCCAGACACACGTCTCGCTCAAAAAAGAACTCCGGGTTTGTAACAGCGTCACTCATGCCATTGATATCTAGAGACCTATTGTAGACACGAAAGAATATCCAACAAACAAATAAACCTAAGTATAGCTTTATTTGTATGGTATGATTATAAATGAAATGCAAGAAAAAAAATTTTGCTCAAGATAAAAAAAATATTTGCTCAGAATAAAACTTGAAAGTGTATTTATATTGAAATAAACGTTTTGAACATGAGCCTTTTTCACAAAAGATTCTTATTGCTTCTAGGCTTTAAAACAACAAGTGTGTTTTGAACATTACTCTGTATTAGTACAAAAAACTACAAGAATCTTCTCCGTAGTCCAGTTGTTCAGAATAATTCAAGGCTCATAAGGGCGAATGCTTGCTAAGTCACGTTTCCTCACTTTCTCTTTAGATATGACTTTGATATTCAAATTTTCCATTGTGTCTTCAGCTGTTCCCTCCCTTGTCATCTTCAATTCAGGATAAATAACTCCACCTGACACAAAATGTATAGGATATATGGGGAAAAGTCATTAATTCCCACTCGACTTCTGTCCCATTCAGTCGTGCTCTTCGTCTCTTCTGCCTCCTTTCCATCTCCTTTCTTTTCTGCTTTGTAAGATAATTCCCTTGTTCTGACTTTGAAAAATCATAAAAAATTGAATAAAAATAATTAGGGGCTGAAATTTATATGTTTATAATCCTGAATGAGTCTATTTTCAAGAGAAACAAACAGAAAAATCATTTGAATCCTGTACGAGAAGATAATTAATTTTTAGTGAAGAAGGGTCGGAACTGTCAAACAGCAGAACAGGGGAGACTTCAATTAATAAACTGTATTAATTGGCCCAACCAAAAATTATAAAATTTTTTATGGTAAGAAGATATGTGAGTCTAGTTTCAGTGAAAATTAGCGGATCTTAATTTGGAGTTCTGTAGCTAAAGATAAAAATAATTTAGTGACTATGACACGGATGGACAGCATTGGAATATACATAAGTAAATAATGAAATTATAGATAGTATTACTTATAAGCGGGTTGAAGATGAAGTCAATACTGATAAGTGAATGATTTTACAATGATAGATCGAGAACCCGAAACAAGTCGAGAAAAAGAAAAAGTAGCTGACTAGTCCCTGAACTTTCACAAATTTTACAAATCGACCCATGTAAGTTCATATGGTTGAAGTTTAATGATTATATGTTAATTTTATGAATTATATAATGTATGATGAAATATATTTATTGATGAATAGAGAATAAAATAACAACCCGAAAATCGAATAAATGATCAAATTGAGCGGAACGTCGGATTTGAGTACTTCTGATCAGTGATGAGTGACAAGTGATAAGTGGTAGCTTTAGCTACACTTATCTGATCAGCGACAAGTGATAAGTGATAAGTGGTAGCTTTAGCTACACTTATCTGACCGGTGACAAGTGATAAGTGATAAGTGATAGTTTTAGCTACACTTATCTGATCAGTGACAAGTGATAAATGTGATCAGTGTAAGACCGTGGCAGGATTATGACTTCAAAAAGTGATAAGTGATCATACGCAAGACCATAGTTATACTATGGCAAAGTGAAAGTGAAGTACTCAATTTTCCGTAACCGTTCCCTAATTTGTTTAAAGAATGATATGTGACAAATGGGCCTAAAAGAATTAAAGGAAATGGATAAGTGGTATTAAGTTTATACAAGGGAACTTACCAATGACTGTGGTTGACAGGTGAACTTAATAATTGTGTATATTGTATAAGTGTATAAATATTTGGTAAGATTTATGTTTTATGCCTATGAACTTACTAAGCTTCTATAAGCTTACTTGAGTGTATTCAATGTCTCTTGTAGATTGACGTGGAAGTATACGGAGGATCGGATCAACACAAAGGATCACACTATCCAGATTATCTCCGGTAGCTTTTGTAAATTTTCTTTTTGATTTATATGGCATGTATAAGGTTTGATGATTATATAAATGCTAAGACTTGTTTAATGAATATACATTAAAGTAAAAAAATGATAAATATGTTAAATAGTATGATTATAGTAGAAGTATAATTTGGTATCAAATTGATTGAAATGAATTGGTTGGTTGGATTAGTCTTGGTTTTAAAATTTGTAGGGAAGGTTAGATATTTATAAAGGGGTTATATTGAACAAAAAAAACTTTGGGATTTTGCAAAAAAATTTCTATGGTTTCGATTTAATTCTGGTTTGGTCTCGAAGTATGTTTTGGGCTTTGGAGGCCCATCTAAAGGACGTCATGACATGTTTTAGTAAATGAATAGTATTTAACTTGTATTAACGAAAAATTAATTTGGTAAACTCTGGTAATGCCTCATACCCTATTTCGGCGATGAATACGGGTAAGAGGTGTTACATTTAGTGGTATCAGAGCCCGATTTAGTCGGTTCTCGAAACATGTGTTATGTGTAAAGTGTTTAGAAATACATGCCATATAAATCTGTGATAGTGTGATATGTATGATCCGATCTAATCTTTGTCATTTTTATATATACTCTTTGATTATAAAGATGTCAGATAGACCTGAACGTACTGAACAGGAGGAAGCTAACAGTAGAGTGCAGACTTCTGAACAAGGAACAAGTAGTGATATTCCAATTTCTATGATGCGAGAGTGAGAACTTAAAAATATAATTTATGGAGTTATGAATCAGTGGTATAAGGAGATGATACAAGAAAGAAGTCAGGCTCAACCACCTCCTCCCCCTACTGCACCACCTGTGGTACCTCCGGTTGCTCCTCCACCTCCTTCAATAATTGAAACTAGTAAACGTTCTCCGATTGAAAAGCTAAGGAAGTTTAGAGCTGAGGAATTCTGAGGGAGATCAGATGATGACCCTGTAAAAGCTGAGTATTGGCTATAGAGTTTGGTAAGAATTTTTAAACAGATGGCTTGTTCTTCAGAGGATTATCTACGATGTGCTGTCTCGTTGTTAAAAGAAGAAGTATATAACTGGTGGGAAACTGTGGAAGTTGTAGTATCTGCAGAGAAGCTTACTAGGGAATTTTTCCAGAACGAGTTTAAAAAGAAATTTGTGGGAAAAAGATATCTAGACAAGAAAAAGAGAGAACTTCTTGATCTACGGCAGGGAAATAAGTCAGTGGCTGAATACGAAAGAGAATTTGTCAACCTCAGCAAATATGCTCGAGACATTGTACCTACTGAAGAAGAAATGTGTATCAGATTTGAAGAGGGGTTAAATGATGATATTAGAATGATGATTGGGGGTAATGAAATACGGGAGTTCGTTGTTCTGTCAGACCGTGCTCAAAAGCTCGAAGAAGTATATAACAGAAAAATACAACGAGATCGGAAAAATAAAGAGTCATTTAAAAGAGGTGCTTCTAAGTCATTTTCATATTTGCCAATGAAGAAATCTAAAGAAGAAATTAGTCGAACTACATCAGTGCCGGGAAGATTGGGTAGAGGTAGACCAAGACAATCGATTTGAGGTATTTGATAGACTGCAGTAGCAAGTGTGAGCGGTGTTGAGAATACTCCTCGGCCTAAGTGTCAATATTGTGGAAGACATCATTTCGGTGAATGCAGGACTAAGATGGAGGCTTGTTATAAATGTGGGGCTGCTGATCATCTTATTCGAGATTGTCCCAGCTTGCAAAAAGATGAAATAGATCGAGAAAGAATCTGAGAGAACCACTCCCAAAGAAGTAGACGTTCGGGCCAGAACAGTGCTACAAGGGCTACCTGTTCGGGTATGAGAGAACCAATTAGTCAATCAGAGAATAGAGCACCAGCATGTACCTATGCCATTCGAGCAAGGGAAGAGGCTACGGCTCCTAATGTAATTGCTTTGGTATTTTCTATCTTTATGATGTTCTTGTTTATGCATTAATAGACCACAGGTCTACTCATTCATATATTTGCACTATGCTAGCATCTGAAAAGAAATTATCTGTTGAGTCAACTAATTATGATATACAAGTCACTAATCCATTAGGTCAAAGTGTGATGGTTAATTTAATATGTCGTAATTGTCCACTGAAAGTGAAAGGCTGTGAATTCTCTGCTGATTTGATGTTGTTACCCTTTCGAGAATTTAATATTATTCGGGGATGGATTGGTTAACAAAACATGATCTTTGTAGTGAATCGTCGAGAGAAACGGATTGATTTGAAAAATCGAGACGGGAGAAATGATTTCGATTGAGTTTGGAAATATGAAAGATAATGTTCGAATTATTTCACCCTTTTCATTTCGTGGCTAAATACGAAAGGGTAATAATGAAGCATATTTAGCTTATATTCTTGATACTCGGGATTACGAATCAAAGTTGAAACGATTGCGATTGTTAATGAATTTGCTGATGTGTTTCTTGAGGAATTGCCGGGTTTACCGCTTGATCGTGAAGTTGAGTTTGTGATTGATGTGATCCCGAGAAACGGCGCCAATATCCATAACACCATACGAATGGCACCGGCGTGAATTAAAGAGTTGAAAACTTCGATTGCAAGAATTGTTAGATAAGGGGTTTATTAAACCAAGTACATCTCCTTGGGTGCACTGTTTTGTTTTTGAAAAAGAAAGATGGCTCGTTGAGATTGTGTATAGATTACGAACGGTTAAATAAGGTTACAATCAAGAACAAATATCCTTTGCCCGCATTAATGATTTGTTCGATCGGTTGAAAGGTCTTTCTTGTGTTTTGAAAATAGATCTTGATCCGGGTATTATCACCTGAAAGTTAAAGAATGTGACGTGCCAAAACGCCTTGAGAACTTCGGTATGGTCATTACGAGTTTACGTAATGCCATTTGGTTTAACTAATGCTCTGTTGTATTTATGGACTTGATGAATCAAATTTTTCAACCTTATTTGGATAGATTCGTGGTTGTATTTATTGATGATATACTCGATCTATTCAAGATCGAGTCGATCATGCACAACACTTGAGAAGTGTGTTACTGGACCTTGAGAGAAACTTCGATTGTATGCAAAGTTCAACAAGTGTGAATTTTGGCTACATGAGGTTGGATTTACGGGTCATATTGTTTCAATTTGAAGGAATTGAGCGCAGATCCAAGTAAAGTGTCGTGCGATGGTGAATTGAAAAACTCCAAAGAACGTAATGAAGTGCGAAGTTTCACAGGATTAGCGGGATACTACCGCCGATTTGTTAAAAATTTTTCAATGATTGCTTTACCGATGACTCGACTACTACAGAAGAATGTTGAATTTGTATGGTCTGAAGAGTGCCAACAAAGTTTTGATCAGTTGAAGAAGATGTTGACAAAAGCTCCAGTGTTAACTCAGCCAGAATCAGGTATACCATATGTTGTGTATAGTGATGCATATTTAAATGGTTTGGGTTGTGTTTTAATGCAGTCAGGGAAAGTAGTGGCATATGCTTCTCAGCAATTAAAATCGCACGAGAAAAATTACCCTACCCATGATTTGGAGTTGGCTGCGATTGTATTTGCTTTAAAAATCTGGAGACATTATTTATATGGGGAAAAATGTTATGTGTATATCGATCACAAAAGTCTAAAATATTTGATGACACAGAAAGAGCTGAACTTGAGACAGAGACGGTGGCTCGAACTATTGAAAGATTATGATATTGTTATTGATTATCACCCGGGGAAAGCTAATGTGGTCGCTGATGCACTTAGCCGAAAATCATCATTATTTGCACTTCGAGCAATGAATGTTCATTTGTCTGTTAATGAAGATGGTTTAGTATTAGTAGAATTGAAAGCAAAGTCTACATTCCTTCAACGGATCCGTGAATTACAGAGTGATGATCCAAACTAGTCTTGAAACGACAAACGATTCGGGATAATTTGAGTTCGAATATAGCATTGATGATGGTGGTATGTTGCGTTATTGTAATAGAATTTGTGTTCGAATAATTCGAAATTGAAAAATGATATTCTTGCTTTGAAGCTCATAATAGTAAGTATTCTATTCATCCGGTAGTACAAAAATGTATTGCGATTTAAAAAGAATGTCTTGGTGGCTGGTATGAAGCGAGAGATTTGTGAATTTATTGCAAAATGTCTAATCATCAACAGTGAAAGCAGAGCATCAAGTACCAACAGGTTTATTACAACCTATTATGATTCTGAATGGAAGTGGGAACACATTACGATGGATTTTGTATCGAGGATTGCTGTGACTCTCAAAAAGAAAGATTCAATCAAGTTATCGTTGATAGATTGACAAAGTTGACACATTTTATTCCAAATCGATCAAATTTTTCATTGGAGAAGTTAAGCGGAATTGTATATTTACGATATTGTGAAATTACATGGAGTTCCAAAGATCTATTATTTCGGATCGAGATCCGAGATTTACTCGAGATTTTGGAGTAAATTACAGGAGGCTTTGGGCACTAAATTAAATTTCAAAGCACAGACTTTTCATCCTCGTAAAAGACGGCAAATGAGTGAGTGAGTGATTCAGATTTTAGAAGATATGTTAATGTGTTGTGTACTTGAGTTTGACGGTACACTGGAAAGGTATTTACCTTTAGTCGAATTTGCTTATAATAATCGTTATCAAACTAGTATTAAAATGGCACCATTTGAAGCTCTGTATGGAAGAAAGTGTAGAACTCCATTATATTGGTCTGAATTAAGTGAACCAAACTAATGGGAGTGGACTTGATTCGGAAACCAAAGAAAAAGTTCGTATTATTCGAGATTGTTTAAAAGTCGCCTCCGATCGACAAAAATCATATGCAGATTTAAAGAGAAGAGATATAGAGTTTAATGTGGGTGATCGTGTATTTTTGAAAGTGTCACCATGGAAAAAAGTTTTGCGGTTCGGTAGAAAGGGAAAACTCAAATTTCACGATTTATCGGGCGTATGAAATCATTGAAAGAATCGGTCCGTGGCTTATAGATTGGCTTTGCCCCTGAGCTTGAAAAGATTCATAACGTGTTTCATGTGTCAATGTTGAGACGGTATAGATTAGATCCATCACATGTAATTCCTCCTACAGAAATAGAGCTCCAACCCGACATGACTTATTCAGAAGAACCGGTGAAAATTCTAGCTTGGGAAATTAAAGAGTTAAGGAACAAACGAGTACCGTTAGTAAAAGTGTTGTGGCATCGACATGGTGTGGAGGAAGCAACCTGGGAAACAGAGGAATCAATGAGATCACAATATCCGAACCTATTTTCAGGTAACAAATTTCGAGGACGAAATTTCTTAAGAGGGGGAGAATTGTAATAGCCTAAATTTTTAGTGGTGTCGGAACAGTGATTCGAGATCACTAAATCCGATAAATGAGTAGAAAATATTCTTAATTTAGTGAATATAAGTTAAATGTGAAGTTAGAAAATTTTTTTAAAATAGCGAATAGTGTACTAGAAATAAATATTAAAATAATTAGATTCAGAAACGAGGTATTGAGACTTTAAAAATTTTAAACCGAGCCATAAATATTTTTATAAATATTTATGGAGTGTTAATAAGTTAGTATTATAGTTTCGTCAAGAAATTTTAAAGTTCCGATAGTTAATTGAATAAAAAGGACTAAATTATAACAAATGTAAAATTATGAGAAATGATTAAATGGCTTAAATGATAAAAGAAAGAGGGTTTAAAAGGAAAATAGACCCAAAATGTTTTGGGCTGGACGGCAAGGGGCATGAAATCAGCAGGAAAATTGATGAATTAAGGGCAAAATTGGAATATTGCAAAATTTACTTAATAAAGCTAGGACTAAAGTGGAATTATCTAGATTTCTCTTTATTTTTCTGCATTCTCATCAGCAAAAACACCATAGAAGGGTTTCCTTAAGCTGGTTTTTCATATTTTTACTGCAAGTAAGTTCAATTCTTGATTATTTCTTGAAATTTTTGTGTTTTTATGACTTTTACAACTAGGTCCACTTGTTGAATTCATTAGTTTTTCATTTTATGAAAGAAATTGGAAGTTGCTATGAATATGTGATGGAAGTATATGATGATTTAGCATGGAATTAGAGCTTTAAATTGTTTATATGCTGATTTTATTGAAAGAATTGAATAGAAAGTGAATGTTTGGGACCTAATGGTGAAAGAGTTTGAAGTTAGGGTTTTATGTGAAAATTCTAAATTTAAATAATTGTGAAATAACTTATAATTTCTAGATAAAGCATTAATTGGGAAAAATTATCTTTATTGAGGGGTTAATTGAGCAAGGACTGAATTGTATGAACTGTGAAATTTGGGGCAAAAATCGAAATCAACATTTGCACTAAAACAGTTTTGGACAGCAGTAGTAGTCTAAGTTTGAAAAATCACCAAAAATTGTAGAAATCGAATTATGGAATGAATAAAATATGAAATTAAAGCTTACTGAGTCTAGTTTTTATAGAAGAAACGGTGTAAGCAATGGAATTGTAAATCATGAGATATAATAGATTTTGTAAGACAATGTCAGAATGAATTCGGGTTCCCCTGTTCTGACTTTGAAAAATCATAAAAAAATTAAATAAAAATAATTAGGGGCTGAAATTTATATGTTTATAATCCTGAATGAGTCTATTTTCAAGAGAAACAAACGGAAAAATCATTTGAATCCTGTACGAGAAGATAATTAATTTTTAGTGAAGAAGGGTCGGAACTGTCAAACAGCAGAACAGGGGAGACTTCAATGAATAAACTGTATTAATTGGCCCAACCAAAAATTATAAAATTTTTATGGTAAGAAGATATGTGAGTCTAGTTTCAGTGAAAATTAGTGGATATTAATTTGGAGTTCTGTAGCTAAAGATAAAAATAATTTAGTGACTATGACACGGATGAACATCATTGGAATATACATAAGTAAATAATGAAATTATAGATAATATTACTTATAAGCGGGTTGAAGATGAAGTCAATACTGATAAGTGAATGATTTTACAATGATAGATCGAGAACCCGAAACAAGTCGAGGAAAAGAAAAAGTAGCTAACTAGTCCCTGAACTTTCACAAATTTTGCAAATCGACCCAGGTAAGTTCATATGGTTGAAGTTTAATGATTATATGTTAATTTTACGAATTATATAATGTATGATGAAATATATTTATTGATGAATAGAGAATAAAATAACAACCCGAAAATCGAATAAATGATCAAATTGAGCGGAACGTCGGATTTGAGTACTTCTGATCAGTGATAAGTGACAAGTGATAAGTGGTAGCTTTAGCTACACTTATCTGATCAGCGACAAGTGATAAGTGATAAGTGGTAGCTTTAGCTACACTTATATGATCGGTGACAAGTGATAAGTGATAAGTGATAGTTTTAGCTACACTTATATGATCGGTGACAAGTGATAAGTGATAAGTTTTAGCTACACTTATCTGATCAGTGACAAGTGATAGATGTGATCAGTGTAAGACCGTGGCAGGACTATGACTTCAAAAAGTGATAAGTGATCATACGCAAGACCATAGTTATACTATGGCAAAGTGAAAGTGAAGTACTCAATTTTCCGTAACCGTTCCCTAATTTGGTTAAAGAATGATATGTGACAAATAGGCCCAAAAGAATTAAAGGAAATGGATAAGTGGTAGTAAGTTTATACAAGGGAACTCACCAATGACTGTGGTTGACAGGTGAACTTAATAATTGTGTATATTCTATAAGTGTATAAATATTTGGTAAGATTTATGTTTTATGCCTATGAACTTACTAAGCTTCTATAAGCTTACTTGAGTGTATTCAATGTCTCTTGTAGATTGACGTGGAAGTATACGGAGATCGGATCAACACAAAGGATCACACTATCCAGATTATCTCTGGTAGCTTTTGTAAATTTTCTTTTTAATTTATATGGCATGTATAAGGTTTGATGATTATATAAATGCTAAGACTTGTTTAATGAATATACATTAAAGTAAAAAAAAATGATAAATATGTTAAATAGTATGATTATAGTAGAAGTATAATTTGGTATCAAATTGATTGAAATGAATTGGTTGGTTGGATTAGTCTCGGTTTTAAAATTTGCAGGGAAGGTTAGATATTTATAAAGGGGTTATATTGAACAAAAAAAAAAAACTTTGGGATTTTAAGAAAAAATTTCTATGGTTTCGATTTAATTCTGGTTTGGTCTCGAAGTATGTTTTGGGCTTTGGAGGCCCATCTAAAGTACGTCATGACATGTTTTAGTAAATGAATAGTATTTAACTTGTATTAACGGAAAACTAATTTGGTAAACTCTGGTAATGCCTCATACCCTATTTCGGCGATGAATACGGGTAAGGGGTGTTACATACCCTTTTGTTATCCTTATACGGAAAAGCCGCAGGTCTTTAGATTATAACTCTCGGTGCAGTTTTTACTCCAATTTCATTAATTTTCAACCGCAAAATGATAACCACCGACAGATTGACCTTAGAAAACTTCTCTCTCAACCCCTCTTCCGAGGTGCATACATCTTCCTTCTCAGTAAACTCAAAGAACTCCAACTCTTTGTTGTCCATTAAAGCCAGTACCAGGGCCCTAAATTCATTACATGATTCTATCTCATGGTCCTCCTCACCATGGAACTCACAATGGTTCCCTGCTTCTCGGGATTTGCTCCCAAAGTCTTGCATGATTAGACCTTTCTCTACCATCTTCTTCAAAACCTCCTTCATCGGGGTTCTCACTTCTGCCACATCCAACTTAATTCTTGTTCCCATATTCTCGACTACAGCGTTTACCCCTTTATCAGTATGATTGGGTAACGGATTTCCTACACCAGCTGCATCATAGAATTTCACAACACCCATGTTGATGAGCCTTTCGACCACTCTCTTAAAAGAGGTGCAGTTCTCTATCGAGTGTCCCGCGATTCCAGTATGATATTCACATTGAGCACTTGCATCATACCACTTAGGGTATGGAGGTTGCAGTGGTTTTAAATAAAAAGGAGATACGGCGTGTGCATCAAACAAACTTTTGTACAGCTCCCGATACGTTACCAGAATGAGAGTAAATTGGGGCTTCTCTGTGTTCTGCTTTGTATTGGGCTCCTGCCTTGGCGAAGCTTGCTGGCCCGTGGCTACCATTTTCGGTTGATTTACCATGATTGGTTTCGCATAACCCATATTCACATTGCTGACTTCATTTTCTTTTTTTTTGGGGCTGACCTCCTTGTACTTTCCCCTGCCTCTATCTTTCCGCACCTTATTGCATTCTCAATCATTTCACCAGACATAACTATACCCGCAAAACTCTTAGTTGCACTTTCTAACATGTGATTAATAAAATGTGCCTTCAAGGTATTAATGAAAATCATGGTTGTTTCTTTCTCCAACAATGGGGGTTGGACTTGTGTAGTAATCTCTCTCCATCTGTGAGCATATTGCCTGAAACTTTCATTTGACTTATTCTCCTTGTTCTGAAATGTGATCCTATCAGGCGCTATGTCAGTCACATGGCCATATTGCTTTATAAAGGCCTGTGCTAAGTCTTTCTACGATTTAACTTGGCTACGATTCAACTGATTGCACCATTTGGCTGCAGCCCAGTCAAACTGTCCTGGAAACAGTGGATCAATAACTGATCATTATTGACATGACCAATCATTCTCTGACAAAACATCGTGATATGAGCCTCAGGGCAACTAGTTCCGTTGTATTTTTCAAATTCTGGCATTTTAAACTTTGGAGGGAGTACCAGATCTGGGACCAGGCTCAACTCTTTGGCATCCATTCCGCAATGATAATCAACGTTTTCCAACGCCCTAAAATTTTTCTCCAACCACATGTATCGGTCTTCTAGTTGCTTTGAAAATTCTGCTCCTGTCTTTCCTACTTCCGCGACTTCATCGAAGTCAGGAATTGTGGGATTTGCCCGATTGTCTTCGGGGTTAGAACACGAGGCTGTTGGGAAATTTACCGGTAACGAAGTACTAGTCTGATATTGGGGTTTGATATTGATAGACACCTTTTGTGGAGGCACTGGAGTGTTTGTTGGGGTGAACCCCAAAGGGTAAGTAAGAATCCCGCTATCATCCTCAACATTGATCATGGGACTCTTCCCCTATTCCGGCCTTCCTACTAGTAGCTGAGTCAATTTGCTCATCATACTCCTCTGAGATTCCAGTATTTGATCTTTCATATCTTGCTGGATCTTAGCTAATTGCTCCTACATTTACGCTTGCATCTATTCCTACATTTCTTTCTGCATTTGCTCCAATTTTTCCAACCTTTGATCCATAGCTTTGGTCATTTTCCGTATGTAGTATTGATGTTCCAGGGTAACTATAATACAATTTTTTAATCAGGATTCTTTTGTGAAATTTAATGCAAATGATGCGATGAAATGCAAATGCATGAAATGAATGCAAAACTAAAGAGACGTCGATTCTGATTCAATTCCATTTAAAAAACTTTATTAAAAAGTAAAATCCTTTACGTAAAATAGATCACATATACGGCTTAGCCCTAATACTCAAAGTTTTAACTTTCTTAAGAAGGCAAGCTAGCTCACGACCTTGTTCTGACTCTAACTCATACTTCACACTTAGCACATCAGCCTGAACTGCTAAGGTCTGTAAATGATCAGCCACTTCTCGAATCTGAGCCATGGCCTTGCCCATGATATAATCTCTTTCCCTGACTTGGTCTTACGATTGACGAAACTATTCCTTCCACTGCTTATTGTTCGACTCAAGTAATTCAATTCGAAGCTCACAGTTTTCTAGTGCAGTCTCGAGCTCTTCTACCTTCCCTTTCAAATATTCAATCCTACTCAGGCTGGCTCTTAATTCAATATCGGAGTTACGACCACGATGCTGATGCAGGGCCTTTTCTAGCTCTGCTACTTGAGCTACCAACATCTCTTTCTCACATTGGCCTTCAACCAAATTCTTCTTTAAGGAGCTTTCACGTGCTCGAGCATCATGGAACCTCTTCTCCCACTGATCTGCTCTAGCCTTTTCCCCTTGAACTTCTTATCGCCACTACTCTGACGTCTTTCTCAATCCAGCAGTTCTCATCGACATACGTAACTTTTTGTAATCGGTCTTCAAACTATCCAAGTCTTCCTCAACCTTCCTTTTCCCTTTTCTCAACTTTTCGGCCTCAAGTTTCTGAACATCGACATCCAAACTCAAATGCATCTTTTCTTCCTCCAACTGTTCTATCTTTTTCCCTAACTCCGCATTTCTCTCTTCGAAGTCCCGTTTTACGATTTCAAGCTCAGAGGGGATTACTTACAAATATTCTTCCATCGTACGAACATCTTCCAAACTCGGCTCAGGGATATTATCATTAACTCTTTTACTCAACCACCCCTTGTATTCAGGAGTCGTCATTGATCCAACAGCCAATCTCTTCATCTGGCGCGTCTATTTTCAAGTATCAGAAATCTCTTAAACCTTCTTCTTATAATTCTTCTCCTTATACGCGAACTCACTCTGGGCTAATCCATGTGTCATCGGTATAACTGCCTTGACCTGTATTATCTTAAAACGAGCAAAGGGGCATATCCAGTAGCTCCCCAAATTTCAAGTAAAGGTACCCAATCAAAACTCCCACACCGATAGAGGATCTTATCAGGAACAAACTAATGAGCTCTCCACTCAACATCCTCTTCCTGAAAATTTCAGAGGAGCGTGATCCAATTGTAGACATGGCTACTATCTCATTTAACGGGAAGTAACTCTAAAAAAAAACCCGATAGGAAACCTTATCCGCCTTTCAGAAATGGCTGTGGTACCAAGATACCAATAACTGCGCACACCCTATAAATGTACCTTCACTTGCCCTCCGACATGCACTCAAGGATCTGAACGTCTCAGCAAAAATTACCGGCACCGGTGTGACCCATTTATCAAGTCGATCAAAGAAATCGGCAACTGCTTCATCTATATGCCTTAAAGCATTGGGGAAAATCACCAAACCATAGATACTCAAGGCGAAGACGTCAACTTTCCTCTTTGTATCTGGATGTGCTACGATCAGGTCCCTCAAACTTACCCAATGATTGCACCTACCATCACCATTTTGCTGAATTCGAGCTGTAACCCATTGTTCACTCATCCCAGTGATACTCATTAACTTCTTTACAAAAGTTGGGGCACTAGTAGCCTTGGAATAGACTTTGTCGATTGAACTTTTGGACAACGAAGCAAAGTTGTATACTCCTCTACAGTAGGCACCAAGTCCACCTTTCCGAAGGTGAAACAACTATACGCCGGGTTCCAAAACTGAGCCATAGCCCGAAACAAGACTTGTCTACCTTGATATCGAGCAGGTAGGGTAAGTCACCATAACTTTGATAGAATAGCTGCTTGGTCTCATCAGCCCAACGAGCCCATATATCTCTCAATTCCTGAAACTCATTTTGGGTCACATTGATGCGACTGAAGCCCGACAACCCCGATATATACCCCTTAGCTAGGTTATCCCCTTTCTCAAGTTGCATCTTCTCTGACCACATATAGACAGCCGCATTATCCTCTACTTTATCAAGGAATTCGCTCTCCCTAACAAGCTTTCTAATTTAGCAACCGAACAGAAATCGACACCTCTTTAATATGAAATGACATACAAAACATAATCACAACAAAACACAACAAGTTAGTATCGAAGAAATAAAAAATTAAGCAAATAGAAAATAATTAAACACCTAACTGGGTAATCACTAGAGTTCAACATAGTTCTACCTAGGGCGGGCTCTTAGAGTACACTATATGTGGCTCGGTTTTAAGAAAATGGTACCTAAACCAGCAGATTCCTCAACCCTCTAGGCTCATGCGGATCGAGTTCGGTTCAGGGGAATACATTTCCCTATGGCCATGCGGAGGTGAAAACCTCACGAAGACATAGGTACGGATGTATCCCAGAAGCAGTCCACTAGCCCATGCAGAGGTGAAAACCTCATGAAGGCGTAGTTTCTCACTTCCACTTAAAAAGGTGCGACCACAACGGTCATGCAAGATGATGCGAAGGGATATAAAAAACTCAAAAATACAAAACACGAATAAAATGACAAAAACCATAAAACCCATGAAATGCAATAAAATGATCGTATGTTAAAATCCAAATTTTAAATTTTCGACAAAAAGGACAGAAAATAATCAAATTTACGGCTTGACTCTCTTATTGGTCCCTAGTGGAGTCGCCAAGCTGTCAAAACCATTTTTTTGTTTTGGAAAAAATAAGGATCGACTTTAAAAATGAATTATGGAGTCGCCACCAATCCTTTTTTGGTTTAGGTGTGATCGGATCACCTAATAAATCATTTTATTAAAATATGGATTTTGGCCCAACGAAAATCAATAAATGGGTTCGGGAGTCGGTTACGTACGAGGAAGGATTAGCACCCTCGTAACGCCCAAAATTGGTACCTAATTGATTAATTTATGTCCTAATGTTGAAAATTTAAAAAAACATTGAAACCTTAAAAGTGTGTGCACAATTCGAACTGGATTTTAAGATTCACTCGTTTCAAAGAAATAAAATACCACATCCAGCACGTTAGAACACGATATTTTAAGCCTCTAAAAACTGAGATCACTTCATGATTTCCAAAACGCAACAAAAAGGGTATTCAATTATTTGGACCAACGAAAAAATCGAAACCCAGCACGTTAGGGCACAGTTTCTCGAATTTCCAAACATAGAACATTGCCTTATTTTAAAATTTAGAAAACATGAATAAAATTTTAAAGGAATATTTGACTATTTTGGGCAAGCAGAAAATCGAAGCCCAACACGTTAGGGCACGATTTTCTAAATTTTCAAACGTCAAACATTGCCTTTGTTTTAAAAGTTTTTTTTTTTAAATTTGATAGTTGCAAGTGAATTAAAAATACTTGTTTGCTTGAGGATAAAAACAATCGATATTGAGTAAACATATGAATTGAAACCATAATGCAATTACAAGAAATAAAAAAACATAATTACAGTATGAACAATAATATGTGAAAACGATATGAGAGCCAATGACGACACGTGATATGCATGACAACACAAGAACTAGGAGTCAATGATATAAACAATTTAAAGATTATTGAATATATGCAAAGAAATAACACAAGCAAAAATTCGAAATAACTTATATGCATATAAAAATTGACAATATATGAATAATTATTAAAAATATATATATATTACGTAAGAAGAAATTCAAAATAAATAATATAAAACATAGACAAGTTAATTTAACTAATGATGTATATATGAAAATGGGAAAAAAAGTGTAAATGTTATATACCAAGATACTAAAATAAATAAAATATACAATAATCCTTTAAAGAGAACCAAATTATACATAAATAAATTTATATATATATATATATATATATAAAACTTAAGAAAATATTTACATAAAATAATACGAGAACAATAATGTACATAGAATAAAGATAATTTTATCATAAATTATATATATGTATAATAAAAATATATAAAGGTATTTTAACTAAATATTATACAAGAATTTTAAAACAACACTACATAAAATAGAATTTTACAATAATATTTTTATAATTTAAACAAATAAAAACAGAGTAGAAATTTATTTAGGTAACCTAAAAAGTATATTAGAATAAATTTTTAAAAGTTGAGTACCAAATAAATTTAAGAAATAATGAATTATACATGTAAAAAAAAAACTCAATTGATATGAACCAAACTTAAAGAGATAATTAATGAATAAATAGAACGTCAAATTAAAACTAAGGACCACAACTCAATGCGCACAAATTCTCAAGGACCAAAAACGAAAATGACCCAAATCTCCAAAACTCAGCACCTGGGCATGGACCAAATCACAACAACACGTGAATTATAGGGAAAATTTAATAAAATAAATAAGGTGCAAATAGGGGTTAATTTAAAACTGGCGCGAATGGGAAGGACTGGAAGTGCAAATTTCCCCTTTAAAGTGGAAGTACGTGAACCCAGCCTGTGAATTGGGTCAACAAGCGGGCCTTTGCAAAATGTTACTGCTTCTAACATCCATTTACTTTATTATTAAAAGCAAAAGCTGATTTTAAAGTCAATTTTTTGCTAAAAAAAAACTTTAACTTTGATTTCTTTTTAAAAAAAAAAAAAAAAACCCTAAACTCTTTCTTTTCCCCACTTTCCTATTTCTTCCAGCCGCAAACAAGGCCAACACCAAGCCTTCAATCATCTCCGTGACTGATTGCGATGACTGGAGCAGGGCCTTCCCGTGGTGCGAGTGCGACGTAACTCCGGTGAGTTTTCCTCTCTCTCTTATATCGTGTTTTACAAACAAAAGAAAAAAATAAAGAAAGAAAAAATAGCAAAACCGAAAAAGGAAAAAAAAACTAAAAGAATCACTTTCAATAAATGTTGTTATTATGGATCTCTACTTGCTTTTGATTTTGAATCTATATTCTCTCCAAAAAAAAGGTAGAAAAACCCAACCCCTTTACAATAGAAATTCAAGAACTTTATATCCGAATACAAAAATCGTTTCTGCCTACTTCTTTGCTCAAATTGCAGGTCATGAAGACGTGGGTGCGAATGTGGAGCGGGCGTGCGTGCGTGCGTGCGTGGCGAGGTGATCGTTCTTTGAAGGGCATGCGCAAAATGAAGCTTTTAAGGATTTAGGGTTTTAGTTTTCTGATTGCTTAGATTAGAGCATGAGTATTGGGCTTATGTAAACGGGCCAATATTATTTGGGTTGTTTTAAGTGATTGGGCTGGCTAAAAAAAAATTGGGACTGTTGTTTTTTGTTTTATTTTTTGTATATGTATGGGCCCGGGCTAAAAATTGGGTCTACAATAATATCATTCTATTTCCCTATTTTCTTCTCCATCGATTTTCAGCCATTGATGGGGGTTTGAAAGCTTAAAAATTTGAGCTACTTAGTTGACTCATAAGTAAGTGATTTTAATGGCTTTCTTGAATATTTTTGAACTTTTGAGACCCTTGAAACATGGGCTTTCAAATGAGGGTAATATTTTGCGAAATGATTAAGAGTTTACGGTTTTGCCATGAAAGGATTTTTTATGGTAGCTGAGTTTTTATGAAATAAAATGAGTCTTGGGTGTCTTATAAATAACTTTTGTGAAAGGTGTTAGCATGTAGACACCTAAAAGGACTATTTTGCATAAGTTGTAAAATTTATGATAAATGTGTGAAATAGTGGGAATTTGGAGTTTCTATAAGAGTAAAAAAGGTTCGGTTAGGCTTAAGATATAAATAAATTCGATAAAGATCGATTTTCGGGCCTAGGGGTAAAATGGTTATTTTGTCAAAACCCAGGGGCAAAATGGTCATTTTACCAAAGATGTGAATTGTCAATTGCTTAATTCTATTTAGTGACTAAATAAGTACATTTTTTTATTATAGATCAAGAATTACCAAGTCCGAACCTAAAACGGGGAAAAACCAAGCAAATCAACTAAACTGTTTAGTCGCTACATTTTGAAATTCGAGGTAAGTTGTATGTAAATAACACAACTACATTGATAATATGTTTTTGATTTGTATCAAAATTATTATAGCATAAATTACTTGACTTTTGGAAATGAGAGAATGTGATGAAAATAGAGATAATAGAATTCCCGTTGGAACCCTAGGGAAATAAATCGGATATTCATGCCATGACGATTGGGTCATTTGTGTGAGCTAGTGTAAGACCATGTCTGGGACATGGCATCGTCATTGAGATGAGTGCTAGTGTAAGACATGTCTAGAACATGCATCGGCCTCGAGATGTAAGCCAGTGTAAGACATGTTTGGGATATGCGTCGGCTACGAGATGATAGTCAGTGTAAGACCATGTCTGGGACATGGCTTCGACTTGAGATATGAGCTAGTGTAAGACCGTGTCTAGGACACGGCATCGGTACCTTACCCCACGTTTGAGGCTATGGAATATCCGATAGCATTTCGAATGGTCCAACGATGAAAGCTCTGATTTCTAGTTAATGAGGAAAGTATAACCATGTTGTGAGTGATATAAGTACCTATTTGGTATGTATAAAATATGAGACACATTATATGCTATATGATGTGTATTGAATATTGATGAGTAATTTTTGCTTATGCCCATTTGTGTATTATGATACTTGTTGATGAATGGCAAAGTATTGTTGTATAATTATTTATATGCAACTTACTAAGCTTTATGCTTACTTCCTCTCCTTTCCTTCTTCTTATACTGCCGCCTATCTAGCTCAAGGACCAACGTAAGTTAGAGATATCGATCACACTATCAACCGAAGAATTTGGTATAGTTTGATTTATATTTTTGAATATGGCATGTATAGGAAACTAGACTTGTATTTTGTGTTGTTATTAATTTGGCCAAATGTGTTGGCTTGGGATAAATTCCCTATTTTGTATTAGGCCTTGAATGATGGCTAATATTCATTTTGATATATGAAAATGGTGTTATGTTCATGGATGAGTAGAATGCACAAATGAAATGTTGTCTATTGTGGCTGATTTTATTGCATGAAATAGTCTTATACTGGTTTTGGTTGTTTTTGTGACACACAGCCAGGATTATGGGCGCGTTGTTCAGCCGTGTGTCCCCTGCACATAAAAATTTCAAGTTAGTATGCATGATAATAAACATACAGGCAGAGACACGGTCGTGTGTCTCAGCCGTGTGAAGGGTATGGTCCAGCACACGGGCGTCTGCCTCGGCCGTATGACCCTTAAGAAATGATGACGTCAGAAACAGAATGTCAGGTTTTTGCACACGGGTTAGGACACGGGCGTGTCATGGCCGTGTGAAAACTGCTGTAGGTGTGCATTTGGAATTAATTCCACACAGGTGTCGGACACGGGCGTGCCCCTATATTGCCTAGGCCGTGTAAGCTACACGGGCCAACCACACGACCATGTCAAATTGATCACACGGGCGTGTTGCCCCTTCCACGCGGGCGTGTGCCTTAGTGTCAAATGTCATTTTTCTAAAGTTGACTAAAGAACCCGAGTTGTTTTCGAATGATTTTCGATGGGTGTTTTGGATATCGTAGGCCTGTATTCAAGACGTGTTGATAAGCTTGAGAAAGTTTTAAATTTGTCTAAGTCTTGGAGACTCGAAATTGATAGTAAGTACGAGTTTAAGTTAGGTAACGCCTTGTACTCTGTCTCGGTGTAGGATATGGGTATAGGGTGTTACAAAATTAACAACTTCATCTTTGGGTAACTCACTATCATAACACTAACTTCCATTACTAACCTTCAAGGTTGTAATATGATTCATTCGTGTCCTTCTCTTAGCCCTACAATGGTAAAAGTTTGTATTACAGTCACATTGAACCATCCCATCACAACAAGAACTTTGACACCACATCAACTCTTACTGGTCAAGTAGTATTTCAAGTTTCGTGCGCAAGTCCACTTCTAGTTTTAAGAGACATGGGTTTAACGCCATATCTAGAAACTCCTACACTCACTTGATCTTTTCCAAAACACATCTCTTCCTCTCCTTAATACTACAAAATAAGAAGAAGCTTATTTTCCACCTACGACCTGCCACACCAACTTGAGTCATAGTGTTTGTCGTAGGATTCATTGCGTCCTAGCTTGAACGAGCTAACCCTGAGAAGCCATTGTACAATAACCAAGTCAAATGAAACTAAAATAGCCTCAACCCAGTCTCATGCCACTTCTCACCAAGCGAAAGTATCAAGGGATGATGGTCTGACTTGATACAGGTTAGATGGGTAATTTTTTGTAACAACTCGATTTTCATTGGTGTTAGAAAAGTCTATTTTGAAATCAAATTTTTTTAGTCAATATAATTTGAGATATACATGTTGTATATGACCACGTGCGTGCTTTGGAGCTAAAGAAAATGCAGTTGAATATTTGAGTGAAGTGTAGTGTCTACAAATGTACAAGTCAATTTGTAATATAATAAAATTTACAACAAAACACTGAGAAACATTCCGATAATCACACTCAAGGAGTCAAGAGAGGTTTATTTAAACTAAATTAATAGAACAAATCACACACTACCTAAGTTTAAATAACTATTCACGTACTAGTCTTATTACAATAAAATAATTACGAGATGAATCACAAAACAAAACTAAAGCGTAATATCGGTAACGACACAATGACTAAAATGTAACAAATTCATAACATTAGTGGCCAAAGCATAATGAATTAAATTCCAGTGATCAATCTATAATTTAGACAATAGATAAGGGATTATTTTTATATTTACCATAATTAAACCGGTGTAAGGCTTGAATTCAATTTTAGAAAACCCTTTCCCCTTGTATTTTTCATCATTCCAAGTCCCAAAACAGAATCGCACCTTATAAATAAAAAAATATAATTATATATTTTTTATAATTAGGTGGAGATAGTGCCAAAAAAAGGGAAAATGGGGCTCTCTTACCTTTAAAAATAATACTCACACGATATTCCGATTCTGACCATTAGGTGAAGATTTTGGTATACAAAATAAAGGTTTCATCTATAAATTAATATTTAAATTGTATTATTTTTTATTTTGATATTTAATATTTTTTACCATAAATGACATTTAAACTATTTTTTCTCTTTAAGTTGATTTGTAGTAGTTAAACGATTAAGTTTATTTTAAAAAAGAAATTAACCCATAAATTGGTATCACAGTTATCCCTTTTTTTTATTTTGATATTTAAATATTTTTTGTCACAAGTTATTCTTAAACTATTTTCCCTCCTAAGTTAATACATTTGTTAGTTTAAATATTAATTAAACCGTTAAGTCTATTTAAAAAATAATCAATTAAAAATTTGACATGTGAAAAAAAATTAAAAAGTATTATTTTCTCTTTTATATATGCATTTTACTAGATCGATAGTCGAATCAATTAAGTTACCAATTCTTAATTGGACCAGTTCATTAAATTCTATCAAATAAATTATTAAATAAATAAAAATAGAAATATTTAAAAAATTAGAGAAAATCAGTTCAATTAGGTTTTTTTAGCTTGGCTCAATCGTCTGTATCGATTTGCAAGTTAATGGTTCAACCCCTATCCCCAAATCAATACCCCGATTGGTTCGATTCTGAAAACACTGGTTTTGATCGATGGGATAACTTTTTCGATTCCATCAAGTCGAGTAAGTAGGTTATGAAGTTCGAAAACATAATTAATTGTCAGCGTCTCGTTCTCGAGGGCAAATTTCAAGAAGAAAGAAAACACAAAAGGAAGAAATTGAAAAAAAAATTAAGAGGGAAATAATGTAAAATAAAAGAATTAAAAATACTTTTTTAAGTTTATATGAACTAAGGATTTATTATTGGTTGAAATTCCTTTTAAGGAATAAAATATTTTGGTGTAAAATGGGTAATAGAAGAATAATTTAAGTACCACTTGTTACAAAAAATTTAAGTGCCAACTTGAGAAAAAAGATATACTTTAGATACTAATATGTGGGTTAACCCCTTTTTAAAATATATTTAATGGTTTGAATAAGGGTATGACTAATGTAGGTACCAACTTAGAAAAAAAGAAGAGTAGTGTGAAAAAAAAAGTTTAGGTACCAAGATGGGAAACTTGTATAGTTTAAGTATCAATTTGTGGATTAAGTCAAAAATAAAATAAAAATTTTTATTAGGTTAAATATGCCATAAGCCCCTAACTCTTTGTAAAATTGAAAATTATCCTTATACTTTTATTTTTAGGAATTTAATCTATTTATTTTTTAAATTTCAAAATTGAGGTCTAATTGTTAACACTGTTAAAATTATTTTATTAAATTCAAGTTGATTATGACGCCATTTGTTTAGTTATATTATTACCAAGTGAATATTTTTTATTTTAAAATGTCACATAAAAAATTTTAATAAAAAATTAATAGTATTAATAATTAAACCTTGAAATCGAAAAAATAGGGAACTAAATCCTTGAAAATAAAAGTACAAGGACTAAATTACTAATTTATGAAAAGTAAAAGGATGTTGGGCATATTTTAACCTTATTATTATTATTATTATTATCCAACAATTCAGATGGAGACCGGATCAAGTTTATAAACCCAGAAACAGCTATCAACTTCATTATAAACCAGAAAGCTTTTAAGTTTGAGATTGGAAGTGAAACTAAAACAACTGAGTTAATATGGCGGTCCAAGTTCCGAGTCGACAATTATTCATCGATGGCGAGTGGAGAGAGCCCATTCTCAAGAAGCGACTCCCAATCATCAATCCTGCTACTGAAGAGATCATCGGTGAACTCTTTATCTTTTGCATCTTTTTTATGTTTTGGATCGATCTTTCTAGTTTTCTTGATTAGTGGTTTAATAAGTTTATTCCGTGGTGTTTAGCGGATAATGTTTTAGAAATTATTGAAAAATTGAGGTTTGATGCGTTTTTTTTTCCAGGTAACATTCCAGCAGCTACAGCTGAAGACGTGGAGCTTGCGGTGGCGGCTGCTCGGAGAGCTCTTTCTAGAAACAAAGGCAAGGATTGGGCTACCGCTCCTGGCGCTGTCCGTGCCAAGTATTTACGTGCCATCGCTGCTAAGGTAAACATGCCGTGAACTTACTAGTTGTGTAGGATTGTCTAGAGTGTAGGCTATTTGCATTCGTTTTATGATTTCATCTTGTAATTTAGCTTTTTAAACTTGCTGAGAACGTGGTCCCTTAATATGAGGGCTTAGGGGCTTAATATTATCAATAATTTCATATTGTGATCCCGTATGCTGAGTCTATTTGTAGGTTGCCTGTTGAACTAAGCCATCCAGGCGGTTGAGGCATATCTGGCTATATGAAACTGAAATAAGAGAAGCCTTCAATCTACTTCCTGTTGTTTGTGTCTTATTTCCTCCAATCCATAGCCTTGTAATGGTTCCTTTGGGATCTCCTTACTTCTTGCCCTTTCTGATTCTGAATGAATTGAAGAATATGCTGATCTTTGAATTGGCCGTATTGCTTGATTTGATGTCTTGTGTTTATTTGAGTGATCCAGGTGACAGAGAGAAAAACTGAGTTGGCTAAGCTTGAAGCAATTGATTGTGGGAAACCTCTTGATGAAGCAGTTTGGGACATTGTATGCTCGTCACACTGATGAAAGTTTTATGATTCAGTATTTAGTGTATTTTCTTACCCGTTTAATTCATTTCATTCAGGAAGATGTTGCTGGATGTTTTGAGTACTATGCAGACCTTGCTGAAGGCTTAGATGCAAAGCAAAAGGCTCCTGTCTCTCTTCCCATGGAGACATTTAAGAGTTATGTGCTTAAGGAACCAATTGGGGTTGTTGGATTGATTACTCCATGGTACTTTTATTTTATTGTTCTTTGTGCAATTGGAGTATAACTATTTCTAAATGTTCATATGCTGCTCTGCTCAGTTTCACCAATAAAAGTATAGATTTTATCATTATCCTTGCTCAATTCTTAGTTTTCTTGTCCAATTTATCAAAGCTAATTTTTGTGCATTGGACTTATCTTTTACTTTTTTGGTGCATCATACATATGCATGAGCATTACATGAAACTAGGCCTCTGTATTAATTTTAGCTTTTAAGGTAATTGCAAAACCATTGTGCTAGTTGCAAGTTAAATTAGTTACTCTTACAGGCTTGATTGTTGCATTTTTTTTGTTATAAGGCTGCATATCAATTCATTCTACTCATACATCGGTGCTGACTTGAAGACACTTAATAATGGCTTTTTCATATTGTTGTGTTTCTGCTTTTTGGAAGGAATTACCCACTATTGATGGCTACATGGAAAGTAGCTCCTTCCTTGGCTGCTGGTTGTGCTGCAATACTGAAACCTTCGGAGTTGGCATCTATGTACATTCTTAACTTAGTTGCAGTAATTTGTCTGTTTTATGATAACTTGGAGAGGATTTGTTTATATTTTTCATTTGGAACCAACAATGCTGCTAATTATGTATGCATTTTTACTTTCCAGCACCTGCTTGGAGCTGGCTGAAGTGTGTAGGGAGGTCGGTCTTCCTCCTGGTGTCCTGAACATTCTGACTGGGCTGGGCCCTGAAGCTGGCGCTCCTTTGGCATCTCATCCAGATGTTGACAAGGTTCAATTGTCTTCATTCCATTGATGCTTTTCTATGACTTTCTGATTTCAGTTATTGACTATTATAAGATAAATATCAATTTTGTATAAATTTTAATACTTGGTTTTAAGCAGATTGCCTTTACTGGAAGCAGTGCAACAGGGAGCAAGATAATGGCAGCAGCTGCTCAAATGGTGAAGGTATATTAAAGTTCTGGAAACAAAAA
This sequence comes from Gossypium longicalyx, assembly GCA_025698465.1. Lineage (NCBI taxonomy): Eukaryota > Viridiplantae > Streptophyta > Magnoliopsida > Malvales > Malvaceae > Gossypium > Gossypium longicalyx. The sequence continues at coordinate 74,515,572 of CM047001.1, forward strand.
TGTTTTTCCTTTTCTCCCATTTTGTGGTCATAATCACTTTATTTCCTTCTGTGCACAAATGATTATGTGCTTTCTTTGTCAGCCTGTTTCTTTAGAGCTTGGTGGGAAAAGCCCAATTATTGTGTTTGAGGATGTTGACCTTGACAAAGGTTAGTGCCATCTGAATTACAGTTTAAGCATATGTTTCCATACAGTTGGATTCTGAAACCTATCATATTACAAAAACCGTACAGCATGATGGTAGTTTTTTTTCATGACTTCATGTTTATAAAGTTAAATAAAATTCTTTTTGATTCAATAGCTGCTGAATGGACTGCATTTGGTTGCTTCTGGACAAATGGACAGATTTGCAGTGCAACATCCCGTCTTATTGTACACGTAAGTTGCTTGATGATATTGTTAGTTCTTTCTTTATACGGTTCTGAAATATGTTTTCATATTGCCATATTTACTTTTGGTTCAATACTTGGAAGGGGAGTAGTTGTATGATCGGAAACAAGGTTGTATACACCATACAACCTAGAGGGGCTCCTTAGCGTATCTTGTTTGGAATTAAATAACCATGCAAATTAACTTCCCTTGGACCCCAATCTCAAATGTCAAAAAGCCTAACGTGAGGTCGGCGACCAGACTGGACATACTATTTCAGGGAAGCACTTGAAAAATGGAAATCCAATACAGTGACCCAGCCAGAACTGTCATCATTTTGCTGTTCAACTGATTACTATTAATTCAGAAAGATCACTAAGAGCTGTAATCAGAACTTTATGCACCTTTCACCTCCTTACATGTTTTATCACAATTTATTTGCTTAAGCAAACGGTGTTGCCATCTGAACATACCTCTTTATTGCGCACCTGCTCTTCTGTAAATTTGGTGCTATGGGCTTAAACATCATATCAATTGGAATATTGTGCTGAATTTTTTGGGGGCTCTTTGTAGTTATTTTTGGAAGACATGATTTCTCATTCCTGATGTAGTGAGCAAGAGCTGTAAATATAACTCGTTTCTGTTCAATAGATAAAGCAAGCTTATTTTTATGCCTTGGCAGCTGAAATCTCATATAACAGATGTACTATAGTATTTTATTTAATCAGAAGTCTATCCTAGTTCCTTTTCCTTTTCCTTCTTGGTCCCCTCTTCTCACTGTGAAACTGCAATGTTCAAATGTCTCAGGAAAACATCGCGAGAGAATTTCTGGACAGGCTTGTGAAATGGACTAAAAACATTAAGATTTCTGATCCCTTTGAAGAAGGATGCAGGCTTGGCCCCGTTGTTAGTGGAGGACAGGTAAGGGTTCTGTTTGAGCAATATGTATCATTTTGCCTTCTTCCTTTTCTTCTATTGGAAGGGGAAGCAGTAGCAGTCAGAGTTGTTAAACTATTCCACCCTTGTTCGTTTTGTCTCATTAATGTTTTTTGTTAAATCCATGTTGGTATTTTACGTTCTTCAGTGTCTATGATTCTCTTGATAGGTATTGGGGTGAGATATAGATAGTGAATTTGTAAATATGGGTGATTTGGAAATGTTATTAAACGAGTGGATTGTTAGACATGCTAATACCTATATTTTCACGATCAGTAGTTGCTCAAATTTTATTTCATTGGTTGCAGTATGAGAAAGTATTGAAATTCATCTCAACTGCTAAGAGTGAAGGTGCTACCATTTTCAGTGGTGGAGTTCGTCCTGAGGTATTTGCTGCTGCTGCTTGTTATTAACACTGTTTCTCTGTCTAAACTTCTCATATTTGAGAACTATTTGACAGCATTTAAAGAAGGGATTTTTTGTTGAACCAACTATAATAACTGATGTGACAACTTCGATGCAAATCTGGAGAGAAGAAGTTTTTGGACCTGTTCTTTGTGTCAAGACATTTAGTACAGAAGAGGAAGCCCTTGAACTGGCAAATGACACCCAGTAAGTTGCCGAATTCTTGTGTTGAAGTGCAGTGAATTGCTATTTTGTCTGGTTAATACCATAAAATGTCTCTGATTTCTATATATTTTTTAATTTCCAGTTATGGTTTGGGTGCTGCCGTGATATCAAATGACCTGGAAAGATGTGATCGTGTAAGCAAGGTGGGAGTTGTTTATAGTCGGTAGTTGAAGCTTTTAGCTACTATGCACCTTAAGGGTGTGCTTGATAGAATAGAAAATGAGAAAAAAAAGAGTGAAAAATTAGAATGAAAATTAGTTTTCATGTTGTAAACTATTTATTAGTGATTTCTTACCCTCCTGTTTTGCAGAATCTCCAAGCTGGAATTGTGTGGGTCAATTGTTCACAGCCATGCTTCTGTCAAGCTCCATGGGGAGGCAATAAACGCAGTGGCTTTGGGCGTGAACTCGGGGAATGGTATGCACCCCGATTATCCAAATTATATTATAAAGTGTCATCTTATTAGTTGTCCTCTTACGGTTTTATTGTTATAAATGCTAAGCATATATGTGCTCCTTGCATCACAAACCATTGTTTTGAAAACTGGACCACATCGGCCTGGGTACCAGTCCTGCATAAGGGGTTTGACCGATTGAATCGGTTTTTTCTGTTTCTTTTTTTATTTTTTTTATTTTTATGATTTTTAAGAATCTATTCAATTGAATCGGACAGATCAGCCGGATTGGGAACCGGTGTTCTGACCGGTTTGATCATCGGTCCAATTTTGAAAACCTTGGACGAAACTGATGTTTTAACTTCCTCATTCAAAAGAAAATAGGGATTGTTTCTAAGAACTGGTTGGTTTTTCCACAGGGGTCTCGACAATTACTTGAGTGTGAAGCAGGTCACGCAGTATGTCTCCGATGAACCATGGGGGTGGTATCGCTCACCATCAAAGCTGTGAGAGTATTGGGGGCTGTTCGAATAAATAAACCATCGAGGACATAAGGTAAGATCCATTAAAGAGTTAGTATTTTATGAGAGGATTGGCATGTAGTGAGGTGATTAAAGAGAAGGCAGGATTATCGTTCATAGAACTCAAATATGAAACAGACTCCAACATCTATGCATCAAGTCTACTGCACCTTGTTTTTCAATATATACATATGCATACCTATACATGTATGAATGTATTATGGTTTGTGATCTATGAGATGAATGGATTAGTTTATGCATAGAACTTAGTAAATTTTCTTATAATTAGTTTTAACTCACGTGAAAGATATTAAAATATATGTTTAAATCAATAGAAATATTAAATATATATTTAAAATATTGCTAAGAAATAATATTGAAAATGTTTTAAAAAATAACATAATTTATACATTTTAAAATCATTTCATATCAAAAATAATTTTATCTTTATTTTAAAAAGTAAAAATTTATAAATTAAAGGATTCAAAGATTTTATATATTTAAATAATTAATTCAGCAAATTTCTAAATAAAAATGTGTATATATAATAATGATGCCTGCTAATATTTAATTAATGCTTATGATATAAAAGATTTGTTCATAATTTATTAACCAATCAAAATAATTAATTATAAGAATTGCGGTTTAGTTTATTTTTTGGTATTCAAGTTTGATATTTTTTTTAATGTGGTATTTGTGTTATTTTTTGGTTCAATTTATTTGACAAAAAAAAAATACATTTTGGTATTAAAAGGTAATGTTAACTTTTTAGTATTTAATTTAGGTTTTAAGATTGATCTTATAAAAGTTAATTGCTAATATTATTAAATTGAATTTTTTCTAATTTTTTAATAGAATAAATTTAGTGTTAATTGTGAATTTATTCAATTTTGCGTTTAGTTTGTCAAATACAGTATGACGATGTGATTTAATTTTAGTTTTAAGGTTGATTTGATGAAAGTTAATTACTAATATTATTAGTTAATTATGGATTTTTATTAAATTAACTTTAAAACTCAAATTAAATACTAAAAAGTTATCACCCTTACCTTCAGTAACAAAATTTATAGCTTTCGTAAAAGACTTGCTTAGTCGTTATTAATTTTGAAATTGAGCAAATTAGTTTTAATAAAAAAATTAAAACAATTTAATCCTTATCAATTTTAAAATTCAACAACTAAAGACAATAATTATTAACAAATTTCAACCAAAAATCTAACGTGGTAAAATAGAAAAAAAATCAAAAATAAAATATACGAGTTATTATTAGAACATCTAATTTAAAGTTGACAACATATGATACCACATAATAAAACCACCCCCCACCCCCGCCGCCAAAAAAAAAAAAACTAAAGTAAAAAATTTCCCAACCCAACCCAACCCGGTTACCCAGCCCCCAAACCCATTTTCGCCCACATTACTGGAACTGAAAAGAAAAATACTTGTAAGAAACCAAACATGTCCGTAGCATTATCATCATCTTCTCATCAAATTTCCTTAGCCAACGCTCTCACATTAAAAGCTTTTTTAACCGTTAAGCCTTAAAAAGTAATCCGGGATTATGTTTACGTTGCGTTTTGGATCGAAATGACAATGAGAAGTAAGGCCTAACTTTTGTGATATAGCCTGTACGGGCCCTTATCGGTCTAAGCCCAATCGAATATGCGGCACTTGGGTCAAGCACCCGAAAGACGGGAAGCAAAGAAGGGACGGTTTGGTTTGTGTTCGACGCTAGTGTCGTGTACGTGGATTTAATTTAATCCCCTAAGATAAAAATTTCCCAGTTAGGTTTTGGAATAAAATCCCCAAGTTTCTCTTCTTGATTTGCTGTTTTGCTGTGTTCTTGAGATATGGCAGGGAGAGAAGTTCGTGAGTACACCAATCTGAGCGACCCCAAAGGCAAGTATGAAAACCGAAACTTGAATCGTAGGTTCCCGATTTGTTCTTTGTTCTTTCTACTGATTAAAAATCTTAATTGCAGATAAAAGGTGGGGCAAAGGAAAGGACAAACTGGACGATGAAGATATTGCTTTCCAGCGTATGGTTGCCAAGGTTAGAGCGTCGCCTCTCCCATCTTTTTCCTTCCTCCTGAATTTGATTATTATTTTTTCTTGGTTTTATGGGAATTATGTTATGCGAACCTGCCCGCACGCTTTGGACCTTCTCTTATGGTTTCTTTTGGATATCGATTGTTTTAATGGAATCTGCGGTTTTTAGAATCCCTTACCATTTCAGTGAAAGAGCTCTTGTTGTCCAATGGGACACAATGGCTAGTGTTATCTCATACGTAACAGCATTCATATGACGGAAACCATTATCAATTCACTGTCTCGTTTCTTTGTTCTTATACATACATCCTAGAGAGCATTCAACCAAATCAATAGATTATGAGATTCCCATTTGTTTTGCTGAAAATGACTTTGGGAAATCCATTTATCTCATTTTCTGGTTTTTATGGCCGAAATTTAAATGGTCTACCTAATAGATTGGTGAAATTTTCTTCTTTTTAATCCACAAGATAATTTTGGAAGGAGAGAAGATAACCTAATCTCTTCGTAGTCATCAAAGACCCATATTTCCTTGACATTCACCACACGGACCCTCTCATTACCAACTATCAGCTGTTTTTAGCTGCCTACAACAGCCCTCTCCTTTTTTTCATACTCCTTTGCTATGTCTACGACCTGCCTTCCTTTCCCATGTTCTCTTCTTCCCTCTTTGCCTCCTACATTACTCTCTTTCCTTAATTTTCCATATAGCTCTGAATCCCTTGTTGTGGTATTTTGTGGCTGCCAAGCTCAATAAGTCACAACCCATCTTTTCATTCCTCAACCACTGTCAACCATTTTCTGTTTCTTTTCATTAATTGCTGCTCCATTTCTCATTTGTTCGGACTTCTTTTTTTGGTTAGCATCTAATTTTGTGATATTTTATAAGCTTTGATTAATTTGTTCAGAAATTTCGCCTAACTTGCCTATGGTGATGGTGAAAATTTATTGATGATAAAAAGGAATGATTCAGGTAGCTTTAACAGGTTTCCATACATATTTGAGCACTTGATAATCTTATGGTAGTTTGTGGGTTTTGATGTAGAGGATTAGGGTTTAGATTACCGATAAAGTGTTTCAAAGATGGCAAACAATGGAAAGTATTGTCAATAGTTTCATCCAGAGAACAAAATTCATACTGTTACAGAGAAAAGGGTTTTGTTTTCCAAATGTAAAACAAGCATAGCCTTAATATGTACGACTTTGGTTGGCCTTTTCATTTGTGGCTCTATTTAATGCTAATTCCTTTAATCATTTCAATTATCTCAATTTTCCTTTGCTGCTAATACCAGTTCTATCATCTAAAGTTCAAGGTTCAATTAGATATTTGTTTGAAGGTACAAGAGTGTGCTTGCAAGTTCTTCTAGATTATTTAGATGTACCATGGCATATTATGCCTTGTGTGAGTATTGGATATGACTATATATTAAGGGTATTTTAATATTTTTTAAGTTCTGCCCTATATTATGAGGTTTAAATCTGTATGCTCATAGCTGTCGAATGTGTGGTAGATGCTAGTACTTGAAAGGAAATGAAGAGCTAGTAAGATATAATATATCTTTGACGGTTCTAGGACTAGAAGTGGAAGGAATGATGATGTTTGCTATAATTTTAATAATTTACTTGTTGAATTAAATCTGGCTGGCATCAATTTTTTGCTATAAATACAAATTTGTGGTAGTTTTCTGATAACATGCCCTGGCAGGGATCTTGGCTCCTCCCATTGGGCTTTTGATACAAGCAGATGCAAGAGGTTGCTGGAGAACGTGGAGGCTACCTACATGGGCGAGGCGGTAGCTCTTCTATATCTGTCCCTACATCTTGAGACCCCAATAGATTTTTCTTTTGGTAAACCTATATATTATTATGTATTATTTATGCAGCTTTGGACAGTGATGATTTACTCTATCTCAAGGAGCAGATGGAAGCAGAGGAGGATGCTGAACGCCTCCTGCGCCGTACCGAGAAGCGGGCATTTGCTGCATTTAAGATATCCTATTTTGAATATTTTTTGTGACTCTTGCTCCCCATGCCATGTAGATTTTGAGCTTTTATTTGGCAAATAATTAATTGAATTCACTGCCACGTGCTTTTAGTGCATTGGTTTCTTGCCACATTTTTATTATATTTCTGTCATTGTTCTTGCTTGTTGCCTGCTTTGTGTTTGCTTCTTACAACATTTTATGCCACTGGGTAAAAAACATAGGATGAGCATGATTTTGTTTAAGGTATTATGTGCTGAAATATGTAGGTTCATCCCTGTAACTTTTATTTGCGAAGAGCTCATGATTGTTAAAGAAAATGAAAATTATTTTGTTTGTTATGGTGTTTCTCGTGTTAGATCACGCAGTTTAGGTTGAGCAGAGTCCAATTGTTCATTGCTACTCTGGTTTGCTTTGATTTTGTTGCAAACCAAGCAGCTGATTCGTCAGTGGAAAGTAATTGTCTTTTCCTTGAATTTGTGTTCATTTGAGTTTCTTGTTTTCTAATTGCAATTACTACTTTGAAAGAGGAGGAAGAAATTGTTGATTCCTCAAGTGAACTGTTTTAACATAAACATCGTTATTAGTAGAAGTTCAACTTTCTATGTTGCATGTCTTAGAATTCTAGCATCAGTTCCCACTTTGTTTTCTCAGTTGCATTAGATTACTTGACGAGTTGTTTCATATCACACAAAGTTGATCTTGAATGCTGTATAGTTTTGTCTACCTAGTACAGGTTTTATATTGGTGCTCACTTTTTCTTAACCATTTGACACAAAGCTGCAAGTTTAGCAGATTCCTCACCTGCATCCTTTCCTCTTCCTCTTCGAGTTGAACCCAAGCCAAAGAGTGGAATCAGGTTTCTCTCTCTCTCTCTTACTTATAAAATATTTATAGTTATATTTATATTTCTGGACACTGTTATGTTATTATTGTTTTAATTTACCATTTTCTGTTATCTTCTTTGTTTTGCAGACAGCAAGATTTGCTGAAAAAAGTTTTGGAAGTTAAACCCAAACGCCCCAAAATTTCATCCCCCTCCAGCTCTGAGCCTGAAGGGAATCAATCCAATTTACAATCTCAGGGGCAGGAGTCCAACCATGAGAAGAAGATTGGGCATTGTGGTTCGGAATCAAATACAGCAGAAAAGCAGAATAAGGTGGAAAAGTCTACTAAATCCTTATTAGGCTTAGCCTATGCAAGTTCTGATGATGATGATGATGATTGACTGATATATACATGCATTTGACTTGTAATCTACATGAACATGACTGTTTTTGTTTTTCTCCCTCCATAACAAACGCTCACATTTTGTAGTAGGTTTAATATCGTATTTGACCTCTAGGTATTTTAAGAAAATTTTCAGTATGGCATCTTATAAAATAGTATAATGTGGAACTTGTATCATGTATACTACTATTTCTTGCGTTATATTGAGTTTGGTATGTTAAAAATACTGACATGGTAAATTATAAAATAGATCAAATATAATCATACTATTAAAATCAATATAACAACAATGAGCATGTTCTTTTAAAGGTTCTCTAGTATTGTCGAGTTAAAAGTTTAAATTTCATCTACTGTGAATTATGTATGTTTTATTATTATTATTATTATTATTTTTTTAAGATTTCATTTTAAAATGAATGGTATTCTCATAGAAGTAGCATATACGTAGAGGAGGCCTGCAAGTTCATTTTCCTTGTATCCTTAATGTCTGCGAAAAAGTATGATTAACTAAAGTAGGTATATAATTTTTATACTATTAATATTTTAATAAGTGAATCGAATCTTATTTATATAATTTAATAATTAAATTTAAATAAAAATATTTACTATTATTTTGACTATATAAACTTCCATCCAGGGTTTGTTTCAGAAGTTACCCATGCTCAGCACGTAAGAGAATCAACTATGAATCCCAAATATGAGTCAGATTAAAGAATATCAAATAAAACATGCTCAGCACATAAGAGAAACAACTATGAATCCCAAATATGTGTCAGATTAAAGAATACCAAATAAAACAAACATCGGTCAGTTGAAATTTTATTCTAATTTGAGCATCTCAATATACATACGAGTAAAAATTAAGAAATACTACTGATTTCCCTAGTTCACAAAATGCACAGTAACAACCATTACATCACAACTAGGGTAGATAAAGGGGCTGCGAAATAGGAGGGAGCCTAGAGGCGGCAAACGGGAGCGGATACAAATATCATAATAGTATTTCGTCTTGAACACTGACGTTTAACGTCTTGTGCGGAAGAACAATGCTATTGGTGACCACGACTTCATCTTCAACAGTCACTGCTTCTCCTGTAACAGATATGCCAATATGATTAACAGGTTGTCTTACGTAAAGAAAATGGAAAAATAAAACAAAAGGCAATGTTTGCAAAGTACCAAGAATTGTAATTCCGAGTTTTGCTTTATAGTCTCCTTCAGCCTGCAATGAGTCGAGTCGATTTGAATTTAGCGTAAAAAAGGCAGGTGGAAGAGCAAGAAAGAGTCATTCGGCAGGAGACAATCTTGAGAGGAAATTTATGGAGGCTGGTATTCATAATCAGTCTGAAGAACATTCAGCCTAGGTTACCTAGACTCGGGAGTGAGTGTTGAATGCAGCTTTGAATCCAAAAAGGATATGCTCAATTTTCTAAGTTTTTCCGATCATACCTCAAACCCACATCCGAATATGTATTAGACACAAATGTTGAACACTTGTAAAAAAGGTCTATATAACATAGCTTTTAGTCATCAATATCATGTAAAAATAAACATAAGTTAAACTTGCCTGAACACGGGACCATTTCCCGATAGAAGACTTCCACCCTACAATTGCATGAAAAACAACAGCATTTTCCTGAAAACAGAATAAAAGTCATCAATCTGGACAAAGCAAATCAATCATGCGTCAGATTCAAGGGAACCTCAGCCAATGTTTTTATAGCAATTTGAAAACATTGAATTCGGTTGCATACCATGATTTCAACGCCATCAAGAATGATACAACTAATGAGCCTTACACCTGCTCCTATACGCGCATTAGCAGATATTGAGACATTGGGACCGATCTGTTTAACCATGTAGCACTAGCAATCAATCCCATAGATGATGCAGGCAACAGAAAAGAAAAAGAATGCTCATATAACGTAAGGAGTAGCACAAACATGGGAGGGAAATAGTTTTCTAATCTCTGTGGGTGCTAATATTATTTTTGAAAAGCATTTAGGGAATGTGGCAAATAGCATATAAGTGTCGGTAACATATATTTTATCACCCACTTAAAACAGTCCATTAAACAAATTAACACTTTAATAGGCAAATTACCTAGAACAGCAGCACTCAACTCTCCATCATTCATCATAATTAAAACGCAATGAAAAAGATGTTACCTTGGCACTTGGATGTACTTTTGCTGATGGATGAATATTAACATCGCCAATAATGGTGGCACTTTTTGTACCATCCCCACTAGCCAAAAGATTGGGAGAGGTGAACCGAAATTGTGCAAGATACAGGCCAGAACACTTTAAGGACTTTCTGCAGATGTAAACATGGAAAAATCAGGGTTAGTCGAAGGGGAAGTTATGCTTGGGTTGTTCATTTTATTACGCATTCACTTGGATTTTGTTTGATTTTTATTTTATTTTATTTTAATGTTGGTTTCTATGTTTTCGTTAAAAAAATAATACAAAAACTAGGGGGTAAAATGAAGAAGGGGAAGAAAAATGAGGCGGAAGCTACTGAAACAAATTGCACCATACCACAGTTTGGCTTACCCTGGTGTTTTGATTTGTTCCCAGAAATCCATGGTCTCATATGTATACAACTTCTTCTTTCCCGCAAAAGGGGTAAGGATGTCTTGATCCAACCTTACAAAATCTGATGGAGGATACCTGGTAATAGGAGCTCTTATTAGGTTACATGTTGAGGTTCCAACATAAAGACAAATATTTCTCTATATAAAAGAACGCCAAAGAAAGGCATAACCAGTACTAAAAATCAAAATATGGGTTGAAACAGCCTGAGGAATATAAGTGTGCGGTTTAGTTTCATTTAGATTCCAGCACCATCTAACTAAAGAAGTGAGTGTAAACTATTGTTGTATAGCCCCCTGCCCCCCTAAAAAAATGTCAAATTATCAAATGGATGTTTCAATGGCTTTGAAAAAAAAATTAAACATCATTAATCTATTATTAGAATTTTGTGTCAACAGCAAGATTGCTCAGGTAGAATACATGGAAAATGTAAAAAAGATGGCATGCCACATCTCATAACTTCATCAGCATAGGTTGATTTGAATGGAGATAGAGAAGTGAAATAAACTAAGTGATTTGTGTGATTCATAATGACAGAAAGAGAAGCGAATGAAGTATGCACCTAGTATGCTGTAATGCTGTAAAATCAAGAAAAGAACAGACATACCTTGTAGCAGACTGGAGGGCTTCAAAGCTGGAAAGACGTCTCAGATTGGCTAGAGATGGCAAAACATGAATTGAGATTTTAGTACAATTAAGATTAATGATATTCAGATATAACGGGGATCTGAGCAAAGAAAAAATTTCTACTGATAAGGATGTGGAAAAATGGCATAGCTTCAAAAGGGATAAAAAACACTACCTTCGAAATAATCCACAAAAAAAGAAAAGAGAAAGAAAAGAAAGATGCCAGTGAATTCAGTTTATGTTTCCAATGAGTACATAGCCATAGCAACTTTGAAATTAGAAGCACAATTTAAAGATTATTTATTACTGACCTCTGTCTTTCCGTTGAGAGGAAACACCTTGGATAGCAGTAAAAATATCCGGTGTAAACACATAGACACCACAGTTGATTCGGTCACTTACCTGCATGATGGCAAGTAATTGGAGCAGAGCATCCATTAAATTCAATCAAAGTAACAATAAATAGAGAATATTCCAAATTGTAGTTGAATCTCTGATACTGCACATACGAAAGTTTCAGGTTTCTCTGTATAATGTAACAGTTCATTGGTGACAGGATCTGCTACCAACTCCCCAAACTCACTAGCTGACTCAGCTGAAACCTGCAAAGAGAGGAGAATAAGGCCAAATGACAAAAGAAAATATAAGTGCTAAAATATCACACCACGACAACCAACCTTGATTACTAGGATAGTTCCCATACCACCATATATTTTGTGAGCCTCTACGAAGGCAAAAAACAGGTAAAAGGAAGAATTAATCTTCAAGAAAGACAAAATAAACATAAATAAACTTTGCAGTAATTTTATCCGCGCCACTGCTAATTGCAGTTAGGCTTTGTATGCCATTGCTTTTCAAAAGCACTTTCGGAGCCATAAGCAATGCTAAATAAATAGCTTTTGAGGCCAAAAGTGCTTTTGAACCCAAACACAAAAGCTAAAATTTATAGCTTTTAAGTTTGGAAAAAAAGCACTTTTGGAGTTAAATGACAATTTTAAGCCTTATTTATAATCCAATGTATCTTGTGTAATATTTATATTGGTAATACAATTATTTCCCATTTGAAATTTATTTCAAATATATAACATTATATATTTGTATTTGTAATGGTTATACTTTAATATTTAAAATATAGTTTATATATTCAAAATAAATTTTATAAATAGTCAATATTAATCACTTAAAAATATTTAAAAATTATATTTCAATTTCATATATCAAAATATTAATAATGAGTTACAACAAATTCTTTTTTTAATATTTTTACTGAAATATCATAATATTAATGAATTTGAACATCATTTAAATGCATTTTTTTTTTACTTTACAACATCATGCCTAAGATGAATATTTTATTTCTCAAAAGCACTTTTTGACAGTAACAGCAACCTTTTCAAAAGCAATGCTAAACTAGTCATTAGTCCTAAAAGATTGACACTAGAGTTTTTGCAATGCAGAACACACTACATAGCATGATAGCAGCAAGAAACTATATTCAGAAAATTAAGATTGATACATTACAGGGTTCAAACATTGTGAAGAAGATTACCAAGCATTTCTGGGAGTGGAAAACTGCAGCAAACATCACAATTCAGCAAGAAGATATGAGACTGCAAAAACAAAAGCACACAACACATATAACTTTGTCAAAGTAAATATGGACAAACAAGGCAGATGGCAGATTACAGCCTGTGTATTTTTCTCTATGAAGGATATGCTTCTATGAAGGAAATAGGTTAGGATATAAACCGGATTATCTTCCATGATCAGATCTCTGAAGTTGTAAAGCCCACCAGCTGAACCATGTGGTTTGTCTTCCCTTAAATATCTAATAACAGCAAGAACAAAAAGGATTAACTCTAAGATGAAACAATCATAAAGACACATCAATCCCCTCATGAGAATGTATAAATTTAAAGCAAGGATTTACCTGACTGGAACTCTTAGCTCAGTAGAGATTGATGAGACATACATAGCGAATTCACGCTCTTCATAGAAACCGACTAGATAGATCTGTGCTAGATTTGGAATCTACAGCAGAGATAGTAATCTTAATACATACCAGAAACTATAAACCAAAAAAGTGTTTTTCATATTCTGTTAGTATAGATCCAACATTGTACCCTTTTACAAGCAGAAATGGGGTGATGAACCATAGGTTGTCCAGCCAAAGGAAACAAAGGCTTTGGAATGTTCAATGACAATGGACGAAATCGAGTGCCTGCAATCCGCAAATTCAAAGTGAATTTTAAAAATTGCATTACAATTCTCAGTCGAAGATCCCCAGCAAATAATTGAGAAAGAAAGAGATTCAATTTGACATCAAAGTCTGAACATAAACGAAAAGAAAGAAAGACAAGACCACATATTCACTGCATACAAAACTCCATATCCGATCCAAATAATCCGAAACGGAATTATAAACAAGCAAGGCATAACATTGAAGATGACAAATTTCACCGTAAGATCAAGGCCATACCTTTGGTGGGTCCACCCACCATGATCACAGCAACCACTTTCTCATCTGATATCCCCATCTTCAAATCAATAAAAGAAAACCCAGATCTCCAATAACAGCAATCGCCCTTATATAACAAAACTAAGACTACCCTTTCCTGAAAAGCTCACTAACAATACAAATTCACACCCAACACATGATCCGGATGAACAATTTCGATGAAAGTTCAGTAATCCGCTAAGGACCAGATAAGCACGGAGTAGCAGTGACTGAAATGTTTGAACCTTAAAAAGTTAGAAAAAGGAAAGAAAGAGCTGAATGTTCAGAGATACGATAATGTAAAAAAAAAAAAAAAAAAAAAAAAAAAAAAGGGAAGCAATTTTCTTGAGGATCCAGTAAAGTGTCGGATAAAAGGGTAGAATTTGGGATATGTGAAGACAAAGCTGAGACCACTCGCTTACGATGAGTAAGCTAAAAATATAAAAATGAGAATGAAAACAAATCCATATATATAAAACTAAAAGGCCAAAGGAAGGAAGTTTCCTAGCCTTATGCGCTTTGACAAGTTAAGACATTTTCTGGTACTGAAAAGCGTATAAAAATGAAAATGAAGACAAATCCATATATCTGTTTCCGTGGCGTGTATCTTGACACTGATGATAAAAAGACTATCTATAACCAGCTTAGAAGCTATTACCGAAATAAAACATATCATGGATATGTTTCATCAAAAAACATATATCATCGAATTCATACATCAATAGTTTTATCACTGCTTCTACACTTAAATCTAAAAATTAGTGCAATAGGAAATAACAATCTTTCCTTTACTAATAAATTCACCCACTTCCCATCATAAATAAATTCATTGAAGTTAGGCTTAATTGGAGAACATGTTATACATCCTTTCCTTCCTCTTCGACTAAACTATTATTAAAGTCTCTAAAATCTTATCACATGAGTTTTGTATTTAATAGTATCATACAATACATATGCAGTGACCATTACCATTGCCCTTGAATTAGCTTTTAAGTTCTAATATCTCATCCCAATTTTTTCTAACCAATGAGCCATACAATTTCAACAAATTTTCACACCCACTGTTCTTTTAATAAAAGCCAGCCATAAAAAAATCATATTAACCTAAGCTTGTGTATCTTTTTTTCATTCCCTGTTAAGTAAAGATGAATAGAAGAAAGAACCATATTCATGAAATATTTAATTTAATTTCACTCTTTACCGTCTTAATGTTCAATAAAAAAAATCTCATGGTTTTACAATGCAACCCCAAAACATTAGTTTTTTTTTAAAATGAAGTATGCACAAACCTAAAAAAAAAAAAAAAAAAAACACTTCATATATCCTTGATTTCAAGATAAATCAATTCTTATCATCAACATTTGACGATAATCCAAAGAGCTTGTTGACCATGATGCCTCCTCTTCGTTTTTGCATAAAGTTCTTCTACAATTTTAATATTGAAATCAGTAAAAGACTTATTGGCGTAAATTTTTTTCTTTTTACTTTTGTTAAACAACGATTGCACCTTTTTCCTTCACATTCTCTTTTCTTTTTCCCTCAAATTTTTAATAGCCACTCTTGACCAAAGTTTATCTTTGATCTTTCCAAGAGTCCTCACTTTTGTCGAAACTATTTTTTTGAAAACGGGGATCGACTTGATTTTGAAACGAAATTTAAAACGGAAGTCGCCACCGACCTTTATTAGGTGTGATCGGATCACCTTTGTTCTAATAAAACATTTTAGTTTACTAAAACGGTATTTTTGGTCTACGAAACTCGAGAGAATGAGTTCGAGAGTCGGTTACGTGCGAGGAAGGATTAGCACCCTCGTCACGCCCAGAATTAGTACCAAATTGATTAGTTAGTGTCTTAATGTCGAAAGTTAAAAATCGAGAATGGATTTAAAATACGATTCTTTTTATTAACGTCGATTTTAAAAAAGCTTGAGTTAGCTCAAAACGATTATTAAAGATTTCCTCATCTCGAGATATAGGAGTATCACATCTCGTAAGTTAGGACACAATACTATGAACTCCCGAGCGCAAGTTTATCTTTAATTTTAATTAGAATTCTGTGTATTTTAAAACTCAAAAGGATATTTGGCTATTTAGAACCAA
Organism: Gossypium longicalyx; assembly: GCA_025698465.1. Taxonomy (NCBI): domain Eukaryota; kingdom Viridiplantae; phylum Streptophyta; class Magnoliopsida; order Malvales; family Malvaceae; genus Gossypium; species Gossypium longicalyx. Next base: position 74,531,499 of record CM047001.1, read on the forward strand.
CGAGAAAATCGAAACCCCGTAAGTTAGGGCACAACTTCTCGATGTTCTAAAACGCGAAACATTGCCTTATTTTAAAATTTTTATTTTTGAATAATAGTGAATACGATACTTAAACGACGTACGTTATTTGTTTGGGTCAAGATACAACGATTTATTGGATAAATATAAAGAGACTTGATTCATGGGCCGATGATATGAAATAAAAGTATAGTGCGACATGGAACAATGATACATGTATAAAATATTCCACAAGCGCATGGCAATAATATGAACACGAGTAAGCAAATTAACGTACATGCAATAGCAATAATTCCACAACATACATTATTTAACGTTAAGCTTAATAAACATAGAAATGAAGTAATAGTATAAAACAACTTAAATCAAATAATAAGATAATCTTAAATATAAAATATATATGTAAAGGGTTTAAAATAAATACTTGTAAAAGCAACTTGAATCGAATGATAAAGCATAATTTAAAATCATTAATGAAAAGTCTAAAATAAATGATACGTAAAAAGAAATTTACAACAAATAATATACGTAGTATATAAAAAAATAACTTCACATAAATATATATATTTATAAAAAATAATATGTAAAGAGTTTAAGATAAAAACATATGAAAATCTGAAAATAAATAATCCTTACAAAAGAAAGTTTAAGAATAAACGTTCTATAAACTTAAAATAATAGGCTATTCAAAAATAATATATAAAATGGGGTTAAAATAAATAAATAAAAAGCAAATGTAAAATGATTAACATATATATAATAATTCCAAAATGATTTATGTAAAAAAAGGGGGTTAAATTAAATGATATGTAAGGTAATTTAAGATAAATAATGAAAATACGTTTAAAATAAACATTATGTAGTGAGAAATTTAAAATAAGTAATATACAAAACATCTTAAAAATGTATGGTATATAAAAAATAGATAATACATATAAAAATTTGAAATAGATAATATATAAAAAAAATTAAAGTAAATAATAAAACAATTTAAAATGAATAATACATAAAACAAGTTTAAAAAAATAAATAATGTATAAAGTATTTTAAAATCTATAATGTACAAAGCAAATTAAAAAATGACATATATGAATAATTTTAAAATAAATAATATATGAAATAGATTAAGGTAACATATATATACAAGAAGCAAGTTAAGATGAATAATAAGAATTTGAATAATTAGTACATTAAAATAAGTTAGAATAGATGTAAGTAAGTAACATATAAAATATTTGAAATAATATGTAAATGAAACATTTAAAAAAGGGTTAATAAATGAATTAAATAGATTTAAGTCATGGCTAAAAATAAACTAAAATTCGAGGTATAAAAGTATAAATACTGAAAAGTTAATCAGGGATCTAAACGAAAACCAAACGAAATCTGAGGGTTAAAAAATTAAAAAAAAACAAAAGAAAACAAGAAATGGAGCCCGATTGAATGGAGTGGCGAATGAAAAGGACTAATCACACGAATTTTCCCTTTAGGGAGAATGTGCAAGCCCCCACCCCACCAAACCACGTCGTTTCAAGGATGAAATAAAAACCAAAATCTTCCATCTTTTCCAATCTGTCGTTTCTTCTTTTATTTTTCAAGAAAAGAACCATAACACTCCCTCCCCCTTTCTCCATTCGGCTAAGGTTTTAACACCCATCATTGCCGCCGTCGTCGTGGCTCTTTGAGGCCACCGTGGTTCCCACCGTAGACGGTGGTCGGGGGCCACGTAAACATGGGTTATTTAACCCTTTTTGTTCAAAACGAGCCCGACGATGAGGGTCTTCTTAGATCGAGGCAGATCCGAAAGTAGGAACACCCCCACGACCTCTTCAGGCTGAACCCGACGACGGAGGAGCAGTCTCCGACGACGAGGCTGTTTGGATTCGGTAAGTCCCTTCTTTTCTTTGATTTATGCCTCCATTTTTTATCAAAAAGTTTGTAAAAAGAAAAGAACAAAAAGAAAGAACAAAAAAAAATGAAAAGAAAAGCAGAGAAGTAAATCGAAGTCCACCTTTTCAAAGTTTTATTCTGCTTTTTTATTGCTTAATCTGCGTAAAAAAATACAAAGAGATCCGAAAACGTTCTTATAGCCGAAAATCAACCTTTTCGTTTCTGTTCTTTTGTTTTTTTGCTATTTACTTCACTATTGCTTTTTGTTAATTTCCCTCTGCAGGTGTCAGAGACGTAGAAGGCTGGTGGTTGGCTCGTGGGGAGGTGAGGCGGCGCGCGTGGAGGCCAAGACTGAAGGGCGGCTGAAGGTTTTGGCATCTAGGGTTGGTGGCTGCTGAAAAAATAAAGATAGTGGGCTGACTTAGGCTTTAGGGTTTTGATAATTTGGGCTAGTTTGGTAGTGGGTATTTATTTGTTTTATTAACCTAGGGCCAAAATTGGCTATTACAGCTACCCCTCTTTGCTCATTATCGTGTAACGAGAATGGAGCAAAGATCTTGAAAGAGCCAATTTTGCCTAGGCTAGCTGAATTTTGACTTTTTTGACGCTTCTTTTCTTCAAGTAGCCCCATTCCATCCCACTACTCTACTGCATCTTCAGGAATATGAGGTTTGCGACTTCAATCTGCTCCACTATAACTTCAAAGAGATGAGATTCGTTGTGGTAGCTTGATCCGACCTATTGCAACTTCAAAGGTATAGGATTTATAGCTTTAATCTGCTCTACCGCTACTTTAGAGAGATAAGATTTGCTACTTTGAGTCTGCTCCACTGCAACTCCAGGGAGATAATGTTAATGGCTTTAACCTGCTCTACTGCAACTTCAGAGAGATAAGATTCGCCATGATAGATTTCATCTAACCTACTGCAACTTCAGAGGTATAGGATTTATAGCCTTAATCTGTTCTACTGCAACTTCAGAGAGATAAGATTCGCTATCTTCAGTCTATTCCACTGCAACTTTAGGGAGATAAGACTTGCAACTTTAACCTGCCCCACTGCAACCTCAGGGGGATAAGGTTTGCTATTCTTCAATCTATTCCACTGCAACTTCAGGGAGATAAGATCTGTAACTTTAATCTGCTCTACTGAAACTTTAAGGAGATCTGCTGTGGCTTTTAGCCGCTCCAACGCCATTTCAGGGAGAGGATACTTGATTTTCAGCCTGTTACCCTACTACTTAGGGGGTTAAGACCATCATCTTCGATCTGTTTCCCTACTACTTAGGGGGTTAAGATCTGTAAATTCAGCCTGTTACCCTACTGCTTAGGGGGTTAAGGCCCTTTGTCTTCGATCTGTTTCCTACTGCTTAGGGGGTTAAGATTTGTAAATCTTCAGCCTGTTACCCTACTTCTTAGGGGGTTAAGGCTTAGTGGCTTGAATTTGCTTCACTGCGACTTTAAGAAGGCAAGATTCATCGTCTTTCTCAATCGGTCCCACTGTGTTTTCAAGGGTGTAGGATTTTGATCTCTTCGGTCTGTTACACCATTCTATGGAGAACATGACCTGTTGAATTCGTTTCGTGGACCTATTTATGCCAAATGGTTAGGATGTCATAATCAGAATAAATCAAATGCTCCTAGCTAGATGTGTATGAATGATGTTTGCATGAATGCAAAATGTCCCCCTCTTTTTTTTTTGTTCATCGAGATTTTATCATCGACGTATTACTCTACTTTTTTTTTGACTGGTATCTCTGGCAGAAAACCCAAAGAATAATCACAATTTGGGCTATTATTTCCCTAACGCTTCCAACCCTTGAATTTGGGTAATTCAAACTAATTAGTCCCGTTTCAGGTCCTTGTATCATTTAGAAGAATTTTAGAGTAATATGCATAACTCTTTTTGAATATTATTAGTCCATTAATCATCATTTTAATGAAAGATGCTTGAAAAAGATTATCGCAATAGGCAAGATGGAATTTTATTGAGAGCGAAGCTCAAGACGAACAAGGTAATCAAGATAGCACATTTGCTAAGATACAAAATGAGAACCTATGAATTAATCAAGGTAGCACATTCTGCTAAACAAAATGAATAAGATAAGAATAGGTGCCCCAGATATCGCAGTATGAGCTTCGTTGCACACATTTCTCGAGGACTCTTTGAACTCGGTATGTGTTTGGAAGACCAATAGTACTTTGTTGATGCCTCAATATGTAACATCCCTCCTTCCTGTTAATTCAGAGAAGGCAAAACTGCCGCATGCCCCATGTTCGATCAAAATTTGAATTGCCCATTCCTAGGTTTTCAATTCAAACCCCTTTGGTCTCAAAGCGCCCTTTCACGGGTTTTCACATTAGCCTCTCCGTTTTTTTTAAGGTAAAATACCTCTTGACTGAATCCGAATTCACAGGATTAGGCAGGCTTTTACCATCCATCTCGGTCAAAATTAGAGCCCCTCCAGAGAAAGCCTTCTTTACCACATAAGGTCCCTCCCAATTTGGCATCTATTTCCCTCTGAAGTCCTTTTGTATGGGGAGAATCTTTTTTAATACGAGGTCTCCTTCATGGAATTCTCTAGGGCGAACCTTCTTATTATAAGCCCGCATCATTCTCTTTTGATACATTTGACCATGACAGATAGCCTTTAGCCTCTTTTCTTCAATCAAGTTCAACTGGTCGTATCGAGACTGGATCTATTCTGCTTCATCTAATTTTAGTTCTAAAAGCACGAGTAGAGAGGGAATCTCGAACTCAATAGGCAGAACTGCTTCCATTCCATAAACTAAAGAAAAAAGTGTTACCCCGGTAGAGGTTCTGACTGATGTCCGGTAGGCGTATAAGGCAAATGGTAATTTCTCGTGCCAATCCTTATAGGTCTCAGTCATTTTTCCTATGATTTTCTTGATGTTCTTATTGGCCGCTTCCATTGCACCATTCATCTTCAGGCGATATGGTGACGAATTATGATGTTTGATCTTGAATTGGCTACAGACTTCCACTATTGTGCTGTTGTTCAAGTTCAACGCATTGTCTGATATGATCCTTTCGGGCATTCCATATCGACATATGATCTCTTTCTTTAAGAACTTACTGACTGTCGACTTTGTGACGTTGGCGTAAGAAGTAGCCTCTACCCACTTGGTGAAGTAATCTATGACCACAAAGATAAATCGGTATCTATTAGATGCCTTCGGTGAGATCGACCCAATGACATCCATGCCCCACATGGAGAAAGGCCATGGAGAAGTTATGACATGAAGGGGTAAAGTAGGTACATAAATTTTATCTCCATAAATTTGGCATTTATGGCACTTCTTGGCATAGTTGATGCAATCTCCTTCCATAGTGGACCAATAATATCCGAATCTCATGATCTGTCTGGCCATGGTAAAACCATTAGCATGTGTTTCGCAGACACCCTCATGAACCTCTTCCAGGATTTGCTTAGCCTCGATAAATATCCTACATCTCGAGAGTACTGATCCTTCCTTCTTTTGTATAGGATCTCTCTATCTAAGACATAGTCACTAGCCAGTCTTCTTAATATTCTTTTATCATTCTCAGTCGTTTGGCTTGGGTATTCACAACTCCTCACATATTGTAAAATATCCTGATACCAAGGATGATCATCTTTCTCTTCTTCTCCTTCGATGTTACAGCAATGAGCCGGAGCCTCATAAATACTCATTTGGATAGGCTTCATATCCTCCTGTTTATTCACTTTGATCATAGAAGCTAAGGTTGCCAAGGCATCAACCATCTGGTTTTCATCTCGTGGGAGGTAGCAGAAAGTGATATCGTCAAACTTCTCGATTAACTCAAGAACCAGCCTTCGGTAATTGATCAACTTGGGATCTTTTGTCTCCCATTCACCTTTAAGCTGATAGATCACTAATGTAGAATCCCCATATACCTCTAGCACTTTAATCTTACGTTCTATTATTGCATGAATTCCCATGATACATGCTTCGTATTCGGCCATATTGTTTGTGCAATCAAAATCCAGTTTGCTGGTGAAAGGATAATGATCTCCGTTTGGGGATACCAAGACTGCCCCGATTCCGTTACCCACAGAGTTCGAAGCTCCGTCAAAATTTATTTTCCACGGATGGCCCTCTTGAGAGTCTTCTTTCATGGTTGCAACATACATTAGATCCTCATTCGGGAAATCAAAGCTCAATGGCTCATAATCTTCTAGAGCTTTACTGGCCAGAAAATCTGCTATTGCACTCCCCTTTACAGCCTTTTGGTTCACGTAGACTATGTCAAACTCAGAAAGTAAAATTTTTCACCGAGCCATTCTTCCGTTCAAAGCGTTTGATTCCATCATATACTTCAAAGGGTCTAGTTTTAAGATGAGCCAAGTTGTGTGGTACAACATGTATTGTCTCAGCCTTCGGGTTGTCCAAATCAAAGCACAACACAATTTCTCGATCGACGAATATCTTGTCTCACATTCGGTGAATTTCTTGCTAAGGTAGTATATCGCTTTCTCTTTTCTTCCTGACTCGTCGTGTTGGCCCAACACGCATCCCATGGAGTTTTCGAACACTACCAAGTATAGTATCAGTGGTTTATCCGGGCAAGGTGGCATCAGTACTGGGGCATTGGACAAATAATGCTTGACCTTATCGAAAGTTTTCTGGCACTCCTCATCCCAAACACCTGGATTATGCTTCCTAAGGAGACGAAATATGGGGTGCATTTTTCCGTCAATTGCGAAATGAAATGGGCAATGTAATTCAGTCTTCCTAGGAAACCTCGAACTTCTTTTTGAGTGTGTAGTGGAGGTAATTCTTGTATAGCCTTGACTTTATCCGGGTCAATCTCGATCCCTTTTTCATTGACCACGAATCCCAACAACTTTCCTGATCTGGCGCCGAAGGTACACTTTGCGAGATTGAGCTTTAGTTGGTATTTCCTTAACCTCAAGAATAGTTTCCTTAGGACCTGCACATGCTCCTTCTCAGTTTTAGATTTTGCAATCATGTCATCAACGTAAACTTCGATCTCCTTGTGCATCATGTCATGGAACAAAGTTACCATAGCTCTCTGATATGTTACTCCTGTGTTCTTTAATCCGAATGGCATCACTTTATAACAAAATGTTCCCCACATGGTTACAAATGTTGTCTTTTCCATGTCTTCAGGATGTATTTTTATCTGGTTATATCCCGAGAAGCCGTCCATGAATGAGAAAAATGAGTAACCTGTCGTGTTATCCACTAGTGTATCAATGTGAGGCAATGGGAAATTGTCTTTGGGGCTGGCTTTGTTCAAGTCCCGATAGTCCAAGCACATCCGCACCTTTCCATCTTTCTTAGGAACTGGGACTATGTTGGCTACCCATTCTGAGTACTTGACCACTTGTAAGAAGCCGGCATCGAATTACTTTTTGACCTCTTCTTTTATCTTCAACAAAACATCGGGTCTCATCCTTCGGAGTTTCTGCTGAACTGGCTTGCATTCTTCCTTTATGGGGAGTTGATGTACCATGATATCAGTATTCAACCCAGGCATGTCTTGATATGACCATGTGAAGACATCCTTAAATTCCTGGAGTAACTCGATGAGGTCCTACTTTGTTTCTGCAGTGATACTAGCTCTAATTTTCACCTCTTTTCCTTCTTCTAAGCTAACAATTTCCACCGACTCCTTATGAGGTAGGATTTGTTTCTCTTCTTGATCTATCATCCTTAACAAATCAGGAGATAGGCTACAATTTCGGTTATCTTCAAAATCCTCAGTGTCCTTCATACACAAATCTTGCTCGAAAGGAATCTCCGAGTCAATGGCAACGTTGCTCATGTCATTGATATCTAGAAACCTGTTATGGATGAAAAAGAAATCCAAAGAATAAAAGAATCTAAGAATATTTTATTTGTGTGGTATGATTATGAATGAAGTAGAAAGAATAAAAGAATATTTGCTCAATATGATACGCGAAAATGCATTTTTATTGAGATGACGATATTTGGACATATGCCTATTTCATAAAAGGGTTCTTATTGCCCCTAGGCATAGAGCAATAAACTTGTTTTGAACATTACTCTAAATTAATTCTAAAAGTTACAGGGATTTCCTCCACGGTCCAATTGGTTAAAACACTTCCAGGAATGTAAGGGCAAATTCCAGATAAATCCCCTTCTTTAGCTTTTTCTTCAGATATGACGTTAATGCTCTAACTTCCTAATATTTCTTCTGCCACTTTCTGCATTGTCATCTCTTGTTTTGGATGGATAGTTCCTCTGGACACAAACGTTCGGGATAAATGAGGAAAGGTCATTGGTTCCCATTTGACCTCCTCACTGCGCAGACGTGCTCTTCTCATCTCTTGCCTTTTTTCCAGCTCCTTCTTCTTTTGCTTTGCGTCTGGCTTAAATCCTAAGCCAAAACGGTCTCGTTTTTCTTTTAGTATCGGTATCTCGCTTCTTCCTTGAAGGCATCTTCCAAGTCCTCTTCTTGGCAGGGCTCCTTTGCCGACCGTCAATAACAGGCCCATCCTTGTAGTTTTGGATATTTTGGGCATTGGGATCTTGTTCCCTTCGACAATGAATGTAGCATTGACGAATTCTAGCGATCGAAAGGAATATTCTATCGCCTCATCGTCCGTACCCACGTACGGTGCGTCACTGGTGACGGATGCAATAATGTCTTCCTCCGCGTTTATCGTTACCAACCTACCCTCAGTTACCAACTTTAACTTTTGGTGTAGGGATGACGGCACTGCCCCCGCCGAGTGAATCCACGGTCTCCCCAACAGGCAATTGTATAATGGCTTGATGTCCATTACCAAGAAGTCCACCTCGTATGTATTTGGGCCAATCAAGAGAGGTATCTCGATCCTTCCCATCACTTTTCTTTCCGTACCATCGAATGCTCTCACGACATTTTGACATGTCTTCATGTGAGAGTTATCTACTGGTAGCCTATTTAACGTGGACAAGGGCATGACATTCAATGCCGATCCATTATCAATCAATACCCTCGACAATGTGTATCCCTTGCAGCGAGTGGTAATGTGCAGGGCCTTTGTAGATCCCATGCCTCCCGGTGGTATTTCATCATCATTAAAGAAAAAAAATTATCCGCGCTGATGTTGTTGACCAGACGATCGAGCTTGTTGACGGAGATATCATCCGCAACATATGTTTCATTTAAAACCTTCATCAATGCACTTCGGTGAGTTTCTGAACTCAAGAGCAAGGCTAGTACGGATATGCGAGCTGATTGTTTGTGCAATTGCTCCACAATGCTGTACTCGCTGTACTTTAAGAATTTTAAGAATTCTTTAGCCTCTTTTTCAGTTACAGGCTCATTGACGGGTGATTCAGGTCTGATCGTCTTTTCCTTTTCTTGTTCAACGGCCACGGATTTTCCTTTAGCTGATTCTGCCTTTGTGTTCGGAGTATAACTGTGACAGCCCTAATTTGACCCTAGTCGGGAAGTGGTTTCGGGACCACTAAACCGAGTCGTGAAAATAATTGAATGATAAATTTTGTGCTTAATTTGTGTGAAAATGCATATGTGAATTTGTGGTGCTTTGATTTTTATTTTTTTTGCCAATTAAGGTGAATTTTATTGAAAGGGACTTGTGTGAAAAATTTAAGAAATGTGCTAGGTATTTATGTGATGGCTTATTACTATGGTTTAAAAAGCATAAGGATGTGCATGTCAAATTGTCATTTTTTTTATATAATGGCCAGCCATGTGGTTGAGTAATTGAAAAAGTATAAATTTTATATGTATTTTTATATATAAATGTATTATAATATGTAATAACAATTTTATATTATAATGAAATAAGTAAGTGGGTGAAAAGAACAAGGTTGATAACTTTTGTTCTTCATTGCTGAAAGGGGGGGATAGGGAGACCAAACTTTCGGCTATGTTAGCATCAAAATTAAGGTATGTTTCAGGTGCTATCTTCAAAGTCTTGTGAAAATCTAGTTAATCACATAGTTTCCTACATAGCCCATGTTAAAAACTTTAGTTTTGGTTGAGGATATAGCATTCGGCCATTTACCTAAGTTTTTGCTAAATTATTGATAGTTGAATGTTAGTTCTAAAGAATGAATAATTGTGATTGTAATGGAGTTTCATGTTGCTTAGGTGGTGAATTAAGCTTATATGTGCATTAGATGCTAAGTAGGAAATCGGCTAATGTGTTGGGTGTACTATGGCCGATTGCGACTTGGATAAAATTTAGTAATGTATGTGCTTTAAATGTGTTATGAACTATTATAAGTTAAATTAAGTTGAAGCTTGGTAAAATTGAATAATTGTGGCTTAATTTCTTAATGGCAATTGGCTATTATGGTGAAATGCAAATGTTAATATTTAGTTACTAGTGTTTATATGTGTGCTAGCCGGATTTGAACTTGAATGATGATTTGAGCACAATGTGTTGTATTGATATTATGCTTAAGTAAAATTATAGATAAATATGATGAAATTGATTGGTGATATATATGTTTAAATAATATGTATGGAAAGAATGTGTGAAAGAGTGAATTGGTAATAATCTGTTTGGGATAGTAGCAGTAAAGTGATTTTGGAAAATCACCATAAATTGTGGAAGTTGAGTTAGAAGCTAAATAAATTATGTAATTAAATCTTGATGAGTCTAGTTTCTTATAAAAGAAACTGTGAAAGCAAAAGAATTGCCGATAATGAGATATTTGAAGTAATATGGGACAGAGTCAAAATGACTTCTAGATTCCCTGTTTTATTTTTATAAAATCATTATAAAATGTATAAAAATAGTCATATGATAAAATTTATATGATTAGACTCCTTAATGAGTCTAGTTTCAAATGAAATAAACGAGGACATATTTTGAATTCTGTACAATGAGAAATTTATTTCGTAGTGAAGAGTGGTCAGATTAGTCAAACAGTGAAACAAGGGAAACTTTAGAAAAAATCTGGTATTGATTGGATAAACTAAAAATTATTAAAATTTTATGAATAAAATATAAATGAGTCTATTTTCAAGGAAAATTTACGGAAATTGATTTGGAGTTTCGTAGCTCTAGTTATAAATAATTTAGTGACTGTTGCTCAGGAAGTCAGCTTATAGTGAAATTGTGATTATATTGTAAACATTGATAAAAATTTGCTAATGAATTGCTTATTGATTTCTTATAAGCTTACTATAATCTGTATGTGTGAAAGTCGAATATATATATTATATTCTGAAAGTAATACTTGAATAGTCGAATAATGACTAGTTTAAAATTTGTTGAATTAAGCTCAAGAGCATAGAGGGGCAACCTCGGATAAGGGAAAAGCTAAAGTCACAGAATAGCTAACCCGAAATTTGTTCAGAAAGATACAAGGTAAGTTTTGAGTAGTCGCCTTTAGTATAAAATTTATGATGCCTTGATATGTGTATATTAGATGAATTGTGACCTTTTGATTCTACTTGAATTAAGTTGTGTGATAAATAATCTAAGAACATGTCCTATAGTCAAATGGTCAATAAGGGTTAAGATTGATTAATGAAATGTATGTGTGATATTTATGTATAACTTTTAAACCGAAATGTAAATGATGGTGTTCATATGGAGCTTATATCCGAATGTTGCAAAAGACTACTAATGTGACATGTTCAATGAGATGTGTTAATATATGATTAAATACGCGTGATATTTGATGTGAGTATTCAGGCTTAAAGACCCGCAGGCTATATGCTAGAATTGTATCCGGGTTTAAAGACCCGCAGGCTTCGTGCTGGAATGATATCCGGGCTAAAGACCCGCAGGCTATGAGCTAGTATTATACCGGGTTTAAATTCCCGCAGGCTTGTGCTAGAAATTTGTTTCAAGTTCTAAGACTTGACAAGATTGATGCCAGTAAGTTAAGTAAGATTACGACATTGAATATCCACGGAAAACCATCGTCGAGTAAGTACTATATGTTTAAGATGCTAAGGTACGTATTATGTACTTATATGTGAATTGATTTTAAAGTGAATTATTAAAATCAAAGAACGATATATATATGTGTGGATGATTACAGTATCTACGAATAAAAGAATGATCTATTCGGTCGATGTTTGTCATTATATGAAAGTATGTGACTTAAATAATTGTATGAGCCATATAGTATAGTGAAATATGTGCTGAAAATTTCTTTATGTATTCATATATATATAGATATTCGGCCAAGTGATTTATAATTAGAATACGAGTTTTGTGATACTTAATGTTCGATTTAAATGACAAGTTTTAATTGTTTGAAATGCTTAAAACTTACTAAGCCTTAAAAGCTTACTCTGTTCCTTATTTCTTTGTTTTATAGATTGTTGATTTTGGCCACCGACTCGGGGATCATCAGCAGTTCATCATACTATCGATATTTTTGGTACAGTTATATTTTGGCCTTGATATGGCATGTATAGGTTAGGCCGGTGATAGTTATGTTTTGTATTGTAAATATTTTGGCCATATGAAATTGGCATTTATAACTTATAAATCAATATGTATTCAGCTCGATTTCTGTTTATGTTGATTGGTAATGTGAATAAAAAAATTTAATGTTTAGCTCGGTAATACCTCTTAGCCTAAAACTGGCGATCGGATTCGAGCTAGGGGTGTTACAATAACGCCTTCCACTGCATGTATAGAAACCCTCGTCTTGACCTTTCTCCGAAGTGCCAGCTGGATTCTCCCCTCCCGGGATCGTTACGTTGCAGTCGTAATTCCAAGGAGCCCTTTTGCTATCTTTATATGGGAAAGCAACGGGCTTTTGAATTATGACCTTTGGTGCAATTGGTACTCCGCCTTCACTAATTCTTGGTCGTGATATGATCACCACTGGGTGATTGACCCTCTGGACTTTATTGGTTGACCCTTCTTCTGTAGCGCATACATTTTCTCCTTTCGGGCCCTTGGTATACTCGAAGAATTCGACCTCTTTATTTTCTATCAATCTTTGTACCAGAGCCTTGAATTCATTACACTTTTGGATCTCATGCCCTTCCTCGTTGTGAAATTCACAGTAGTACTTTGCTCCTTCGGGCTTCTCCTCTAAATGTTATGTAAGTAAACCTTCTTCCACCATTTTCTTCCAAACCCATCTCAACGGGGTCTTCACCTCCGATACGTCCATCTTAGTTCTCATTCCTCCACTTTCGACTATCGCGTTTACCCCATTGTCTTAATGACTGGGTAACGGATTTCCTGCCACATTAGGTCCTGTAGAATCATCAAACTTCACAATGCCCATCTTTATGAATCTTTCGACTAATTTCTTGAATGCCGTGCAGTTCTCGATTGTGTGCCCTGAGATTCCTGCATGGTATTCGCATTGAGCGTTTGCATCATACCACTTAGGGAATGGAGGTTGCATAGGTTTTAGGTAAAATAGAGACACCACATGCGCATCGAACAGATTCTGGTAGAACTCCCTATACGTCATTGGGATTGAAGTGAACTGGGCTCTTTCCGTGTTAGGCCTTGTGTTAGAATCTTGTCCTGCGGAGCCCTGATGGCCAGCAGCACATCGCCTCTACTGCTTATCAGAATCGGCTTGGAATAACCTTTATTGTATACGCCCGCATTGTTCACCTTATTTCTTTCCTTCTCGGAGCTGATCTCTTAGCACTCTCTCCCGCTTCTTTTTTCCACATCTCACCTCATTTTCTATCATCTCCCCAGACATCACTATGTCAGAGAAGCTCTTAGTAGTGCTTCCCAACATGTGATTAATGAATAGGGCCTTCAGGTTATTGATAAAAAACATGGTTGTTTCCTTCTCCATGAGAGGTGGTTGGACCTGCATTGCCATCTCCCTCCACCGTTGTGCATACTCCTGAAGCTCTCACTCGGCTTCTTTTCCATATTTTGTAGGGTAATTCTGTCAGGTGCTATGTCCGTCACGTGACCGTATTGTTTCATGAAAGCTTGAGCCAAGTCCTTCCATGAACTAATTTAGGCACGGCTGAGCTGGTTATACCACTTGGCCGTGGATCCGATCAGACTGTCTTGGAAACAGTGGATCAACAGCTGGTCGTTGTTGACATACCCTGTCATCCTTCGACAGAACATCGTAATATGAGCTTCACAGCAGCTCGTCCCATTATACTTTTGAAACTCTGGGGTTTTAAATTTTGGTGGGAGCACCAGGTTTGGGACCAAACTTAAGTCCTTAGCGTCGATCCCGCCACGGTAATCAGCAGTCTCCATTACTTTGAATTTTTCCTCAAGCCATTTGCACCGATCACCGAGTTGTTTTGCCATGTCTACTTTTCCTTTCTCCATTTCTGCCATGTCATCAAGGTCCGGGACAAATGGATTAGTTGGATTGTCCCCGGGATTAGAGCCCGATCCTATAGGAATATTCATTGGTGTTGAGGTATTGGCCTAGTATTGCTGGGGCCTGATAGTGACGGGTACCGTTCATGGGTGCACTTCCGGTTGTGGTTGAGTGTTTACCAGAGCAAAGCCTGGAGGATAAATAGGGTCTTCATTATCGTTCCCCATAGTACTCTTTCCTTTCTCGCGTTATCTAGCCAGCAACTGCGCCAACTGGCCTATCAGATTATTTTGGGATTCTTCCATTTTTTTCCTTCATATCTTGTTGTATCTTAGCCAGTTGCTCTTGCATCTGCGCCTGTAATTGTTCTTGCATTTCCCTTTGCATTTGTTCTATCCTTTCTAATCTCTGGTCCATTGCTTTGGTTTTACGGTGGGTATAGTAGCTGTGTTCGGTTGGTTGATTCTCGTTGGTTTCCAGATTAACTGAAATAATTTTGTTTAATTAGGGTCTTTTCATTAAATTTAATGCATATGATGAGATGTAATGTAAATGAATAAATGCAAAAAGAGGCGTTGATTCTAATTCAATTTCATTAGAAGAACTCCACTAGAAGAAAAATTTCTTTACATAGAACGGACGATTACATATACGACTTCGCCTTAATACCCAAAGCCTTAATTTTCCTAAGAAGCCAAGCTAAGTTTCGGCCTCGATCTTATTCTGACTCGTACTTTAAGCTTAATACATTAGCCTGAACTGCCAATGTTTGCAAGTGATCGGCTACCTCCCGAACCTGAGCCACAGCTTCGCCCATGACATAGTCTCTTTCTCTAATCTGGTCTTGGGAGCGGTGAAACTGTTCCCTACAATGGTCGTTGTTTGCCTCAAGAAGTTCTACTCGAATTTTGCTATCTCACAGCGCAGTCTCGAGTTCCTCTACTTTCCCTTTCAACTCCTCAATCCTGCTCAGACTAGCTTTCAGCTCAATTACGGAATTACGGCTACGATACTGATGTAGTGATCTTTCTAATTCATCCACACGAGCTCGTAACTTCTCTTTTTCGTTTTGGCTTTCTATCAAACTCTTTTTTCAGAGTGTCCTCTCGTACTCGGGCATCTTGAAACTTTTTCTCCCAATGGTCAGATCTAGTCTTTTCCTCTTTGATCTCTTGGCGCCATTGCTCTGACGTTTTACCTAAACCGGTAGCTCTTATCGACATGCGCAGCTTCTTGTAATCGATTTTCAGACTATTCAGATCTTCCTCGGCCTTGTTCTTTCCTTTCCTCAATTTCTCGGCCTCTAGCTTGTGGATATCGACGTCTAATCCCAGCTTCATTTTTTCTTCTTTTAGCTGCTCTATCTTCTTTCTCAACTCAGAGTTCCTTTTCTCGAAGTCTTGCTTAATGATCTCTAACTCGGATGGGATGACTTGTAAATGCTCCTCTATTGGTTGAGTGTTCCCTTGATTCGGCCTAGGGATGTTGTCGTTGACTCTCCTACCCCACCACCATTCATACTCGAGGGTCGTCATTGGGCCCGTAGTGAATCCTTTCATTCTTCGTGTTTGGTTCCAGGCATCTGATACCTCACGAACTTTCTTCTTATAATTGTTGTCTTTATAGGAGAATTCACATTGTGCCAACCCCTGTGTCACCGGTATAAACTGCGTTGATCGGTACTGCCTTAGCACCATCAGTGGAGCGTATCCAATGGCTCCCCATATTCCAGCCAGAGCGACCCAGTCAAAATCACCGCACCTATATAAGATCTCGTCAGGGATTAACCACGGAGCCCTCCATTCAACGTCTTCGTCCCGTAAATTCTGGAGAATAGTTATCCATTTCTCTTCTGAGATGTCGTCCCGCCTCGGTGTGGCCACTAATTCCCTTAATGGGGAATAATCTTTAGAGAAAACTCGGTAGGAGACCTTCTCCACCTTCCAAAAATGATTGTGGAACCAAGCCAAAAGAAGCTGTGCACAACCAATAAATCTTCCCTCGCCCGCTCTCCGGCATGCATTCAAAGATCGGAAAGTTTCTGCTAGGATTGCCTGTAATGACCCGAAATTCGCGGGCACCGGAAAAGTGAGTTATAGGGCCTCCGTCTTAGTGAAATAAGTTCGAAAATAATTATTAAAAATATTATGAGCCTAGTGGTGTGTCTAATTAGGATCTAATTAGGTGAATTTAGCTTAATTTAGAGTAAGTAATAAAAAAGATTAAATTGAATAAAGGGTAAAAGTTTAATTATAAAGCAATAGAAAATAAAAAGGATTAAAATGGCAATTAAGCCATTGAATACAAATGAGGCGGCATATTGGTGAAAGAAAATCAAAGATTTTTTTAGGTTTTATATATTATAATGATTATTATTATGGTTTTATATTAAATTGTTATAATTATTAATTAATATTATGGTTTTATATTAGATTATTATTATTAAATAAATTAAATAGTAGATAATTGTATGGTAATAAAAGTATACATGTGTAAAAATTACATTGGTACATTTGTAATTTAAATACTTAATTACTTACAATTTAAGTAAAAAGATATTTGTTAATTAAATAATTAAATTATTAAATTATGAGATTTTTGTTTGAGAAACAAATTAAATAGTGACAAATGTAATAAAATTATTGATACAAATGTAGAATTAAATATGTGTACAATTGTAAAATATGTAAATGATGTTAAAATAGATATTTAAAATAAATATATTATAATATATGCTAATTAAATAAGTAAAGCAAATAAATATAAAAGAGAAATAAAGAAACAAAAGGGAATAGAAACGGAATTGAAAACGGGAAGCAGGGGAGAAAAAGAGAAAGAAAAAGGGAAAGAAAAATAAAAGAGAAAACTAAGGATTTGAAGCTTGGAGTTAATTTGGTAAGTCAATTAAGTCATTTTTAGTTAATCTTGATGTTTTAGAAGCTTTGAAACAAGATTTTGATGAAATTAAGTTGATAATTCAAGAGTTCATATGTTTCCAAGTAGGGTTCATGTTGGAAAAATTATGGAATTAGGGATTTAATTGAATAAATTCTAAGTTAGAATTGATTAAGGGATTAAATTGTAAACTAGGCTATAATTTTTATGTTGTAGGGACTAAATTGAAGAAATTTCAAAATTAGGGAAATATGCTGAAAATTTTATAGTTAAATATAAGTTTAGACAAAATTTGAATAGAAAAAGAGAGTGAATTGGATTAAGAAAATAATTAAGTTTAGTTAGGATTAAATTGGGAATAAGATAGGAATTGTTTAGAAATTTAATTATTTATTATAATTAATGCTGTAAATAATAATGTAAATTACTATTATTTTCGTAGCCAACAAAGAACCTGAAGCATCAGCATCGAAAGGAAATGAGAAAGTCATCGAGGACTAAAACGGGAGAATTACGGTGTGTATTACTATAATTCGAATTTTAATTATTATTGATTGCTGAAATTTTAATTGTTATGTATGCTATGTAAGACTTGAGGTAAGTATGTGAAATTGATATGAATATTGAGTGAAAATGAAAGTGATGCAAATTGAGTCAAATTGAATTGAATAAGTGAATTATGGAATATGTGATTATTTGAAAAGTGTATTGATTGAAAAATGAATGGTGATTTGAATTGTGAATTGAATACCCTATTAACTAGTCGGGCTGAGTCGGATATAGTTGGCATGCCATAGGATTGGAAGTGTTCAGGGATGCTTTGACCTCGAGTCAATGAGACACTGGGTGTCACTATATTTCTTCGGATAGATTCGATGAGGTATTGGGTACCACCTTTACTTCGGCTAGGCCGATGAGACACTGGGTGTCAACTATTACTTCGAACTATCCAATGAGGCATTGGGTGCCATATTGGTGTGTTTGGTTGGATCTGTGTATCCGCCAAAGTCCGAGTTACGTTAATAGGGTGAAAAATTGAAATGTGAATTTAAGGCATTGAAAAAAAAATTGAATTATGAATAGAAATTGGAATTGTGATAGAAAGAGAAAAGTTTGAGCTAAATGTTTATAAGTGGTTTAAATTCAAGTTTGTGAAAAATACATTGATTGACGAATAATTAAATTGAATTGTTATTATGAAATAATGAAAATAAAAATAAAAATAAAACAAAAATTAGTATGTAAGAAATTAATTGTTATGAATTTTAATATTTATATTTTTATTATTGATGATATATTTTGAATTATGGTAATACCACTGAGTATATCCATACTCAGCGTACGGTTGTTTCCGTGCGCAGGTTAGTAGAAGTCAATTGTCTTGGTTCAGCATCCAGAACATTCCCGACTCCAATACAAATTGGTGATGTATATTTTCTTTTGGGTAAAGGTGGCATGTACATAAGTGTTGTTTAGTCGCTTAAATATGTATATTACTTTGGATAGTGAAGGACGAATTATAAAATTTAGATGGTTAAATGAAATGGTAAGGAAAGTACATGATATTTTGATACATGAACATTAAGTTGTTAAATGAATGAAGTTTTTAACCAATTTTGAATGATGCTATGATAGTTATTAAGTTAAAATTATGTTAATGATATAAATATTAGTTATATGAATGTGAAACATTGGTGTTGGTTGTTTTGGTTTGAATTTGCAGGAGGTTTAGGTAAAAATAAGCAGAAATGCTGCCGAAATTTTTATAAAAAAATAAATAAAAAATTTCCGGAATACTCAAATAAGTCCCGTTCTACTTTTAATACGTGTTAGAACTTCGAGAGTCCAAGATAGAGACTTAATTATTATATTATACTATGAAAGTTATATTAATTGTAAATTATTCGTAAGTTGTCTGATATGTCCGGTAATGCCTCATAACTTCGTTCCGGCGACGGTTTGGAGTTAGGGGGTGTTACATTGCCGAGATGGGTGTGGTACCTTTATCAAGCCGATCGAATAGATCTGAGACAGCTTCATCTATGTGTCCTAGCGCCTTAGGAAAGATGATCAAACCGTAGAGACTTAAGGTAAAAACATCAACCTTTTTCTTCGAATCCGGGTGCGCAAGAATCAAGTCCCTCAAATTCCTCCAAGGAATACATTTACTATCCCTTTTTTGCTTGATGCGGGCTGCAACCCATTGCTCGCTCATCCCCGTTATATTCATCAACTTTTTCAAAAAGGGAGGGATGTTGACGGGTCTTGAATAGGCCCTATCGGCCTGAATCTTCGGGCAATTAAGTAACGCCATGTATTCCTCCACAGTAGGTACTAAATCGACTCCTCCGAAGGTGAAGCTATAGTAAGCGGGGTTCCAGAACTGTGCGAGAGCCTGGAACAAGTACTTGTCCACCTTTACATCGAGCAAATAGGGTAGATCGCCGTAGTTACAGTAAAAGAGTTGTTTGACTTCGCCGTTCCAACTATTCCATATATCCCTTAACTCTTGCAGGTCGTTCTGAATCACACTGATGCGAGTGAAATCCCACAACTCCGATTCATATCCCTCGGTCAAACTATCTCATTTCTCTTGTTGCGTTCTCTCGGACCACACTCGGACGGCCGCATTATCCTCCACTCTATCAAGAAATCCTTTTTCCATGCTAAACTCTTCTATTTAGTAACCGAACGTAAATCAAAACCCTTTTATGATGAGATGCCATGCGAAAACAATCAAAACACAACAAGTCAGTATTATATACAAAGAATAGAATTCAAAGCAAATAAAGAGTAAATAAGCACCTACTAGGGTAACCACTAGGGTTCGGTGTAGTTCTACCTAGAGTAGGCTCCTAGGGATCATTACATGTGGTTCGGTTCTAAAGTAAAGGTAACTGAACCAGCAGATTCCTCGATCTTCACCCATTATAGGTTCATACAGACCGAGTTCGATTCAGGGGAATACATTTCCCTACGGCTATACGGAGATGAAAACCTCACGAAGATGCAGGTACGGATGTATCCCGAAAGCTATCCACTATCCTATACGGAGGTGAAGACCTCACGAAGGAGTAGTTTCTTACATCCACTTAAGATGGTGGAATTGACCGGTAATGCGATGCGATATGCAAGGATACATCGAAGAATTAAACCACTTAAAGCAGCATATTATGAAGAAAGCCACGAAAGTAACAGACAACATGCAATGCAGTAAATTTAAAACCGATTTTCAATTTTTGACAAAAGACAATAAATATTCAATTTAAGGCTCGACTCTCGAAGTCCCCAGCGGAGTCGCCAAGCTGTCGAAACCATTTTTTTGAAAACGGGGATCGACTTGATTTTGAAACAAAATTTAAAACGGGAGTCGCCACCGACCTTTATTAGGTGTCATCGGATCACCTTTGTTCTAATAAAACATTTTAGTTTACTAAAACGGTATTTTTGGTCTACGAAACTCGAGAGAATGAGTTCGGGAGTCGGTTACGTGCGAGGAAGGATTAGCACCCTCGTCACGCCCAAAATTGGTACCAAATTGATTAGTTAGTGTCTTAATGTCGAAAGTTAAAAATCGAGAATGGATTTAAAATACGATTCTTTTTATTAACGTCGATTTTAAAAAAGCTTGAGTTAGCTCAAAACGATTATTAAAGATTTCCTCGTCTCGAGATATAGGAGTATCACATCCTGTAAGTTAGGACACAATACCATGAACTCCCGAGTGCAAGTTTATCTTTAATTTTAATTAGAATTCCGTGTATTTTAAAACTCAAAAGGATATTTGGCTATTTAGAACCAACGAGAAAATCGAAACCCCGTAAGTTAGGGCACAACTTCTCGATGTTCCAAAACGCGAAACATTGCCTTATTTTAAATTTTTTATTTTTGAATAATAGCGAATACGATACTTAAACGACGTACGTTAATTTGTTTGGGTCAAGATACAACGATTTATTGGATAAATATAAAGAGACTTGATTAATGGGCCGATGATATGAAATAAAAGTATAGTGCGACATGGAACAATGATACATGTATAAAATATTCCACAAGCGCATGGCAATAATATGAACACGAGTAAGCAAATTAACGTACATGCAATAGCAATAATTCCACAACATATATTATTTAACGTTAAGCTTAATAAACATAGAAATGAAGTAATAGTATAAAACAACTTAAATCAAATAATAAGATAATCTTAAATATAAAATATATATGTAAAGGGTTTAAAATAAATACTTGTAAAAGCAACTTGAATTGAATGATAAAGCATAATTTAAAATCATTAATGAAAAGTCTAAAATAAATGATACGTAAAAAGAAATTTACAACAAATAATATACGTAGTATATAAAAAAATAACTTCACATAAATATATATATTTATAAAAAATAATATGTAAAGAGTTTAAGATAAAAACATATGAAAATCTGAAAATAAATAATCCTTACAAAAGAAAGTTTAAGAATAAACGTTCTATAAACTTAAAATAATAGGCTATTCAAAAATAATATATAAAATGGGGTTAAAATAAATAAATAAAAAGCAAATGTAAAATGATTAACATATATATAATAATTCCAAAATGATTTATGTAAAAAAAAGGGGTTAAAATAAATGATATGTAAGATAATTTAAAATAAATAATGAAAATACGTTTAAAATGAACATTATGTAGTGAGAAATTTAAAATAAGTAATATACAAAACATCTTAAAAATATATGGTATATAAAAAATAGATAATACATATAAAAATTTGAAATAGATAATATATAAAAAAATTAAAGTAAATAATAAAACAATTTAAAATGAATAATACATAAAACAAGTTTAAAAAAATAAATAATGTATAAAGTATTTTAAAATCTATAATGCACAAAGCAAATTAAAAAATGAAATATATGAATAATTTTAAAATAAATAATATATGAAATAGATTAAGGTAACATATATATACAAGAAGCAAGTTAAGATGAATAATAAGAATTTGAATAATTAGTACATTAAAATAAGTTAGAATAGATGTAAGTAAGTAACATATAAAATATTTGAAATAATATGTAAATGAAACATTTAAAAAAGGGTCAATAAATGAATTGAATAGATTTAAGTCATGGCTAAAAATAAACTAAAATTCGAGGTATAACAGTATAAATACTGAAAAGTTAATCAGGGATCTAAACGAAAACCAAACGAAATCTGAGGGTTAAAATTAAAAAAAACAAAAGAAAACAAGAAATGGAGGCCCGATTGAATGGAGTGGCGAATGAAAAGGACTAATCGCACGAATTTTCCCTTTAGGGAGAATGTGCAAGCTCCCACCCCACCAAACCACGTCGTTTCAAGGATGAAATAAAAACCAAAATCTTCCATCTTTTCCAATCTGTCGTTTCTTCTTTTATTTTTCAAGAAAAGAACCATAACACTCCCTCCCCCTTTCTCCATTCGGCTAAGGTTTCAACACCCATCATCGCCACCGTCGTCGTGGCTCTTTGAGGCCACCGTGGTTCCCACCGTAGACGGTGGTCGGGGGCCACGTAAACATGGGTTATTTAGCCCCTTTCGTTCAAAACGAGCCCGACGATGAGGGTCTTCTTAGACCGAGGCAGATCCAAAAGTAAGAACCCCCCAAGACCTCTTCGGGCCGAACCCGACGACGGAGGAGCGGTCTCCGACGACGAGGCTGTTTGGATTCGGTAAGTCCCTTCTTTTCTTTGATTTATGCCCCCTTTTTTATCAAAAAGTCTGTAAAAAGAAAAGAAAAAAGAAAGAAAAAAACGAAAAGAAAAGCAGAGAAGTAAATCGAAGTCCACATTTTCAAAGTTTTATTCTGCTTTTTTATTGCTTAATCTGCGTAAAAAAATACAAAGAGATCCGAAAATATTCTTATAGCCGAAAATCAACCTTTTCGTTTCTGTTCTTTTGTTTTTTTTCTATTTACTTCACTATTGCTTTGTGTTAATTTCCCTCTGTAGGTGTCAGAGGCGTGGAAGACTGGTGGTTGGCTCGTGGGGAGGTGAGGCGGCGCGCGTGGAGGCCAGGACTGAGGTGCGGCTGAAGGTTTTGGCATCTAGGGTTGGTGGCTGTTGAAAAAATAAAGATAGTGGGCTGACTTGGGCTTTAGGGTTTTGATAATTTGGGCTAGTTTGGTAGTGTGTATTTATTTGTTTTATTAACCTAGGGCCAAAATTAGCTATTACAACTTTCTTTGTTTTTAAAAGTCAAACCTATCATTATGTACTCCGTTAGATGTTACATTTATTTTCATTCTCTAAGGGTTTGATCATAACCTAGTTGCATCAGTTTATAAAGAATTTAGGCCAAAACCCTATGAATTGTCTCGATCTAATGTTGATGAACTAAGCTCTCCTTCATCCTTAGTGGCCATTTTCACTTACCAATATTTCTTGATAGCTACCTCTACATGGATCACCAACATCTGCTCCTTTATGGCTACATACCTAATTGCTAAATACTATGCTCCCTTTCTCTATTAGTATGTTCGACATTTGAAATCCCTTAAGTCAATTCATTAGAACCAGTTAATTTAAATGCACCCTATGTTCTCTTTCACTTTCTCCACCTCTAATATGAACTTGTTTCTTTATCTTTCCTTGTTTCTTTCTCCGATCATTAGAACCACTTGATTCAATGCTAGATGACACAAGAGAAATGGATTGATTAGAATCATTTTCCAAAGAAAAATAATGAATTGAAGATATCATTGCATTATAAAACTCTAATATGGAATTGCCTGCAATTGAGTATCAAAATCTCCTTAATACAACTTAACTAAATAATTAAAAGCTTTGTAGTAATTATATTGTAATCGTAACTTTTCATGAGTGAATCTTCTATTGATACTACCTTTCCCCTGGAACCACAATGTTTTAAATTATTATCATATTCTAGCTATGAAGAGAGACTTCCATCACCATTACCTAGTAATCTAAATATCATATAATCTAAACATGGCCCTGGTTCCGCCTCTTTAAACCAACTTAATATCCAATCTCATCCCCGCTTAAGGAACATTTTTTCATTCTATCCACTTGAAACTCAAGAAATAGTTTTTTTTCCCTAAGATTCTCTTTATAGTGATTCCTTTCAATTTCTTATCTTTAAACTTATTTCTCAAGTTGTAACTTTTGAAAATTTTATGTAGTAGCAATCAAACATATTTCTCTAAACTATTTATGTAACAAATTAAAATTTTTGGTTCATTAGTGGCAATGTCCCAAGGACATGCATAATAGAATTCCTTAGAAATTGGAATGAATTCATTAAATAATTTCTTTTAAAGGAATTAATTAGATATTTGGGAAAGGAAATTGTAAAGATCTATGAGGGTTCAAAATTTTGGAAAGGGAGTTAAATTGAGATTTGGAGAAAATATAAGGATTAAAGTGTAAATTGACCATTACGAAGAAAGAGTAGTTCAATAATCATCTTAAGTGAAGTGGCATGGAAAAATATATTGGCATGAAGATTTGAGAATCAAGGAATAGACTAAATTGAATGAAAGCGAAAAGTATAGGGATTAAAGCATAATTTTTGCATAAAAAGAATTTTAGCGATAAATTGATTGTGAGGTTTATTAAACGGGTATTTTAGACTTTTCTCTATTAGAAATTTAAAATGAGAAAATATGTTGGGCACATGGGTAAGTTAGTAGCCATAGATTTTAATAGGAATAGCAAAAGAGATATTAGCACAAGGCATGACAAAGGCTTTCATTCAATAATATAGCAATGTAATAATACAATGGATACCAATGAGTGTGACATGAGGGAGGTGATCATGACATATCAGCACAATTTTTTTTTTTAAATAAAAGCACAAATTATGTCATGGAAAAGGTATCTAAAGATATAGCATGTTAATGTAAGATACCAATTTAATGAGTTTTAAGTCCAAAGTTTGACTAAATCCAACCTAAGCTCTTAACTTAAGTCTAATCCTAAGTTTTAAACTTAATCTAATCCTAAGTTTTAAACTTAAGTCTAGTTCTAGTTTTATGTCTAATCCTAAACCTAGCTCTAAGATTAGTCCTAAGTTTAACATAATCTTAAGCCTAGCTCTAAAACTAATTCTAAACCTATAGCATAATTCTAATCCTAAGTCTAACCCCAAGACTCTATATGAATTCTAAAGTAAGGATAATTAAGTTTCGACTCTTCGTCTATTAATTACAATGTTAGTTAGTCATGGAGTCATAAAACTACCATAACTAAACTCTCCCTTATTATATATTATTATGAAAGCAACTTAATATATGTTTGTCTAATGACCTTGTCATATGTGTGTTGCCCTTATAGGATATCCTTAATCTTTTTAGGTTAAATTTGTTAACCCAATATGATTTTATTTTATCTCATAGTAACCACTACATCTTCCTTCATGAAAAAGTCAATTACTAATACACGGTAAATAAATCATTCATCCTAGAAAAATGATCCGTGGCCACGTTACTTTTCCATATCAACCATGCGATATCTATGAGAGGATATTTTTCCCCCTTATTGGGCTATGACTTCCACTATTGTAAGTAAATATATGCCATATATAAGTTGTATGCCTAACATGCTAGCTTTTAGCTCTATTACCAATTGAACTTAGACTTTCAGTAAATTAAAGTATATGAGCTGCATACACATAATCAGTTACTTACTTAGGATTGAGGTAAGTCATAATATGATTGTCACAAGTTAATAAATCCCTAAACAAATCTAGTATACATTCAACTTGGGTCTTGTTTGATGTATTGTTAGTCCAGACAATCACACCTATGCCTATTTTTCTAAGAGTCATTCGCTCCAATAACCAATTCAAGGTATCTCTTTAATTGGATTTGATGGACGACATAATAGTCATTTGAATCAATTTGTTCAATTTTGATTTTAAGATTATGGACCATTTAAATTATCCACTAATATAAGTTGTCTTCTTGCATCATGATCCGACCACATGATGTAACTTAATATTAGTTAAACGTTAAGTATTCAGTGACCTAATATTTGCTTATACATTTTGCTTTTCGTGCAAAAACCATTGAGGAAACATACAAAAGATAATAATATAAATGGTGGAACTTTATAAACCAAATTGTTCAAAAAATTATAAGCATTCATGATTAAATTACTACATTAAGAGCACTATATCCCAACAGTCTTCCACTTGCCCTGGTGAAGTAGGTAAGCTACATTTTACTTACTCATACTCTTTACATGTTTCTCAAAATTCTTAGCCACTAAAGTCTTAGTAAATGGATCCACAAGGTTTCTCTTAGATGTGACTCTGACAACATTCACTATTTTGTCTGTAATTGACTCTCATATAATGTGATATTTTTTATCAATGTGTTTTGTCTATTTATGATTTTTGGTTTCCTTGATGTTAGCTATTGTCACATTGTTATTGCAATATAGTGTGATAGCTTTTTCCATATCAGTTATAACTTTGAGAAGTGTTAAGAACTTTCAAAGCCAAACTGCTTCTTTTATAGCCTTAGAAGCAGCCTCATATTTGACCTACATCATTGAATCAATATTAGAACTCTACTTGACACTTCTCCAGAGTATGACTCCACCGCCTATGACAAAAACACAGTCTGATGTCAATTTCCTTGAATGCTTATACGTTTGGTAGTCAAAATCCATATATCTAATAAGAGTTAAATCTCCTTCAAAATATATAAGCATATAATCTCTTATTCTCTATAAATACTTGAGTATATGCTTAACTGTCTGTCAATGTCTTGAACCAAGATTCGCTTAATATCAACCTACCAAACCTACTTCAAAATAAATATCTAGATGTGTGCATAATATAACATACATGAGACTTCCTATTGCCAAAGTATAAAGAACCTTTCTCATATGCTCTTTTTTTTTACTATCATAAGATAATCCTCCAAAGAGGGATGGAAGCCCGATATAGAAGGTGCATATGTTAGAGTATGCCTAAAGACCAATCATGAGATAATTGTAATCACATACTTGTTTTACCTTATTTGTTAACATAAAACGTTGCCATTGTTATTTCAGTTTATTTTTCTGTGTGTGTAAATAAAATGATTAATAATAAATTCTTGATAATAATATGATTATTCTTAAAAGGTCCTTAGTCAAGTATTATTGTGGGCTTGGACAATAATAATACATTGAGACTAATGTGTAGTTGATTGATGACAAAGTGTTGTCATTGACATAGGAATGTCAAAATCATTACATGAGTATGTGTTAGAGAACAACATACTGGATTGACCTACTATGAGTATGTTTCTTGGATTATTATGTAATAATGACAACATTACTTAAAGTGATAACTATGTATATTATCCTCAGACTTGAGATCATCATTGTCCTAGTATCGTGAGTCGTATATTTTGTTACAACCAAACATCTACTGTAACAGGTTGTACTATAAAGACTAATGTTGGGTATGTAACAATCTATGTAGTGAGATATGATTAATGAAGATAGGATTTGTCTCTCCTACATAATGAGAGCAATATCTTAAGCTACTTGATGGAGTGAGAATAGAAATGAATGGTCATACTCAAATAAGTTGATATAAGATGCCACACTTATTTGTTTATTGTAGTCTACTAAGAATATCAAGAAATATGAGATCGGACTATACAAGTGTGACTATTTCATGATTTGTGCCCAATCTAGATATAAAGGATAAAAAGATATAATAAACGAAAAATTTATCACAGAAAGGTTCTATTGAATCACGACTTCTTGTAACTTGTGTAGCAATAATGCATTGCTAGATGCCTCTCATTGCTTGTAACATTAAAAATGTTTTAGTATTATTACTAACATTACAATAGCCTATAGGGTCACACCCTATGGTTGAAGCGAACAAAATCGAAACACAGTTGGTATTGTGTTTAGTTGTCACATGAATTAAATTAATTATTGAATTAATTTAATTTGACAGTTAAATATTAAACACATTATATATACAAACTTATTGTACACAAATAGAGAACATAATTAAAATTAATATATGAATTTGATTCATTTAAAATATTAATTGAATATTGTTTACTGAAATTATTAAAATAAATAGTTGTAATAATAATTTCGATCAAAAATAAAAAATATGGAAGTTAATATTCTATTGGAAAAATAATAATATTTTAATATTTTCCATATGTTTCTCTAAAAAGGAAAAAAAGAATAATTTTGTTTTTTATTATGTGATATTGAAGAAAATGAATAATATCCTATATAATGTGTATGTTATCAAAGAAAAAGAAAAAGAGGGTCTAGCAACCAATTTTTAATTATTCTCTCTAAAAGGTTCAAAAGAGTTTTTGTTGTTCGTTTTTTGACTAGATGGACTATGTAGAGGCCGAGACAGTTTTGTTGCAGCTTGGGATCGGCATTGCGTAGGGGATCAGATCGAAAAAGTATATCTTCAACTTTGTTTCAACCCAATTCGTTCATCATACTTGGATCCATGGTTGTTGATCATCAGAATTTTTTTTCGTTGCACCACAGGGCGTAGTGGCATTCCAACAACCCTTCTTAAAATTGACAATAGCAAAATGTTCTAATATCTTGTCTATGTATGAAACTTGCGATAAATGTATTACTTTGTTCTTTCGATCCTTAAGTATTCAAATTCCTAAAATACAGTTGGCTTTACCCGAATCTTTAATACTAAATAGTTGGGTTAACCATAATTTAACTAATGAGAACATTTCTACATCATTCCAAATGAGTAAAATGTCATCGACATAAAGAACAAAAAAAAACTATCTTTCCACCCACAATACGTTTGTAAATATAAGATTCATCAACATTTTGCTCAAATTCAATATGCTCTGATCAAGCTTGCCTGAAGATAACAATGATAACTTTTTAGTGTTTAATTCATGTTTTAAATTTGATTTGATAGAAATTCATAATTAGCTAATACTATTAACAATTAACTTTAATCAAATCAACCCTAAAACCCAAATTAAATCACACCTATCAGACTTATTTGACAAATTAAACAAAAAATTTAATAAATTCATAGTTAATATTAAATTTCTATTAACAAAATCATGAAAAATTCAAATATAATAATATTAGCAGTTAATTTTCATCAAATCAACCTTAAAATTCAAATCAAACATTAGAAATTTAACACCATTACCTTTGGGTACCAAAATATATAACTTTTATTAAATACAAGTGCAATATTGGACTAAAAAATAACACAAGTATCACATTAAAAGTCAAACTTGAGTACCAAATGATATATTAATCCATATTAAAATGCTCAATATGCTAAGGTTTGTTACATTATATGGTATTTATGTATTTTAAAAATTAAAACAGTTGGGTAATATGAAAAAAAGTAGGGTAAACTACATTAGTAGTCTCCAACTATGTTTTATTTTCTTTTTTGGTCACCCAACTATGAAAAGTTATAAAATGGTCACCCAACTATTCAATTTTGTCACCAAACTATAAAAAATTAAAATAGTACTGCTACAAGCGGGATCTGAGTGTTTGGGGTAGCAGGTGGCATGCCTGTAGCAATGGCATGATCATACAAAATAGTGGATAGGGGGATGTTGAGGGAGGCCATGAGTTATGTGAAGGCTTTAAGAGGGGTAACAGTTGGGTGGTTCGTTATTTGAGTGCTGGAAGTTTTTGGTTCGAAAGAAGCTCAATATTGGCAGGATCCTTGCCATTCCCTAAGAGGAGTTGGTAAGATTACAGAACATGGCAGGGTTAGAAGAGTTGAGAGTTGTATCTTTTTGAATCTGAGACATTTTTGGTCAATGTTCATCGCACCAATTGTTGATGCAAAGTCCAACAAGAGAGGAGACAATGGTGGCTCTATGTAGGTCAGTTCACCTAAAGAGGCGAAGAGCTAGACAAGAACAATAGGGCAGGTTGACTGAGAACGAGAGTAAAAAGATCTATTCAAAGTAACTTTGGGGTTTCAAAAGGCTGATCTTTTCTTCATTGTTGGAAGAGTATTTTAAGAGAGGTCCTATTGTCCACTGATATGATGTGGTAGGATAAATATTTAGTCCTACCAAATGCATACATGATATTCATAGGTGTGAATGACATATATCGTGGGGCCCATTTTGTTATGAACTCAATCAATACGAGCTAGTTATGCCTAAATAAACTCTTTATTACATTGAGAGCATATTCACACTTGAAGAGTATTCACACTTGAAAATGAACAGTCTTAGTATCAGAAGGATACCTCTCCTTAAGTACGGGTGGGTGGCTAACCAAGATATTGTCTTAGGTGGAGTTAAAAGGGAAGTCAACGCCTTCTATCTTGCCAACACATGTCCAACTAGCAAAAGGGTATAACAATTTAAAATTTCAAGTAGATATTAATTTGTTTACATGTTAAAAACATGCATAGTAGGAATGTGGATTCAATTATTTTGTTAAAATAATTTAACAATATTGTTTTAATTGAGCTAAGTTGTTAATAATTAAAGTTAAAAGATGTAATTTGATTAAATCAAAAGTTTATTCTTATTTGAAAGTTGAGGTTAAGTTTAAAAATTTATTATGTAAGTTACTTAATATACACGACACTTATTGTTGCTAAATAAAAATTGCAAGTTAAAATCTCTAGTAGTATTGATTAATAGTAAGTTTTTTTTTATATCTTTAATTTTTTGTCTTATATGGGAAAAACTTAAACTTTTGCTATATATTTTTTAAAAATTTTTAATAATTAAAGCAAAAATTAAAAGAGTATGTGTTAAATTAATAGTCGTTGTAAAAGTTGAGGGGCTAAATTATTATTATAACTAATTTTTTAACAAAGTTAATGAGCAAATCGAAAAATAGGACCAATTTTAAGCAAATAAAAATAGAGGGACTAAATCCACACAAATCAATAAGTATAGGGACTATCCTCAAATATAACCATTTAAAATAAGATATTACTAATTGTTGCTCGAAAAAAAAACTTTTTTTAAAGAAAAATTAATTTGAAGAAAAAACATTGTTTCTAGAAAAAGATTTTACATCATTAATTTTTCATTCTTCCTAATTTCCTGATTGATGTTTCCAGCAACTGATATAAGAATATATGATATATTTGTACCCACAGAAAACCTATATGATATTTTTTATGAGAAAAAATTAAAAAAGAAATTATATTTATATAAAAAGCATAAAATCACACAAACCTAAGAGATAAAGAGAAAGAAAGAATTAACCAAAAAAAGGAAAAAAAAAAACTATTTGGTCCTAAAGGAAACATGGGCGTCGTCTGTCTGACCAACTCTTGCTGGTCTGCTCTGGTACTTCAACTCCTCTTCATTTCTTGTGCTTCCATTCTGATTTCCTTCCACTTTCGGCATACCTTAATCGTATATTTGTTATTGTTTGTTTTGGCAGAGGAATTGGAAGAAACCTTCGTCGTTTTCCGTGAATTTCAATTCAAATTTCTCCAAGCGGAGGGTCATCAAAGCTTTTTTCTTCGATCCCAATCAAGTGCCCATCCTCAATCAAGCTGTTAAGGTCCGTTGAAACATTCTTTTTCATTTTTAATTACCTAAGAATTTCTTTTTGTTTACAGTTCATCCATGTGGTGTGTTCTTGTAATTCTCGATGTTTGGAATTGGACCTGATTCTGGATTAACTGATAATTAGTCTGCGTGCTTTCTTCTTTTTTTTCTTTTCATTGGAATGGATTTTGAGGTTTTGAATCTCTTAAAAGAACCAACTCAATTTGCTGTTTTATTCGAGTTGGATAATAAATTGGCTTTGGAGAGATATCCTAACTTGCCAGTGTTTTAAGGAAACTATGTGAGAGCTAAAACAGAAATTAGGGGCAAAACAATAATCAAATGTAGGTTACATATCTAGGTGTTTTTCAATTTTAAATGGCGGAAATGATTGATGAACTACTTTGGTTACTAGAAGCCAAATTGCATTTTGGTCTCTCTACTTAGAAAATAGGCAATTTGTCCTTAGATCAAATAGTAAACTGGTCTTTCTATTAAAAACTCCATCCATTTCTATGGATAAAAATTGATCTTTATACATCAGCATGAAGTAAACATGGCACATTGGGTGTTATTGTCTAACTATTCTGTCAACCACACTAGATTTTAACAGTACAAATGAATAAAATTTTTAATTGAAATTTGTTCTTTGATCTAACCTATAGACTAATTTGCCCAATTTTTTAGTAGAGAGGACAAAATTCAATTTGACTCCTAGTACAACTTCCTCCATGGTACTTTTGCCACCACTTTCGGTAATTGCCAACCTTCTTTTAATTTGGAGGATTCTTACTTCATTTTTACAACCTTCCTTTCCAACCTTTGTAGGACGAATGATATCTTGAGTTAGGGAATATTTCTTGTATCTTATATTGGTCTTCTTATGTAATCTTTGTTACATTTCATAGCAATTTAGGTCTGTTGTCTGCACTTTGATTTAGGCTTTGGAAGTGTTTGACTTTGATGATGAAAGGCCTCTAGAGTAATCTGCTAGCATGCTCTGGATTCAAATAACTTGCTTGTTCATTCTGATCAAACGTGATTTTTATCAAATGTAAAATGCTAGTTCCTGAGTTATTTCAAGATTGGATATCAATTAGGGGACATAACAAAAACATAGAAAGGAGTTTGGATTGATTATATTTGTAACTAGCTGAGCATGATTAACGTCTATGCTCCAACTCTAGGGAGAGTGTAACAAAATCTGTAGAATTATGTAAATAATCCTGGGCTGATCGACATAAGGATTGTAAAGTTGATATTTAGGGATTTAAGTTTTTGGTTTCTTTCCTTGGTGTAACCTCTGTAAGTTGTGTATATACCTCACTTTTGAGGAGAATAATACACAAGGGTACTTTTTTCTCTACTTGTGTCGTTTACTGCAAAAAAAGAGAGGATAAAATTGGCCATGGTGCACAATGAGGGTTTTACATATTAGGAAACATGAATGAAATTATAATGTGCTTTGTACATTGCCAAAAGGAAGATGTAATTTGTAAGACGCAAATTAGGGTAAGATACCTATGTTAGAATGGGACAAAAAAACAAAAGAGAGAATGTTTGGAAACTTTGGAAGACTTCATTTCTATGGAGTTGTTGAGGCTATGGTCCCAATGCAGAGCGATGGTGCACTATAATCTGCCCGGCCAACCTAATTTAGTTGGTTGAGTTATTGGATTTATTTTGACTAAATAAACTTTGTTTTGTGGCTTTTGGACCTTATTTGATAAAGTTTCAAAGTTTATTTAATAATTAAAAAAATAAAAAATAACCAATAACTTTTATATAATATTTTCTAAAAAATACTTTTTATATAAAATATAAAATATTTATTTTTACATCATAAAAAATTTAAAATAATTATAAATTAAATAAAAATAAATTTTAGTTTCGGTAATATGGATTTTGAACTTGTATTCCATAAATTGTTCATATACTTCGATGCTGGTTGGTTTTTGATTTTTCGATTTTTCTTAGCCCTAGCATTTAGTCCTCTTGAGGAAGCACCCACTCACTCACGCACATACTGGAGAGATCAGACTGTCTTTGGTTTAGACTTTAGTCCTCGCGTGTAAGGTTTAAATAGAGATGGCAAAAAAGCAGCATGGGGTGGATTTTGCCCGGATGGTAGATCGATAAAGTTTTAAGTGGAAGCTTGTCATGGTTGTATGGTCTAAACATGTCCTAAAAGAACTTCTGAAATGGTCATTGGTTGGTGATTTCTTTTTTCACTTTGTGTTTCATGTTAAAATGTAATGTAGGTTATATTATCCAAACTCGGTGTTAATGCCATGGATTTCTTGTTTAGGAGCCAGTAGCCTTCATGGGTGGGATGTTTGCTGGGATTTTAAGGCTTGATTTGAATGAAGAGCCATTAAAGGAATGGGTTGCTAGAACTGTGGAAGCCTCTAACATCAGTGAGGATGATATTTCTGAAGGACTCCAGGAGGAAGAAGACACCCCTCAACAAATTGAGATTGATTGAAACCTAATCCCTTGTTTGCAAAGTTGTTCCATAATACCGCAACCTTACCCTTTCTTTCTTATATCTATTGTATTATAGTGTATTTGACTTGTATCAATTCTGATTTATATATAAGAATAAAAAAAGTACTAAACATTTATAGTCCAAAAAAAATTATTATTATTATTTTTCAAAATGGTGAAAGATCTCGAAAAAGACTTAAGTAGTTAAAGTTTTATATTTATTTCGGAAAAGAAAACACAACATAAAATAATAAAGTAAATAAAATATTTATAAAAAAAGATCTCTTAAGAAAAAATTGATTCTCCTGGATTTGTTTTTGACAAAAAATAGTGATGTTTTTTTCTTTCACAATCTAAGTATTACATAACATTTTTAATTTAATTAAGAATAAAAGAGACTATTTAACAAATCTCTTTATTAGGCAAACAAAAAAGTGTGGCTCAAACATTATAGTAGAACTGTTTATAGGTGTTATTCATTCTTGAAGGTTGGTTCGAAAAGTTGTTTTATTTTGGGTAAATTTTTTTTAGCCCAATCCAACTTGATTTTGAAGTTAGATACTTATTATAAATATTATCAATATAAAAAGTTTAAATATGTTAAAATATATATACATTATTTCAAAATTTAAAATTTAATCTTTATATTTTAATTTTGAGACATTAAATTTTTATATTTTTTCAATTTAAAATTTTTTATCTTCCATTTAATATTGCCATTAAAATTAACTGACAAAGGTAAATTAATTTTTGTAGCCTTCAACATTTATAGTTTTTGGTCAATTTAGTCTTTATCCTTTAAAAGTACATAAAATGTAAAAAACATTTTTTTATATTTTAAATAAAAAACATAAAGATTAAAAAATTGTAATTATTTAAAAATTAAATTAAAATATCCTTTCTTTAAAACTAAAAAAAATAAACAAAATAAAATCTCTTTAAAAATAAAAAATCAAAAATCAAAAAGATCTTAAAAATATAAACTAAAATTTCAAAATTCAATGTTATCTAAATTGGACGGAATCGGCTAGTTAGATTGGGAGCTAGTTGTGGTATTTGTCTAGTGAGAAGTAAAAATCGGTTGACCTACGAATTGGTATGAACTTGTTGAATCAAGCTAAAAAATTGATTGAACCGACAATTGAATTAATTTTGAACTAGCCTGACTAATTAGTTTCCAAAATGAGCTGTTCGACCAGTTCAAAATAAATATATTATTAAAAAAATTTAAAAATTTAAAAATATAAAAATAAGTTCAATTGTCAATTCAACTGATTTTTTAGTCTACTTCAACTAGTCTGTATCAATTCATGGGTATATTGTTTTATTTTTGTCTTTCTTTTAAATTTTAAACTATTTTAACCTTCAACATTTATAGTATTTTTTCAATTTGATCTATACTCTTTAAAAGTATTTTTTTAATTAAAATTTATTTATTTTCTTATTTTAAACAAAAAACATAAAAATTATAATTTTTAACAAATAAATAATAATAATAAACTCTTTTAAAGTAATAAATAAATAAATAAATAAATAAATAAATAATTTTTTAAAAAATTCTAAAACTCAATGTTATCTAGATTGGATCGGACCGGTTGGATCAAGAATCAGTTAGGGTATCAGTCCTATGAGAGGTAAAAGTTAATTTGACCCGAGAACCAATACAAACTGGTTGAACCAAGCTAAAAAATTAATTGAATCAACTTTTATATATTTTTAATAATTTATTTGTTGTGAACTAGTTGAACCTATCATTCTAAGAACTACGGTTAGACTAATTCAAAATTGGTTCAATCAAATTTTTTAGTTCGGTTCAATATCTCAATTTTTGCTAATTAGGGAAGAAACTCGTGAATAAATGAGGGTATAAATGAAATAATTGCTTTTTCCCTATTCGTTAGAGCATTGAATTGGGATTGAGAAGGGGACTAAGGAATGGTTATTCCTAGTCCAGTTATAATAGAGTGTTAAACAACTCCACCCAATCCAAACCAAACATTTGAAATAGAATGAAATAGTCATTCAACCCAACCAAACATACTGTTAGTATTTACCCGCTCGTCCGTGTCTCCTTCTCTACCAAAACATGATATCCATGGCTAGATTCTTCCCATGGCTCTCCTCTAACCAGAGTTTTGAATTATTACCGACTTCCTATATAACAATTTTTTCTATTCACAAAAATATTTGTATTATGATCTTGTTTTGTTTTTATGATTAAAAGGAAAATATAGATAAAATAAATATGTATAATTTTATTATTAACTACTATATATTATATTTACTTGGTAGTTTTTTTTTTTTTTTTTTACTTTGCATAATTTACAATATTTTATTTTTTGCTTGGCATATTTTTTTGCTGGCTATTAGCATGGTTACTATTATAGAGGTGTTCATGGGTCGGCCCGGGCTCAACAAAAAATTAGACTTATTTATTAGGCTCGGACCCGATCCGACCCAAAAAATGAGCCAAAAAATTTTGCTCAAGCCCGACTCAGATAAAAATGTTAAAAGCCGGGCCTGACTCAGCTAGCTCATATTAATTTTTTATATTATTTTTATATTATTTTTAAATATATATAATGCATAAAAAATACTAAAAAAAGTAAAATAAATATTTCCCAACAAATTGAAAATAAATTTTAAAAAATATGTAGACTTAAATAATACTAAGATATATGCAACTTAACAAGCAAATGCCTCTAAAATAATAAAAAATTTAACAAATGCCTTTAAAATAATAATAAATTTAACAATAAAATAAGTTTTATACAATATCCAAACGATAACAATAAAATAGTAGCAATATAATAGTAAAATGGTAACAAAATAGAGAGAAAATAACAATAAAATAATATTAAAAAAATAGATTTTTTTGTCCTTTAGTAAATTCGGACAGGGCTAAGCCCAGGTCAAAAATGCCTTATCCAAGGCCAAACCAATTTTTTTAATAAAAATTTAAAAAAATGGATAAAAGCAAAAATTATCAATGTCAATGATAAGTAATTAATTCTTTTATTTTATACTAACTTCTAATGATATATACGTTTTATGTAATTTTATATGTTTAATATTTAATTAATTTATTAAATATTTTATTTTTAATTACAATAATTAATATAAAATAATATTAGTTATTTAAATTATAAAATATAATTAAGAAATTAATTCAAATATTAATTTTTATTAATTTATTATATAAAAATAAAATTACCCTCAAGTTAGTACCGTGACACTAATGCCATAAAATACTTAAAATAAATATGGATAGATATCATATAAAAAGACAAAAGTTAAATGCATACATTCCTTTACACGTGGAAAGAAATCTAGTAACAACAATCTGATACTGTATATAAAAAGAATGCCATAGACCATCTCACGCAACACGTGGCAGTTAGAATCTTTTGATTTTCTAGATTAATAACAATTGTCAAATTTCTTTCAGTTTTGATCCTTAAATTATACTATCAAATTTGAAATTTGATTTTTATATTTAAATTTTTTGACACAATTTAACATATCAACTTTTATAATATTATTAATTGTTTTAAATATTTTATTATGATTAAAATTTTTCAGTTAAATTTTTAAATAGGAAAAGCAAAAAGGTTAAATTAAAATGTATAGAAAGTCTTGGAGAAACTTTAAATATTTTAGTTTGTGGAATCATTCCAGTTTACACAAAGCTTAAAACGCCTCTATAAATACCACCGCCTATCCCTGCATTGCTCTCACTCAAATTCTAGATTATTTTCCTTGTCTCCCTTGCCAACCTCTGCTTCTCTACCAAACCTTGACATACATCACCACAATCATTCCATGGCTCCTCCAAGCATAACCAAGAATGCCCTGGATGGAATAGGGCTAGCTGATGATCATGTATTCATGTCAATAACCTTGAAAGGAACAAATTTCCTCGCTAATGGCCAACCAATTCTCTCCAATGTCCCTCAAAACATTGTAGCCACCCCATCACCGTTTTCTTCTCTAGACAAATCCAAGGGCACAGTAGGATGCTTTGTTGGATTCGACACTGAGGAACCAAAAAGCCAACACGTAGTCTCCATAGGCAAGCTCAACGGCATAGGGTTCATGAGCATATTCAGGTTCAAAGTCTGGTGGACCACCCACTGGGTTGGAAACAGTGGAAAAGACTTGGAGCATGAGACTCAGATGATGATGTTGGACAAAGATGAGTCTGGACGTCCCTACGTTCTGCTCCTTCCACTTCTTGAAGGCCCTTTCAGGGCTTCTCTCCAGCCAGGAATTGATGACAATGTAGACATCTGCATGGAAAGTGGGTCCACGCAGGTGTCTAGGTCTACTTTCCGGAGTTGCCTGTATATGCATGTTGGTGATGATCCGTATAAACTCGTCAAAGAGGCCATGAAGGTGGCCAGGCACCATCTGGGGACCTTCAAGCTTCTCGACGAGAAAACTCCACCAGGTGTCGTAGACAAATTTGGTTGGTGCACTTGGGATGCTTTTTACCTTAATGTACACCCTAAAGGTGTTTGGGAAGGGGTGAAGGGCCTAGCTGAAGGTGGTTGCCCTCCTGGGATGGTCCTTATTGATGATGGGTGGCAGTCCATTTGTCATGACGATGACCCCATCAGCGATAAAGAAGGCATGAATCGAACTTCAGCTGGTGAGCAAATGCCGTGTAGGCTCATAAAAATGGAAGAAAATTATAAGTTTAGGGATTATGAAAGTATTAAGTTAGGTAATAAGAAGGGGATGGGTGCCTTTATTAGGGACCTAAAAGAAGAATATAAGACCATAGAACATGTGTATGTGTGGCATGCATTATGTGGATATTGGGGTGGGATAAGACCGACAGTCCAAGGAATGCCACCCGCGAAGGTAGTAACTCCTAAATTGTCGCAGGGGTTGAAGATGACAATGGAAGATTTAGCAGTAGACAAGATTGTGAATAATGGGGTAGGCTTGGTCCCGCCGGAAGCAGTCCACGAGATGTATGAAGGACTTCATTCTCATCTTCAATCGGTGGGGATTGATGGCGTCAAGGTTGACGTAATCCATGTAAGTTCTCCAACCTCTCTTTTAAGATTTTCTTCTTTTGTTCCAGGATTATTATAAATTTGAATAAATTTCTACTTTTTTGTAAATTAGAAATTTAATTTTATTACTTTTATTTTTAAAAATTTTATTATTCTTTCTTCATTTAAAAGTTGTTGTTACCATTGTTTTTTTTTATTAAATTCTCAAGCGTGGGATTTTAAATTTTTTTAAATATTTATTTAATAGTGATATAACAATAAAAATAATATTAAAAATATTAATTATGATTTTTTCTTAAAATATTTACTTGAATTTTCATGAAAAAATAATTTTTTATAGAGTAGTATTCTTAAAAAAAATATGATATTTTGATTGAAATAATTAACAATATTAATTATTTAAATTAAATGATGTTATAGAAGTAATCGATAAAGTTAGTCAAAAATTAAAGTATATAAATTACGGTTTTAAAAATATTAATTATATGAATGTATTAATAACATTATAAAAATATATAGAACAAATTATCTTAAAAATTAAAAAATAAAAATGGAATCTTAAATTTAAACATTAGAAATTAAAATTAAAAGTTAACTATTTTTATAAAATCTAAAAAGAAATATATAGATTAAGGACTCCAACGTCACTAATGATTGATTAGTGAGTTGAGTATGAAAGTATAGATAAATATTAAAATTATACATGAATTTTAAATTGGTATAATTATATACGTAAAACTTTAATTATGATTCAAATGTATGCTTAAAATTTTAATATTAATTTAATCATATACATTTAAAAAAATAAAGACATCAATTTATTTTTATATTAAATAAATAAAATTATTATTTATTCAATATATAAACTTCTATTACATTAATAATTATATTAATAATTTATAAAAAAATAAATTAAATTAAAATTTTATGTGTAATTTTAAGATTTACTCATTAATAAATAAATGTACCAGCATGTAATATTTATGTAATTCAGATAGCATTTGCATGGTAGGAATGAAGAGGCTGTGGTGCAAAAAGATTGGTTAATTGTGATTGCAGGGTTTAGACTGTTTAGTACACGACAGCAACATTATCAGGTGCCTTGGCACGTGTCCCCTGTTTAGATGAGCGAGTGAATGAGGTATAAAATGGTATAATTGTCAGCGGTGAGATGGGTACCACTACAATGTATTTGGCGTGAAATTTTGGATCGTCATTTCAAGGATCAGGCTTTACAATAAAAACTCTGTCATCACATAGCTAAAGCTAGCGGTGGCAATTTGGCAAGCTCCTTTTGTTGGATATTTAAATATATTTAGAATTGAATTTGGATGATTTATTCTGTTTAAATTAAATTAATTATTAAAAAATCTATTAAAAAATTATAAAATATAGTTAAATTGATTTTTAATTTGATTCAAATAATTTTATATTAATTCACAAGTCAATTAATTTTACCTTATTTTAGATTATATATGAATCAGTTTTTAATTTATTTGGACTGTCCAATCCGATTTTGTTATTTTTACTAAATTTAGCAAGTGTATTTTTTATTTTGTAACATTTTAAATACTTCTAATGCACAGTACAACAAATCCCCAGTTTTCACCAAGCTTTTGCGTATGTTATTTAGCTAATTTGCTGTATTTCAGTTGCTTGAGATGCTGGCGGAGGAGTTCGGCGGACGTGTAGATCTGGCCAAAGCTTATTACAAGGCTTTAACTGCTTCTATCAGGAAACATTTCAAAGGAAATGGCATTATCGCTAGCATGGAGCACTGTAATGACTTCTTTTTCCTTGGAACAGAGGCCATTTCACTTGGTCGTGTTGGTATGTACTTGAAAACTAAAATAAGAAAAAAAAAAAGTATGGGATTAAGTCTAGATTTAATATAATATCATTCTGTGCTGTCATAGGTGATGATTTCTGGTGCACTGACCCCTCAGGAGATCCACATGGGACCTATTGGCTTCAAGGTTGCCACATGGTGCACTGTGCCTACAACAGCTTGTGGATGGGCAATTTCATACAACCCGATTGGGACATGTTCCAATCAACTCATCAATGTGCTGAATTCCATGCCGCATCTCGAGCTATATCTGGTGGACCCATTTATGTAAGTGACTCAGTCGGACAACACAATTTCAAGTTGCTAAAGAGCCTTGCATTGCCTGATGGATCCATCTTAAGATGCCAACACTATGCTCTCCCAACAAGAGATTGCCTATTTGAAGACCCTTTGCATGATGGGAAAACAATGCTCAAGATTTGGAACCTCAACAAAGTAAGATTTTACTGTAATCACTAAATTATAAGTTTTGGTCAATTAATCATTTGCATTGACATCAGTATACAGGAGTTTTAGGACTGTTCAACTGTCAAGGGGGTGGATGGTCCCGTGAATCTCGAAGGAATGAGAGTGCCTCTCAGTTTTCAGCCATGGTAGGCTGTTTTGCGAGCCCTAAAGACGTGGAATGGAGCAATGGCAAGAACCCTGTTTCGGTGGATGGTGTGAGCATCTTTGCTGTATACATGTACCAGAAAAGGGAGCTAATGCTGATGAAACCATCAGATAAAGTAGAGGTTTCACTTGAGCCGTTCAATTACGAGCTACTTACAGTTTCCCCTGTGACAATATTACCAAGAAAGAACATCCACTTTGCTCCCATCGGGCTTGTGAACATGCTTAATAGCGGTGGTGCAATTCAGTCGACGGTGTTGGGTGATGGTGAAAATCTGGTAAGGATTGGAGTAAAAGGAAGTGGAGAAATGAGGGTGTACGCTTCAAAGAAGCCGATGGCCTGCAAAATTGATGAGACACTGACCGAATTCAATTATGAAGAGCAGATGATCACGGTTCACGTTCCATGGCCGCTAAGTTCTTCAAGCTTATCAATTGTGGAATACCTGTTTTAACTTTCAAGCACCCAAAAACCAGAGCATGTTTTAAATGCAAAAAAATAAAAAAATAAAAAAAAATGAAAAGAAGAAGGGAAATCTTATTTGATTAAAAGATAAAAGAAAAAAATAAAATTATAAAATGGTATAATTATGTCTTTTTTTTTATTTACTTTATTATTATTTTTTGGAATAATATGAGATATAATCAAAACACTAGAGTATTAGCCACTCCTCTATTGCTAGATAATCCCTAATAAGAAAGCCTTCAATACCAAGTGAGGCGTTGGCTCTAGTCCGAACTTTTGTTGCAATCTGAATCCCAGCTTCGCCATAAAGTCATCTGACTGGTTATCATCTTTACTATTTCCCATATTTTAAAAGCAAGGAGAAGAAGCTGTCAATTGCCCGTTGGGGGTATAATCCTTACCCACACAGCTCTACCCATATCACACTCTTGAATGGCATGAACTATGGTTTCTACGCAATGACCACAAACTTGACATGAAGCATAATCCATCATACCACGTCTACTACTTTCCTCATTAGTCAAGAGTCTATGTTAGAGTAATGTATAAGGGTGGTTAGTCTGTTAGTCAAGACTTTAGTAGTTGTTAATGTGTTAGTTAGTAACTGAAAGAGTTAGCTTCAGCTAAATAAAGATGTATGTACTATCCATACAAAAGAAGTAGTTTTGAGAAAAAAAAAACAGTATTCTTGAAATACCATTCCTGTATAATTCAACATGGTATTAGATGTCTAAGTGTTCCTGGTGTTTGTTTTGATCTTTTTTTTTTCTGTTTGTTTCTTTCTGTTCATCGAGTTTTCGGGTCATTCTGTTCAGTCGGCTACACCAGCTATGGCCTCCACTGTTGCTGATGGTTTTGACATTCGGTTCTTCTCTACTAAAAAGATTAGTGTACTTTTTGACGATGATAATTATCTTCTCTGGCGGCAACAAGTCCTGCTTGCAGTCAAGACTTATAAGCTTCAGCGGTTTTTGGACTCTCGCACTGTTCCTCCTCCTTCAACGCTTCCAGATGCTGATGGGGTTCAACAAGAAAACCTTGAGTTCACACGCTTTGAGCAATAGGATAGTGCACTTGCGTCGTGGCTCTTGTCTTCTGTAAGTACCACTATTCTTCCACATCTTATTGGTATGGACATGAGCGCTCAAATCTGGAATGCCATTGCTAGTCTTTATGGTAGCAAGACCACCTCTCGGTTAATGTTCTTTCGCAGAGCTTTACATTCTCAACGAAAGAGCGATTTTTCTATGAAAGATTTCTTAATGAAAATTAAAGGTTTTTGCGACAATCTTACTAGTTGTGGTGAGGTTACTAGCGAGTGGGAACATGTCACTGCAATTCTTAATGGGTTACCACCCGAA
Organism: Gossypium longicalyx; assembly: GCA_025698465.1. Lineage (NCBI taxonomy): Eukaryota > Viridiplantae > Streptophyta > Magnoliopsida > Malvales > Malvaceae > Gossypium > Gossypium longicalyx. Next base: position 74,574,876 of record CM047001.1, read on the forward strand.
TATGACTCTGTTATCACTATCATCACAGCGAGTCACACACCCTATACTGTTCAAGGGGTCATGACTATGCTAATTGATGCGGAGGCTCGTCATCAGGCAGTTGTGTTGGAGTCCCCTAGCTTGGCCAATGTGGTTTCTCATCAGGCTCCAGCTCCGGCTATCAACAATGATTCCCCTCTGGTCTATCGTCCTCCTACAGCTTATATTGGTCGAGGTCGTGGCAGATCGTCTAGCTCATGTATACAATGTCAGTTGTGTGGAAAAATGGGGCACTTAGTTGATCGCTGCTATCATCGATTTGACTCGTCTTATAAAAGTACTGGTTATAGACCACCCCCTTCCTCACAAGCGAATGTATGCATGTTTGGGCAAGGGGCTCCTATTTCGCCCTGGATGGCATCATTGTTGAATGCTTTCCCACCTGTTGCACCTTTCCTCCAGCCTGGTGGTTCATTCCACCAGCCTCAACACCGACATGGTCTGCTAATGTCTCACAATCTGGTTCCACTTTGACATCATCAAACTCTCAACCACAAGCTTATATTGCAACATCTGAGACTGTTTGTGATAATGCCTAGTACCCCGACTCAGGCGCAACGCACTATCTCACTCACTCAGCTGATGCTATTGGTGAGAGTTCTCCTTACAATGACCCAGGTAAGGTTTATGTTGGTAATGGCACTGCTCTCCTTGTTCACTCAACTGGTCAGTCTTCTTTGCTCACTAGAACACGTCTTCTGTATATGCGTTCTTTGTTGCATGTTCCAGGTATAACAAAAAATCTATTTTCAGTATCATAATTTACAAAGGATAATCAGGTAATGTTCGAGTTTCTTCCTACACAGTGCCAAGTGCGTGACTTGCATACCAGAGAGGTTCTTTTGCGTGGCTCGGTGCATCATGGCCTCTACAGACTTTATTTAAAGAGTAATTTTTAGCTTAGCTCCTACTCAGCACGTTGCCTTACAGCCAGTGCTTCTGTGCCTTTCAATCTCTAGCACTCTAGGCTAGGACATCCTTGTAAAAGTCTTCTTACCAAAGCTTTATCTCATTGTAACATATCTTTTGATGTAAATAAAGACTCATTCGATTGCGTTGCATGTCATCTTGGTAAAAAAAGAAATCTACCATTTTGTCATTCGACTTCTGCGCATGCCATCCCACTCTATTTGGTGGTTGCTGATGTTTGGGGCCTGACACAGATATCTTCAAATAGCTTTCGGTATTATGTGGCTTTCACCGATACGTGCACAAGGTATACCTGGGTTTACTTCATGCGCCAAAAGTCTGAGGTCTCAACCATTTTCCCTCAGTTTCATAGACTGGTAGAGATGCTGCTTGGCTTCAAAATTAAAACACTTCAAACTGGTGGAGGGGGTAAGTTTCATGCATTAAAAGTATATCTCTCTCAAGAAGGGATCCTCCACAGTTTTACTTGTCCATATACCTCAGCTCAGAATAGTCTTGTTAAACGCAAGCATAGGCAAATTGTTGAAGTTGGCTTGTTCATGCTGGCTCATGCTTCCATGCCGTTGAGTTATTGGAATGATGCCTTTACTAGTGCCATCTACCTCATCAACTGATTACCCTCTTTCCCTTTAGGTCATGTCTCGCCCCATGAAAAATTGTTTCACACTAAGCCCTGTTATCTTTCCCTTAGGGTCTTTGGTTGTCTGTGTTTTCCAAACTTGAGACCCTACAACAGAAACAAACTTTAGTTTCTGTCCATCCCTTGTACATTCTTAGGCTACTCATCCATACACAAAGGATATAGATGCTTGGCCCCTGATGGAAAGATTTATGTATCTCGCCACGTGACATTTCATGAAGCCATTTTTCCTTTTAAAAAGCTAAGTCCCATCGCTACTCCACAGTCAAACACTCTTCCATCGGTCAGTTCTAGGCTTCTTGTTATGTCACCACCTACCAGACCAGTTATGACATTAGTGTCTGTTCCTACTAATCCTTCACCCGAACACTCTACATCTCTAGAGCCTATGCTAAACTCTTCTAGTCCAATTCTTTCTCCTTCTAGCCTTTCTATGTCCAACTCCAGCTCCCACAGTCCTATCCTATCCAATCCGCATAGTCCTACACCTGTACCTTCTCTTAACTCACACCCAATGATCACTCGGGGTAAAGCAGGCATATTTAAACCAAAGGTTTTTCTGAGCTCAGCATCGTCGATCTCCTCTGAGACACCATCCGGCATCCATGAAGCCATGCAGCATGAGTCCTGAAAAGCTGCAGTTCACAACAAGCTTCGGCCTCTTCTTTCCAATGATACCTGGAGTCCTTGCCCTCTTCCCAGCAATCATAGAGCTATTGGATGCAAGTGGCTTTTTAAGGTTAAGAGGAAGGCTGATGGAATTATGGATCGGTATAAAGCTCGGTTGGTTGCTAAGGGGTTCTCTCAGCATGCGAGTCTAGATTTCAGAGATACCTTCAGTCCAGTAGTGCGAGCAGTAACCATTCGGATAGTTCTGGCTATAGCAGTCATGCAATGATGGCCCCTAAGACAAATCGATGTCAATAATGCCTTTCTCAATGGAAAATTGACTGAGGACACTTACATGGAGCAGCCACCTAGTTTTGAAGTGGCAGGCTCTGCTGGACAGCCACTTGTTTGTAAGTTAAAGAAAGCCTTATATAGCTTCAGACAAGCACTACGTGCTTGGTTTCATACACTCAAGCAGTTTCTTATTGATCAGTTGGGTTTTCGTGCTTCAAAGGCAGACCCTTTTTATTTGTTCGCACATCCTTTAGTGATTGTTTGTTTCTTATGGTGTATGTGGATGATATAGTGCTCACTGGTAATGCACTTTGTAACAGCCCGATTTTGGGCCTAGTCGGAACAGTGGTTTCAGAACCACTATTTCGAGGCTGGAGAAAATTATTTTGATGTTATTTTATGTGTTATAATATAATTTTATAAGTGCATGTAAATTTTGGTAAGTTAATTTTAGCGATTTCTATTCCAATTTCGAAAAAGGACTAAATCGCATAAAAGGTAAAAGTTGTATCTTGATGCCTAAAGGTGTTAAATTGATTTGTATCTTAAATTGGGGGTCATAAAAGTGGAATTAGGCCATTGAAAGTGTGATGGCTGGCCAAGGGAGACAAATTGGTCAAAAAGCCAAAATTTTGTGGCTTTTAGGTGACTAATTTGACTAAAAATAGAATAAAAAGAAAAGAAAAGAAAGATATCATCTTTTCTCCATATTCTCTCCACCAAAAATGGCAGCAAAGAGAGGGTTTAGAAGCTGGAAACTTTCAGCAAAGAAACTCCTTTTATAGTAAGTGATTTTAATGCTTTTTCTTGAAGATTTTTACATTTTTGTAACCCCTAAAGCATGAGCTTTCATAAGAGGGGACTATTTTGCAAAATGATTAAGAGTCTAGGGTTTTGCCATGAAATCATATGTGTTTTTTGCTGAGTTTTTATGGAAGAAAATGAGTCTTGATAGTATTATAAACACTTTTTGTGAAGGAAGATTGCATGAAAACTCCTAAAAATGGGATATTTTGCAAAGTAGTATAATAAGTGTAAGTGTGTGGAATAGTTGATATTGTGAGTTGCTATAGTTACGAAAATGGTTCATCTAGTCTTAAAGAGTAAATAAATTGAATAAAAATTATTTTTCGAGCCCAGGGGTAATTTGGTAATTTTGACAAAATATAGGGGCAAATTTGTAAAAATTGCCCAAGTGTGTCAATGGACTAATTTGATTAGTACATTGTTTTAATAAGTTGAGTGTGATGTTATAGATGATGAAAATCGAGATTTGGACCTAGAATGGAAAGAAATCGATTAGGGGATGATTACGTCTTTTTCACCTTTGTCGTATCGAGGTAAGTTCGTATGTAAACAATACCATGCTATACATGTATTTGAATGTTATCATTACATGAATTGTACAAATATTAAGTGTATGTGATTAATAGAAATATGATAAGACAAAGCCTTAATAGGCGAGGAAAAATCTCATTTGAACCTTAAGAATAGAATAGGATACGAGTGACATGTCACTAGGAATTATGAGTCTAGATGACTAGCTTGAGAGTGAGCATTTAAATGTCATGAGACATAGCTTTAGCTACAATTGAGGCACTTATGTGCAAAGGTTCTTTCCGAGTATCCAATTAGTATTCCAAGTGTTCAACGGGTAATCCGAGGAAAGAGTTGATGATGGTCCCAATGAGGTAAGTCATTGGTGAGTATATACATGAGTTATGTTACGAGTTGTGCAGGTATGTTGTAATAGCCTAAATTTTCAGTGGTGTCGGAACAGTGATTCGAGATCACTAAATCCGACAAATGAGTAGAAAATATTATTAATTTAGTGAATATAAGTTAAATGTGAAGTTAGAAATTTTTTTTGAAATAGCGAATAGTGTACTAGAAATAAATATTAAAATAATTAGAATCAGAAACGAGGTATCGAGACTTTAAAAATTTTAAACCGAGCCATAAATATTTTTATAAATATTTATGGAGTGTTAGTATTAAAGTTTCGTCAAGAAATTTTAAAGTTCCGATAGTTAATTGAATAAAAATGACTAAATTATAACAAATGTAAAATTATGGGGGTTCGATCGGACTATTCCGCCTTGGCTGGTTAGTTTGAGGATTCTCACTTCCCTTCTACCGCTCCGCTTACAGGTTAGATTAACTATTACGACTTCGCCTTTGGCCGGAATTTCAGTACCCTACTTCCTTTCTTTTTCTTTTTGAAAATGGCTTAAATGATAAAAGAAAGAGGGTTTAAAAGGAAAATAGACCCAAAATGTTTTGGGCTGGACGGCAAGGGGCATGAAATCAGCAGGAAGATTGATGAATTAAGGGCAAAATTGGAATATTGCAAAATTTACTTAATAAAGCTAGGACTAAAGTGGAATTATCTAGATTTCTCTTTATTTTTCTCGCATTCTCATCAAAGAAAAACACCATAGAAGGGTTTCCTTAAGCTTGTTTTTCATATTTTTATCAGCAAATCGAGAACCCGAAACAAGTCGAGGAAAAGAAAAAGTAGCTGATTAGTCCCTGAACTTTCACAAATTTTGCAAATCGACCCAGAGAATAAAATAACAACCCGAAAATCGAATAAATGATCAAATTGAGCGGAACGTCGGATTTGAGTACTTCTGATCAGTGACAAGTGACAAGTGATAAGTGGTAGCTTTAGCTACACTTATTTGATCGACGACAAGTGATAAGTGATAAGTGGTAGCTTTAGCTACACTTATCCGATCGATGACAAGTGATAAGTGATAAGTGATAGTTTTAAATTTGACTTATCCGATCGATGACAAGTGATAAATGTGATCGATGTAAGACCGCAAGGCGGGACTATGACTTTAAAAAGTGATAAGTGATCATACGCAAGACCATAGTTATACTATGGCAAAGTGAAAGTGAAGTACTCAATTTTCCGTAACTGCTCCCTAATTTGGTTAAAGAATGATATGTGACAAATGGGCCCAAAAGAATTAAAGGAAATGGATAAGTGGTAGTAAGTTTATACAAGGGAACTCACCAATGACTGTGGTTGACAGGTGAACTTAATAATTTTGTATATTGTATAAGTGTATAAATATTTGGTAAGATTTATGTTTTATGCCTATGAACTTACTAAGCTTCTATAAGCTTACTTGAGTGTATTCAATGTCTCTTGTAGATTGACGTGGAAGTATACGGAGGATCAGATCAACACAAAGGATCACACTATCCAGATTATCTCCGGTAGCTTTTGTAAATTTTCTTTTTGATTTATATGGCATGTATAAGGTTTGATGATTATATAAATACTAAGACTTGTTTAATGAATATACATTAAAGGAAAAAAAATGATAAATATGTTAAATAGTATGATTATAGTAGAAGTATAATTTGGTATCAAATTGATTGAAATGAATTGGTTGGTTGGATTAGTCTCGGTTTTAAAATTTGCAGGGAAGGTTAGATATTTATAAAGGGGTTATATTGAACAAAAAAAAAACTTTGGGATTTTGCGAAAAATTTTCTATGGTTTCGATTTAATTCTAGTTTGGTCTCGAAGTATGTTTTGGGCTTTGGAGGCCCATCTAAAGGACGTCATGACATGTTTTAGTAAATGAATAGTATTTAACTTGTATTAACGAAAAATTAATTTGGTAAACTCTAGTAATACCTCATACCTTATTTCGGCGATGAATACGGGTAAGGGGTGTTACATTTAGTGGTATCAGAGCCCGATTTAGCCGGTTCTCGAAACATGTGTTATGTGTAAAGTGTTTAGAAATACATGCCATATAAATCTGTGATAGTGTGATATGTATGATCCGATCTAATCTTTGTCATTTTTATAGATACTTTCCGATTATAAAGATGTCAGATAGACCTGAACGTACTGAACAGGAGGAAGCTAACAGTAGAGTGCAGACTTCTGAACAAGAAACAAGTAGTGATATTCCAATTTCTATGATGCGAGAGCGAGAACTTAAAAATATGATTTATGAAGTTATGAATCAGTGGTATAAGGAGATGATACAAGGAAAAGTCAGGCTCAACCACCTCCTCCTCCTACTGCACCACCTGTGGTACCTCCGGTTGCTCCTCCACCTCCTTCAATGATTGAAACTAGTAAACGTTCTCCGATTGAAAAGCTAAGGAAGTTTGGAGCTGAGGAATTTCGAGGGAGATCAGATGATGACCCTGTAAAAGCTGAATATTGGCTACAGAGTTTGGTAAGAATTTTTAAACAGATGGCTTGTTCTCAAGAGGATTATCTACGATGTGCTGTCTTGTTGCTAAAAGAAGAAGCATATAACTGGTGGAAAACTGTGGAAGCTGTAGTACCTGCAGAGAAGCTTACTTGGGAATTTTTCCAGAACGAGTTTAAAAAGAAATATGTGGGGAAAAGATATCTAGACAGGAAAAAGAGAGAATTTCTTGATCTACGGCAGGGAAATAAGTCAGTGGCTGAATACGAAAGAGAATTTGTCTTCCTCAGCAAATATGCTTGAGACATTGTACCTACTGAAGAAGAAATATGTATCAGATTTGAAGAGGGGTTAAATGATGAGATTAGAATGATGATTGGGGGTAATAAAATACGGGAGTTCGTTGTTCTGTCAGACCGTGCTCAAAAGTTCGAAGAAGTATATAACAAAAAAATGCAGCGAGATCAGAAAAATAAAGAGTCATTTAAAATAGGTGCTTCTAATTCATTTTTAGATTTGCTAATGAAGAAATCTAAAGAAGAAATTAGTCGAATTACATCAGTGCCGGGAAGATTGGGTAGAGGTAGATCAAGACAATCTGATTTCAGGGTATTTGATAGACTCAGAGCAAATGTGAGCAAGTGTTCGAATACTCCTCGGCCTAAGTGTCAATATTGTGGAAGACATCATTTCGGTGAATGCAGGACTAAGATGGGGGATTGTTATAAATGTGGGGCTACTGATTATCTTATTCAAGATTGTCACCAGCTGCAAAAAGATGAAGTGGATCAGAAAGAGATATAGAGAACAACTCCCCAAAGAAGTAGACGTTCGGGCCAGAGCAGTGCTACAAGGGCTACCCGTTCGGGTATGAGAGAACCAATTAGTCAATCGAGAGAATAGAGCACCAAAGACGCACTACCTATGCCATTCGAGCAAGGGAAGAGGCTATGGCTCCCGATGTAATTGCTGGTATTTTCTATCTTTATGATGTTATCATTTATGCATTAATAGACCCTGGGTCTACTCATTCATATATTTGCACTATGCTAGCATCTGAAAAGAAATTATCTGTTGAGTCCCCTAATTATGATATACAAGTCAGTAATCCATTAGGTCAAAGTGTGATGGTTAATTTAATATGTCGTAATTGTCCACTGAAGGTGAAAGGCTATGAATTCTCTGCTGATTGATGTTGTTACCCTTTCGAGAATTTGATATTATTCTGGGGATGGATTGGTTAACAAAACATGATGCTGTAGTGAACTGTCGAGAGAAACAGATTGATTTGAAAAATCAGACAGGAGAAATGATTTCAGCTGAGTTTGGAAATATGAAAGATAATGTTCGAATTATTTCAGCCTTTTCAGCTCAAAAGCTAGTACGAAAGGGTAATGAAGCATATTTAGCTTATATTCTTGATACTCGGGATTCTGAATCAAATTTAAAACAGTTGCCAGTTGTTAATGAATTTGCTGATGTGTTTCTTGAGGAATTGCCGGGTTTACCGCCAGATCGTGAAGTTGAGTTTGTGATTGATGTGATCCCGGGAATAGCGCCAATATCCATAACACCATACAGAATGGCACCGACGGAATTAAAAGAGTTGAAGACTCAGTTGCAAGAATTGTTAGATAAGGGGTTTATTAGACCAAGTACATATCCTTGGGGTGCACCTGTTTTGTTTGTGAAAAAGAAAGATGGCTCGTTGAGATTGTGTATAGATTACAGACAGTTAAATAAGGTTACAATCAAGAACTAATATCCTTTGCCCCGCATTGATGATTTGTTCGATCAGTTGAAAGGTGCTGTTGTGTTTTCGAAAATAGATCTTCGATCCGGGTATTATCACCAAAGTTAAAGAATGTGACGTGCCAAAATCGCTTGAACTCGGTATGGTCATTACGAGTTTACGTAATGCCATTTGGTTTAACTAATGCTCCTACTGTATTTATGGACTTGATGAATCGAATTTTTCAACCTTATTTGGATAGATTCGTGGTTGTATTTATTGATGATATACTTGATCTATTCAAGATCGAGTCGATCATGCACAACACTTGAGAAGTGTGTTACTGCATCCTTGAGAGAGAAGCGGTTGTATGCAAAGTTCAACAAGTGTGAATTTTGGCTACATGAGGTTGGATTTACAGGTCATATTGTTTCACCAAGGAATTCGAGTAGATCTAAGTAAAGTGTCAGCAGTGGTGAATTGGAAAACTCCAAAGGACGTATGTATACGAGTTTCTGGGATTAGCGGGATACTACCGCCGATTTGTTAAAAATTTTTCAATGATTGCTTTACCGATGACTCGACTACTTCAGAAGAATGTTGAATTTGTATGGTCCGAAGAGTGCCAACAAAGTTTTGATCAATTGAAGAAGATGTTGACAGAAGCTCCAGTGTTAACTCAGCCAGAATCAGGTATACCATATGTTGTGTATAGTGATGCATCTTTAAATGGTTTGGGTTGTGTTTTAATGCAGTCAGGGAAAGTAGTGGCATATGCTTCTCGACAATTAAAACTGCACGAGAAAAATTACCCTACCCATGATTTGGAGTTGGCTGCGGTTGTGTTTGCTTTAAAAATCTAGAGACATTATTTATATAGGGAAAAATGTTATGTGTATACCGATCACAAAAGTCTAAAATATTTGATGACACAAAAAAAGATAAACTTGAGACAGAGACGGTGGCTCGAACTATTGAAAGATTATGATCTTGTTATTGATTATCACCCGGGGAAAGCTAATGTGGTCACTGATGCACTTAGCCAAAAATCATCATTATTTGCACTTCGAGCAATGAATGTTCATTTGTCTCATTAATGAAGATGGTCCAATGATAGCGCGAATTGAAAGCAAAATCTACATTCCTTCAACGGATCATGAATTACGAGTGATGATCCAAACTAGTCTTTGAAAACGACAAACGATTCGGGATAATTTGAGTTCGAATATAGCATTGATGCTTTGGTGGTATGTTGCGTTATCGTAATAGAATTTGTGTTCCGAATAATTCAGAATTGAAAAATGATATTCTTGCTGAAGCTCATAATAGTAAGTATTCTATTCATCCGGGTAGTACAAAAATGTATTGCGATTTAAAAAGACTGTAATGGTGGCCTGGTATGAAGCGAGAGATTTGTGAATTTGTTGCAAAATGTCTAATTTGTCAGCAGGTGAAAGCAGAGCATCAAGTACCAACAGGTTTATTACAACCTATTATGATTCCTGAATGGAAGTAGGAACACATTACGGTGGATTTTGTATCAGGATTGCCTGTGACTCCAAAAAAGAAAGATTCAATCTGGGTTATCGTTGATAGATTGACAAAGTCAACACATTTTATTCCAGTCAGATCAAATTTTTCATTGGAGAAGTTAGCGGAATTGTATATTTCTGAGATTGTGAAATTACATGGAGTTCCAGTATCTATTATTTCGGATCGGGATCTGAGATTTACTTCGAGATTTTGGAGTAAATTACAGGAGGCTTTGGGCACTAAATTAAATTTTAGCACAGCTTTTCATCCTCAGACAGACGGGCAGTCAGAGAGAGTGATTCAGATTTTAGAAGATATGTTAAGGTGTTGTGTACTTGAGTTTGACGGCAGCTGGGAAAGGTATTTACCTTTAGTCGAATTTGCTTATAATAATAGTTATCAAACTAGTATTAAAATGGCACCATTTGAAGCTCAGTATGGAAGAAAGTGTAGAACTCCATTATATTGGTCTCAATTAAGTGAACCAAAACTAATGGGAGTGGACTTGATTCGGAAACCCAAGAAAAGTTCGTATTATTCGAGATTGTTTAAAAGCTGCCTCCGATCGACAAAAATCATATGCAGATTTAAAGAGAAGAGATATAGAGTTTAATGTGGGTGATCGTGTATTTTTGAAAGTGTCACCATGGAAAAAAGTTTTGCGGTTCGGTAGAAAGGGAAAAATCAGCCTACAATTTATCGGGCCGTATGAAATCATTAAAAGAATCGGTCCGGTAGCTTATAGATTGGCTTTGCCCCCGGAGCTTGAAAAGATTCATAACGTGTTTCATGTGTCAATGTTGAGACGGTATAGATCAGATCCATCACATGTAATTCCTCATACAGAAATAGAGCTCCAACTCGACATGACTTATTCAGAAGAACCGGTGAAAATTCTAGCTTAGGAAATTAAAGAGTTAAGGAACAAACGAGTACCGTTAGTAAAAGTGTTGTGGCATCGACATGGTGTGGAGGAGGCAACTTGGGAAACAGAGGAATCAATGAGATCACAATATCCGAACCTATTTTCAGGTAACAAATTTTGAGGACGAAATTTCTTAAGAGGGGGAGAATTGTAATAGCCTAAATTTTCAGTGGTGTCAGAACAGTGATTCGAGATCACTAAATCCGACAAATGAGTAGAAAATATTATTAATTTAGTGAATATAAGTTAAATGTGAAGTTAGAAAATTTTTTTGAAATAGCGAATAGTGTACTAGAAATAAATATTAAAATAATTAGAATCAGAAACGAGGTATCGAGACTTTAAAAATTTTAAACCGAGCCATAAATATTTTTATAAATATTTATGGAGTGTTAATAAGTTAGTATTAAAGTTTCGTCAAGAAATTTTAAAGTTCCGATAGTTAATTGAATAAAAATGACTAAATTATAACAAATGTAAAATTATGGGAAATGATTAAATGGCTTAAATGATAAAAGAAAGAGGGTTTAAAAGGAAAATAGACCCAAAATGTTTTGGGCTGGACGGCAAGGGGCATGAAATCAGCAGGAAAATTGATGAATTAAGGGTAAAATTGAAATATTGCAAAATTTACTAAATAAAGCTAGGACTAAAGTGGAATTATCTAGATTTCTCTTTATTTTTCAGCATTCTCATCAGCAAAAACACCATGGAAGGGTTTCCTTAAGCTTGTTTTTCATATTTTTACTGCAAATCGAGAACCCGAAACAAGTCGAGGAAAAGAAAAAGTAGCTGATTAGTCCCTGAACTTTCACAAATTTTGCAAATCGACCCAGAGAATAAAATAACAACCCGAAAATCGAATAAATGATCAAATTGAGCGGAACGTCGGATTTGAGTACTTCTGATTAGTGATAAGTGACAAGTGATAAGTGGTAGCTTTAGCTACACTTATCTGATCAGCGACAAGTGATAAGTGATAAGTGGTAGCTTTAGCTACACTTATCTGATCGGTGACAAGTGATAAGTGATAAGTGATAGTTTTAGCTACACTTATCTGATCAGTGACAAGTGATAAATGTGATCAGTGTAAGACCGTGGCAGGACTATGGCTTCAAAAAGTGATAAGTGATCATACGCAAGACCATAGTTATACTATGGCAAAGTGAAAGTGAAGTACTCAATTTTCCGTAACCGTTCCCTAATTTGGTTAAAGAATGATATGTGACAAATGGGCCCAAAAGAATTAAAGGAAATGGATAAGTGGTAGTAAGTTTATACAAGGGAACTCACCAATGACTGTGGTTGACAGGTGAATTTAATAATTGTGTATATTGTATAAGTGTATAAATATTTGGTAAGATTTATGTTTTATGCCTATGAACTTACTAAGCTTCTATAAGCTTACTTGAGTGTATTCAATGTCTCTTGTGGATTGACGTGGAAGTATACGGAGGATTGGATCAACACAAAGGATCACACTATCCAGATTATCTCCTGTAGCTTTTGTAAATTTTCTTTTTGATTTATATGGCATGTATAAGGTTTGATGATTATATAAATGCGAAGACTTGTTTAATGAATATACATTAAAGTAAAAAAAATGATAAATATGTTAAATAGTATGATTATAGTAGAAGTATAATTTGGTATCAAATTGATTGAAATGAATTGGTTGGTTGGATTAGTCTCGGTTTTAAAATTTGCAGGGAAGGTTAGATATTTATAAAGGGGTTATATTGAACAAAAAAAAAACTTTGGGATTTTGCAAAAAAATTTCTATGGTTTCGATTTAATTCTGGTTTGGTCTCGAAGTATGTTTTGGGCTTTGGAGGCCCATCTAAAGGACGTCATGACATGTTTTAGTAAATGAATAGTATTTAACTTGTATTAACGAAAAATTAATTTGGTAAACTCTAGTAATGCCTCGTACCCTATTTCGGCGATGAATACGGGTAAGGGGTGTTACATATGTACACTAAGCTTATGAGAATGCCTTGATATGTGATGATCTATGATGCATAAATATGTGTTCTTACCATGATGGATGAAATGATGTTGTATTAAATTTGTGAACAATGATTATGAATGAGTAACTTAGCCTTGACAAATTTGAGTTACTGCAGTAGTGTAACTTTGAAAATACACTAAAAATAGTGGAAAATGAGTTATAAGCTGAATAAAATATAGGAATAAAGTTTATTGAGTCTAGTTTCTTATAAAAAAAATCGTGTAAGCAGAGGAATTCCTATAATGAGATATTTGAAGTTGTGTGGGACAGAGTTAGAATGACTTCGAGATCCCATGTTCTGATTTGAGAAAATAATTATAAATTTTAAAAAAATGGTTATGAGTCATTATTTATATTCTTAGAATCCTTAATAAGTGTAATTTCAATAGAAATAGAAGATAACATTATTTGAGTCCTGTGCTATGAGATAATTGAACTTTAGTGTAGAGGGGTCGGAACTATCAAATAGTGAATAAGGGGTAACTTTGAGGAATAAACTTTACTAATTAGCTAAACCAAAAATTTTGAAAATTTTATGGCAGAAAGGTACATGAGTCTAGTTTCAAGGAAATTTAACGGAACTTAATTTGGAGTTTCTTATCTTCAGATATAAATAATTTAGTGACTGTTGTTTAGGAAGACAGCTTGCTGTAAACTTGAGAATATGTTGTAAACATTGATAAAACATGTTAATGAGCTGCTTATTGATTTCATATGAACTTACTAAGCGTAAAGCTTACCTCCCCTTTCTTTCCCATGTTCCCTAGGGTTGCCAGGTTAGCTCGGGTTAGAGGCCGTCAGAGATATTATCACACTGTCGAGTTAACGCTAACGGCGTAAGTAAATCCTAGTGTTTCGAGTCTATGGCATGTATAGGGTTTTAATGTTGAGTATGTGATATTATGATTTAGCCAAAGGCATTGGATAGTTATTAAAGTAGTATGTAGTCATGTAAATTGGCCTATGTCGGCTAATGGTGTTATGGGCCTATATAATTATTCTTATGCATGTATGTTATTATATCTTGTGATGTGGCTTACAACATGTATGCCTAGAGATTGAATTGGGATTTATTGATGAGTTAGTAACTAATGCAAGATTAAGTGATTGGTAAATAGTTAATAATGCCTCATGAATGGTTTGTGGATATGATTATGCATGCCTAGTGATAGACATGAGGCTTGTGACGTAATGATACTTATGACAAGTATGTTGTAATACCCCCTACCCGTATTCATTGCCGGAATAGGGTACGAGGTATTACCGGAGTTTACTAATATTTTTTTTGACTCAATATAACTCTTTTATAGATATCTAACCTTCCCTGAAATTTTAAACAAAAAACAATCCACATCAACCAATCTAATTCAACATATTTTCAAGATAAATTCATGCACATTTATAAAATAACGTCACCACATACCCAAAACCAGGTTTGTTAACCATACCAATGGCTAACTTTACATTCATTTCATAGAATCATTTACTTTATTAGCTTATACATGCCATTGATTTTCAAAATAAAGTTTCTTTATATACCAAAATCCTGAGGTTGATAGTGTGATGTGTCTCCGACCAAATTCGACCTCCGACCTCTTAACATTGGTGCAAAAATTATGAAATACCAGCTTAGAGAACCCTCCTATGGTGTTTTTAGCTGCTGGAATTGAAGAGAAATGAAGAGAAATCTAGATATTTCCTATTTAGTCCTAGTTTTATTTAGTTAATTTTGCAATATTCCAATTTTACCCTTAATTTATCAATTTTTCTGCTGATTTCATACCCTTGCCGTCCAGCCCAAATAACTTTTAGGTCTAATTTCCTTTTAAATCCTTTCTTAGTAGACTTTTAAGCTATTTAATCATTCTAGCAACTTTTACACCTATTACAATTTAGTCCTTTTCATTTAATTGACTACCCAAACATTAAAATTTCCTAACGAAATTTTAATACCACAGTACTAACATTTCATAAATATTTATAAAATTATTTTTGACTCGGTTTTACGAGATAGAGATCTCGATACCTTTTTTTACCCAATTTCTTCAATAAATTTTTTTCTAACTAACCACTAAATCGGTAAAATTTTTCTATCAATATTTTCATACGATTTTCCTATCATATCAATTTTCATGCAAAAATATTGAAATAAATTTCTATTTAAATCGGATTTGTGGATACGAAACCACTGCTCCGATAATTTTGAATTTAGGCCATTACAACTCTCCCCCCTTTTAAGGATTTTCGTCCTCGAAAATCTTACCAGTAAAGAGGTTTGGGTATTGTTTCCTCATCGCCTCCTCTGGTTCCCATGTCGCTTCCTCAATCTGTGCTTTTGCCACAATACTTTCACCAAATTTATCTTTTTATTTCTAAGCTCTTTTGTCTCCCGTGCCAATATTTTGATCGGTTCATCAAATCCATGAATATTGCAGATGCATTAGTTAGCCCAAACGGCATAACTAGAAACTCATAATGCTCGTACCTGGTTCTGAAGGCTGTTTTTGGCACATCTGACTCCTTTACTCGTAACTGATAATAACCTGATCGAAGATCAATCTTTGAAAACACAGTAGCACCTTTCAGCTTATCAAATAAATCGTCAATCCAGGGTAACAGGTACTTATTCTTTATGGTTACTTTATTAAGCTGCCGGTAGTCGATGCACAATCTCAAAGACCCGTCTTTCTTTTTCACAAACAGAACTGGAGCACCCCAAGGTGAATGACTCGGTCGGACAAAACCCCTATCAACAAGTTCTTGCAACTGTGTCTTTAACTCTTTTAATTCTGTAGGAGCCATCCGGTACGGAGCTATAAAAATTGGAGTAGTTCCCGGAATCAAGTCTATAGAAAATTCCACTTCTCTTTCTGGTGGCAATCCTGGTAATTCCTCTAGAAACACATCGGAAAATTCACATACCACTGGAAATGCCTGTATCTTTGACTCAGATACCTTGGTGTCAAGTACATAAGCCAAGTAAGTATCATACCTTTTTTTGACATACCTTTGTGCTGCCATTACTGAAATCACATCAGATAACCCTTCTGTCTGATCAGATTTAACCCGGAACAACTCATCATTCTAACATTTTAGCACAATATATTTTTGTCCATAATTTACTACAGCATCATGCTGGGTTAACCAATCAATGCCCAATATCACGTCAAATTCATCAAATGGCAGTAACATCAAATCAGATGGGAAATAATAACCTCTTACCATCAGTGGACAATTTTTACAAATTTTATCCACCAACACAGACTGGCCCAGGGGGTTCGAGACGTTAACCACAAATTCAGTAGGTTCAACAGATAAATTTTTAATAATTGCAAGTTTAACACATATATATATATGAATGCGTAGAACCAGGATCAATTAATGCAGTAATATTAGTATCAAGTAAAGAAAATGTACCAGTAATAATATCAGGTGCTGAGGCATCTTCTCTGGCATGGATGGCATATGTCCTAGCAGGTGCTCGTGCTTCAGACCTGCCTGCAATATCTTTCGTAGCTCCTCGGCTACCACTAACATTATCGGATGGTCGAGGTAGTCTACCTCTCGAAACTGGATTACTCAGCTTCGATATCTGTTCAGCTTCTTTTTCACCCCTCTCTGGACAATCTCTTAGGAAATGGTTAAAAGAACCACATCGGTAACAAGCCCCGCTCTTTAATCGACATTCACCAAAATGAGTTTTATTACAGTACTGGCATCTCGGCTTAGGAGTGCCAATACTACCAACATTGGTCACTGATGGAGTAGAAGGTCTTGGATTAGTGCGTTGAGAACCTCGCTCTCTGCCCGAATACCCAGTGGCTGAGGTAGAACGATCCTGATACATCTTCAATTTCTTTGAAGCAGAAAACTGGGATTTTTCCATCGGTCTTTTACTAAAAATTTGAGCTTCCCTCTCAGCCTGTTTCTTTTCTTTGCTCAATTCTTCTGCTTTATAAGCTCTCTCTACCAATGTAGCAAACTCTCGAATTTCAAGAATTCCGATCAGTAGCTTAATGTCTTCATTCAACCCTTCTTGAATCGTTTGCACATTTCACTTTTCCATCGTACCCATTCTCGAGCATATTTACTCAATTGAACAAATTCTCTTTCATACTCAGATACTGATCTGTTACCCTGTTTCAACTCAAAAAATTCTTTTCTCTTCTGATCGAGAAACCTTTGGCTGATATATTTCTTTTTAAATTCATTTTGAAAGAACTCCCATGTAATTTCTTCTTTCTAACAACCAAGCTTTAGTATTCCACCAATGGTAAGTCAGTGTCTTTTAGCAGTGAGACGGCACATTTCAGACATTCTTCTGGTGTACAAGATAATTCCTCCAGAACTCGAGTAGTGTTTTCTAACCAGAATTCAACCCATTCGGAATCATCATCAACTGCTGCTCAAAATTCTTCGGCCCCATATTTTCGAATTTTATCTACTGGAGCTTTTTCTTTTCTGACAGATTCAGTACCTGTACCCTGTGGGATCTCGGGAACCGGTGGAGGAACAGGAGGGGGAGCTTGAACTTGCTGCACTACAGGGTTAGTTCTTAAGTATTGATTAAACCATCCATTCATCATTTGAAAGAAGGTTGTTTTTGCCTCCTCCCCTCGACCCTCTGTCTTGGGCTTTCTACTGCTAGTTTCTTCTCTTTGTACTGAAGTCGGAGCATGACTCCCAGCTTCCTCAGATTGAGCTCGGTCGGATGACATTACTATAAGAAAAACACATTTTAAATGGTTAGGAGATATCACACTATCAATAATAATTGAAATGGCATGTATAGCTAATCCCGTATTTGCTACATCGATCTTAGAACCGGCTAAACCGTAGCTCTGATACCAACAAATGTAATACCCCTTACCCGTATTCATTGCCGGAATAGGGTACGAGGTATTACCGAAGTTTACTAATAATTTTTTTTGACTCAATATAACCCCTTTATAGATATCTAACATTCCCTGAAATTTTAAACCAAAAACAATCCACATCAACCAATCTAATTCAACATATTTTCAAGATAAATTTATGCATATTTATAAAATAATGTCACCACATACCCAAAACCAGGTTTGTTAACCATACCAATGGCTAACTTTACATTCATTTCACAGAATCATTTACTTTATTAGCTTATACATGCCATTGATTTCCAAAATAAAGTTTCTTTATATACCAAAATCCTGAGGTTAATAATGTGATGTGTCTCTGACCAAATTCGACCTCCGAGCTTTTAACATTGGTGCAAAAATTATGAAATATCAGCTTAGAGAACCCTCCTATGGCATTTTTAGCTGCTGGAATTAAAGAGAAATGAAGAGAAATCTAGATATTTCCTATTTAGTCCTAGTTTTGTTTAGTTAATTTTGCAATATTCCAATTTTACCCTTAATTTATCAATTTTTCTGCTGATTTCATACCCTTGTCGTCCAGCCCAAATAACTTTTGGGTCTAATTTCCTTTTAAATCTTTCTCATTAGACTTTTAAGCTATTTAATCATTCTAGAAACTTTTACACCTATTACAATTTAGTCCTTTTCATTTAATTGACTACCCAAACATTAAAATTTCCTAACGAAATTTTAATACCACAGTACTAACATTTCATAAATATTTATAAAATTATTTTTGACTTAGTTTTACGAGATAGAGGTCTCGATACCTTATTTTTACCCAATTTCTTCAATAATTTTTTTTCTAACTAACCACTAAATCGGTAAAATTTTTCTATCAATATTTTCATACGATTTTCCTATCATATCAATTTTCATGCAAAAATATTGAAATAAATTTCTTTTTAAATTGGATTTATGGTTATGAAACCACTTTTCCGATAATTTTGAATTTAGGCTATTACATATGTGGTACTGATGTGAGTAAATTCTATGATATTATTTGCATAAGAAATTGACATGAGCATAACATGTTTGTAGATGTTTAAAAGTTCATTTATGCCATGTTGTATATTATTGGATAAATATGTGTACATATGTTGTGAGGGTGACAAATGACTTGGAAAATAGCCTTGTAATTGTCTACACGGGTAGACACACGGTCTGCCCCCATGGGCGTGTGCTTGGCTGTGTTTTAAAGTCAGTGTTGCACACGAGCTAAGGGCACGGGCTTGTCCCAAGCTACACGGGCGTGTGTGACTATACAGTCTACACCCACACGGGCGTGTGGAACCTTAAAGCATGAAAATTTTCAAGTTTTTCTTAAGTTCTTGGTTTAGTCCCGAACCACCTCTAATGCATGTTTTGGGCCTCGCGAGCCTGTTTAAGGGATAGAATGTATGTGAAATGAAAAGTTTTAAATTGATCAAAATTTTACGGCCCCTTTTTATATAGTTGGTTAAGTTTAAGTCAGGTAACACCTCGAACCCTGTCCCGGCGTCAGATACGGGTGAGGGGTGTTACACACTACTGTCATTGATAATATAGTGATGCAACTTCATCACAAGTTTGCTCTTAAGGACATGGGTTATCTCAACTTCTTGAGATACTTCAAAAGGCTGATATGCTTGGAGCAGCAGTCACACCTACGCCCATAGTCAGCACGCCTACACTTGTCCCATCCGATGACAGTTCTCTCTTTGCTGATGGTCACTTGTATCGAAGTATGGTTGGCATGCTCCAGTATCTGTGTATCACTAGACTTGATTTGTCTTTTTGCGTTAACAAGCTGAGCCAGTTTATGAATTCTCCTAGTGAGCTGCATTGGAAGGCAGTTAAAAGGGTTTTGCATTATCTCGTTGGAACAATGGAGCATGGTCTATATTTTTCCAAAGGGAAGTTTCAGTTGGAATGTTACTGTGATGCTGACTGGGCATCGCCTCTGGAAGATCGTCGATCTACTACAGGCTATGTGGTGTATCTTGGACCAAACCCGATTGCATGGTGCTCTAAGAAACAGGCAGTTGTATCTTGCTCCTCGTCAGAAGTTGAGTATTACAGTCTCGCCAATTGTGTATCAGAGTTGTTATGGGTTCGACAGCTATTAGAGGAGCTTGGTATATAGGTTAGTTCATCTCCGGTGGTCTGGTGTGATAATACATCCACTGTTTCCATGGCTACAAACCTTACTCATCATGTACGAGTAAAGCATGTGAAGATTGATCATCATTTTGTGCGAGAAAAAGGTTCTTGATGGTTCTCTTCAAGTCAATTTTATTCCATCAGCCAATCAAATAGCTGATGTTCTTACTAAACCAATTACATCAAAGCACTTTGCTGAGTTTAGAAATGTTCTACAAGTTTTGTCCAATTCTAACAAGTTTGCTAACTTGAAGGAAAACAGAAAGAATGTTAGAGTAATGTATAAGGGTGGTTAGTCTGTTAGTCAAGACTGTTAGTAGTTGTTAATGTGATAGTTTGTAACTGAAAGAGTTAGCTTTAGCTATATAAATATGTATGTATTATCCATACAAAAGAAGTAGTTTTGAGAAATAATAAAAAAAAATAGTATTCTTGAAATACCATTCCTGTATAATTCAACAGTCTACTCCAGGCAAATAGCCGTAAAAATTGTTCAACTCTTTGGGAGTATCTATCTTCCAAACTTTTCACCAAATTGCATTTACAAGGTCCTAGTTTTCTCCCATTAGGAGCATATAACCAGCTATGAGGACACGGATATGCAATACAGGTACGACACAGTACGGACACGGTAACATTGTAATTTTTAAAAAATGAGGACACAAATATGACTAGATATGAAAATAAAAAAAATACTTTTATGAAATGAAAATATTGATATTTTTCATTAATATATAATGGATTCTTTTCCATTAAACTCTCTTGTCATTACATAAAATACAACAAAACATACTAATACATTTTTACTTTTTTAGTAATTTATTTTACTTTTTTTTTAGGGAAAAAAATATAAAACTTTATATCCAACCTAGTATTTTAAATTAATTTACAAATAGCCCAAGACAGGACCTTGGGCTGCCTACAATAATAAACGGAAATTAAATTCGACCCAATATTTTGAATTAATTACAATAGCCCAAGACAGGACCTTGGATTGCTTTAAATTTATCTAAGAAAAAAACAAAAATCCTAAAACTTTCAGTCTTCAAAAAACCTTTCATTTCCTTTCATGAAAACCCTTCAATTTTTAGGCTTCAAAAAACTTTTCATTTCCTTTCACAAAAAAATAACTTTCAGGGGGGAAAAAATCTAAAACTCTGCTTCCCCTTTCACTCTCAACTGTGGGTTTTCAATCCAGGGTCTCTATCCATTGTGACCGTATTCGACCTTTTTTTTTACTTATTTCGGCGTGTCCGTGTCCGACACATGTACGACATAGGTACGAGAAGGGATGAGTCATGTCTGTGCTTCCTAAATAACTAGCAACAACATAGTAATTCCCATACTCTGCCTACCTTCAAAAGCATGAGGCTTCACCAGGCCCGTTCTTGACATTTTTGGGGCCCTAGGCAAAACTATAAAATAGGGTTTTAGGTTCCTTAAAAGTTGGAAAAAAAATTTTAAGTCCTTTAAAAGTTGGTAAAAAAAACTTTTGGGCACTTAAAAGTTGGTTTAATTTTTTTAACCTTTAAAAGTTAAAAAAATAACTTTTTGAGCCACTTAAAAACTAGAAAATAATATTTTAGACTCCTTTTAATGGCGGCCAGACCTCCAAACAACCCCAGGGCCAGTCATGGGCTTCACCATTATATTCTTCAAGAGGCCAAATAGTCATAATCCTTGTAACGATTGGTTGACCTAATTCCCGTTGTATAACCTCCTAGTTTCAGTCTCTATGTTCAGTCATCATTGTATTATCCAAAACCTCATATTCTCTTTATCTACATTATGGCAATAGTTCTTTCACGGCTTAAGACCGAATATCCATCTATCAAGCCAAAATTGAACTCGTCTTCCATCGCCTACTGACCAGCACAAGTTATTCCGAATTTGATTCCAAATCTTTGATACTAATTGTGAAATATAGGAGCACTTTTGGCTTATCAATGTTCATAGGACAACATCAATTTGTATTTTCTTCCAACAACCCGAACCCATGAAGCTGAAGTTTTTGTTACTATATTATACCCTATCTTCAAAATCGTAGACTTGTAGTGTTCAACCAAATGCCTTAATCCTAATCCATCGCATTTAATAGGTTGACACAAAGAATTCCAATTAACAAAGGCAAATTTCACTTTGTATGCGAATCAAATGAAGATACTCACTAGTTTCTCAATCTCCTTACGAATTCTAATTGAAATCAGTGCCATTTTCATAAGATAATTAAGATCAGCAAATAACACTGATTTTTCGCTAAAGTCAATAATAAATTGATATGTGCAACTCATAACCCTTTTATGAAATAACGGAACACCTAAATATATAGTTAAATCATCAACTCTCCTCAAGCTCAAGAATCTAGAAAATTGATCTGGCAAAGCACTCTCAATATTAGTAAAAAAACACAAATATTAGTATTATTATTAACTTTATGACCAGAGTAAGTACATAACTACTGTAAGATATTTTAGATCACTTTTGCTTGGTTCAAGTTAGTTTTGTAGAAAAAGGTTAGGTTATCCCTTTCTTTCAATTGATGTAGGTTTCAAGGACATTTTGCTCGAGATTGTTTGAGGAATAATAATGATCCTCTTGTTACCACTTAGAGGTTCATTCCTGCAATTAGAGGTAGAGGAAATCCTCGTGGTGGTTTTGTATCGAGGGGTAGTCAGAGACGAGGAATCGAGTTGGCAGTTCAACAACTGTGTGAGCCTACATGACCCGAACTTGAGAAGAGAGTGATGCTACCGATGTTGTAACAAGTATATTCTTTTATATTTTGCACCGATGCATGCTTTAATTGACCCTAACTCTACTCTTTTTATACAAATTCTAGCTTCATCAGAGAAATTGAAATAAGAGATATCGAAAGTAGCAATAGTTGTTTCAAGTCATTTGAGACAAACTGTGCTTGTTGACCAAGTGCGTAGGGGGTGCCCATTAGAAATCCATAAGATATCGTTTCTTATTGATTTGTTGATCATGTCGTCTGGCGATTTTAATGTAATTTTGGGAATGGACTGGTTAACTGAACATGATATGATTTTGGACTTCCATAAAAAAATGTTTTTTGTCCAAATTCCGGAAGGTGAAATTATTGAAGTTAAAGACATCAAATCTAGTGGTTCTATTCGTATCATTTTATCGGTTGGAGCTAATAAGCTTCTGAATCAAGGCTGCAAAGCATATTTAGTCTATATTATTAACTCGAACTCAGATGAAAGCCAAATAAGCAAGATACGGACAATATGTGAGTTTCTAGAAGAAAATTGCCTCTTGATCGTGAGGTTGAGTTTGTAATTTAAGTTTACCCGGGTACAACTCTTGTGTTAATTGCCCTGTACTGTATGGCACCAATGAACACGACAGCAAAACAGGTTTTTAGTGGCGTTTGGGGAAAAAACGCCGCTATAGATTGAGCATTACCGACGCTTTTTGAAAAACGCCACCAAAAAATTAAGCACAACGCCATCGTTTTATGTTGAGCTTTAGTGGCATTAGCGGCGCTTTTTGAAAAACGCTGCTATAGATCGAGCATTAGTGGCGTTTTTTGAAAAATTCCGCTACAGATCGAGCATTAGCTGCACTTTCTGAAAAACGCCGCTATAGGTCGAGTATTAGCAGCGTTTTTTAAAAAACGCCACAAAAAATTAAGCACAACGCCATCGTTTTATGTTGAGTTTTAGTGGCATTAGCGGCGCTTTTTGAAAAATACCGCTATAGATCGAGCATTAGCGGAAAAGCGCCACAAAAAAATTAAGCGCCGTCGTTTTATGTTGAGCTTTAGTGGCATTAGCGACGCTTTTTGAAAAACGCCGCAAAAAAATATTTTATCTGTCTATTTATTATTTAACTGGTTTATTTATATTAATTAAAATACAATTTATTTTTAATTGAATATTTAAATTCTTCAGAAAAAATAATTACACGTATAAAAAATTTGAAAGTAAAAACATAGAAAAATATTTGTTAAAAATGAAAAAAATTAAAATACTATTATTTAAAATAATTTTAAAGTTTTTTGGGTATATGACTTATTGCTTTTTAATTTATATATTAAATAATTTCTTATATAATCGTAAAAGAGATAGTATTAATTTTAAAATATTGAATTAAGTATCATTTTAGTTTAGGGTTTATGGTTTAAAGTATATGGTTTAGGGTTTAAGGTTTAGGAGTTACTATTTTAAGGTTTATGGATTATGGTTTAAGAGTTAGGGTTTAAGGTTTAAGTGTTAGGGGTTAAGGGCTAGGGTTAAGTGTTTAGGATTTATGTTTTATGATTTAGGGTTTAGGGGCTCAGGGTTAGGGGTTTAGATTAATTAGTATTTTTTAATTTATATATTACATAATTTCTTATATAATTTTAAAAAGGATAATATTAAATTTAATATATTAAAATTATGATTATAGTTTAAATTATTTAAGAGATAATAGATAAACTTTATATATATTAAATGGTTTAGGATTTATTAAATGATGAAATTTTATAAAATCAATTAACGCTTTTATATTTAAAAATATTTAATTTAAACCATTTGATATATTAAAATATTAGATTTTAAAAAAATATTGATAAATAAATAAAAAAAGTAACAAATTGTTATGGATAGGTAACTATCTATTTTGGATATGACCAAATTATAACAAATTTTTTTCATATTTTGAAATTTTTTTGTTTTTGTTATTTTTTTAATATTTTGAAGTTTTTTGTTTTTGTTTTTGTTTTCTAACATAAAAAATTTGTATAAAAATTATAAATTTTATCTAATTCTTTTAAATATTACTTAAATTTTAAAAACTTATTTATTTAAAATTGATATGAAAGATATAAAAATTCAATATAAAAATTGTAAAAAAGTCAAGCATTAGTGGCGTTTATGAGAAAAACGCTACAAACGGCTGCTTTTGCTTAATTCATTTTTTGAACTGACCTTACTTTTTTCTCAAACCATATTATAAATTCATTATTTTATTCAAACCATCTAAAATATCATACAAATTACCAATTGAGTATTAGCTTGATTGGCATAGATATTGTTGTTAATGCAGGAAGACGTGAGTTAATTTAAGTATGCTAAAGCGCATTCCTCCTATTTATGGGTTGAGTAGGGGATATGGTAAGTTCTAAGCATTGTGTTAAAAATAACATATATGATCAAAACCTATAATGAAATTTTTCAATGCCATCATGAGCTTTCCGCCCAATTATCCAAACAGCCCTCCAACAGTGAAATTTGGTTATCTACTACTGTTTTTTGCTATTGACAGAATAAAAGTAAAGTAATAGTATTTAGTTAAAAAATGAATAATTGAAATCAAATATTGTCCTTAAAAATATAGCATCTTTTAAGTTTAAGATTAAAAAAAAAAAAAAAACACTTCCAGCAATTGAATTGAATAAAAATTGCTAATTCTTTTTTATTCTCTATTTGTTTCCTTGTTAAAATATAATTTCTAATGTGTGGTGGAGAAAATGATTGTTCCTTTTCGTATTTGGATTAAGCTTTATTCATTTTTGGGTTATTGTTCTATGTTTTATTGATTAACGGCTAAAGCAAATGAGATTGAAAGAGTTGGCAAAGGATCTTGACAGCTAGAGAAAATTGCAGAAGAATAATAATAAGGATAAGGGTAAGATGGTTTCTTCAGATAACCAATCTGACACTAACTTAATTCAAGCTCTAATATGAGCTTTTAACCAATTATTATAGTAAATGTCAAGCGAAATCTTTAGTCATTCTTTTCTCTTGCCAGATCACTCAAGTTTATGGGTTTTATGTTGAATGCCTGCAAAAGTGAGTTTTTATTGCATAACCTTCATTTGAGTTTTAACACCAACCCATCTTGCCATAGTCATGGAATATGCAGCTGGAGGAGAAGTTTTTGAAAGGATATGCAATGCTGGTAGATTTAATGAGGATGAGGTATATATATTGAATTTAACTAGTGTTTTTTATATTGAATTTCATTCTTTTCCATTTTTCATTAACTGTTATTTGCTTTACCGCGTCAGGTAAGGTTTTTCTTTCAGCAACTGATATAAGGAATTAGTTATTGCTATATAGACGGTAGATATGATAGTTTATTATGTTGGGATTAAAAAAAACAACAATAATAAATGATAATTAGATTATGACAGCGGATTCTGAGTGTCCACTATTCAATTCTTGATTACGTTCGAGTTTCCAAGGAGTGTAAACAAGAAATAAAAAATAAAACAAAAAGTGAGAATGTGGATAAGTTAATTCTGCTCCTTGTTTAAAACAGCCAGTCACCTCCACTAGATCCTCGTTTTAATTCTGCTTCAAGGTAGTTCTTTCTTCAAACTATCTCTCTTTGCTTTAATGTTTGAATTCTTTTTACTTGAAAGAATTGCTTTTATTTATTTTGTTGCTATAATTAAACTAACGAAAACATTAATATGTCTTAGGGCTTTTACACCAAAGGAATTAGAGGATCTCAAATCGCTCTTCAATTCCCTGGCTGCACTGTCACATACCAAGGGTCAATATGTTTCTTCATCTGTCTTTCAGGTTTTCTTTTTCTTGATTTTTGGATCTACCCATTTATAGTTATGAGGATTAATTCCTATAGTCACCTTTCAGTACCAAGCTCCAGTATCTAATGATGACAGTGCTCTTTATATCTAATGATGAATTACATTAGTGTCTAATATTTACCAACTTGAAAGACTTACATTGGACAAGTTATTCATGTAACTAAAGCATGTATCCTAATGTAATTCATCCACAGTATTCTAAATAATACCGTTGAATAACTGAGATAAGTCAAGCTACATAAGTAAAACCATGTTGAATTACAGTATTTCTTTATAGGGGAATTGCAAGGCACTCAAATTTCCTCGGGGATTTGTTGCTGGTTTTATCTTTCAGTTTACCTTATGGATTAAGGTAACTTTCGTTTCTTCTTATCACCTGCGTAGTTTGACTTTGCTACTTGTTTTTAGCTTTTTTGCGATTTATCATCTTTTTTTCTTTTTTAAATTCTTGTATTTGCTCTATTTTTGATGCGTGATTGTTTATCTATTTTGTGTTTTTTGTTATTAGTTTTGTGTTATAATTTTTTCCAAAGTTAGATTTCAAATCCTTAAATTTATAATTAGGGCTTATTAGATTTACTGGTATTTTTAGTCAAATCTAATTGTTCATCAAACCCTGATATTGCCTTTTGTGCTTATAATTTTAGATATTAGAACTAAAGAATAATTTCTATATAACGTTAAACAACAGTAGTGCAGCATGTTTCTGTTCTACCTTTTGCAAATTAATACTATTGTTCCTTGTTAAATAACAAAAGCATTTCATTGTATTGTGAAACCTCTAGTTTTTCTTGATGATATGAGTTAACTATGGAATATTGTTTTCTTTTTCTCATATATATGTATTTGGTGCTGCATTTATTGCAAACAATTGAGATTCTTTTCAGCAAAAGGATATTCTTAGATATGGAGGTTAGTTCATTTAATTCCCTTTTTACTTCTGAGCCTGTGCAGCGATGCTGTTAGGTTTTTTTTGTTCTACCCGGTTATTAGCAACAATGTTTTAATTCTCTTTTGTCGAAACAAATTCTGATTCTTGCTATATGGTGGCATTATTAAAAATTTATCTTTCCATATCATAATTTAAAGAGATCAGATAATCTGCTTTGACATATATGGCTTTGGGGGTCGTATAAGTGATTTCCTTACTGGCCTGACTTTGGCTTACAGGTGCATACTTTGGCTTTCTGTTTCAGTGTTTTGGATTCTCTGGCGGTTGAATTGAAAGCATCAAAGGACTTCTCTAAGTTATATGTAGGAATTGCAATACTTTGGCATCATCTAAGCTTGAACCAGCCCTCTGTTGTATATTGTTTCTTATTCTTTTCTGATTTTTTTCCTTTGCTTAATGAGAGGTGATGATGATTTGGCATTCTTTTCTCACTAGGATGAATTTTGTTTTAGAAATAGTAATACTTTGTGAGCGTGTCTGTGTGTTTTTTTTATGTATTAAATTACATAATGAATCAATATTTATGTATTAAATTTAAATTCATTAATTTTTATATTTAGTTTTAAAGTTAAAATTTTAATAGAAAATTTAATTTAATTAATATTTTTATTTATTCTTAAAAATATATAGTTTAAAGATCAAATTTCAAAAATTAAACATAATATAATATTTATCATAGAAATAAATATTATTTAATTAAAATAATTTTTTAAAGGTCATGTTCTTTAGCGGCGTTTGTGAGAAAATGTAGCTAAAGGTCTATTTTATAATGGCGTTTGTGGGAAAGCGCCGCTAAAGGTCATGTTCTTTAGCGAAGTTTATGGGAAAGCGCCGCTAAAGGTCATGTTCTTTAGTGACATTTGTGAGAAAAGCGCCGCTAAAGGTCATGTTCTTTAGCAGAGTTTGTGAAAAAAGCGCCTCTAAAGGTCATGTTCTATAGCGGCATTTTTTCATAAACACCACAAAATGTTAGCGGCGTTTTTTGCGGCTCTTGTAAAAGCGCTGCAAATAGTTTTAGCGGCACTTATAAGCCGCTATAGGCCCAAAAAAGCGCCGCTAAAAACCTGTTTTGCTGTAGTGGAAGTTAAAAGAGCTGAAAATTCAATTACAAGATATCACATTTGTTGCCAGAGCAACTGTAATTTATAGCAGTCAATTGGATAATCAATATACATTTAATTACAAGTACTTCATGCCTATTAATCATTATATAATCAATTCCAAGTCTTATACAAATTTACGAAATCTTAATTGGTAAACCGAGGTCGATTTGGACCAAAATGTAAAGAATACAAAATTTTGAGTCGATGATGAAGTAATTTTGCAAAAATTAAAGTAGGTGTAATTTTAAGTTTTTGGTGGAATTAGGTTTTTCATAAAAGAAATAATAAAGGAATAAGATGATGACTATAGTGAGACATAATTAATTATTATATCTGATCTGATTTATGGGTGAGAGAATAATAAAAGCCGAAGCCGAGCATAATGTAGTTATTGTCTTAATAATAATAATAATAATGAGGCCCCAAGTGATTACATCCAAACAGAGAAACTAATCTCCTAATGAATGAGAGAAAAATATCAGAGATTTTACAGTGTAATATTTGCGTCTTATTTCAAGAAACATAATTACCCAATTAATTTTGTGTTGTATATTCACCATCTCAAAATTATTTTAGATTGTAAAAGCCAGTATTAGAAAGTTCATCCCCAGCCATTGCAGCAGTACAGTTAGAAGAGCACCATGGATCATCAGTGATAAACTGCATCCATGAATCATCTTTATCTTCTTCCTCTTCCATGCATGAAGATGAGGAGGCGCCTATGGGCACTTCTCCATACATCGTTTCCGAATCATTCATAATTACACCTTGCGAGCAGTACTGATCCATTACCGTTAAACTACTCTGCCCTTGCTCTTCTGTTTCCGATCCCGTCACGCCATTTTTCTTGAACACCCGACATAGCGCATAAGAATCCTGCCAATAACCACTTCTCTTTACTTCCTATTTATATCATTTAGGTTAAATTGTGCTGTTAGTCACTCTACTTTTATAAAATTTGAGATTTAGTCCCTATACTTTAATAGTCAAAATTTCATTCCTCTTACTTTTTCGGTTTAAGAATCCTAGTTCAATCATTACCATAATTGGTAATTTCAATTAAAATTTGTCAATGTAACATATTTATTTTTCGTCCACATCACATGAGGATGGTCTAATCAACATGTCAAATTGACAAATTTTGATGAAAAATACTTACAATTTTAATGATTGGACTGGATTTTTAAATCAAGAGAGTAGGATGACTTAGTTTTTTTTTTTTTTTTTAAAGTATAGTGACTAAATTTCAAATTTTATTAAAGTGCAAAGACTAATGGTATATCTTAACCTATAATTTAATTGCATGACATAAAACATAATACGACATGAAATGAACATGACACGTGTTTAAATCCATATAACACATATTACAAACTTGTCAAAAGTTACATACAATCAGATTTTTCTATAACAACGTTTTATTATAATAGTCAAGTTTATTATAAAACTTATTTCCTCTAAAACAACTTTTTATCTATAACAACAGCAACAATAAATTATGAAGTATATTATTTATTAAATTAATTTTTTTATAACAACATCTTGTCTCAAATTTTAGTAAAAGTAGTTTTATTCCTAAGTGAAATAAAAATCATAAGTGGAAATATTTAAATTTTGCATAAAAAAATTTATTAACCATTTTTAATTAAATGAAAATAATATTTAATAAAAAGAATTACATTGAATCTCACTAATAATCAATATTATTAATATGTTATTGTTTTTTAATTTGAAAATAAAAAACACACAAATACAGGACAAACATCCATTGAAACTGTTGATGGAGAGGCATTAAAATATTGGCTACCAATGTTAATGATAAAAAGGTAACCCATTTTCTTCATAAATCTTTACCCATAACGAGGAATTAAACAAAACATGGCAAAGGGCCTTGGACTGAAGATAATATCAACATAATGAATAAATAAATAAAGCAGCAAATTCATTGGCTTATAAGTAAAGTTTTATGTGCACCTGCTAAAAGAAAAAGTTTAGGTAAAAATATAATTTTAAAAAATGAATTTAGGTAAAAGAAATAAGATCTGTTTAAAAAACGGGTTAAGTCTTAAGTAAGATTTTTTTGCTTGGGCCTAATTTGAATTTGTGAAAAATAACTTCCTATTTTGTTATTGTTTTTCTATTATTTTTTTATTATTTTCTCATTGTTTTACTGTTATTTTCTTATTATGTTACTATTATTTTGTTGTTATTATTTGGACATTGAATAACTCTTGTTTTATTGTTAATTTTCCTACTAATTTAGAGGCATTTACTTGTTAAATTGCACCTATATTGGTGTTATTTAAATATCAAGACTTTTTTTTAAATTTTATTTTCAATTTGTTGGAAAATATTTATTTTAATATTTTTAGTGTTTTTGATGAATTATATTTTTAATTTTTTTATATAAATAAATAAAATAAAAAAATTTAATATGGACAGGCCAAATCAAAATTTGACATTTTTATCTAGATCAAACTTGAGTAAAAATTTAAACCTATTTTTCAGACCGAACCTATTAACCGTGTTTAGATTTTTGTTAGGGTCTGACCTAACTCATGAACAACTCTACTTATAAAGGTTTCAGAATATATATGTTTGGAATATAACTTTTAATGGTGTTGGGATGTAGTTACAAGTTAGAATAATTTTGGACACTACCATATTATACAATACAAATACACTGTAAAAAAATTTAAAATATAAACATACAATATACATTAGAAATATGGCATACCACTGTTTAGATGATTTTTTTCTTTAATCTTAACAATGTATGGAAAAGTTTTAGGCATAATGTTTTATTTAACCTTTCAATTTAAAAAAAATTTTATTTAAGTTTTAGTCTCTTTTAATTCTTATATTTGTGTTATTTGTCAAATCATTTTAAAATGGATAAAAAAGTTAATTCTTGTTAACTTTGCTAATGTGGCATACAAATGAATTGCTACATGAGACATCAATAATTAATATTTTTTTAATTTTAAAAATTTAAAAAAAAACTATAAAATTATTTCATCTATTTTAAAGTGATTTGACAAACAATATAATTTTAAAAATTAAAATAGGCGAAAAATTAAATAGAAAACTAAAATAATGTTTATTATTTCAAAATTTTATTAGTGGTGATTAAAAAAATAGGTAGTGAATTTAAAAATAGTAAAAGATATTAATCTCTTTATAATTACATACCTTTGTTTTGTATTTTTTTTTTATAATTTACTTAATAAGTTGATATATTTTACCTTGTAACAATAAACTCAATTAAAAAAAATTTAAATTATTATATAATAATTTTTATTTTAGAATTTAAGTTTTTTTTTTTAAATTTCGTTAATAAAATCAATACCGTTAACTCGGAACATTAAGTTCAATCATAGACTTATAAGAAATGCATTAAACTTAAATAATATGGATTATCAACATGAAAAATTTTATATAATTTAAATATGATTAAAAGATATAAAGAAAAGAGAAATAAAGTAAATATTATATCAAATTATAGTAATTAAACCTTGAAATGTTGAGAGAGGAGAATGGTTTTGTCTTATTAGAAAAGGCAAAGTAAGACAACATTTCCTACTTTAGAGATCTGCAAGTAAGGAATATGTCACCCATTTTTGTATGGATTTATTTATAATAAAAAATCATGATAAAGTAAAAGTGTGCCTAAATGCCCTAACTTTGCATGCAAGTCATGCATTGCCCACGTCTCTACATTTCATAAGATTCAGCAATTTAGGGAAGAAAACTAAAGCAACTAATTGCTTTTCATAATGTTAAGTCTAAATCCTAAAGAATTGTCAACACTCCTGGTGGATTTTTTTAAAATTAAATCGGTGGTGCAATTGGTCAGATAATCAGTTTATTAATTAATTTAATCGGTTTAATTAAAAAAATTAAAAAATTTGATTTAATGAGTTCAACCGACTTTTTACCCAATTCAACCGGTTTGTGTCGATTCTCAAATCAACTGATTCAAAGTTTTTCTCCGAATCGTTTTTCGATTCAACCGATTTGACCGATCGATCCAATCCAATTCAAACAACATTAAATTTTTTGTGTTTGTTGAAACATAGCAACAAAAACAAAAAAAGATAAAAGAGGAAAAGTAGGAATTCATGCCGGAGGCAAAACAACATTGGAGCCAAAGGGGTGCCTCGAACGTTTGAAAAATATTAATTAAAACATCAAAATTTTTAAATTTTTTATTAAGTCCCTCAAAAGTTTTAAAAATTCAATTAGGCCCCTAAAATTTTTAAAAATTTTAAATAGGCCACCAAAACTCAGTGGCACGTTCCGCCGCTGCCGGAGCTTGGAGCATGGATTTCTATTCTTCTCTTCACTATTGTTTACCGTGAGTAATTGAAAACCTAGGATGAGATTGAAAATGCTATGATGAATGCAGTTGAAATCCTGATTAATTGGTGAATAATAATCTCATACTAAAGCAAGCAACTGACGAGTTCAACCATTCGTTTTTTGTCCTGTTATGCTTGTTATCTTTATCATGGAATGTTAAGTTTATGATGCAGCAACTACCTGAATCCCACAGGTGCCCTCGCATTCATTATCGTCGAGCCGGTATTCATGCATTACCCAATCGGTCCTGATTCCTTGAGGGGCACGGCCTCGGTAGTAAACCAATG
The DNA here is from genome assembly GCA_025698465.1 of Gossypium longicalyx. Taxonomy (NCBI): domain Eukaryota; kingdom Viridiplantae; phylum Streptophyta; class Magnoliopsida; order Malvales; family Malvaceae; genus Gossypium; species Gossypium longicalyx. Next base: position 74,608,088 of record CM047001.1, read on the forward strand.
TCTTCTTCATTCCAATGGCTCGATTCTGGCAACTAACCCTCCTATCCTTCCCTGTAGATTTCCAATATCCCGCCCTTGTCGCCCTGTTCGTCCTGAACCCATTCGGGTATTTTCGATCACGGGGTCCAAAGAAGTACCACTCCGGATCTCTACTTGGAAAAAATGATTTTTCTGTGAAAATAATACATAAGAATCAAGGCAAGTGGTAGAGAAATAAACATAGAAATGAGACGTAGAAATGAGAAAGAGACCTGCTAACTCCCATGGTTCACATTTGTAGAGATCAACTTCGGGGATGATGTCGAGTTCGATTTCTTGCCTATTTATTTTCCTTTTGAGATAGTAATTCACCAGCTCTTCATCAGTGGGATGGAACCTAAAACCAGGAGGTAATCCCAATGGTGCCATTTCTTTTTACACTCCCCACTAGTTACGCTTATCATGATTGCTATATAAAGTATTCAAAGTCGCCTCTCTTTGGGTTATTTTATTTTTCGCTTTTTTTCTTTAATAGATTCTTGGACAAACGTTCCTCACAAGCCGTTCCTTTTCAATATTTTCAGAATTGCAATAACCATTTGCGTCCAAGACTAACACTGTTTTCAAGTTTTCTTTAGGACAACATCTTCCATTCAAGGGACTTAGGACAACTGTGTTCGCTCAATCCACGGTAGGATAGCTAGCACCTCATTTCTACCGCTAAAAACTGGCGAATCAGTCAATTACATATTGTATGTCACATGTATCTCGTTCTGACATATATGGACTAATTTTTAACAGTAAAAGTGGACGTAATTTTCAATAGAACAGCCAGTTGCTCTTTGTACAGGGACTAATTTGCTCATTTTGAGTAGAGGAGACAATGCAATTTGACTCTTGTACAAAGGTCTCTATGATACTTTTACCATTTAAAAACATTTATACTTTAAATTAGGGATGTTATTGATCTACACTTATTATAAAGCCCTAATTGAGTTGATATCAATTGAAAATTGGGTGCCAACTTAGTCAAGAAAATACGAAAATATGCTCACTTTACAAAGTGAACTATATGATTTCCGAGATTTATCATTTTATATATTTCATGTAGAAAATATATATAGATATAAAAAAAATTCAACCCATGCCTTAGTTTTCCATATTTGTACATTACTATTAAAGTGAAGGCTCATTTAGTATCGATATTAATTCTTAAATAATTTTAGGTTGTGGGTATCTAAGTAATTATGTTCAACAAAAGTCGTTTGCCCGATTTGGTGTACCACTTCTCTTAAAAGAAAATTTGGCTTATTTTCCCTCCTTCATTCGTGGTTCATAAAAATAATTATTTGATGGAAACTTCTATAAAAGTCCATTTCACCCAATCCAAACTTAGCTTCCTAATTTGAAAGATATATTGCTGTAACATCAACTTTGTTGCAGAAAATTACAATAGTCAATGCACATTAACTTCATATTTTCCTTGACTTTAACTCATTCTTAAAAGAATGAACTTCCAAGGAAAAATATTATACATGGAGAGAGAAGAAGAAATCAAAATCAAACGATGATGATAATAATAATAGCCATCAAGAGATTAAAAAAAGATTTCAAATGAATGAAAACTGAATATATATTGTGAAACCATAAAAGTATCACCTAATCTTCTCTTAAATTCACTAAAACATGGCATTTGATTGAACACAAAAATAGAAAAAGCAAAAAGTTGGATCTTTTGTAGATTGAAAATCTTATGTATTCTTCATAAGGGTACAATAATATTGAAAATCCAAGGACGATGGATTGACCCCTGAACAACGGTGGGAAAGAGATGCAAAGGCCTTACAAGAAAAGGCGGCGGCTGGAGTTTACACTGCCGGTGGTAGTAAAAACAAGAAATAATAAAATAAAGAAGGTGAGATAATTCACAGTGGAGGTTAAAGTCTGTTATTATATTGATTGGGGTTTCCAGTCTTTGTCTTGCTTATTAATGGACTTGATTTCCCATATGGCATTATGCAAATCTGCGTTTCAAAACAAAATGGTAAGGCTTTGATCATCCTCTTAGGGGAGCTATGATATTCCCAAACTTGTTTTTAATTTGCCTTTCACTAGACATATTTGTGTTCAATTTTCATTTGAATATTTTTCGCAATCTCTTAATCCATATTATTTTTCTTATTAACTTTTGATTTAGATTTCTTCTTGTTTCTGTTGATATTTTAAGTTGCTTGTTTGCTGAAATATAAAATTACAATGAAAATGCTAGACTACAATGACCACTTACAAACTGTTGCAAACTTAAAAATTGCATGTTTTCTAGATACAATAACTAGATACTAACAAGATTATAAGGTACCACAAAATTGTGGTAGATTATGGATGATTACCTCAAAAACATCCTAATTATGAATTCTTCATTGAGCTCAAGCTTCGACTTTCTGATCTCGATACACATGCCACTTTTTGTATCTTTGAAACCCCGGTAAAACAGGTCTGCGTCGGGGCGCAGTCATGCAATTGTAACAACAACATCCTCTCAAATCCATCACACAGTTTTCACAACATCTGGATAGTAGAGATAAATACAATTTACCCATCGGTTATTTACCTAAAACGAACGTTTGGAAAGTAAATATTTTATGTAAAAAAATACATTAGTTCCACCGAAATATGATATTTCTAAAAACATAAAACTTCCCAAAATTTGAATGATCACAAAGTTATCATTATCATCAACAGTTTTTCGTTACCATCAATAATTTTCCATCATACTTCAAGCAAAACCCAATGTTCCTAGATCAAACTGGATTGACTTTTCATATCAACAGATGACTTTTCTTGACAAACTCAAGCAAACTTCAAAGAAATTACTCATAAACAATCTTCCATAAAACAAGCAAGACTTTCGTCTTCGACATGGTGTTAAAGGGGATTGGTCTTCATGCTTTTATTTACTGAGATTTTCAAGCCAATACCATTCATTTATTCTATACAGATTGAAGAAGAAGATAGCAGAGAAAAGAATGGGTAAGGCTTATAAAATAAAACCAAGCAAACTAAGATCAACTAATAATTTTGCTTGACCAACTCAAGCAAAACTCCAAACAAATATTCATCAACAAAGTTCTACATAAAACCAGCAAAACTTTGAATTTGACAAGGGCTTAAAGGGGGTGGGTCCTCAGGCTCTCATTTATTGAGATTTTCAATCCCAATACCATCTAATCTTATACAGATTGAGAATTAAGTTAAAAGCAGAAAGTTTGAATGGGAACACTTGTTAAATATAACCACCAAACTAAGTACCATCTAGTCATTACACCATCCAAATAAATGAAGAGAGGAAATAAACTCCAAAGGGAGGCTTCAAAATATATAAGGTTATTTATAAACCAATCAAAACATCAACATCAAAAAGTAAAGAATGAACCCAAAGGTAACATAAACTGTTAAGCATCCAACATAAAATTAATCGGCAACTTGAATCAAGATCACAATAAACTTAATAGATTTGAGGAAATACCACTTCACACTCCCTCTCACATGTAACTCAACAAAGGCCTACACGTAAACAGCCTCACAAAGAGTCATCAAACTCACATGCGGTTAGGCAACATGAACAAAGTATACTCGGAGCCTTGACTCAATGTTAAGCATCCTACCTAAAAACTAATAGACAATAAATGAGGAGGTTGACCTTGAATATAAGATGATAGAAAAACACTACTTTTGCCCATTGGTTTAGTCACAAGTGGTTTTAAATTAGATGCCTCATTGGGTATCAAGATCTGAACATGCTCCACACTTCTTACCTAACTGTTCCTTTAGCATAATTCAAAATTTCAACATTCTTCGCTCTTCCATTTTTTTCTTATTCTTTCCCTTTTAGAAATTTATTCTATCAGCAACATTTTATTTTTAACTGTTCCTTTAGCATTAGAGTCAAGACCGAGCCACAGCAGAATGCTTGACCAAGCGTTGACAGCTGATGACAACTGACCTGATTTGATTACTACTGATATTTAGGGATTAGATTACTGGTCTTTAGAGTTGAATACTTAATAGGCTTAAATTTTAAGGATTAGATTACTGACCATGTAATTAATGTTGAAATATGTATATATTTTAAATTTATTTAGGTAGATAAATTTATTTAGATAGATAATTTTTATTCATATTCTAGGAATATTTTATTTTATCTTTTAGTAGTTTATTAGTTTAAGGGAACTATTTTCCCTTATTTTTTAGTAGTTTATTAGAATGAGGGAAGTATTTTCCCAATTAAGATTAAGACTCTTTTCTCTATTTAAGTTAAGTTCTTTAGTTAATAATAATAGAACTGTTTTATTAAAAGTTCTCTTGAAAACTTTTATGGCATCTGAGCTAAGTTAAATCTCTAGTAACATCATGGTTAAAACAACCTTCACTGGAGATAAGAGATCCAGCAATCAAATTGAGGAAGAAAGTTCTACCGTTGAAACAACTACCGAGAGTACAATGACTCAAGGGACAGAGGAGTCTAACCTTTCTTTTCAGCTGATATCTCACAAGCTGAATGGCAAGAATTATCTGGAACGATCGCAGTCAGTAAAATTAGCAATTGATGGGTGCGGCAAGCTAGGTCATTTAAATGGAGAAGTCAAGCAACCACAGGTGGGTGATCCAAAGATGAGCATGTGGAGGTCAAAAAATTCTATGATAATTGCGTGGCTTATTAATTCCATGGAAGCATCCGTAGGTAAACCTTTTCTTTTTCTCCCAACTGCTAAAGATGTTTGGGACGATGTGAAAGACACCTATTCAGATTTAGAAAACGCTTCACAGGTCTTTGAGTTAAAAATAAAACTTTGGAAAGCTAAGCAAGGGGAAAAAAAAGTTATTTTTTATTATAACGAGATGATGTCTCTTTGGTGAGAATTGGATCAGTGTTATAATGATGAATGGGAGTGTCCTGGAGAGGGTGTAAAACCTATGAAAAAAGAAGAGAATGAAAGAGCTTATTTGTTTCTGGCTAGTTTAAATAAAAAATTGATGAAGTGAGATCTCGGATCTTAGGGAAAAAACCGCTTCTAAAGCTTCGTGAGATTTTTTTTGAGGTTAGAAAAGAGGAGATAAGGAGAAAAGTAATGTTAAGGCCAGGGTTTGAAGCTAATGATGATAATTCTACTCTTGTAACTATTAAAAATAATGATGATAGTGAAAAAAGGAAAAAACCTTGGTGCGACCACTGCAAAAAATATTGGCACACTCGAGAAACGTCTTGGAAGCTCCATGCGAAACCAACAAATGAAAGGAAAAAGAGTGGCAATGGTTGTGGTTCACAATCAGGGAATAATAGAGTTTTCCAAACAACTAATGGAAATTATGATGGCCAAAGTTCTCTGGGAGGATCTCTATTCACTAAAGAACAATTAGAGCATCTACACTAGTTTTTTCAATCACCACAGTTTCGAATGAATTCTTCTATTCCTAACTCATCCAATAATCTTTCTTCCTCTTTTGCCCAATCAGGAACTGATTTTTTTTGTTTTTTTTCAATGTCAAGCCTTGTAAAACAAACACGTGGATCGTTGATTCTGGAACTAATGATCACATAACTAATAGTCATTTTCTTTTTTCAACTTACACACCTTGCGCAGGAAACAAAAAGATCAAAGTAGCAGATGGGTCCTTCTCGGCAATAGCCGGGAAAAGCACTGTTAAAATTTCGTCTTCCTTGGTTTAACATGTGCCAAATCTAGCTTGTAATCTCATATCGGTTAGAAAATTATCCCAGTCCTCAAATTGTCATGTTATATTTGACTCCTCTATGTGTAAATTTCAGGATATGGTCTCGGGGAGAATGATTGACAATGCTAAAGAATTTGGTAGAATTTACTTTCTTGAAGACGATCATCTAAGTCAACCAACTACTTTATGTTTAAATTTTGTTTCTGATTTTGATAAAGTTATGATGATCATACTCGTATTTGTTGGGTATTTTTATTAAAAGATAAGTCTGAAGTTAAAAATGTGTTTTAGTATTTTTATGCTATGGTGAAAACACAATTTGGTGTGAAAATAGAAGTATTTCGTAGTGATAATGATGGGAAATTTTTTAGTAACCAATTAGGTATTTTCTTAACCAAACATGGAATAATCCACCAAAGTTCTTGTATAAATACACCACAACAAAATGGGATTGCAGAAAAAAAAAACTGACATCTTTTGGAAGTAACTAGAGCCTTGATATTCACTAGTCAGGTACCACATTATCTTTGGGGCGAAGCCTTGTTAACAGCTACATATCTTATTAATATAATGCCCAGTAAAACTCTAAACTATAGAAGTCCTTTTCATCTCTCTAAAGATAACTTTCCTAACTCTAAATTGATCACAGATTTATCCTTTCGAGTTTTTGGGTGTAGTGTTTTTGATCATCTTTACAACCAAGGTAAACTAGATCCTAGAGCAAAAAAATGTGTCTTTGTTGGCTATGATTCTAATAAAAAGGGTTACAAATGTTATGATCTAATTGATAGGAAGATTATTGTTACCATGGATGTCACATTTGTTGAAACACAATCTTATTTTGATTCTAATCTTTAGGGAGGGAATTATAGTAAAGAAGATTCTATAATTGATCAAGAAAAGACTAGGAATATACAACATAGGGATTCTAATAATGGGGAAGGCGAATTTATGATTAACACAGAAATTAATGATGTTAATGTTAATGAAAAGGAGTATAAAGGTGTAGAGTCTGATCATGAAAATAAAGAACAAACAAAGGAATTAATTGTTTACTCAAGAAGAAATCGAAATCAAGAAAGTAGAATCCACCAGATTCATCACGAAGAATCCGACCCGCAAGATCCTGTCAAAAGTCCAGGTAAAGCTCATAATCCAGCCAATGATATTTTTGATTTAGATACTCCAATTGCCAAAAGAAAATGTGTTAGAAATATTGTCAAATATCCAATGTCTAACTTTGTATCCTATAAAGCCTTGTCTTCGACATTCTCAACCTTTGTTTTGTGTCTCGATAATGTAAAAATACTCAAAAATGTGAATAATGCTTTACAAGTTCCTGAGTGGAAGGAGGCTATTTTAGAGGAGATGCACGCTCGAAAAACAATGGAACTACCTGTAGGGAAAAAAACAGTGGGCTGTAAATGGGTGTTCACAACCAAATTCAAATTAGATGAATCTTTAGATAAATACAAAGCTCAATTGGTGGCTAAAGGGTACACTCAAACACATAGGATAGATTATCTTGAAACATTTGCTCCAGTAGCCAAATTAAATTCCGTTAGAGTTCTTTTATAAATTGCTGTTAATCTTGATTGGTCTTTACAGCAGCTAGATGTGAAGAATGCTTTCCTAAATGGGAAACTTGAAGAAGAAGTTTACATAGATCCTCCTCCAGGTTTTGAAGAAAAATTTGGAACTCGAGTATGTAAGCTCAAGAAATCTTTGTATGGTCTAAAGCAGTCTACTCGAGCTTGGTTTGAACGGTTCACTCAAGTTGCTAAAAAACAAGATTACTCACAAAGGCAAACTGATCAGACGATGTTCTATCGACATTCACAAAAATGTAAAATAGCAGTTATTATAGTTTATGTCAATGATATCATTCTTACAGGAGATGATGTGGATGAAAAAGGCGTCTCAAGGAGCATCTAGCATTGGAGTTTGAGATCAAAGACTTGGGTCCTTTGAAATACTTTCTTGGAATGGAAGTTGCTCGATCAAAGAAGGGTCTTGTGGTCTCTCAGAAAAAATATGTGATTGATCTTTTAAAAGAGGCTGGGATGAGTGGTTGCTGCCCAGCTAACACACCAATTGATCCAAATGTAAAATTCAGAAATAAAGGTCGTTTAGTTGATAAAGAGCAGTACCAAAGATTAGTTAGTAAGTTAATTTACTTATCACATATAAGGCTAGACATAGCTTTTGCAGTGAGCTTAGTGAGTCAATTTATGCACTCCCCAATAGAGGAACATGAAGAAGCAATGTTTCGAATTCTAAGATACTTGAAGAGTTCACCTGGAAATGGCTTATTCTTCAATAAATCCGAACAAAGAGGAATTGAAGCTTATACAGGTGCAGATTGGGCAAGCTCAATAACAGATAGAAGATCTACATCAGGATACTGTACATTTGTTTGGGGAAACCTTGTGACTTGGCGAAACAAAAAACAAAGTGTTGTAGCAAAAAGTAGTGCAAAGGTTGAGTTTAGATCAATGGCTCAAGGAATTTGTAAAATTATGTGGTTAAAAAGAATTATGGAAGAGCTAAAGAAACCAATAACTTCACCAATAAAGTTGTACTGTGATAGCAAAGCTGCCATTAGTATTGCTCACAACCCAGTCCAACATGACAAAACTAAACATGTTGAGATTGATAGACAGTTTATCAAGGAGAAGATTGAAGAAGGCCAAGTGTGCATGCCGTTTGTTCCTTCAAAACAACAGATTGCTAACATACTCACCAAAAGGCTCTCTAAGACAAACTTTGATTTTCTTGTAAGCAAGTTGGGCATGATTGATATATATGCACCAACTTGAGGAAGGGTGTTGAAATATATATATTTTTAAATTTATTTAGGTAGATAAATCTTATTTAGGTAGATAAGTTTTATTCATATTCTAGGAATATTTTATTTTATGTTTTAGTAGTTTATTAGTTTAAGAGAACTATTTTCCCTTATGTTTTAGTAGTTTATTAGAATAAGAGAATTATTTTCCCAATTAGGATTAAGACTCTTTTCTCTATTTAAGTTCAGTTCTTTAATTAATAATAACAGAACAATTTTATTAAAAGCTCTCTTGAAAACTTTCAATTAATTAATTATTTGTATCAATTTGAAAAGGTTGAATACTTAATAAGCTGAAACAAAAAGGTTTAATCTTGTGATCCACTTATAGTCACTAATTCAAAACACACACACACACACAAAAAAAAAAAAGCAGACTTGGGCACCATTCTAACCCGATTACCTGCGCTAAGATATTCTTTAGGCCCTTGAAATCGGTTTCAGCATAGTAATTATTTACATTTTATAACACTTCAACCTTTTTATTACATTTAGGGGATATAAACTGAGTCTGAAAATTGACTAGACATTTTTGAGTAATAATATGAATTTTACTCAAATAATTGATTATATGTTATGTAAACTTTGAATATTTTCTACATGAAAATATAAAAATATATAAGTTATATATTGTGGTTTTTTATTGGAGTAATCCTAATCTTGATAGAAGGAAAAGGAAAAAAAAAAAAAAAAAGGATGTGAGAACACCTTTTACTTTGCTAAACTTTTATGGTTTATCACCCCTCCCCTCAAAAATAAATAAATAAATGTAGAACAAGTATGATGACCAGTGAGAAAGCTAGAAATAAACACAGAAAAGAAAACAATGTGATTTAAACATTATATTTTCCACTACCAAGATAAGAAGTTCCACTTCCAACTCTCATGCTATTTCCAAAAACAAAAATTCATTAATAGGCTGCCATCAGTCCTCTATGCATGATCTTTCAAGAATTCCCATATGTCCAGAAATTTAGAGTTAAAATCACATTCACATGCTAGAACTATAGAACCAACATAATTGATATGATTGATTCAGTCCATAGGTAAATTATGTTTAATGGCTATTTTCAAACAGCCACAATAACCCGGTTAGGTTATTTGTGTGATGTGCATTTCTAGCATGAGCTAAACCTTCACAATGTATGCAGGCCAAATATGCAATAAAAGGGGAGAAAAAAACTTACAAGAAAAGAAAGTTGCAGTCAAGATTGGCACAGTTCCGATGCCTTAACTCAGAAACTTGTGAATTGCAAACGTAGCATTTAGCAAATTTATCACTGTCAAATGCTTGCTGAGTCATGCTGGCTTCAATCATTGTTTCATGGTTATAGGCAGATGGTGGGAGAGAAAGACGAGAGTCAAATGTGAATAAGTTCCCAATCCATTTTACAGGACCTTCAGTTTTGAGGTAATGAGATACCCCTCCCTCCAAGGTGTACAAATTTTGAAAACCCTGTTGTCTAACATAAAAATGGACTATCTTGTTAGAGTGGGCAATTTTCTATAGTACATTGACTTGCAATGTAATTCAATCACAGCTAAGATGTATCTCATTATGTTTTCTCTTCCTACCAATAAATACAATTTACATCGTTACTAAGTTTGAGCATTCCCTCTTTACAGAACACACTGCAGCCCCCACATATCAGTGTCATATCCATGTGTGATCAAGGATCTAAATAGCGGCCGTAACACAAGGTTCAGGTCGCTATCTAATAGTTTCCACTCTCTTCACCCCTGATATTCATAGCCTTTATTTTTTACCGTGGTAACATCCATTTGTCCACAATAGCAATAACTGGATGTGAAAGAAATTCACATTCCCAACCACAATTTAAATCCCAATGGGATACATGTTATCAGTTATCCTTCTTCTTCTTCTTCTTCTTCTTTTTTTTTTTTTTTTTTTTTTTGCATTCTGTTTTTATGTAGTTAGATACAACAAAAACACCGCTTATATTTCAAGCTTTTCCTCATAGCACCCTAAGATTTTTTTCTCTTAATTAAGCATGATGTGGTTAAGTTTCTATAGCAATAGAGGGTTAAGCTTTTAATGTTATCCAAAAGAGAAATAGAACTTAAAGGTGAACAAATAAGATACTTCAGATTTTTTTTTTTCACAGATACTTCAGAATTTTGATTTTTTTTCACCAGGTAAAATTAATGGTGGAGTACTCCGATACAAAATTCAATCATAGGCTGCTAGTTGAGACAAAAAAACCCAAGGTGCTACCCGGGAAAAAGAAAAGTGCAAGCTATATGGGTGGGTGGAATTTACTCGTAACTAAGCATACAACCTCCAATTATTGCACTACAATTAACCATTCATGATTTTGCTAGAACAAGTTTCATGTGAACCATTGAAGAAGTAAAGAGGGAGGAAAAGCTAGTTAGGGTTCTGAAGAGAATGATACTACTTGGATTTACGGAGACAACAAATCTTAAGTGCCATTGGGCATATAATTTTGGTTGGTTTAATGGTGTTTTAAGGTGTTTGGGCAAAGCATTTGGCTTAAACATATTTCAATGTTTAAAGCCCCAAACTGACAGTGCAACCTATTTAGAAAAGCATGCTCAAGATAGCTAAATTAACAATCTATTAATGTAATTAGTGAACTGTTTTAAATTCATTTTATTTGTTTTAAACGATCATTTAGTTTGAACTTCCTTAAAATTAATTATAAGTGCAAATAAAACATATTTATCTATCTAATGTATTTTTATTGCAATAAACCACTATGAAATGTCCTCATTTTTCAGAAATTAACATATTGTTCCATCTCTATGATGTCATTCTACATCCCATGTATATGTTTCCTAGATGCACTTACTCTTTAGCCAAAGAATAACCTTAAGTATTCTAAAAGTCATGATATTGAAATGTTGTATGTTGGACAGTTTGCTTAATGTATGCCCATTGAATTAGTTGGCTTTAAGATACTATGTTACACCTATGCCATTCCTTTTACTTCTATAATTTTTATTTTTAATGTTGAAATATTAGATTTGTAATTTAATGTGCATGTTGAAGCTTTATATGCATTTTTCAATTCTGGTGTAAAGCTCTAAATTTCAAACATAATTACAGAAAAGAAATGAAAGGAACAGGACAGAACAGAACAGCAGGTTACCTTAAGATTGTTGAATATACATCACAACGTATACCTCCTGTGCAATACATCAAAATATCAGTTTTTTCTTTATCAACTTGTAATAGCTGATCTGAAGCAACACCCTGCAAATGTAAGAGAAGAGATAATAGCCAGCATTCAGAACCAAAGACATAAAAGCCCATAAAGGAAAGAAGAAAAAGGAAAAGAAAAGAATGATCCACATGCCACTACGGTAGAATGCATGTCCTTGACCTGCTTTGTTCCAGCAAGCTAGTTTTCAGCTACAAAATCAAAATCCTATTCAAAATCATATGAACATATCAAAATCAACCACACTCTCTAAATGCTATTTACAACATAAAATGTTAGACGTAAGTAATTATTATTAGATTAGTTTATTACTATTTTATCAGGAGATTTTATTTATGAATATTTTATATTTTTAGGAGATCTTTTTTAATTAAAAGTATTTTTAGAGAGATATTAGGAGTTTTTCTTTATTTAAAGTCCTTGTTTTAATTGACTTAGGTTATAAGTATTTTATTCAAACAAGTAAACCTATTCACCTCTATTTAAGAGGTCTATTGCTAAAAATAAAATGAAGTCAAATTAAGCAAATTTTACGAGATTTAAGGTTCTTTCTAACAAGTCTTAAGGTCTGGAATTCCCGTCAAGGAGTTCCACTTGTTCAACATAGGTCATTCGTGAGGAAGAGGTAAAAATCAAGGAAAGAACCCTAACAAGACAAACAGATTACCTGTGAATCCTCCGGTGACAATATTCATCCGTCGAGGCTGTAACAATTTGGTATCAGAGCCAGGAACAATGGACGTTCCATTACAAGAGAGGAGTTGGAGTTGTTTAAAGCATAAATAGAGTTAAAGATCAATCAGTTCATGCTACAGATGGGGGAATTGATGATTTCCAATCAAAACTTTGACAAGGGAAAAGGGGTTGACAGTAATAACAGCAACGTTGACAAAAACGTAAGTCAATTAGAGAAACAGGAAAACCAATTAGAGACAGCGACAAGATTCAGAGTGGTTCCACAATACATGAAGTTAGATTTTCCAACTTTCGATGGAACAGAAGACCCTTTAATTTATAGTGTTATTAGAACCGGACCGGACCAGCCGGTTGGACTGGGATCCGACCAAGGGATCGGTCCAGAGAATGGCTTTGAACCAGTTAAATTGATAACTGGTACAAATCGGTTGAACCACCAATTGAATCGATTGAACCGGCTAAAAAACTGCTGGTTGAATCGAGTTTTTTTTTTTAATTAATTTTTAAAAATTTTTAATAATCTTTAAATTGGACCGGTTGAACTGGCGAGCCAGTGGCCTGACCGATTCGACCACCAATCCGGTTTAAAAAGAATTGCTAATTTGGTTGCACTGATACAAGAAGTTCTTTGTGAATTAGAAGACAGTCAAAATAGACAAAGTGAGTCTAGCCGCTTTTCACTTGACAAGGAAAGGCACAATTGTGGTATTATCAAATGGAGTAGGAAGAGCTTAATCTTTTGTGGAAGGCATTCAAAGAATATTGTACTCTACGATTTGGACCACCACTGTGCGAGAATCCTTTGAGGGAATTAGTGAAGTTGAATTAAATAGGATCAATGGAAGACTATTTTTGCCAATTTCAAGAACTATTAGCCCGTGTAAATTCCACGAGACTGGATCAATAAATTAATTTATTTACTACAGGGTTATCAAATTCAATCTGAATAGATGTGAACATGCAGAAACCTAAAAACTAGGTTCATGCTATGAATTTGGCACGAACTTTTGAGACAAAATATCAACTAACTCAAGCTGCCGACCTGCGTAGTTGGGAATTGACAAGAGACTCTAGTGGTAGCAAGAAAGATCCTCCTTTTATTAAAAAGTCGTGTAGTGATGGCAGTGAGAAGAGCCAAGGGTCTTAGTTACAATTGTGACGAACCATACTTGTTCAAGCACCAATGTAAGAAATTATTTTGGTTTGATGCAAAAGATCCCGGTGATGTTGGGAAAAATAAAGAGTGTAAGGAAACTGAAATATCTTGACATGCAATAACAAGCCAAAAAAATGCATGAGCTATTCAATCTCAAGCTTGCGGACAAGCACTATTTCCAGAAGGGGAGTAATGTTAGAGGTCAAGTAATTATTAAAAGATTAGTTTTTTATTATTTTATTAGGAGATTTTAGTTATGAGTATTTTATATCTTTAGAAGATCTTTTGTAATTAAAAGTATTTGTAGAGAGATATTATGAGTCTTTCATTATTTAGAGTCCCTGTCTTAATTTACTTAGGTTATAAGTTTTTTATTCAAACAAGAAAACATATGTAAACTCTATTTAACAGGGAGAATTAAGATTCTCTCTAACGAGTAAGGTCTGGAATTCCCTTCGACGAGTTCCATTTGTTCAACATAGGTCATTCACAAGGAAGAGGTTTAAATCAGCGAAAGAGCCCTGACAAGACACAAGGATTGCCTGTGAATCGTCCAATGACAAGATCCATCAAAGCACCCAAAATAACATAGCCTTTAAACGAAAAATCTGAAAGCTTGCACAACCACTAAATTAATCATATACTAAGCTACAAAGTTCCACACTATTATCCATGTGATGATTTAGAAACTAGAACCAATGTGCTTTCCATCCATATAAGGATCAACCCATAATTCAGCACAGAAAAATTGCAATAAAAGCTTGAAATTGCCACAAATGCAACAGCCAACACTTTGAGCAATCTTGATTTAACTAATGTTGTCAACTGAACTATATGATATATTGAAACTAATGCTTGATTTGTTCAAATGTGTGAGGCTAGATATGGTTTACTAGCTATTTAAAGATTCTAAATTGGTTGAAGCCATGAGATCCAGTTTGGGATATTGTTTTGGTATTGAACCATTAGTAGCAATTCAAAGATCTTTCCAAATGTAACAGAACTTGAATATTGTATTTCGTTTGTTTGTTTCTCTTGCAGACTTTAAATTGCGGATGAATTACCTCACAAATGTGGATGTGAGGTAAAAGAATATTCAAGTCTCCTCTTCCTGTAGCTACTTGAGTTGTCTCCCTAAATGTCATTTGAAACTTCCAAATTTATGCAATGCATCAATGCAGTAAAGGCATTACAGGCACTACCGCAAACCATACCACAGAATGAGAACTCTCTACAACAAGCTTACCAGTTTATTCTTATGATAATTCCTCTATACAAAATCATCACCTAAATCCTATATGACTTGTTCACCTATTTTGAACCTTCCAAATTTGTCCAATTTAAAACCTCCTCAATTATCCTTTTACTTATAATAGGACTTCTAATTTGTTTTAAAGTTACATTCATGAATTTTGGATGGGACTGCAAAACTATTTGTGAAAAACAGAAAAACTTAACAATATGTTGTCTAACAGGGATCTAAACATGCAACCATACATAAAAGTCAAAACAAAATTTAAAGTTGGCAAAGTAACACCATTACCTCAGTTGGAGATATTCCAAATGACGTGCTTCTAAAGCAATCCACATCTGGTCTTTGAGCACCATGAAAATGACCAATATCCCATTCGTAACCTAAATTCAAGGAATCCCAACATCTTCAGACATTAATAGGAGAACAATGAGAAAGCAATCTATAAGTGTTCTATAGTGAAGAGTTAGTTCCCTAATAGTTACCCAAAAAGCTCGACATGTATTCCTTTATCTTACTGCACTATGGACATGGCACAATTCAACTCGAGAGATATTACTTTCTGTTTTCAATTGCTTTGTGATTGATCTCTATTGCTCTCTCCCTAAATTCTCTCGTCCAGTCAACCATAAGTCTGTTTGAGTTTCTTTGCTAAGTCTCTAATCTAGATCTAGGTGAAGCACCTTCAAAGAGCAGCCCATTTTCTATGACATCACAGCAATTAAAGAAAATTTTCACTTCCATGTGGAATCATTGTCATAAAAAGAGCTTGATACATAACTCGTTTCTCCACAATATAAACCATTGAAAAACTGATAGAATGATGTATCTAGTTTTTACTCTTGCAAAACCTAGTCTTCTCTACCTCATTAAAAACTCTTTCTAGCCAAGTCATCATTTATGTCTTACCATGCTATACATTTGGGCATCAGTAAAAATTATTGTATTTGTAAAAAAAACTTAAATCTATTAAATACATCATCATGTTTTTCAGAGTTTAGGATACACATTTTATCAGGCACAAAGTTGGAGCATCCTATCTCAAACAATGCTCAACTTAAAGCTAGCACTTGAAAATGGAAAAGCCAAATGTGCAACAGAATATTGCCAACAACTTAATCCAATTCATTTTTTCCAAAGTAATTTTTTGCAGGTATTACATGAATGACAAGCCTCCTTCAATTTCTATTTAATAGACAATGAGGCAAAATGTTGGATAGTTTTAACTGGCATTCTACCTATAACTCTTTGATGAATCAATAAGTTCCAAATTCACCTTCAAGAACTGGGATTTTGATGGTAAGTTAAATATTCCCAAAAAATAAGACTTTAAAGTTACCAGATTACACTACTGTTCTTCCAATTATTAAAGCCAAAGTATACAATATATGGAAAAGATATGTCTAGATCAAAAGATTTCTAACTACCATTTCTTACGTCCAGCAAAATATAGTTTGTTCTAGGATTTGTATTTGATGCCGCGTCATTGTTATTTACTGCTTCTAGTCTTTTCCTCCATTCTGATGGTGCTATAGCTGTCGCTCGCATTGATGGGTCAAGCAAAGGGAGGTGAGAAATTCCTCCTTCCAACTGAACAAAAGTAACTGTAGTTAGGATGATCCATCATTGATCTGACATTTAAAGAAAATTCAGGGGGGAGAAATATACTATGTGTAGTTGCTAGAGGATGAAGAACTATTCACTAAGCAAATACAAGGAATAATATTACTTTAAAACTGCCATTTCATACTTCACAGTTTTATTGAACATATAAACCAACAAAACTTGGGGGTTCATATCAGCTGCAATCAACTTTGCTGTAATTGCTATATCTGGCCCAATAGCTTTAGAGACTTAGATATTGTAGCCTCCTACATTCTAAACCTTTCAACCAAAAGCTCACTTGAAAATAGTTTTCTGCCCTATTCTAAAACCCATTTTCTCCATCTTCTTCATCGACAAGCAGCAGCCAAGTTGCAAAGGATCATAGTAACTCCTCCCATTCTTTTGATCACATCACCTTCCAATCAAAGTTTCTTCTCTAATTTGAGCCCTTCTAATCAAAGTTTCATCACTAGCATAATCCTAAAGCAAGGGATTCAAATTCTTCTTGAAGTTTCTCTTTCATTACATGGCTTCACTGCAATCTTTTGTCCTTTCAATGCTGTACCTAGCCCATGCCTAGCATATCTTGGCAATGTTTTGCTAATGTCCTCGGTATTTATAGTATTTTTGTGTGTGTGTATTCAAGTGAATTGGATGAGTAAAAGAGAGACAGAAATAAGGTATATAAATACCCAAACATCAAAAGAACAATGAGATTAATGAAAAATTGTCTATAGTCACAATCATCAAATGCAAGTTCAACAAATAGTTCCATCCTAAACATAAGTAAAATCCTAATACTGAAATCAGATGCTTCTGAACCTATTTCACAAGCTGGAAGAACACAGATCCATAAAGTTAGACCACAGATACAATTTTGAAAGTTCATGCTACAATATGTAGGACAACTAGGGATTATTAGACATTGTTAAGTTGACCAGTTGAACTATACTGTGAGAAAAACAAGGAAATAGGGATTTAGCCGTGTACCATTTTATCCTTTCAGTATGTTAGGAAGCCAATCGACTTGAATCATAGAAAAAAGATGGCTCTTTCACATTCCATATACCTAGCCTCCCTTTACAAGATCTGAATCCAAATCCTCCAAGTTGAAGTCCCAAGTTCTAAAAATTATAGTGTTCCTTTATTTACTTGAAATAAGGTTCACCTACATGTTGGAGACACAAGGTGAGGGTGTTTTTAGCTTTGAATCTTGTACCTTTCATCCTGTAATTTCCACCTAATTTCATCTTTCTAAGTTTGTTGAATCCTTTATGAAACATATCAACGGCACGCATGCTAAGGTTACAATAAAGGTAGCTATTTTATGAATTATGAAGTTACAGTTAATATGCTTCTTCCATTAGGATTTAAATACCGGTGGGAGTGTAATAGTATTGAATTTAAAACAGTTAAACATTCCATCAAGAAATTCTATGTTTGTGGAAAAAGATTATTTTCTATCAACCAAAAACATGAATGTGATACATGGTTTACTTCATTAACTCAATCACGTGAGGTTTTTTTTTCAAACTTGGAGGTTTTGTTGACAATTTGCCATAAGTTCATTTTTTCTTTCATTTTCTTCACTTTGTTTCTATAAGTACTCTTGCAAGCACCTCTGCTCATAAGATGCCAAATTTCCATCTAATATATCAAACTTGTTCTCGCCAATGGGGCTGTTTCAAGCACTATCATGCTTAATGAAAAAGGATGATACAATCAAGGGCACCACCCAAGAACTTTTAGCATGCCTGTTTTTGTCACAAGTCTAGAAAACCAAACTTTATTTTCTGTTTAGTTTAGGCTTTATCATGGCTTCCAATGATTATGTGGAGATTATTATAGGGGTTTTATTTACTATTTCTTTATCATATTTTTGGTGATAAGACAAACTATTATATCTTGGGCTATGAGGAGCATAGTTCTCCCCCTAATATGTAAGCCTTTTACAAGAGTAATTAACTAAAGGCAAATGTGTATACTGCATCACAGAAAAAAGAACACAATACAATTATGAAGACCAAAAAGCAGCAAAAGAGAAAAGGAATAAATCAAATTTGGATACAATTAAACAAATATGCAAAGACAGACAGGTAGACACATAAACATATTGCTTACCTGTACAAGTGAAGGCTTATATCGCAGCTTCAGTTTGGGAAAGGCATGCCCGTTAAACGCAGGAGATGTCTGAACTAGTATATCTGAAAATCTGTCATCTTCCTTTAACCATTCAACATATGCAAAAGAATGTTTTGAGGGCCCACTATACTGCAAAATGAAGGGGTACAGAAGAAATTATTAGTGGCAAAACATGAACTACTCCTCCAAGGAATCTGATAGGCATTATGCACTGCAAACCAAGCTATGCAACTTTCTAGCACTGCCATCAATATCAATCATTTACTTGCATTCAAGAAATACTCTGCCCTTGTTTTTCCAAAACAACATACTACTTGAGTACTTTAAAAGGAAAGGAAGAATAGGAGGGAAAGAAGAGAACAAAAAAGACCAAACTATCTTCTATAATTAATCAATATGCTGGAAGGAACTAAGCACCAAGAGAGTGCTGAATGAAGATAGGAAAAATATGCCTGTACATACATGGAAAAGCATATGAGAACTATATGCATTCTCAATTACTAAAATTTCTGTAGTTTAAATTTGAAAATAACCGTACAAGGTCAAAAATGAAGCAAGCACTAGCATTTGCAACCTAATATTTCATTTTCTTTAGCAAAAAGAAAGGGATAAAAAACACCCTTTTGTTTAGTCGAGCATGAAAAATCAAATGAGCAGAAAAACAATGTCTATTCATCACCAAATTATAGAGTGGTAGCATATGACAGTAATGACAGTGTTCAAATCGCCTTGAATAATGGAATGTAACTATTTGTTCAATTATTAATTAATAAAAAACGCAAGGGCCGACTGACAAAATACCTGTGCATTAATCCCTTGTTCGTTTATATAGATTCGGCCATGTATGTCCAAACCCTGAAAATAAAATTGAAAAAATAAATAAATGAAACGCCTGGTAGAGCAGAAGAAAGGAGTTAAACTGAGAGGAAACCAAAGACAAGCGAAACCTTTAAGAAAATGAGGTGCTTAGCAATTTCGTGTTGAGGGTCTTTGATGAAGACAAAGCGATAAAAATTGACCACCACGAAATCATCAATCTCAGGCTCAGCTTGCAATATTTTATTAACGTTGTAGGATTTAGATGCAGATGCACAGCAACGAATCGAAATAGCACAAAAAGGAGCTTTCCTGGATTTTACTGGAAAACCATAATTGAAACAACAATAATAAGCAGGCTTGGGCAATGAGTGTGAGCCTAAACTCAAACTGAGAGGAGTCGACACAGAATGTACACTCCAACCTCCCATCCTCCCCTTTCGATTCTTTTTACTGTCTATCCTATTTTGTGTATGTTTACGGGGGAATTGGTTGTCACAGAGGACAGTATAGAGATAGATATGTTTAAGGGGTTCTGTGAGCCTTTTTTTTTTTTTTTTTTTTTTTTTTATGATGAGCTTTTACCACTTTAACAAGTTACTAATTTTTTGATAAATTACGTTAGAATTAGAAAGGTAGGGTTTAACTTTGGATTTATGCTTCTTTCTCTAGAATAAGTCCGCAACTATCATCTTGGGTTCTTGATAAGGATTGGACAGAATTTGCTTATAACAATTGTAATACAATTCATGAAAATCAATCAACAAAAGTTTATTAATAACTGATAATATGTGATCGCTTGCAGGTGAAAATAAACAATTTTATAAACCAGCGATTTTAAATGCAAGCCAACAATATCAATTATAATATTACCACAAATCAATATACAAACCAAGAAAATGTTCTATTGAACAAGGTTAAAATGATACTAGGCACGCCTATAGAATTTTTCAAATTAGTGGAGCATTATTTCTTAAAGATAAGGTGATCCCATGAATACTCATTTGGTTATTTACCTTTTTATTTACACATTTCATTTCGATTTTATTGTAAAAGATACCATTAATTTAGATAATTATAAACTAAATATTATGGTAATTTTTTTATCATTTGTTTCATTTATCGTTTATTCTTCTTGTCCATACTCGAAAAATAGTTAAGTGACTCAATGATCTTGCTGGAATCAAATAAATTAAACAAACACATTTTTTGTACATTTCTCCGAAAAAATTAATTAGTTCCCTAATGTGTTAGAATAATATTTATTTCATTAAATTCTCTTAATAAGTCTATCTAGACAATTAATTTGAAGAAACCAAGCAGAGTGCATCTTCATATATAAGGCATACATAATGGTCAGATTTTGTTGAAATCTAAGAGACAAATAGAATTAGGTATGTCAATTTTCTTATCAGTATGCTTTTTCCTCCTATATGTGATATTTTTCACTTCTATTTTATACTTTGTTTTCTAGGTGTTCATTTCCTCTTCTTTTTTTTGTGAGTAAATCATAACTCAAATTTCTTATTTTATGAGTTAGATATCCCATTTTACCATTCCAAAATAAAATTAGTTGTCTCAATTAAAACTTTTGGCCTAATTTTTGAAGAGGTGTCTGTAGTCTTCTTAAGTGATGCTTACCCATTTGGTATTTTTAAATTACTTCATAGTATTCTCATGTGGTCAATTTCCATCAATATGATGTAAACCATTAATTTCTTAGTCTTATTTTATTTCCGTACAACTATATTGGTGTTAGAAAATACACATCCCTATTATTTGGTGGAATAATGGTGTAATTTCATTTGGATGACTTTAATCCATTCACTTCTCATCCTCAAACTTCTCATTTTTTACTAGTAGATATATGTTTAAGCATCCAACTTCAAACTAGTTGGTAATAAATGGAAGGCCTTGACTTTAATATAAGACCATGGGAAACCAAATGCTTAACGAAAATGGGGATAACATTACTTAACACACTCTCTCTAGTATAGCTCACAAGATTTAACTTGGACAGATAAGTTGATAAATTATGAGTCAATGCTTGCCCAACAATGTCATTACTATGGTTTTATTTGAGAAGGTTTCGATTTCATTACAAAAGATGCCATTAATTTAGATAAGGATGAAATAAATAATATGGTAAATTTTTTATAATTTATTTCATTTATCATTTATTCGTCTTGTTCATACTCGAAAAATAGTTAAGTGACTTAATGATCTTATTGGAATCAAACAAGTTAAACAAACACGTTTTTTGTACATTTCTCAGAAGAAATTAATTAGATTCCCTAATGTCTTAGAATAATATTTATTTCATTAAATTCTCTTAATAAAGTCTATCTGGACAATTAATTTGAAAAAATCAAGCAACGTGCAACTTGCATATAAAAGGCTATGTAAGGCATACATCAATGGTCAGATTTTGTTGAAGGCTCAGAGACGAACAGAATTAGGTATGTCAATTTTCTTATCAATATGCTTTTTCCTCTTATATGTGATATATTCTATTTCTATTTTACACTTTACTTTCTAGGTGTTCATTTCCACTCCTTTTTTTGTGGGTAAATCATAACTCAAATGCATGTATTTCTTATTTTATGCCTTAGATGTCCCATTTTATCAGTTCAAAATAAAATTGGTTGTCTCAATTAGGACTGGTGGCCCAATTTTTGAAGAGGTGTCTGTAGTTTGCTTGAGTGATGCTTACCTATTAGGTATTTTTTAAATCGCTTCATAGTATTCTCATGTGGTCAATTTCCATCAATACGATGTAAACCACTAATTTCTTAGTCTTGTTTTATTTCTATACAACTTTATTGGCATTAGAAAATACACATCCCTATTATTTGGTGGAATAATGGTGTAATTTCATTTGGATGACTTTAATTCATTCACTTCTCATCCTCAAACTTCTCATTTTTTTTACTTGTAGATATATGTTTAAGCATCTAACTTCAAACTAGTTGGTAATAAATGAAGGGCCTCGACTTTAATATAAGACCATGGGAAACCAAATGCTTAACGAAAATGGGGATAACATTACTTAACACTCTCCCTCTAGTGTAGCTCACAGTATTTAACTTGGACAAACTTCGTAAGGGTTGTCAACCTCATACGTGATTAAGTAGGATAACAACATAATAGAATTTTGGATTTATACCATACATGCATTTATGGTCTTATATGAAACTTGAGCCCTCCATTAATAATTAGTTGCTTTTAAGTTGAATACTTTGGCATGGTACCGTAGCCCTAATTTTTTTTATGTTTTTCTTAAAGATAAGATGACCTAAGAATAGTCATTTGCTCTCCTTTTCTGCTATCATTTGCCTTTTTATTTAGACATTTCATTTTTTATATAATAATTTGACAGATAAGTTGATAAATTATGAGTCAATGCTTGCCCAACAATGTTGTGAAACTTTGATAAGAAGGAATATAATAATTGCATTCTTTCATTTTTCACTACTATGGTTTTATTTGAGAAGGTTTTGATTTCATTGCAAAAGATGCCATTAATTTAGATAAGGATGAAATAAATAATATGGTAAATTCTTTATAATTTGTTTCATTTATCGTTTATTTGTTTTGTTCATACTCGAAAAATAGTTAAGTGACTTAATGATCTTGCTGGAATCAAACAAGTTAAATAAACACGTTTTTTGTACATTTCTCAGAAGAAATTAATTAGGTTCCTTAATGGGTTAAAATAATATTTATTTTATTAAATTCTCATAATAAGTCTATCTGGACAATTAATTTGAAGAAATCAAGTAGAGTGCAACTTGCATATAAAAGGCTATGTAAGGCATACATCAATGGTCA
The DNA here is from genome assembly GCA_025698465.1 of Gossypium longicalyx. Taxonomy (NCBI): domain Eukaryota; kingdom Viridiplantae; phylum Streptophyta; class Magnoliopsida; order Malvales; family Malvaceae; genus Gossypium; species Gossypium longicalyx. The sequence goes on from CM047001.1 coordinate 74,631,352, forward strand.
GATTTTGTTGAGGCTCGGAGGCGAACAAAATTAGGTATGTCAATTTTCTTATCGGTATGCATTTTCCTCTTATGTGTGATATTTTCCATTTCCATTTTATACTTTGCTTTCTAGGTGTTCATTTGCTCTCATTTTTTTGTGGGTAGATCATAACTCGAATGCATGTATTTCTTATTTTATGAGTTAGAAGTCCCATTTTATCAATCCAAAATAAAATTGGTTGTCTCAATTAAAACTGTTGGTCCAACTTTTGAAAGGGTGTCTATAGTTTGCTTGAGTGATGCTTATCAGTTAGGTATTTTTCAAATCGCTTCATAGTATTTTCATGTGGTCAATTTACATCAATATGATGTAAACCACTAATTTCTTAGTCTTGTTTTATTTCCTTACAATTTTATTGCATTAGAAAATGCATATCCCTATTATTTGGTGGAATTGTGGTGTAATTTCATTTGGATGACTTCAATTCATTCACTTCTCATTTTGTTCTTGTAGATATATGTTTAAGCATCCAACTTCAAACTAGTTGTGATAAATGGATGGCCTGAACTTCCATAAGAAACCAAATAATTAACAAAAATGGGGATAACATTACTTAACACACTCTCTCTAGTGTAGCTCACAAAGTTTAACTTCGACAAACACCAACCTTATATGTGGTTAGGGAGGATAACAATATAATAGAATTTTAGATTTATACCATTCACGCACCTAGAGTCTTATATGAAACTTTGAGCCATCTATTAATAATTAGTTGCTTTTAAGTTGAATACTTTGGCATAGTATCATAGAATTAATTTATTTTATATATTTTTCTTGCCTAACCCTAAGTGAGGTTAACAATTCTTGATGAGGTTATCCTCATATAAGTCTTGTGAGCTCTGATACCATGTTAAAGCATTCAACTCAAAAATAATTGGTGGTAATAAATAGAAGTGTCTAATTTAATACAAGTAAAAAAAAAATCCAATATATAAAAGATGTGGGATAACAATACTTAATGATACCCATCTTTCCTTTTGTTGTAGTTTGAGGTATGTACAATGTGCTTATTTGATGAGTAAGTATTGCTGAGATTTTGATCGTTATATTTAATATGAATATAGAAACAATTTTGTTTAGAGTATATGTTGAAAAGCTGCTAATTAATTATTTACTTTTTGATATTAAAGAATGAATTTTGATCTTTATAGTTCACTTGCTATTAGAGATAAGACTATTAAAAAATGCTCTTGTGACATTGGAAGTTCAGAGAATACTATTCTGAGCTTAGGTCTTCGTATTATAGATGTTAGGCATAGAAAATGCTCCATTGACATAAATTTCATGTTTGGTCCTTGTTGTAGGTCCTTTCAAAATGATGCTGATTTTAGGGATTCTGCAGTTAAATTTATTTTATATCTCTTTGATGCATGCTAGTATATTAAAACTGCTTGTAGGCTTACCGTCTTATGGTATGTTTTAGATTTCTTGCTGGTTTCTTTTAGTTCTTATTTCATCTAATTGTTTACACTCTTTTTCTTCTTAAATTTGATTTTCAAGTGTGGTTTAAAGTTTACCATGCCTGTCTTGAGTAATTATGTCATCTGGCCTAGTGTTGGTTCCTGGTCTAACCAGTGTCCAGTCTGGCTTTTAAGACACTTATAATCTGCATACTTTGCTTCTGCTTACTTGCCCATTGGGGATGTGTAACAGCTAGAACCACATAAGTTAATGGTACTCTGTGAAATGTATATAACATCTTAATCATATGTTTAGCAAACTCTTGTAACTGATTTAGACTGAAACATGATGGACTATGCTTAATAAGTCCAAAAGTCGATCTTGTTGACCACATTAAACTGAACGCTAAGATTTGAATAGGTAGCTATGACAATTATCATTGGCATCCTCAATACTTTTTGGACTTACTTAATTTCAATTTTAATGAGCTGCCTTATATTGCACAAAGTGATGAGTGTTCTTTTCCACTTTCTTGCAAGCATTTGGTTCCTTATAATTCATCATACTAATAAAAATCTCCCTTTTTTTTCTTATGACGGATTTTAGATCATCAGTCATCAACAGTGATAGATAAGGTGTTGAGGGAGTGATGGCATCAAGTTCCTACATAAGCTTGATGGACTTAGCATCGGGGGACATGTTTAATTCCCCTCAAACTCCTGAAAGAATTTCTCGGGTTATGACTGTTCCTGTTGATGGTGGCATAACAGATGATGGAGATTTTGATTCTCTTTCTTCTGAATGTTGTGAAAAGACAATTATTGTGGCAAATTTTCTTCCTTTGCAAGCTCAAAAAGACATAAAATCCGGGGAATGGTTGTTCAGTTTTGACGAGGACTCTCTTCTGTTGCAAATGAAGGATGGATTTTCATCTGATACTATTGTTGTCTATGTGGGGTCCTTGAAGGTTGATGTGGATTCAAAGGAACAAGATGAAGTTTCTAAGACATTGTTAGAGGAATTTAATTGCGTGCCCACATTTCTTCCTCCCGACCTTCAGAAAATGTTCTACCATGGGTTTTGTAAACAATATTTATGGCCCCTTTTCCATTACATGCTACCCATGTGCGCAGACTATAGCAATCGTTTTGACAGGTTGCATTGGCAAGCTTACCTTTCTGCTAATAAGATATTTGCAGATAAGATCATAGAGGTAACAAATCCAGAAAAGGATTATGTATGGGTTCATGATTATCACCTTATGGCTCTCCCAACATTTTTGAGGAAACATTTCCATCGAGTTAAGCTTGGATTTTTCCTTCACAGTCCATTTCCTTCCTCAGAAATATACCGGACATTGCCAGTCAGGGAGGAAATTTTAAAAGCACTACTTAATGCAGATTTGATTGGTTTTCATACATTTGATTATGCTCGCCACTTTCTTACATGTTGCAGCAGAATTCTTGGCCTTGACCATGAATCCAAGAGAGGACACATTGGACTTGATTATTTTGGTCGCACAGTCTACATGAAAATTTTGCCTGTTGGGATTCACATGGGCCAACTCCAATCTTCACTAAATCACCCATCTTCTTCTACTAAGGTCAAAGAAATTGTTGCGAAGTTCAATGACAAAAAGATTATCATTGGTGTTGATGACATGGATATATTTAAAGGCATTAGTCTAAAAGTATTAGCTATGGAACAACTTTTACAACAACATCCAGAGCTGCAAGGCAAAGTAGTCCTTATTCAAATTGTAAATCCTGCAAGAAGCACCGGGAAAGATGTTCAGGAAGCAAAAAGGGAAATATATGAGAGTACTGAACGGATAAATGATGTTTTTGGTTTTCCAGGATATGAACCAGTTGTCCTGATTGATCGTTGTGTCCCTTTCTACGAGAAGGCTGCTTATTATGCTTGCGCAGAATGTTGCATTGTGAATGCAGTGAGGGATGGAATGAACCTAGTTCCATACAAGTACATTGTCTGTAGACAAGGGACTTCCAGAATGGATGAAGCTTTGCAAATCGCCCCTGAATCTCCTCGTACGAGCATGCTTGTTGTCTCAGAGTTTATAGGTTGCTCACCATCCCTAAGTGGGGCAATCAGGGTTAATCCTTGGAATATTGATGCTGTAGCTGATGCATTAAACATGGCCATCACTATGCCTGGCGTTGAGAAACAAATTCGACATGAGCAGCACTATCGCTATGTTAGTTCTCATGGTGTTGCTTATTGGTCCCAGAGTTTTATGCAAGATTTGGAAAGGGCATGCAAAGAGCATTACAACAGACATTGTTGGGGTTTTGGTTTTGGACTGAGTTTCAGGATATTGTCCATTTCTCCAAATTTTAGGAAGCTTTCCATAGATCATATCATCTCTGTTCATAGAAGGACTTGCAGAAGGGCCATATTTTTGGATTATGATGGGACTGTGGTGCCCCATTCTTCTATTATTAAAAGTCCCGGTCCTGAAGTTATACTGTTCATGAACAGTATATGCAGTGACCCCAAGAATACTGTCTTTATAGTTAGTGGAAGGGGGAAAAACTCCTTGAGTGACTGGTTTGCTCAATGTGAGAATCTAGGTATAGCAGCTGAACATGGATACTTCATAAGGTACTTTTCAGTTCTATAAAAGACTCTCTTATATAAATACAATACAATTTTTTCAATTAAATCCTTATGGTGCAGGCTTACTTTTTCTTAACTGTTTTTATCCCTTTGTAGGTGGAATAGGAGGTCCGAGTGGGAGACTTTTCCAATTGCTATAGACTTTGGTTGGAAAAGAATTGCTGAACCAGTGATGCAACTGTATACAGAGGCAACTGATGGCTCCTTTATAGAGTCCAAGGAGAGTGCCTTGGTATGGCACCACCAAGATGCTGACGCCGATTTTGGATCTAGTCAAGCGAAGGAACTACTGGATCATCTGGAAAATGTCCTTGCCAATGAGCCTGTTGTTGTTAAAAGGGGCCATCAAATAGTTGAAGTGAAGCCACAGGCATAAATTCATTTCGAGTGCTTGTTTTTGCTTTCTTTTATACCTCTATTTTACTTATTTCCAACACCCTAACATTAGCTATTTGATGTGCCAGGGAGTTACTAAAGGCTTAGTTGCAAAGAAAGTTCTTTCCACCATGATAAGTAATGGGGAACCGCCAGATTTTGTCTTGTGTGTTGGTGATGACAGATCGGACGAAGACATGTTTGAAAGCATATCAAATACAGCTTATATATCATCTCTCCCCGTTTCTCCCGAAATTTTTGCTTGCACTATTGGTCAAAAGCCAAGCAAAGCCAGGTATTATCTAGATGATACTGTTGATGTATTGAAATTACTTTCAGGCCTGACCGGTGCTTCAAGCTCAACAACATCAACGAGCAACACAGAAACTGAGGTTTCTTTCGAAAGTTGTGCTTGAAACATGAAGTATTTTGTTATGCATTGAACTAGACTGGAAGGTGGATTTGCATGAATTGACTTGGTTTTGGTTTAAAGAATAAACTCATGGTGGCTTACAGCCAAACACAGCTATAAAACAGAAATGGAAACACAGTGAACTTGTAGGTTGGTTTGAGGACAACAACCAGCATAGTTCTCTTTAGATAGGTGGGTGTTGGTTGACGTAAGTATTTTCAGATGCCGGTTTGATACTTCTCAGGTTAGATTCATTGTCATAGTTAGTCTTACTGACAGAAGGCATCGTTTACTTACTGTGAACAAACAAATACAGGTTTTAGTCAATACATGAAATGCTATCTGAAAATGTTATGTATGGGGATTGGTCAATTTTACCGTTGTTCTTTGCAAATTTTCATATAATTGTGAGCACATCATTATTGTACTCGCAAATCTGCCTTTATTTCTTTATTTGAAATTTCTTAATATTCCTAAAGGGCAGAGGGCAGCCATGAAAGGTCTTCAAAAGAACTCAACGACCCCATGTATAACTTGTAATTGTAAACAGATGCACATATCTTACACAAAAAGCAACATTCAAAGTGTTCAAGTAAAAAATATATATGATTTTTAGATACCAATCATATATAACCAATTTTTAAAGACACACAAATATTATTATACACCCATTCATATATAAAATCTTTTTAAACTTAATTTAACTTTAATTAAATTATGTCGATTGAGTCTTAGTTTTATTGATATAAATATTATTATTAATTCAAGAAAATATGTATTCGAATAAGCTAAAATACATTATTCTCATTAGGATTTATGAATAATTGTAAATATTGTGTAAATTTTTTTTTTTTTTCCTTTTTGAAATATGAATGCCCAAGTCTTTTAAAACCCAACCAAAACAGAAAATAAAAGAAAGTTCAGACAAACCAAAAACTTAAAGAAACCCAAACTAAACAGAAACAAAAGGACACACCCGACAAAGCAATTAACAAACATTAAATAAAAGCTGCATAATCCAACCACCCAGGCAGACTTCCCTTTCCCCTAAACATTTGAGAAAGCAAAACCCTTCAGATGCCCTCTTTGTATCGTTGATGGTTAAATGCTTTGAAATACTATGATTAATAGTGAGAATAGTAGAGGGGCTTGAATAGGAATTGGCTCATTTTCAAATGAATAAAGTAGAAGGATTTAAAAGTGCAAAATTGACTTTAGTTAAAATGGACTAAGTGGCAATTATACAAATAAGTGGAAATGACGCCTGAGTTAGGTTTCAAAACCAAATTAAGGGGTGGAAATACTAAGGTTAAATAGCAATTAAGTGAGTTGCCAACGGATCGCAAGATTGTAACCAGTAATGACGGGGTTTAGAATTTTAAGATTGTACTTATGATCTAGTAAATGGGTTTAAAATTTTAACGAGGCTCAACTTGATTTATGGATAAGTCTAAGCGAAAATCATCTAATTTTTTGTCCTCTTCTTAAGAGAGGTGTGAAAATAATTGATTTTTGCAAGTTAGATATTGGATAAGTTGCAATTTGATTGTTGAAGAACACCAAATAATAAAAATAACAAAAGATTGGTTATGCACTTGGGCTTTCACTTACATCTATAGGATATTGTCTAAAGAGCTAATCCACTATCTTCAAATACATATAAATGATGATTTGAGTTAGGCAACTCAACAAGTTGTAATCTTGCATTCATACTAAAATTAAATCACTCTCTACTAAGTTTTTCCCTGAAAACTAAGTTGTAAAATCAAGTGACTCACTTGTTTTAGTTGCAAATATTACTCTCTCTCAAACAAGTTCTTTATTGAACAAAATATAAGTGCTAACATTTTTACATTTCAAACTAAAACAAGCCTATCACTAGAACAAGTTAAACAAACATGTTTTTTTGTACATTTCTAAAAAAAAACTAATTAGATTCCCTAATGGGATAAAATAATATTTATTTAATTAAATTCACTTAATAATGTCTATTTGGATAATTAATTTAAAGAAATCAAGCAGAGTGTAACTTGTATATAAAAGGCTATGTAAGGCATATATCAATGGCCAGATTTTGTTGAAGGCTCGAAGGCGAACATAATTAGGTATGTCAATTTTCTTATCGATATGCATTTTCCTCTTATATGTGATATTTTTCGTTTCTATTTTATACTTTTGCTTTCTAAGTGTTCATTTTCTCTTCTTCTTTTGTGAGTGGATCATAACTTGAATGCATGTATTTCTTATTTTATGAGTTAGATGTCCCATTTTATCAGTCCAAATAAAATTGGTTGTCTCAATTAGAACAGGTGGTCAACTTTTGAAGAGGTCTCAATTAGTAATTGATAGAAGGACTTGATTGATAGAACATTAATACTTTGAGGATTTAAATAAAATGTTTTGAAGTTTAGAGGTGAAATACAAATCTAGGACATAGTTTGGGATCAATTAAGAAGTTGTCCATTTGGTGGGCTCAGACATTTTTCACCTTTTCCCCTATTTTCTATCTTCATTGATTCTTTTTGTTCTCTTTCATAAGATCCATGGAAAATAGTCTAGTAGGCCTTACTATCAATGATGGCGAAGATGAGCAATGGCATATCGATTTGGGGGAGGAGGCCATTACAGAAACCAATGAATATTGTTTGGTTGGATGTTTCCTTGAGGCAAGTGTCTTCAATTTTCAATATACGAAAAATACTCTTGCAAATGGGCACCCATTGATTTGAGAGAAAAGCCATTTTGTTTTGATTTTATTACCAAATCGATGTTCACCATTGTTTTTTTTTTAATAATTATAAGTGTTTTTATTTGTTTTACTATCTAAGTCTAATTATATTTGGATTGAATGCGATATTCAAGTAAAGTGGTATGACTTAGGGTCAAAAGGGCGAAAATAGTAAGGTTAAATGGCAATTGAGTTGCCAAGTGGTGTATTTCATGCAAGATTGTAACCAGTAATGATGGGTGATTTTGGCAGGAAGGAATACCACATAGAAGGTTAGGTGTCAAGCATGAAAATTGACAAGTAATGAAGCATGAGGTGTCTTGCAGTGACAAAAATCCCACCATGGATGGGAAGCATACAGTGGAGTGGAAGGATGAGAAAAAGAGAAAGGTGGGAATTACTCAAAATTTATTAAGGATGGGTTGAAAACTAGCGAAGAACGAAGTGTTAAAGATTTTAAGAATTAAGGGTGGTAAGTGAGAGAAAAAAACCAACTAGTTTTCATTCGATGTAATTGAGTGAAACTGTAAATATTCATAGTCAGGCCGTCTGAACGAAAACTGGAATAGTTTGGATAAAAATATAGGTTCGATTAAAAAATGAATCGCCCTCAAATAAAGTATTTTTTTGGTTTGGGCTCAACCCGAATTAGCAAAAAGACAGAAAATCTATTATTTTCTTGTTGTTTTATCACTGTTTTGCTATCATTCACTCTTATGTTACTATTATTTTATTGTTATTGTTTGGATATTATATGACTCTTATTTTATTGTTACTTTTGTTACTATTTTAGAGGCATTTGTTTGTTAATTTACACATATGTGAGTCTTATTTAAGTATAAATATTTTTTAAAATTTATTTTCAATTTGTTGGGAAATATTTATTTTAATATTTTTAGTATTTTTTATGTATTATATTTTTAAATTTTTATATATAAAAAAATTATTTTGGACGGGCCAGGCCCAGGTTTGGGTTTTAGCATTTTTTTCGGCTGAGCTTAGGCAAAATTTTAAGTTTAGTTTTCGACTCGAGATTGGTAAACAAGCTTAAAATTCTGACAAGGCCCAGCTTCGCTCATGGACAGGTTTAAGTGAAAGTCAAGCCATCTTCTTCTTAAGAAAGGTGTGAAAATAGTTGATTTTTGCAAGCAGATATAATGTTAGATTTGGATAAGTTGCAATTTGATTGTTGAAGAACACCAAACAATAAAAATACCAAAAGATTGGTTATACGCTTAGGCTTTCACTTACATATGCAGGGTCTTGACTAAAGAGCTATTCAACCATCTTCAAACACATATAAATGACGATTTGAGTCTTATGACTCACCAAGTAGTAATCTTACATTCATACTAAAAACTAGATCACTCTCTACTAAGTTTTTCCCTTAAAACTTAGTTGTAAAATCAAGTGACTCATTTCTTTTATTTACAAATATTACTCTCTCAAACAAGTTCTTTATTGAACAAAATATAAGTGCTAACACTTGTACATTTCAAACTAAAACAAGCCTATCACTAAAACAAGTTAAACAAACACATTTTTGTACATTTCTCAAAAGAAATTAATTAGATTCCCTAATGGGTTAAAATAATATTTGTTTCATTAAATTCTCTTAATAAAGTCTATCTGGACAATTAATTTGAATAAATCAAGCAGAGTGCAACTTGCATATAAAAGGCTATATAAGGCATACATTAATGGCCAGATTTTGTTGAAGGCTCGGAGGCGAACATAATTAGGTACGTCAATTTTTTTTATTGATATGCATTTTCCTCTTATATATGTGATATTCTCTATTTCTATTTTATACTTTGCTTTCTAGGGGTTTATTTCCTCTTACATGTATTTCTTATTTTATGAGTTAAATGTCTGATTTTATCAGTCTAAATAAAATTGGTTGTCTCAATTAGAACTGGTGGCCCAACTTTTGAAGAAGTGTCTGTAATTTAATTGAGTGATGCTTAGCCATTAAGTATTTTTAAATCGGTTCATAGTATTCTTATGTAGTCAATATGATGTAAACCACTAATTTCTTAGTCTTGTTTTATTTCCTTACAAATTTTTTGGCATTAGAAAATGCATCCCTATTATTTGGTGGATTAATGGCGTAAAATCATTTAGATGACTTTAATTCATTCACTTCTCATTCTCGAACTTCTCATTTTTTACTTGTAGATATATTTTCTAGTTAAACTTAGATCAGTTGGCATCGGTATTTTTGCCATTGTAGGAGGATATGAGTTCGAGTGTGTGTTTTCATCTTATTTAAGGGTTGGAAGTGGTTATAAGTAGTTCTAAGAGATCTATAAAAAACTAAACATTGAGACTTTTACTAATGGGTTAATCCATCATGTGTTCTTAAACTATAACTTGTATTTTAAATTTATTCACAAACATCAAATCCTTTGTAGGTTTGCTATCATTTTTGTCGTGAATTCTGTTAGTTTTTCTATCAAACCTGAAGGCTTTGTCTTTTTTTTAGCTTGTATCTACTCATTCCACATTTCTCTTGGATAGTTCAACCCATTCCACTTCAGCATAACTCATTACTTCTTCATACAACTGATATAACCTAGTTGGTTGTCTGTTAAGGCATACCGTAAGGGACTGTACCTAACTCTAAAAACGAAGGCCTAGCTTGCCATTCATCATTTAATTCTTTGACTTCCAACGTGGCATTGTGGAATTTTCAAATGTATTTTCTTAAGGTTTCCTCCTGGTTTTGCGTAACTGGCATTTAACTAGTCGATGTTCTTAAAGCAACTCTACAACTACCAAAGTGTGCCATAAAGTTCCACTTAAGTTGAATGAAGTTTATGATAGAACCAGGTGCTAACAAGTACCATCATTGCCTCGTTGGCCCCTTAAGGATGGCTAGAAATATTCTACGCTAGACAATATCCAGGATGTTTCTCATGTTATGAAAGACCCGAAAATAGTTTAAGTGATCTATAGGGTCTGCAAATCTATCACAAACTTCTACAGATAAGTTTACTTTGGCCAGTACATGAATCTAGTGAGTTACTAAAGATAGCGGAATATGAGTAGCATCTACTCAAAATCATTAGGTGCAGGTTGCTTCAAGTTCTGTAACTTCTGCTTCAATATTGCAACCTGTTCAGCCATATCCATTGCTTCGGGTTGACACCCTTCTGTCCTATTCTTTTAGGTATGTTGTAGTACGCTTTATGTAGCTGTCCTTATAATGGTTCAATGGTAGAGGCTTGTTATAGTATGTGAATACACATGTGATTAATATGTGATTAGTTAGGTGGTTAGGCAGTTAACAAGCTGGTAAATTGTTAACAGCAGTAAAGGTTTTTTCTAATGTATATAAACGTGTATATGGGCAGAATACAGGGTAAGCAGAAAGTTTAATATCATTTTGAATAAATCTTCTTCTCTTCTCTGTAGAGTTCTCTTCAAGAATTTGTTAGTTTACTAGATTTCTATCATGGTATCAGTCGCTTGGTGATTCTTGGGCATGGCTACCACGCATTCTGCCGAATCTAATTCTTTTGAGCTTAGTGGCTCGGTGTTTCTTGGTGATCGAACGGTCACATCCTTTCTTCGGCATGAGGTTTTCAAATTGGATGAAGGTTCGTTCGTTCAATGGTAACAGTAGATCTGGCTCATTCTTTATGGCTACGGTTTGTTCGGTCTTCTTGATGGATCGTTGACGGCTCCGACGAGGTTTGTTCAATCCTCTGATGGTAGTCTTGTAGTCAATCCGTCTGCTTTGATCTTTGATTAGCAAGATAGTTTACTTACCTCCTGGCTTTTATCCACGATAATTTTTTTGTTTTTGTCCTCTTTCATGGATGTTCGGACTGCTCATGACGTCTAGATCATGGTGAATAACCTGTTCGAGGCTGATTCGAGTACAAAGAGTCACAGTTACGTTATGAGCTTCACTCTCTCTGGAAAGGTAGCTTTTCTATTTGATTGTATGTTAATAAAATCACAAGCTTGTGCGCTCTTATTGCAGCATCTAGATCTCAAATCTCGGAGGCTGAACGGATGGCAGTGCTCCTTGCTGGTCTCTCATCTGATTTTGATGCTATTGTCCCATTCGCATCACTCTCATCGGGTCCGTTACCGTTTCAACACATCATGGATGCTTTGCTTGAGTACGAAGCTCGACAAGTTCAATCAACCCAAGATGTGTTGGTTGCTGCGAATGTGGTGGAGGGGCCTCAGTTTCAGTCGACAGATGGTTTATTTCGTGGAGGACGCTCTTCTGTTTGTGGTCGTGGTTGCTCTTTTTTTCCACAAATACAATGTCAAATCTGCAATAGATATGGCCATTTTGTGCAGCATTGCTACTATCGGTATAATCGTGACGAGGAATTACCACTCGAAGCTTCGATAGCGCGACAAGAAGGATTTACGTCTGGAACTATTGGGAGAGATTGGGCGCGTGATGACCGACTTAGTGCAAATGCCTATAGTCAAAATTAGGGAACTCACAGTCAAAATTGGAGGCCTTATTTTTTGCCAAGTTTTGGAGTGGATAACTGTGTCCCACGTGGGCCACATGTAAGGAATGAGCATAATAGATCAAATCCATTTGTTCAACATAGAAATAGACAGCATGATATTGATGACCCAAATTTTTATCCTTATGGGCATGAGTTTAATATTGGACGAAATGTTATGGGCTCACAATTTCGTGATGATTCCTTAGGCTGCTCGTATGGTAAGGTGGCTTCTAGGCCACGTGAGCCTAGTGGGTCAATTCGATCTCATCCAACCGATGGTCAATATGTGGCTGGGCCCTCTGCTAATTGTGTTGATGTTGACAGATCTTGGTAGACTGTTCTTGAGGCCCCATGACGGACGAAACCATATGCTCTTGTGTTTAGTGTTGACTCGTCTCTATATGACTCGTCTCAGTTTGTTGGGCTTCCTCCCAAGCTTCCTGAGTTACACGCTTCTGATTATTCTGATGCTACAGCGTATGACTTCAATTTTAATTCTACTGATTCTTATGTTCCACTACCAGTAGGAAGCACGTCTTGGTGCCCAGATTCAAGGGCTACGCATCACGTGTGCCGAAATGCTTCGAATTTACATGGCTCCACCCCATATACAGGTAACTCTTCTCTTTTAATGGGTAATGGGGTATCTACTGAAATTTTATCCATTGTGAATACAACTATTCCTACGAAGAAAAAGTTACTACATCTAATGTGCTATGTGTGCCAAGCATTCTGAAAAGTTTATTATCTGTGTCTAAGTTTGCTACTGATAACAATGTGTTTTTTTAACTTTACCCATCATATTATATGATTAAGGACATCCAGGCACAGGAAATCTTAATACGGGGCCAAGTTTATGATGGGCTCTATCAGTTCTCAGCGGGTTCGAGTGTTTTGTCTCTATCTATTCATAGTACTGTTGTTCAAGGTTCTTCTACAACTGATGATATTTTTAGTTTGTGGCATAAAAGGCTGGGTTATCCTGCTCATAATACTGTAAAAGTTGTTCTAGAAAAATGTCAGATTACTGTAAATAAAAGTCATTTTGATAATGTTTGTGTTGCATGTTAAAAAGAAAAATCTCATAAGTTGTCTTTTTCTCATTCTAGTACTGAGTATGTTGATTTGTTTGAATTGGTTGTTTCTGATTTGTGAGGCCCGACTGCTGTTACATGTGAAGGGAATTTATATTATGTTTTTTCATTGACATGACTAGTCAGTTTACCTGGGTGTATCTGATAAGTCTCAAATCTCAAGCAGTTGAGTGTTTTGGTCAATTTTAGAAAATGGCTCTTACTCAGCTCAGGAAGTGCATTAATAAGTTTCAAAGTGATTGGGGAGATGAGTTCCATGCTTTTTCATCAGTTCTAGCTAGTCTGGGGATACTTCATTGTGTTTCCTGTCCTCACACGTCTGAGCAGAATGGTGTCACTGAGCGTAAACACAGACACATTGTGGAGACTAGTCTTACTCTTCTAGCTCAGGCTCATTTACCAATGAAGTACTGGGGCTATGGGTTCTGCAGTGCATTACATCTTATTAATCAATTACCTACTCCTGTTCTGAAAGGACGATCCCCGTATCATAGTTTGTTTGATCGCAAACCGACTTATGATATTCTCAGAGTGTTTGGTTGCTGTTATTTTCTATACTTACATCTGTTTGTTAAACACAAGCTTGAGTTTTGGTCACAGCCATCTATGTTTCTGGGGTATAGTGCGCATCATAAAGGTTATTTTTATTTAACGCCAAATGGTAAGGTAATTGTCTCTAGGCATGTTGTTTTTTATGAAAATCGATTTTTATTTCCGATCTCTACTTCTACTAGTGATCAGCCGTCTCTGGGTAATATTACGTATGTTCCTGTTGTTCGGTCTTTTACCATTGGGGAAACTTGTTTGCGTTATGAGCCTATAATTGGGGTCTCTCTCGCAAGTCATAATAGTGAAACCGATCCGCATGATTCTTCTGCTACGTGTAGTGCTTTCCAACGTAGTTCCAAAAATTTGTTAAATGACTCAGGGACTGTTGTCCGAGAGGAAAATGTCTCTGCTGCAGCTATTCTTGCTGAGCGTGTTACTGTTCCTACTGTCTCTACTACCAATACTCATACTATGGTTACTCGGTCTAAACCTGGTATATTTACACCCAAAGCTTTGTGTGCAGACAATGTTGAGGTTGAGCCAAGTTCTGTTGAGGAGGCCCTTGCTCATCTAGACTGACATTTAGCTGTTCAAACTGAATTTGATACATTAATAGCTAACTCTACATGGGAGCTCTATTTCCTCCCTTCTGGCCAGGAAACGATTGGTTGCAAGTGGTTGTTTAAGATAAAGAAAAATCCTGATGGGACGATTAACCTCCGGAAGGCACGGTTGGTGGCCAAGGGCTGTTCACTAGTACCTAGTTGTGATTTTAAGGAAACGTTCAGTTTGATAGTCAAACCTGCTACCATTTGAGCCATCCTCTCTGTTGCTGTGACCAAGGGTTGGCCCCTCTGGCAAGTTGACTTCAATAATGCCTTTTTGAATGGCGATTTAACCGATGACGTGTTTATACAGCAACCTCTAAGTTTTGTGCAACATGGTTCAAATGGTAAAAAGCTGGTGTGTCATCTGACTAAAACTTTATATGGCTTACGACAAGCTCCTCGTGCCTGGTTTGACAAGTTAAAACAGTTACTTGTTTCTACTGGTTTTACGTTGTCGAAATCAGATGCTTCATTGTTTGTTCGTTGTTCTTCTAACTACACTCTTTATGTTCTTGTCTATGTCGATGATATTGTTATCACTGACAGTTCATCTGACGAAATAAATTGTTTTATTCAGCAGCTACACAAGAAGTTTACTCTAAAGGATATGGGTGAGCTCTATTATTTTTTGGGAATTGAAGTCAGTCGATCTTCCTCAAGTAGTCTTCATTTATTTCAGCGCAAATACATTCGTGATCTTCTTGCCCGGAGTTCTATGACTAATGCCAAAAGTATTCATATACCGATGGTAAGCTCTTCTATGTTATCAAAGGAAGATGATGAACCCCTTGCTGATCCAATTGAATATCACAGTATTGCTGGAGCTCTTCAGTACATCGTTTTAACACGGTCAGATATTGCATATGCTGTTAATCGGGTGTGTCAGTTCATGCATGCTCCCACTACTCTACACATGGCAGTATTAAAACGAATTTTACGGTATTTATGTGGCACTCTTTCTCATGGCTTGGTTTTTCGACGATCTGATAGGCTGTCTTTGGTTGGTTATGCCGATGCAAATTGGGGACTTGATTTTGATGATCGTCGTTCTACTACAGGATACTGTGTGTATTTTGGTCACACACCTATATCTTGGTGTTCTAAGAAACAACAAGTTGTCTCTCGATCTACTGCAGAGGCTGAGTATCGAAGTTTAGCAGCAGCTACTAGTGATATTGCTTGGCTGGTCTCACTATTAACGGAGTTAAAACTAAGTTCGGTTGATCCTCCGACAGTGTAGTGTGATAATTCCAGTGCTGTAGCTGTTGCAATTAACCCGATTCTGCACTCCAAGTTCAAACATGTTGAACTTGATCTGTTTTTTGTTCGAGAAAAGATGGCTAGTGGCGAATTGGTTGTTGGAGAGGTTCCCGCCTGTGACTAAGTGGCAGATATTCTCACTAAACCATTGTCTGTATCGATGTTTACCCAGTTTTGTCATCTTCTTTGGGTCGTCCCAATCGAAAAAGCTGGATGAATGTTATAGTATGTGAATACACATGTGATTAATATGTGATTAGTTAGGTGGTTAAGCTGTTAACAAGCTGGTAAATTGTTAACAGTAGTAAAGGCTTTCTCTAGTGTATATAAACGTGTATATGGGCAGAATACAGGGTAAGCAGAAAGTTTAATATCATTTTGAATAAATCTTCTTCTCTTCTCTGTAGAGCTCTTTTCAAGAATTTGTTAGTTTACTAGATTTCTATCAAGGCTGAACTTTTATTAAGGATGACATGTCTTGTAGATTGTGTTGTAGTTGTTTGTTAATTGTGATGCACACAGGGAATAAAACTCAGGTGCCAAGAGATTGAGGTGTGGTGTTAGCTATTACTAATTGCGAGAATGTTCACGACATACTATTGGTGTTAAGTGGTCCTGATGTGACCAGAAGGCTGCTCGCTTTAGGTATCGTTGGATTCATCATTACAAAAGAAGACTGTTGGATTTGAGCTTCGGTTGTGGGTAAGGTTGACTGTTTGGTCAGAAATCCATGACTTTCATGTACAAGTTTCCCACAAATGGTGTTAAATGCTAATGTCATTTTTAGCTTGTAGATGGGTTGGATAAGTCTACAAAAAGAAAGAAAAAAGTGAAAGGGCACTAAAGTTTCACCTCCAAAACATCATTCGATGCTTAAATCAATAATGATACAGATAATAAAGTTGGAAGGAATGGGTTTAGGCCAATACTCGACCATATATAGGAATTCGGTCTTTGCCTAAGGTTGATCGAACAAGTAATTAAATCTAACGTTTTGTTGTTGACCTCTCTCACATTTTCAAGGTTGTTGAATTCTTCATACATTTTGTGTTTCTTTGACTGAGTTAAACATAGAGTCTATAGAAGTTTCTTAAATATGTGGAAGATGATGCTAAGTAGAGTATTGATGCTCTAATGAGGGAGAGTCCCTCTAGGTTCTTGGTGGCTTGGGCTTCAATAGCCTATTTATTAAGCATATGAGTTGTTTACCCTTAACGAGATATGTTTGTTATTATTTAGTTAGGTTAAATTATATATATGAATTAAATCGAGTTGTTTGGATAATTTATGAAATATAAGTTAAAAAATTACAATTACTTTTAGATCAAGTCGAATGTTATTCAGTCAAAATAGAAAAAAACTAAAAGAAAAGAAGATAGAATGATTTTTCTTTTACAATTCAATGTATAATTTAAATTAATTAATTAATTTTAATTAATTAAAAATATATTTTCTTAATTAAACATTAAAATTAACATTTAAAATTAATTTAAACTGTGACTTACGAATATTATTAAGAGCTTAAGGGAAAAGTGATCATCTCGTAATTAAAATATAATTTAAGGTAAAATTATTTTTATAATTTAGCTTTAAAAAAATTTAAAAATTCCGACGGAATCGAATGGCTAAAGCGTAGCTGCAGCCAATCAAATGCGATGCGATGCAAAGCCCGAAGAGTAATTTGCGTACAAACGAAAAGCTGCCCAGCAACAACTGAATAATTTGATGAATAAGAGGAAAGAAAACTCAACCGTTACTTTCTTCTTCTTCTTCTTCTTCTTCTTCGATATTTCCCTACATTGATCCCTTAGAAGAAGATTATCCCGTTAATTGATTCGTCTTCCTTCCTTTCTAATTTCGTAATTAGTAAAAATGGGGGATACCAAAAGAAAAAGAGGCCGAAAACCCAAAAACCCTACCCCCTCCCAACCCTTACAATCGCCTCCTTCCTCTCCTTTGGACGATGTCTTCTCTCTCAGTAACATCGAAATCATCCCTTCTACCTCCTCCACCGTCGAAATCACTACCGCCGCTTCCCGTCCTCGTGGTCGCCCTAAGAAACTCCCCAAACTCTCCGATAACCCCGACCCTCTTTCCCCTCCCCCAATCCTATCTCCTTGCCGCCATGTTTCCAACGGCACCGCCATTGGACTTGGAGGAGGAAGTGGAGGAGGGGAGTTGGCCGTGGATCCTATTGGTGCTCGAGTGGTGCCGGCAATGTATGCAGTGGTGAAGGTGTTTTGCGTTCACACCGAGCCCAACTTCTCGTTGCCTTGGCAGAGAAAAAGACAGTATAGTTCCAGCAGTAGTGGCTTCGTGATCAGCGGGAGAAGGGTTTTAACAAATGCGCATTCAGTCGAACATTACACTCAAGTTAAAGTTAAGAAACGTGGGTCTGATATTAAGTACTTGGCTACTGTCCTTTCTATTGGAACCGAATGTGATATTGGTATGTTCAGTTCTTACAATTAAATTTCTACTACTGCATATGGAATACTATTAATGCTTCAGTTCAACGTGCTAGACTGTCGGCATAATAGGAAATTTTAATAATCGCACAAATCATATGTTGAAAATGAATACCCTGTGTATAATGTAATGATTAGAATTCTCGCTAACTAGTATCATTGCCCTCAAGTTATCTTTCCATGCTCAAACTAACGAGTAATTGCCATGCATTCTGTGGAAAGAAAATTGCTAATTTCTTCAAGTGGGGAGGGGTGCCAATGGTTTCTTTTGCCCATAGCGGTGAAGCTTGTAACATTAACTGGTTGCTAAGTAGGTTACTTGGGGTGTAAGGACTTTTTCTCTCACACACACACTCTCTCTCTATATATATATTTGTTTCTCAATTTTTGAGAGGTAGAGTTTATTGTTTCAGATAAGAGTGCGAGTATTCTGTCAGTGTTGGCATCATATGCAGGGAAGTAGAAAATTGACTTATGGTTAATGGGTGCTGAATGTAAATTGATTTGGAGGTTATGCTTGGTTAATGAGAAAAGGATTGATGAAGAATTCTTATATAGTACAAGAAAAGGAGAGGAAAGTTCAAACCAGTCATGGTGTAGTGTGAACTAACGTTGAAGAAAGAAGTGCTTCGACATTAGTCAGTAGAGTATGATGTGAAAATAATTGACATTCTGGATGTCATCTTCATGATTTCAGATAATTGCTTTTATTCTTTATTTGGTTGAATGCATGATTTGGTTTATGTGGTGAAGCAGCAATGCTTACAGTTAATGATGATGAGTTCTGGGAAGGTGTGTCACCAGTGGAATTTGGAGAATTACCTGCTCTTCAAGATGCTGTAACTGTTGTTGGTTACCCCATTGGGGGAGATACGATTTCTGTAACAAGCGGAGTTGTATCACGTATAGAAATCTTGTCTTATGTTCACGGGTCAACAGAGCTCCTTGGCTTGCAGGTTACATGATTTCTTTTCTAGCATTTGTTTCTCTGTATTGCAACCGTAAAAGATTTCATATAGTATGTATTCTGCATGATTATTTGCAGATAGATGCTGCTATAAACTCCGGGAACTCTGGTGGGCCTGCCTTTAATGATAAAGGCAATTGTGTGGGAATCGCATTTCAGTCTTTCAAACATGAAGATGCAGAAAATATAGGGTATGTAATACCAACACCAGTCATCCAGCATTTTATCCAAGACTATGAGAAGAATGAAGCCTATACTGGTAATTTAATTTGGGTCTTTTAAATAATAATTTTTATACGTACTGTTCATTTCTTCTTCTTCTTTCTTTTAATTGTGTGATGCATGTACTATTTGCTTCATTGTGATTAAAGTTTCATGGCTGCACTTTTATGCTAGGATTCCCTATTTTGGGGATTGAGTGGCAAAAAATGGAAAACCCTGATTTGCGTAAAGCAATGGGCATGAAACCTGAACAGAAAGGTGTTCGAATCAAAAGAGTTGATCCCACAGCTCCAGAATCTGGGGTTTTGAAGTCATCAGATATTGTGCTCAGCTTTGATGGGGTTGATATTGCCAATGATGGAACGGGTAAGTAGTTCTTTTTGTATACAATAAATAAATATTTGCGCACACAAACTTGTACACTATTTAGACTTCAGAGAAATCGATTTGCATATTCCATGGTTTTTCCAATTGAAATTATTATGTACAAACTTCATATGTTGTCTATTATAAGAGAAAATCCTTGTTGTCATAAGACCCAACTTTCACTCTATCATAAGTGCAGTTCCTCGTACTCGTAAAAATCAACTGGTTACTACTAGTTTGAACTAAATAACCGTGTATGTTCCCTGGAAGATACCTGTAATATCTTCACATTTGTGTTCGTATAGCTTTATAAAATTAAAAGTTAAACTGCTCTATCCCAACAATAGTGAGGGTGGCATTGAAAGGAGAACTTTTCTGAGGATGCCTTTTAGATGAATTCATGGATTAACTTGATTATGAATCTATTTACGACTAACTGCTGCTATCTTCACAAATATGAACTTAATTAAGTACTTGAATAAATATCCTAATGGAAGTTGTTAGTTATGTCAACAGTGGTAATACATAGAACACTATTATCTTGAGAACAGATAGCTAACAATCCTATCAAGATTTTTATCAGGAAAATTGGAAACTGTTCAAGTATTCTCTTTTCTAATCTGTTTAATCCTTCTACACATTTTTTCTGATATTGTTCTCAATGTTTTCTCAGTTCCTTTTAGGCATGGAGAACGCATAGGTTTTAGTTACCTAGTGTCACAAAAATATGCTGGGGATAGTTCAGCTATTAAAGTTCTACGTAATTCTGCGATTCTAAATTTCAACATCAAACTTACATCACACAGAAGGCTTATTCCAGCACACAACAAGGGCAGACCTCCTTCATATTATATAATTGCAGGATTTGTGTTTACAACTGTATCTGTTCCATATTTACGTTCTGAGGTATGTTGTTTACTTCAAAATATATTGCCTGTCACAATAATGCCTGTCATATTATATAATGCCTGTTAAAGACTTAGCTAGCTTAGATGCTATAAAATGAAAGACTGATATTTTTATGTTATTTTTGTGTTCCTCTTTGGGCATTCTCAAAAAGTAGAAAATATGAATATATTGTTATTTTTTTGTTGCACTATCTATAGCTCGTATGATTGTACATTTTCTGTAATTTCGATTTTTTTGTCAAAGGTCAACAAACCATGGGCATGTTTGAAATGTTTATGTTGGGTTTTGCTTTTCGAAGTGCTGAGCAGTCTGCAATGTGAATTGGGCTCTAGGAGTTTACTTCCATGGCAGATTGAATATTTTCTTAAAATCTGCAAATCTATCGTTTATGCACCTTTTGATAGCCTAACTAAACATTTCTAGACCTTTCTTGATGTTGGGGGTTTACGTCCTTCTAGATGTGTGATTTCTGCAAGAATTTCACATTTCCCAATAATGTTTAAATTCTTTGGTGTCCAGGTGTGGTCACCAAAGGATTTCCTAAATTCTTGTTCCCGCTGAAGCTAAATTTGTCTGTGCTGTAAATAAGTGCTCTCTGCTGCAATTTTCTTGGGATAGAGAATGTTCTTCATTGGATCAGTTGCTATATTATCTTTTTTCATTTTTTAGGATCTGTAACAAGAATTTGTGTAATTGTTGAGTGACACCTTTTTCTTTTGCCACGTTCTAACTGTATTAGTTTTCCAGTTGCATGCATCCCTAGACAATTATTTTCAAATTATGCAATAAATGGATCTGAAGATAATTGATATAGTTGTGATTTCAAGTACAACTTTTATGTTTCTTAACAAATTTTTTCTTTTTATAGTGAGATTTTATGATTATTTAGATCATAAAAAGTGTAGAACTTTGAATTTTCATCAACTACATGGTAGTAGTCAATTTGATTTTTCAAAAGTTAGTGACAAAATTGCTTATCTGTGGAGTTTCCAAATAAACTATGCTGTATTTGTAAATTTTGCTCAGTATGGGAAGGATTATGAATATGAAACTCCAGTGAAGGTATTGGACAAACTCTTGCATTCAATGCTGCAGTCACCCGATGAACAGCTTGTTGTGGTGTCTCAGGTTCTTTCATTCTTCTCTTTTGTGTGTGTTTGCATGCACATATGCATGCCTACTTAGTGGGCATATTCTGCTGATCTGTTCTGACATTTTCTTGAAATTTTTTGAAGGTTCTTGTATCTGATATCAATATTGGATATGAGGACATTGTTAACACTCAGGTTAGAATCACCAGTCATTGGCAACTACGTTAGATTTCAGTAGTTCAGTTCTTTTATTTATCATTGATGAACGCCTCATCCTATACAGGTCCTTGCTCTTAATGGTAAGCCAGTGAAGAATTTAAGGAGATTGGCTGAGATGGTAGAGAACTGTGATGATGAGTTTCTGAAATTTGACTTAGAATATGAACAGGTTCTCTTTCTCTCTCTTCATGCATGTAGTTTTCTACACATGCTCTTGTTGCAGTTCACGACTAGACATACATTGATGTTTGTGGTTTGATGCAGATAGTAGTGCTTAGAACAAAGACAGCAAAAGCAGCTACTCCGGACATTCTTGCAACCCACTGTATACCATCAGCGATGTCTGTTGATCTCAAGTCATGATAACCAGGGACTTACATTTTGTAGGCAGTTAAATTATGTTACATAATCATTACTTTTCAAAAAAATTTAATATAAAAATAGACAGTTAATATGTATTACACATATATAAAATATACAAACCTAACCTAAGGACATAACAACAATAATAATGAGGTAAACTACTTCCAGGGTTATCAACATTAGTAAAACTATACTTGGATCATTTAATTTTAAAAAGTTACAAATTAATCATTGAATTATTTGAAAGTTACCGTTTAAGTCATGTAGCCATTTAGTCGCTAACAATTGTCTTATGGTTGTTAACTCACTATTTATCATAGGGTAAACTACTTCCAAGGTCGCTCATCTATTAGTAATTTTACACTTTGGCCTCTCAATTTAAAAAAAGTTATAAGTTAGCCACTAAATTATCCGAAGGTTTTAGGGACCTCCTTCATAGTTGTATTCCAATAATTTTGCCACAGTTCGACTTCCTCTTTTGACAAAGAAAGACATTGAACCAAATCTTTCTCCCTCTTTTTATAACTTTATGGTTTAATTTTTCTTGAAATTACTTGCAACTCTACTGATTTAAACATGAAGCCCTGACAAAGATGCTTTCCAATTTCTGTCCATGGCCACTTGACCCTGATATGTTCTTATTAGCAAGACTTTCTCCTTGACCTTTTGGGTTGAGCTTCCATTCCCTGTAACTCTCTAACTAGCTCTTGATTGGATCTAGTAAGTTTGAGTTTCCCTTTTTTTTTTGATATTTTGATTCTCTTTTCTTTGATTTTATTCTATTTTTTTGCTTCTATAGGTCATTTTTGAGGCTTGTTGAAATAGGAGACTTTCTTTTCCTTTTTTTTTTTTTTCATATTTATGTTCGTTTTGATTGTGGTTCGAACAACTCGATTATGGGTTTTTTAGGGTTATGGTTTTTATTGAAGGAGAAATGGTGAGTGAATTAAGAACGAAAGGTTGTTGAGTTGGTTAGAGGTGACATAGGGCTGACAATGGCATTGCTAGTGTTTGGAGCTTAAGTTGTTGATACTCTCTAACTAGTGAATTAAGACTTTCTCCTTGACCTTTTGGGTTGAGCTTCCATCCCCTGTAACTCTCTAACTAGCTCTTGATTGGATCTAGTAAGTTTGAGTTTCCCTTTTTTTTTGTTGATATTTTGATTATTTTTTTATACAATTTTTGACGATTTTCTAAATTCAGAACAAGGGAACCTGAAATCAATCTGATCCTATCTCACAAAAATTCAAATATCTTATAATATAAAATTCTTTTTTTTACAGTGTTTCTTCTATGTAAAACTAGACTCAATAGGCTTTAATTTAATATTTTATTTAACCTCTAATTCAATTTCTACGATTTTTGGTAAATTTTCAAAGTCAAACTACTGCTACTGTCCAAAACTGTTTTAGTATAAAATGTTCATAACTAAGTTTATAACATCTTCATTTCTTTTCTCTAAGTTTATAAAAGTACATGCCACTTTTACCAAAAGAAGGATTACATCACCAAATTGTCTTTGAAGTCGGGATTGATTTGGATGCTGGACCGGAACCTTTGACTTCTACCGACTGCATGACTAAAATAATCATGACACGAGTATGCCTATACTCAGTGGTATTACCATAATTCAAACTATAATAACAACTAATAATGTATAAACATATAAATATCAAACATACAATAATTTATTAATATATATATTAATTCATACTTTAACTTTCAAATTTTCAACAATAACAATTAATCAAATTGATATCACATATCATCAAACTGAATTCAATCATCTCATGAACCTTTGGTTCATATCTTCCATTTTTAGTCTCCATTCAATTCTCAATTTTAACTTTCTCATTTCTTCAATAAATTAATCGATCAATTTCATTCGTTTTATCATTTCATTTGCTTACCCCTATTAACAAGACTCGGACCTTTGCGGATACACGGATTCCAACCAAACACACTAGACTAATCCAACCAAACACACCAGAATAAACCACCCAAACACACTAGAATAATCCACCCAAACACACCAGAATAATCCACCCAAACACACCAGAACGACACTCAATGCCTCTTCGGATAGTCTGAAGAAATATAGTGACTTTAGTGTCTCCTCGGCCAAGCCAAAAAGTCCCCAAATTCTTTCAATCGTATAACATGCCAACTATATCCGACTCAGCCCGACTAGTTAATAAGGTATTCAATTTTCGTATTTCAATTCAATCACTTTATCATATTTTCCATTCAAATCATTCTCAATTTAATCACAATTCAATTCAATACAATTTTCCACTTTATAATCAATATACTATCAAATATCTATACATAATTATACTTCATCTCAATTTCATTCATTTCAATATTGATACTTATGTTAAAATTTTACTTACCATACACATATAAATTTAAATATAACATTTAATAAATAGTAGTTCGAATTATAGTAATACAAATCCTGATTTTCTCGAGTCTACTCCTCGATAAGTTTTTCCTTTCCTTTTTGAGTCGATGCCTCTGGTTCTTTGCTAGCTACAAAAATTAAAGTAGTTTACACTATTAATACAGTACTAATTTATATTAAATAATTGAATTTCTATTCAACTTCTACCTTAATTTCAATTTGATCCTAACTAAATTCACTTTCTCTTCTATCTCAATTCATACCTTGTTTTTACTCAATTTTCTACCAAATTCAACTTAACTATCTAATGTTCATGAATAAACCCTAATTTCAATTTTTTTTCAAATTAGTTCCTCTAACACAAAACTTATAGCTTACTTTACAATTTAATTCTTTTATCAATTCTATCTAGAAATTCTATCAATCAGACTCCTAATTCAACAATTTGTCCAACATGAATCATGTTCAAAAATCTAAGAACTTTCAAAATTTCAACAAAACTTTGTTCTAAAGCTTCTAAAACATCAAAATTAAAAGAAAATGACTTAATTGACTTACCAAAATAAGCTCCAAGCTTTAAAACCCTAGTTTTTTTCTTTTTCTTTTCTTTCCTTTCTTTCTTTCCTGCTACTTTCGAATGCTTCTGTTTCTTTTCTCCTTTGCTTCTTTTATTGTTTTACTTTATTTCTTTTATAATAATAATAATATAATAATAGTTTTTTAATTAATAAATATCTTTATATAAGTAATTATTTATTTTATTACAAGTGTATTTTTATATATTTTCACATTTTTAATTTAATCACCCTACACTTGTCTTTAATTTAATTAATAATAGTAATAATTATATAACATATAAAATCTAAGAAAATCTTAGATTTTTTCCTAAGTTTGCCGCCTCTTTTATGCTAAATGGCATATTTTCCATTTTGGCCCTTTTTACTTTCTTTTAATCTACAATTCAACTTTCACCCTTTATTCAATTTAATCCTTTTTTTTAATTACTCTTAATTAAGTTAAATTCGCTTAATTGAAACCTAATTAGACCCACCGCTAGACTCATAAATATTTTTAATAATTATTTATGAGTTCGGTTTACTAAGACGGAAGCTCCATAATGTACTTTTCCGATGCCCGTGAAATTTGGGTCATTACAAAGATTGTGTGAACAAAGTGTTAACTTGAAAACTTATTAATAGTTCAAAGACCAACTTGTAACATTTTGAAATTAAAAGACCAAAGTGTGAACTTACTATTAGTTTACTTATCCCTACATTTCGCATATGTTAGCAGCTAAATGAGATAGTGACCAACTTGTAACCTTAAAACAGTTTAGTAACCAATTTATGAATTTTCGAAATTGAGTGACCAAAGTATAAATTTATTAATAGGCAAGTGATAATTTACTCTAATAATAAATTTAAATTGACCTTTATATATAAATTATGGACTTAAAAGATGTATACAAAAATGAAAGGATATTTTAACTACACCTGGTGAACCAAAATTTCCCCTTTTAACATATCTATAAATTTGGAAAGTGCATTTATTATTTGACATAATGTCAAATTTAGTCCACAATGTTTGCATATTTTGATAATTTGGCTCTTATTCTTTTTTTAATTAAATTGGCCCCCAACCTTTAAAAAAATAAAGTTCAATTTGACCATAAATCTTTTCAAAAAAGTTGAATTATTGTTTCATTTTCACCATAAAAACTAACTAAAACGTTAAATTTTTAAATATGAAAGTCCGCATGACTATCCACATATATTTCATACTACTTTTTAATTTTTATAATTTTTTTATAATTTTTTTCTTGGATTTTAATTTTTTTATTTTTAATATTTTATAAATTTTAAATTATTTATTGACATGACATATAAGAAAATTAGTGTCATGTCAAAATGAAGTACAAGAGGGCTGCCATATCGATTGCCATGCCAACATCGTTAAAAAAATTAATGTTTTAGTCAGCATTTCTATTTAAAAAAAAAACAAATTGATTCTTTTTTAAAAGTTTAAGGGCCAAATTTAGGTAAAAAAAAGAATAAGGGAAAAATTGATAAAATATATAAACGTTGAAGGCTAAATTTGACATTATGCCTTATTATTTTTACACAACTCATATTTATTAATTTCAAGTTTGCATTTTAATATATATTTAATATAAAATATCATATATATATAATTTAATAAAAGTTTAATACATTATAATTATCAATTAAAGTACTTAACAAGAAAATATATACAAAATAGAAAATAAATTATATTTACTAGAAATCCTAATACATGTGTATGCGTGTGGAAACTACAAATTTAATATATATATATATATATATATGTGTGTGTGTGTGTGTGTGTGTGTGTTTAAAAATGAAGCTTAGGTTGATTGATAAATTTAAGGTTTTACTAATTCAATTGATTTGGGTTTAAATCCCACAATATGTATATTTTTATTGATTTTTATTAAAATTAAAAATACTAAAGTACCCTCAAATAATATCTTATTTTAATTACAAAAGAATATTTCTATTGTTTCCCTAAGTGAGTTGAGACTCGTTAATGGGCGACTTCAACTCAGTAAAAAAACCTAATAAATAGTATAGATACACAAGAGAAAATATTTTATATTAAAAGTTTATTTTTTTAAGTTTACTTAAGAATTATTATTGGCGCAATGGTAAACAATTTATTTATAAATCCAGTAAACATAAGTTTAGTCCATAGGCATGTTAATTTTAGTTATTTTATTTAAAGACTATATAAAAGTATGACAAGACAAAAAGGCCATCAAAATAATAATTATAAGCATGTAATAAAAGGGTATTTTAGACATTTCCTAACCAGTTGGTATCTAGTTAACCCGTGACATCAATTCAATTAAAGCTTTTATTAATAGTATAGATATACAATTAATGGGGATAATAAATTTGTGCACATTAAAATAAAAACATATGAAAAAATTAAAATGAAGTTTTGATTGAGTGATAAATTTAATTTTTTTAATTTAATTGGCATAGGTTCAAATATCGCCACATATATATTTTTATTGTTCGTGTTAAAATAAAAAGATTACAGTATTCTCAAATAATATAACTTGTTCTAATTACGGAAGAATATTTTTGTAATTTTCGTAATTAAGTTGAGATATGATTGATAGATGACACCAACTTAGTAAAAGCTTAATAAATAATATAGATTTATTGTAACACTCCAAACCCGGCCTAGCCGTTATGGTCGAATCTGGCGATGTCACATGGAATGGGATTTGAAATCGAATTTATCAAGTTAAAAAAAAAACATTTCAAGTCATAGATCTTGCATACAATTTAAAACTTTTAGAAACTTAGAAAATTTTTATCTCTGCAGGGGTCGCACGCCCGTGTACCAAGGCCATGTGTCACACACGGTCGAGCTACACGCCTGTGTGCTCGGCCGTGTGGAGTGAAAATAGGCTTGGTTAAAGCCACATTTCTCACCCTCCACAAGCATACATAAACACCACACTTCATGCCATTTCAATACACACATAGGCAATCACAACATGTCAAATTCGTATACAAATCAAGCCCTTATATCACAATCCAAATCATTACTCAAAACTCAACCTTAAACATATCCAAATCAACATATCATTATCAATAATTTTTCCTATCTTCCTTATGCATTTTTCTCAATCTTTCATCACCTAAATCATGCTTCTTAAACATATCAATTCATCATTTATACTTCATACTAAGATATGCCACCACAAAAGCATTATATATACATCACATATATCATTTATCAAACACATACTTCAGGCCAACTTAAATGGCCAATACACATCAACATTTACAAACCAAATCAAATGGCTAAAATCACCACGTAAATCATATCATCTTAACACTAGCCTATACATACCATATATCCAAACCCCAAAGAGTAAAATTACAGTAAGTTAATAATCGGATAGTGTGATGCGATCTCCGTTGACTTTCAACCCGAGCAAACATCCGAGGCACTACAAAACATAGAAAAATAACACAAAGTAAGCTTCACAGCTTAGTAAGTTCGTAATTCAAAGAAATAAAGCTTATAACTTCAATTTATAAGCATAATCCATTTAAGTCAATCCAACATGTCTTGGCCTTAGCCTAAACAACATTAGCTTTTAAATTATAAACATCACATGAACTAGCAAGTTATCATAAAACATTATAACATAAGTTTACATTACTTATGTGTATTCACATATCAAGCATATGGCTAAATATCTATAAATCATCCAAAACTCATTATTTTCCATGCTTTCAATAGCAATTCAAATCTAAGAATTTGTCAATCTTTACCCTTTTCTCATAACCGTTGAGTCACAATTTAAATGAATAAAATGGAGCGTATCGCAATTCATTTTGACCCAAAATTCTAACACGTAATCATCAACCAAATTTATTATTCAATTACTATTCAAGTGATATAACATAATATATTACCTAAACCATTAATCACATTATTATTACATATTCATTTCCACAATGATCATGAACTGACAATTTTCATGGATTCAATACTCAATTGAATTTCCGCACATACCTGTACCATCTCGACCAAATTTCGCACATACCTGTACTATATCGTACTAATCT
The DNA here is from genome assembly GCA_025698465.1 of Gossypium longicalyx. NCBI lineage: Eukaryota > Viridiplantae > Streptophyta > Magnoliopsida > Malvales > Malvaceae > Gossypium > Gossypium longicalyx. Next base: position 74,660,582 of record CM047001.1, read on the forward strand.
CATACTCAATCACATCTTTCATTTACATATTGAACTATATGGAGTAATATTGGTTACTCAGGAATCTCACTCACTAAGTGCCAATATGTAGCAGAAGCTAACTTAATCACGCACACTAAGTGCCAATGCATAGCCGAAGCTATCCCGATCTCGTACACTAAGTACCAATACATAGCCGAAGCTATCTCAAATATTTTCGTACAATTATACTCATCAACCGTTCAATATAAAGCATTAAAAAACAATTATAATAATTCTTATTAACATTTGAACTTACCTGGCTATGTTGTAGAGATACCAAAGTTCAGGGGTATTTCGGTAATTTTATTTTCCTTGATTTTCCACCCGATCTTGATCTAAATTAATAATTTCATTCAATACATTAATTTAGACAGTAAAACACTTCATTTCATACAATTTTGTCATTTTTTGAAATTTTTACAAAATTACCCTTAAAGTTTTACTTTTATTCAATTTAGTCCCTGAGCCCAAAACATGCAAATTAGCCATTTTTAACACAAAATCAAGCTAGTATAATATTCATAGTATCCAACACAGCCCATTTATGTAACAATTTCACATTAATTCCTTGTGCTTTTATCAATTTGACAAATTAGTCCCAAATCGAAAAATTCATCAAAATCACTTAACAAATTACTTTTAAATATAAATTAACATTCCAAATTCATCATCTAACATCAAAAATCACAATATTCATCAATGGAAACTTTCAAAATCTTTAAAAATTTTGAAATCGAAGATACGGACTAGCTAGAATACGAAGCAATGATCTCAAAAACATAAAAATTATTAAAAATCGAACACAAAACATACCTAAATCAATTCATGCAAGTGCCGAAACTAAGAAAGCTTCAATGGCTTTCTTTTTCTCCTCCATATTCGGCCAAGAGATAAATTTGCATAGCCATTTTATGTTTTGTTTTTATTTATTACATTTTAATATACCATTTACCTTTTTATCTTTTATAATAATACATAATTTCATATATGCCAAACCACCAACCTCCACTATTATAAAATAATGGTTTAATTAATAAATAGGGACTTCTACTTTAGTATAACATAGCAAATAACCACTTAAACAATTAGAATGCAACTTTTGCATTTTACGCAATTTAGTCCTTTTTGCTTAATTAACTTCAACGAAACTTTAATACCATCTTATTGCCACTTCGTAATTATTTATAAAAATATTTATGACTCGGTTTATAGAAACGAGGTCTCGATACCTCATTTTCTAAACCCACTTGACCTTAGAGTCATACCACTTGAACTTAATAAATCGCTTATAAAACAAAAATCACAATATCAAAAACCTTTTTAAAATCACAATTAACTCGTAAATATTAAATATAATATTTACAAACCTACTCATCGGATTTGGTGGCCCCGAAATCATTGTTTCGATTAACCCTAAAAATGGGCTGTTACAAAATGATTCAGATAACAAGCGGGATATAGAATCAGTTAGATACGAAGCAGGGTATCAGAATCAGTCAGATACAAAGCGGTCTAAGCCCATTACAGATATCAAAGTGCGGTTCGGGCCTAAGCCCATCTCGAGATGACATCGCACGCATTAGAATCGTAAATCGATAATGAAATCCTACCCCATCCTCTACGCACCATCTCCGACCATCCCTACAAACCGTGTGGGGTTTAAAACACCCACCCAACCCTACACACCATATTGTACCGATGCAGCACATATCAGATATAACGCAACCATGCTGCTAGATAATAGGCGTAATCGCCTTTCAGAACACTTCCTCCAATATACATCATCCCATCCCCAATAACAGATACAGAAACATGCAAATACAGATAAATAGTCTAACATGCTCACAAAGCAGTCAGTCAGATACAAAGCGGTCTAAGCCCTTTACAGATTCAGATACAGTTTAGGCCTTAGCCCATTCAGATACAGTTTGCATACAGTAACAGTAAATAGATTCCTACCCACCAGCCTCTATACACCATCTCTGACCATTCCTACACACCATGTGGGTTTAAAACACCCACCCAGCCCTACACACCAAGCCATACCGAATGCGGCACATATTAGTAATATTACAGATGAGCTGCCAGATAATAGGCATGAAAGCCTTTCAGTACACTTCCTCCAATAATCAATCATCCAATCCCAATGTAGATGCAATTAAACATACTCAATGCAAGTATACAGAAATACATGCTTACATGCTAAATTGAGTTATCAGTCATACAGATCAGTAATTAAACATGCTCAGTATAGAATAATAGTCAATCAGATCATACAGTTTAGGGTTTAGTTAGCCATTACTGACCCTACTGCAGGCCCACAGTCGTTTAGGATGACCTGTGCAACCTTAGGGAAAAATTCAGATAACTGGGTCCACATGCCTGTGTAGAGCCCACATGCCTGTGTGGCCTTGCCCTTGTGGCCCACACGACCTGGCCCAATAATCGACACGCCCGTATGTCATGTCCATTGGCCAATACGGCCTAACTTGGCCTAGCCCGTGTGGCCCACACGGCCACACTCGAGCCACTACATAGCCCACCACACGGCCTACACACGGCTGTGTGGCGTCGACAGTGGCCTTTTTCAACTTTTCTCAAAACCTCATTTTCTGTGTTTCGGGTACACACCTGATACGATTTCAATGCCGAGCCACACCCGAGCCTTTCAGAATCGTTACTGAACCAAAATCCCAACCAGTTGAATTGCTGCTGAAACCCCAGCCAAATCTTGACCTTCGCTACAACTCAAAGTCTCAAACGAAGAATACGATAGTTTAGTCCACAGCTTTATCTTCCCTGATTTAGTTTCGAACGTGGCTTTTCTTGATCTAAATTAATAATTTCATTTAATATATTAATTTAGATAGTAAAACAATTCATTTCATACAATTTGATTTTTTTGACATTTTTACAAAATTATCCCTAAAATTTTACTTTTATTCAATTTAGTCCTGAGCTCAAAACATGCAAATTAACCATTTTTAACTAAAATTGAGCTTAGCCGAATGTTCATGTATAAAAAAAAGCCCATAATTCACTTTATGAAAGAATTATATTTTTACCCCTAATATTTCAAGTTCTTTACAATTTAGTCCCTAGGCTCATAAAACGATTTCATGAAATTTCATCCACATCTAAGCCTAGTCGGATTATCTAGGTGTTCTTAGCAGCCCATATATTCCATAATTTCATACATTTAACACATAATTTTTGCATTTCACAAATTAGCCCCTATTCGAGTTTTCAACAAAAATCACTTAACAAAAAGTGTTTAACACCCAACAAGGTTTCATTTTCTTCCATTAAACTTCAAAAACAGCCAAGATACTCTCATGGCAAAAATCTAAACCTTTAACCATATTTCAAATTAGTCCCCCAGATAGTTAGCTTAAGCTATAGCGATTTCAAAAACATAAAAATTATCAAAAACGGGACACAAACACATACCTAATTTGCGAATAGAAGCTTGGCCGAATGTTGCTCAGCAAAAAATGGTTCTCTCCTCTTCATTGTCGGTTGAAGAAGGAAAACAAAGATGATAACTTGTTTTTATTTTATTTTTTTCTTTTATTTACTTTAATAAACATAATAATTCAACACCCCACAAAAGAAACATCATGATTACACTCCATGCACATCCACTATCTCCAATAGTGGCATAATTCCTCAATAAGGACCTCCACTTTAAGTTCTATCGCTAATTAACACTTTTAGCTAATAGAACACAACTTTTGCTCTTTATGCGATTTAGTCTTTTTTCATAAATTGAGGAATCAAACGGTAAAATTTCTTAACGAAATTTTTATATCATATTTCTAACATGCTGTAGACCTCCAAATAATATTAAAATAAATTTTTTACGACCTCGAATTTGTGATTCCAAAACCACTATTTTGATTTAACTGAAACTGGGCTGTTACATTTATGATATTATTAAAATTTATAAAAATTATAAAATGATTTGATATATTATAGTTGATCCATTCATCAAAGAAACTAACGTAGATTTACTTACACATACATCACTTTTTTTTTTAATGTGAGTGTAAAATATACTAGATATTAATAGTGTAAAAATTTTAATGTAAATTATACAATTGGTCACTAAACTTTTATAAAATTCCATTTTGGACATTGAAAACTAAAAGTTTGCAATAAGGGCACTGTTGTTAACAAATTTTTTTTTGTCACCCCTATTAATTTGGGGGTTAGGCAATGTTATTGTGTACTCATTTTAGTCACTCAAATTTAGTGAGTTTTCATTTTGACCACTCATTTTATCATTTTAACTTATTTTATTTTTTTAGAATTTGTTTTAGTTTTTTTTTTCAATAAAGAGGAAAAACCATTTTATCTTTTTAATTTTCTTTATATTTTTTTTAGAATTAATGTTTGTTTTTTTTAGTAAAAGGGAAAATTTTGGGGTTTACAACAAAATACATAAGCTTTTTAAGAGAAAAACTTGATTGAATGTTGAATTGAACCCTTTCACATATAAAAATCTTCAAACTCAATTAATGTCTCTAATCACCCCTCAAATAAATAATTCTTAGACAAATTAAAGGGTGAAGAATGAATTTAGAAAAAAACTATTTTAAAAATTATAAGAAATAAATCTTGCATAACAAAACAAACTCCTAATATTAATCAAAACAATTCTCTCAATGAAGAAATCTTTACATATACTAACTAAATATATTAATTCTAAACCCGAATTGAATTAAAAGACTATAACTCCGCCCCTAATTTATATTAAACTATAATTCAGATTAAACTATAGTTTTGGATTTACCCTAAAAAGATTCCATAAATAGTTGACTTTCCGCCCTAATGTCGAACTAAGAAACTCCCCAAACTCCCCGATAACCCCGCCCCTCTCGCCTTGCCGCCGTGTTTCCAACGGCACCGCCATTGGACTTGGCCGTGGATCCTATTGGTGCTCAAGTGGTACCGGCAATGGATGCAGTGGTGAAGGTGTTTTGCATTCACACCGAGCCCAACTTCTCGATGCCTTGGCAGAGAAAAAGACAGTATAGTTCCAGCAGTAGTGGGTTCGTGATCAGCGGGAGAAGGGTTTTAACAAATGCGCATTCAGTCCAACATTACACTCAAGTTAAAGTTAAGAAACGTGGGTCTGATACTAAGTACTTGGCTACTGTCCTTTCTATTGGAACCGAATGTGATATTGGTATGTTCATTTCTTACAATTAAATTTCTAATAATGCATATTGTTGAGTGTTTTTCTGTGTTTTATTTAGACGGTGGTGTATGTCTATACATACTAGGTTTCATGCATAGTTACCATGTGTGATCTCATGTGTGACTTTGCAAGACAAGGTTGGTATCTCCTGACATATTAATTAGGTTTGATGCATATAGATACGAATACTATCCTAGACTTAACACGTATTTATTTATGGGATCCCATGGGGATCTCACTTGTGACTTCACAAGAGAATATAGGTACCTCCTACAAGCACCCATTATCATGCAAACTTGGTCTGCAAACTCAGCCTGCTAGACTGTCGGCATAATAGGAAATTATAATAATCGCACAAATCATATATTGAAATTGAATGCCCTGTGTATAATCTAATGATTAGAATTATCTAGTATCACTGTCCTCAAGTTATCTTGGCATGCTAAAATTAAAGATTAATTGCCATGCATTTTGTTGAAAGAAAATTTCTAATTTCTTCAAGTGGAGAGGGGTGGCAATGGTTTCTTTTGCCCATAGCGGTGAAGCTTGTAACATTGACTGTTTGCTAAGTAGGCTACTTGGGGTGTAAGGACAGTTATCTCTCACTCTATATTTGTTTCTCAAATTTTGAGAGGTAGAGTTTATTGTTTTAGATAAGAGTGCGAGTATTCTGTCAGTGTTGGCCTCATATGCAGGGTACAAAGTAGAAAACTGACTTATGGTTAATGAGTGCTGAATGTAAATTGATTTGGAAGTTATGCTTGGTTATGGAGAAAAGGATTGATGAAGAATTCTTATATAGTACAAGAAAAGGAGAGGAAAGTTCAAACCAGTCATGGTGTAGTGTGAACTAACGTTGAAGAAAGAAGTGATTAGACAGTAGTCAGTAGAGTATGATGTAAAAATAATTGACATTCTGGAGGTCATCTTCATGATTTCAGATAATTGCTTTTATTCTTTATTTGGTTGAATGCATGATTTGGTTTATGTGGTGAAGCAGCAATGCTTACAGTTAAGGATGATGAGTTCTGGGAAGGTGTGTCACCAGTGGAATTTGGAGAATTACCTGCTCTTCAAGATGCTGTAACTGTTGCTGGTTACCCCATTGGGGAGATACAATTTCTGTAACAAGCAGAGTTGTATCACGTATAGAAATCCTGTCTTATATTCACGGGTCAACAGAGCTCCTTGGCTTGCAGGTTACATGATTTCTTTTCTAGCAGTTGTTTCTTTGTGTTGCAAACCATAAAAGATTTAATATGTTATCTATTCTGCATGATTATTTGCAGATAGATGCTGCTATAAACTTTGTAAACTCTGGTGGGCCTGCCTTCAATGATAAAGGCCATTGTGTGGGAATCACATTTCAGTCTCTCAGACAAGGCGAAGCAGAAAATATAGGGTATGTGATACCAACACCAGTCATCCAGCATTTTATCCAAGACTATGAGAAGAATGGAGCCTATACTGGTAATTTAGTTTGGGTCTTTTAAATAAAACTTTTTATTTGTAGTGTTCATTTCTTCTTCTTTGTTTTTTAATTGTGTGATGCATGTACTATTTGGTTCATTGTGATTCAAGTTTCATGGTCGCACTTTTATGCTAGGATTCCCTATTTTGGGGATTGAGTGGCAAAAAATGGAAAACCCTGATTTGCGTAAAGCAATGGGCATGAAACCTGAACAGAAAGGTGTTCGAATCAGAAGAGTTGATCCCGCAGCTCCAGAATCTGGCGTTTTGAAGTCATCAGATATTTTGCTCAGCTTTGATGGGGTTGATATTGCCAATGATGGAACGAGTAAGTTGTTCTTTTTGTATACAATAAATAAATATTTGCGCACACAAACCTGTACACTATTTAGCCTTTAGAGAAATCGATTTGCATATTCCATGTTTTTTTCAATTGAAATTATTATGCACAAACTTCATACGTTGTCTATTCTAAGAGCAAATCCTTGTTGTCATAAGACCCAACTTTCACTCTATCATAAGTGCAGTTCCTCGTACTCGTTAAAATCAACTGGTTACTACTAGTTTGAACCAAATGTGTATTTTCCCTGGAAAATAATGAGGGTGGCACTGAAAGGAGAACTTTTCCGAGGATGCCTTTTAGATGAATTCCTGGATTAACTTGATTTTGAATTTATTTACTATTTACTGCTGCAATCTTTACAATTATGAACTTGAATATATATCCTAGTGGAAGTTGTTAGTTATGTCAAAAGTGGTAATACATAGAACACTATTAACTTGAGAACAGATAGCTAACAATCCTATCAATATTTTTACCAGGAAAACTGATAACTGTTCAATTAGTCTCTTGTCTAATTTGTTCAATCCTTCTACACATTTTATCTGATATTGTTCTTAATGTTTTCTCAGTTCCTTTTAGGCATGGAGAACGCATAGGTTTTAGTTACCTAGTGTCACAAAAATATACTGGGGATAGTACAGCTATTGAAGTTCTACGTAATTCTGAGATTCTAAACTTCAACATCAAATTTACATCACACAGAAGGCTTATTCCGGCACACAACGGGGGCAAACCACCTTCATATTATATTATTGCAGGATTTGTGTTTACAACTGTATCTGTTCCTTATTTACGTTCTGAGGTATGTTGTTTTCTTTTTATAGTGAGATTTTATGATTATTTAGATCATAAAAAGTGGAGAACTTTAAATTTTCATCAACTACACGGTAGTAGTCAATTTGATTTTTCAAAAGTTAGTGATAAAATTGCTTATCTGAGGAGTTTCCAAATTAACTATGCTGTATTTGTAAATTTTGCTCAGTATGGGGACAATTATGAATATGAAGCTCCAATGAATCTGTTGGACAAACTCTTTCATGCAACGCCGCAGTCACCCGATGAACAACTTGTTGTGGTGTCTCAGGTTCTTTCATTCTTCTCCTGCGTGTGTTTTTGCATGCACATATGCATGCCTTCTTCCTAGAGTGGGCATATTCTGCTGATCAGTTCTGACATTTTCTTGAAATTTTTTGTAAGGTTCTTGTATCTGATATCAGTATTAGATATGAGGACATTGTTAATGCTCAGGTTAGAATCACCAGTCATTGGCAACTACGTTAGATTTCAGTAGTTCAGTTCTTTTATTTATCATTGATGAACACCTCATCCTATACAGGTCTTTGCTCTTAATGGTAAGCCGGTGACGAATTTAAGGAGATTGGCTGAGATGGTAGAGAACTGCGATGATGAGTTTCTGAAATTGGACTTGGAATATGAACAGGTTTTCTCTCTCTCTCTCTCTTCATGCATGTAGTTTCCGACACATGCTCTTGTTGCAGTACACGACTAGACGTACATTGATGTTTGTGGTTTGATGCAGACAGTAGTGCTTCGAACAAAGACAGCAAAAGCAGCTACTCCGGACATTCTTGCAACCCACTGTATACCATCAGCAATGTCTGCTGATCTCAAAGCATTGAGACCATGGACTTAATTAATTGATTTTTGTACCTTTTATATATATTTTTTCCTGTTTCTTTTTTTTTTTTTGTGCGTAATTACGTTTTGTAGAATGGAGCTTCTTTAGCCTAGCGTTATATAGAAACAATGACATCTCATTTTTAGAGGGATTAATACAGTTGACTCGCACATTACGAACAAGGCTGCTCATGTAATTCGTATCAATGACTTAGGTTCAATATTTTGGTTGTGATATTATCAAATTTTAACATTATAAATCAGTTTAATATTTTTTTATAAAAATATAATTAAAATAAGTTTGATATATTGGTTATTCACTTGTTTAGAATTAAGTAAGGAATTTTGAATTTCACAACTAAATTAATTCACAGATAAATCTATGGTAATTTTGATTTGGGTCCTATTTGATGTATTGATTACAAATGAATTCATTCATAAAGATCTATGATAAATTTAACTTGGGTCATGTTGGAAGTATTGTTACTCCAGAAAAATCACATTTAAGATTACTTCTACGTGTCAATTTATCTTCAATAGTCAAAACAAACTATCTCTCCAATTGAACATATAGACGATATAATAATATTATCAATTTTAATTTGCTTAATTAGATTCCAAGGACTACGGGTAATTTAGATTAACCACTAATATTAATTGTTTTTTTATATTACAATCCAACCATGTAATGCAATTTAATATTAGTTAAACCTAATCAATGAGTCAATATTTACTTATACATTTTGCTTTACAAACAAAAACCATATAAATAATATTAAATAATAATGTTGAAACATCGGGACTTTCTCTCCTACATTTCTTATCCATTGCCTCTGAGAATGGTAATAAGACGTATATATGGGCAAGCAAAGGAGAAACATTACAAAGAAAATATTATGGTGACTCACAAAGAGAATGAGTAAAGGGATTATCTATCTTACCATCGACAACTAAGGGATTTATCACCTCCTCAAACGAAGTGTTCCATCTCCTCAACATATACTTCTTTCATGATCTTATACTCACTCTTTATCAGACAAAGTGGGCAGGGAAAAGGCAACATAGCAAAGATATCATGCTTCTACCTTCACTTGCATGATCTCGAGTGATTAAAGATCTTGTTGCCTGAGTGAATATAGAAAGACAAAAAAAAACCCTCGTTGCATGATTTAATATGAAAAAAAAGAAAGAATAGAAAACCTCTCTAGAAGGAATGATCTATACAACTTGACACGATGTAATAAAACCTCTATAGAAACCCTCATCTAAAGCGTTAACGAGGTTCTCCTCTCCCGAGATTGTCATATTACAGTCATAGTTCCAAGGAACCCTTTTGCTATCCTGAAGGATATAGGTTTTTGGATTATGACTCTCGGTGCCATTTGTACTCCTACTTTATTGTTTCTTGGTCGAGAAATGATCACTACAGGGTGGTTAACTTTCTGAACCCTTTCAGTTGATCCTTCCTCTGAGGCATAAACCTGTCGTTCTTCAGATCCCTTGATCTTTTCATAAAATTCCATCTCTTTATTGTCCATCAGATTTTGCACTGTGGTCCTGAACTCAGTGCATTCTTGGATGTCGTGCCCCTCTCTATTATGGAACTCACAGTAGTTCCTCTTCCCTTCAGATCTCTCTTCTAGATCCAATTCAATTAATCCCCTTTTTACCATCTCTTTCCAAATCTGTCTTAATGGGGTTTTGACGTCTGCAACATCACATTTGACTTTCTTGCTCCCAACTTCGTTTATCCCGTTTACCCCTTGGTCAGCATGATTGGGTAGTTGGTATCCTGCTACATCCGGTCTTTGATGGGTCTTCAAACTTTACAATTATCATTTTTATAAACCTTTCAATCAGCTTTTTAAACGTGGTACAATTTTCGATTGAATGTCCAGTGATTCCAGCGTGGTATTCGCACTGAGCGTTTGCGTCATACCATTTAGGAAATAGGGGTTACATCTGTAATATCTCAAAAATTTTTACAGTAAAATATTATCTTTGATATAGTAAAATAAGGAAATAAAGTTATAAAAGGGGAAATTTTGAGTTATGTCAACCTTGGGAATTATATTATGATATATTAATTCAGGAAATGACTAAATTGTAAAAGTGAGAAAAGTTTTGTTTCTCAAGAGTAAATACTCAAAATTTGAGGGGTTAAAGTGTAAATATGAAAAATTTGAAGGACCAATAGTGCAAATATTTTAAGGATGGAAAGAAAAATGGATGAACTAGGACTAAATTGAATAGGTAAAGAATTATGAGGGACTAAATTATAATTTTACCAAATTATATGATGACTCAAGGATGAAATTTTAAAGATTATAAAGGGCAAAATGGTTAATTAAAGGGAGAGAGAAATCTAGAAGGCAATGATGATGTTTGTGATATTTTAGATTAACTAATTAGTTAATAAATATTTCGAATTGATTTTTTTAATGATATTTTATTATTATTTTATCTAGTATAAATATATATGTGTGGAGAGAAAGATGGAACACACACATTAACTATCATCTTCTTCCATGCACCCCACGTTAGAAAGAAGAGAAGAAAGAAACTTTCTTTTCTTTACAATTTAGTCATTCCACAAAAAAATTCACCATTTTCACCTAGAAATTAAAAAAATTTCTATGTTTACCAAGAGAGAAAAATAATGAGACTATGGGGAGCTAGAATATCAAGTTAAATTCAAAAAATAGAAGCTGGAGGAGAGAGAAAATCAAGTTAAAGATTGAAATCAATGGAACAAGGTAAGAACATCAAAATTTCAATATATTTTTAAGTTTGATATTATTGAAAAAGCATGGAATTGATGTTAGTGTAGAGTTTACTTTTATATGGTCTTATGTTCTTGATATTTTAGTGAAGAGAAGATAAGAGAAAGTAATGAGAAATAGTGTAGAGAAAGAAAATAAGGGTGTTATAAACATGGTAAATAAACATTTTGCACTAAAATAATTTTGGACTGCAGCAGTAGGCTAACTTTGAAAAACCACCATAAATTTTGGAAATTGAATTTGAGGATTAAAAAAAATATGAAATTAAGTCTTATTGAGTCTAGTTTCTTATAGAAGAAAATATGTAAGCAATGGAACTGTGAATTATGAGAAATAATAAATTTTGTGAGACAAGGTCAGAGTGACTTCGGGTTCTCCTGTTCTAAGTTTGGGAAGTCATAAAAAATTGGATAAAAATAATTAAGGGCTTAAATTTATATTTTAAAAATCCTTAATGAGTCTATTTTCAAGAGAAACAAGTGGGAACATCATCCGAATCTTGTATGAGGAGATAATTAATTCTTAGCGAAGAAGGGTCAGAACTGTCAAATAGCAAAATAGGGGTAACTTTAAAGAATAAACTGTACTTATTGGCTAAACAAAAAATTCTGAAAATTTTATGGTAAGAAGATATGTGAGTATAGTTTCTGGGAAAATTAGCGGATATTAATTTGGAGTTCTGTATCTTAAAATAAAAATAATTTAGTGACTATGACACGGATGCACAGCTTTGAATATACATATAAGTAAACAATGAAATTATAGATAATGTTACTAAAGCATGTTATATACATTAAGGATGTGGAATGGAGAGGAGGAGGAGGAAAATATATATGAATATTTAGCTAGCATGACTAATTTGCATGTTTTAGGCCAAGGACTAAATTAAATGAAAATAAAATTTTATGGGCAATTTTGTAAAAATTTCAAAAATGACCAAATTGAATGAATTGGATTATTTTATTATTTAAATTACAAAATTGAATGAAATTATTAATTCAGACTAAGATCGGGTGGAAACATGTTTTAGGGATTAAATTGAAAAGTGTTGAAATTATGGAAAATTTTGATATTTCATAAAATTCATGGGCTGTTATCAATATGTTTGAGAATAATTAGGCTTGAAACAAGGATTAAATTACAAGAATTTTATTTTTCTGAACCTAAAGATAAAATCATCGTTAATTAAAAGTTAAAGGGTAAAATGGTAATTTTGCCTAGAGTATTAATTGATTGTATCGGAATATGAAATGAATGAGAATTATGATCAAAGTTATTTATAAAGATACGAACGACTCAAATACGAGACTTGAATGTGGAAAAGAAAATGTTATCGGATTAGTGAAATTATAAACACGAACAAGCAACGAGGTAAATTCGTGTAACTTGAATTATATTCTTATATGCTTGAATTGTATGTTATTGATGTGAATATGATTTGAATGTTCATTGTATTAAAAATTGATGAAACATTAATATATTTGATAAAAAGGGGAAGAAATCTCGATTGAATGAAAGGAAAATTCGATGGATCATTGAAAAGGGAATTGACCGTACAAAAGATCTAGTCCGGACGGGTGATCCTAATGATATAGCCCTCCCGAAAAATATGTGTAAAAAGAATCTAGCCCAGACGAGTGATCCTAATGATATAACCCTCCCGAAGAATATGAGTGAGTCTGGATTTAGCCTGGACTAGTAATCCAGACAAAGCTCTATAGAGTATTTGTCATTGTAGGGGATTTAGCTTGGACTGTTAATCCCGACAATACTTTTTGAGCATATGTTACAGGGGATTTAGCATGGACTGGTAATCATGCTGTAAGAAATGAGGTTCGCGAGAGTGTGCTCTCTCATAGGGGATTTAGCATGGAGTGGTAATCCCACTGTGAGAAATGAGGTTCGTGGGAGTGTGCTATCTGAAATGGAAATGTGCGCACATGAATATGAATTGGTGGACCCGAAATGGTACACTAAAGTGCACCTCTGAAAATCTATCGAAATTCTGAGAAATTCAACGGGATAAATATAGAAAATGGTAAGAACTTGAAATCAAGAAATAAAACTTGAAATACATAGAAATGATAATTATTTGATATATTGAAATATGATATGGAAAATACATGTATGTGAAACTTGCCTGATAATTATGCATATTCAAGATTATGAACTGCTACTGGAATAAATATACACTAAACTCATGATAATGATGGTACATGTATTATTATCATAATGAATTTAAAGATATATATATTTATGAAGAAACAACAAGAAAATTATATGTATTATGATATGTAAATATGAGACTATCTTTGATACATTGATACAAGGAAAATTATGTATATTATGACAAGTAATAAATTCAAGTTAGACATGTTGAGAAAATAAGTTTGTTAATATTAAAGTAGGCTAACCAATATTGTTGCTTGAAGTTTAGGCAAGTGTCAAATTACTGGTTGAATGGTAATATGTTTAATTATAAGGTGCATTGAAATGGTAAGTACTTAGATAAAAATATAATTTAAGATTTTACGAAAAAAATTTTCTATGATCCCGATTTAATTCTGGTTGGTTTCTAATGTATGTTTTGGGCTTCGAGAGCCCAATAGAGGGACATTATGATTATTTTCAGAATATGAATAATAAATGACTCAGAATTATCTGAAAATGTTCAGTAAACTCTGGTAATGCCTCGTACCCTATTCCGACTATAGATACGGATAAGAGGTGTTACAGCATCAGTTTTAGGTAGAAAGGGGACACCACGTGTACATCAAATAGGTTTTGATACAGCTCCCTATACGTCATGGGTATAGGTGTGAACTGTAGCCTTTCTGTATTCATCCTCGTATTGGATTCTTGTCTCAAGGGCCCTGATGATTGGTGGTTAATGTCTTCGGTTGGCTCACAGTAATTGACTTGGAATGACCCTTGTTGTATGTGCTTATGTTATTCACCTCATTCTCCCTTTTTCTTGGGGCTGATCTCTTGGTGCTTTCCCCCGTTTCTATTTTTCCACACCTTATCGCATTTTCTATCATCTCACTGGACATGACTATATCCGAGAAACTCTTACTTGTGCTCCCCAGCATGTGATTAATAAATGGAGCCTTCAAGGTATTAATAAAGAGCATGGTCGTTTCCTTTTCTAGCAGAGGTGGTTGGACTTGTGTGGCGACTTTCATTCATCTTTGAGCATACTGCTTAAAGCTCTCGTTTGGCTCTTTCTCCATATTTTGCAAGGTGATTCTGTCGGGCGCCATATCTGTTACATAGCCATTCTGTTTCATAAAGGCCTGTGCCAGATCCTTCCACGAATTAATTTGGGCATGGCTTAGCATATTATACCATTTGGCCGCAGCCCTAGTCAAGCTATCTTGGAAACAGTGAATTAACAACTGATCGTTGTTAATATAACCTGTCATTCTCCGATAGAATATTGTAATGTGAGCTTCGGGGCAGCTGGTCCCATTATATTTCTCAAATTCTGGAGTCTTAAACTTGGGTAGGAGCACTAGATCCGGAACCAGGCTCAAATCTTTAGCATCAATTCTGTAATAGTGATTAGCGCTTTCCAATGCCTTGAATTTCTCCTTTAGCCATTTGCATCGGTCTTCGAGTTATTTTGGGAGCTCCACTCTCGCCTTTTCCATTTCAGCTTGATCATCAAGATCAGGGACAACAGGATTTGCTGGATTGTCCCTTAGTTTGGAGTCTGAGCCCGTCGGGAAGTTTATCGGTGTCGAAGTACCGGTCTGATATTGGGGTCTGATGTTAACGGACACCCTTTGTGGATATGCGTTTGGTTGTGCTTGGGTGTTTGTTGGGGTAAAGCTTGGAGGATAAGCGGGGTCATCGTTATAGTCCCCGGAATTGACCATAGGGCTCTTTCCTTTATCTAGCCCCCTAGCCAACAACTATGCTAACTGGTTCATCATGCTTTTTTGAGATTCTAGCATCTAATCTCTCATATCTTGTTGGATTTTGGCCAATTGTTCTTGCATTTGTATTTGCCTGCATCTCTTTTTGCATTTGCTCCAATCTTTCCAACCTTTGGTCTATTGCTTTAGTTTTTTTGCGTGTTTCGTAATGATATTCCAGGGTAACTGCCATAATTTTAATTAATTAGGCTCCTTTTGTGAAATTCGATGCATATGATGAAATGCAATGCAGATGTATGAAATGAATGCAAAAAGAGGCTTTGATTCTGATTCAATTCTATTAGAATAACTTTACTAGAAAACAAATTTCTTTACATAAAACGGATTACATATACAGCCTTGCTCTAATACTCAAGGCTTTGACTTTCCTAAGAAGCCAAGCTAACTCTTAGCCTCGATCTGACTCTAACTCATATTTCAAACTCAGTACATCAGCCTAAACCGCCAAGGTTTGTAGGTGATCAACCACCTCTCACACTTGAGCCAAAGCTTTATCCATGACGTAATCCCTATTCCTGGCTTGGTCTTGAGACCGATGAAGTTGTTCTTTCCACTGCTCATTATTTGCCTCAAGGAGTTTAACCTGAAATTCACATTTTTCTAGCGCAGTTTCAAGTTCCTTTATCTTCCCCTTTAACTCTTCAATTTTGCTCAGGCTAGCCTTCAACTTGATTATAGAGTTACGACTATGATACTGATACAAAGATCTTTCTAATTCTAACACCTGAGTTTTTAATCCTTCTTTCTCATTTTGACTCTCTATCAAACTCCTTCTCAGAGCATCCTCTCGAGCTTGATTGGTTGGCTCTACTCTTTTCCTCATTAATTTCTTGCCGCCATTGTTCTGACGTTTTTCTCAAACCAGCAATTCTTATTGACAAACGCAGCTTCTTATAGTCCACTTTTAAACTGCCCAAATCCTCTTCAACTTTATTCTTCCCTTTTCTTAGTTTCTCAGCCTCTAGTTTCTAGACATCGACATTTAACCCTAGTTGCATTTTCTCCTCCTCCAATTGTTCAATCTTTTTTCCTAGTTCCAAACTTCTTTTTTCGAAATCCTGTTTGATGATCTCTAGCTCAGACGAGATTACTTGTCGATGTTCTTCTATTGGACATGTGTTTTCTTGGTTTAAAGTAGGAACGTTGTCATTGATTCTTTGAACTTGCCACCAATCAATTCAGGAGTCGTTATCGGGTTGGCTATAAAATTTTTCATTTTACGAGTTTGTTTCCAAGCGTTGGACATTTCTCATACATTTTTCTTATAGTTATCCTCCCTATACGAAAACTCGCACTGAGCTAGCCTTTGGGTTACTGGTATAAACTGTCTCGATCTGTACTGCCTCAAAACGAGCAAAAGAACGTGTCCAACGGTTCATCAAATCCCAAGTAAGGAGACCCAGTCAAAATCCCCACACCGATACAGAATCTCATCGGGGACCATCCAAAAGGCTCTCTATTCGACATCTTCTTCTTGGAAATTTTAGAGGATCGCTATCCATCTTTCCTCCTATATATCATCCAGCGTCGGTGTAGCCACTATTTCTTTCAAAGGAGAATAATTCTCAAAGAGTACTCGATACAAAACTTTGTCCACTTTCTAGAAATGGCTATGGCCTGCTCTCCGGCACGCGTTCAAAGATCTGAATGTTTCAGCCAAAATTACGAAAATCAATGTGACCCTCTTATCAAGTCTGTCAAACAAATTAGAAACCGCTTCATCTATGTACCCTAGGGCTATAGGGAAAACAATCAGCCCGTAAATGCTCAAAGAAAAAACATCAACCCCTTTTTTTTACATCTGGGTGTGCCAAAATTAGATCTTGTAAGCTTTTTCAGGGAATACATTTGCTTCCTCCTTTTTGCTTGATACGAGCCACGACCCACTTTTTACTCATTCCTGTGATATTCATTAATTTCTTCACAAAAGTCGGGACATTAGCGGCTCTAGAATAGGCTTTGTCAGCTTGAATCTTTGGACAACGAAGAAGGGCTATATACTCCTCTACTGTAGACACCAAATCCACATTACCAAAGGTAAAACAATTGTAGGTGAGATTCCAAAATTGAGCCAGAGCTCGAAGCAAGTGCTTGTCCACCTTGATGTGGAGTAGATAGGGCAGATCACCATAATTACTGTAAAATAGCTACTTGACTTCATCGTCCCAATTAACCCATATCTCTTTCAATTCCTAAAGATCATTTTGTGTCATGCTGATACAGGTGAAGTCCCATAATTATGATGTGTACCCATCTGCCAAACTGTCACCTTTTTCTAATTGTATTTTCTCTGACCATATACGGATAGCCGCATTATCTTCCACTTTATCAAGAAATCCGTTCTCTATGGCAAGCTCTCTATTTAACAACCGAATGTGAATCAACACCTTTTTTATGATGAAAATGCCATGCGAATATAATCAAAGTAAAACAAAGCAAGTCAGTATTTCATACACAATTTAAAGCAAGCAAGGAATAATAAATAAAACACCTACTCGGGTAACCACTAGGGTTTGGTGTAGCTCTACCTAAGGCGGGCTCCTATGGCTCACTATATGCGGTTTGGTTCTAATGTAAAGGTACCTGAACCAGTAGATTCCTCGATCCTCACCCATTATAGGCTCATATAGACCAAGTTCAATTCAAAGGAATACATTTCCCTATGGCTGCAAGGAGATGAAAATCTCACAAAGGCATAGGTACAGATGTATTCTGAAAGCGATCCACTATCCTACACGGAGGTGAAAACCTCATGAAGGAATAGTTTCTCACTCTCACCTAAAAGGGTAGGATCGACCGATCATGTGATGCAATGTGCAAAAAGATACCAAAACTCAAAACAACACAGCAATTATAAACCAAATGATGAAGATCGTAACAAAGACGGATGAAATGCAATGAAAGGATCGTACATTTAAACCAAGTTTTCAATTTTTGGCAAAAAGACAAAAAGTAATCAACTCGTGGCTTGACTCTCTTTTTTAAGTTCCCAGTGGAGTCCCCAAGCTGTCGAAACCATTTTTTTTAAAGGGGTCGACTTTTATTTTGAAAACGAAAACCGAAAATAGGAGTCGCCACCAATCCTTTTTATCTAGGTGTGATTGGATCACCTCGTAATTCAATCATTTTAATAAAAGTTTGAATTTATTAAAATGATGATTTTTAGTCTACAAAATCTAGAAAATGGGTTCGGGAGTCAATTACGCACGAGGAAGGATTAGCACCCTCGATACGCCCAAAATTGGTACCTAGTTGATTAATTAGTGTCTTAGTGTCGAAAATTGAAACGATTCCTCTTTGTATTAATGTTAATTTTACAAAAATGCTTTAGATAAATCGAAATAGATGTCAAAGGCCTTCTTATCTCGAAGTAATGACACATCTAGTAAGTTAGGACACGACATTTTAAACCTTCGAGAATAAGCTTGTTTTTTAATTTTCAAAACTCATGTATTATAATTTTAAAAGGATATTCGGTTATTTTAGGTCAAACGGGAAAAATCGAAACCCAGTAAGTTAGGGCACAATCTCTCGAATCTCCTAATACGAAATATTGCCTTTATTTTTTTAGAAATTCTTACCTCAAGGTAACAAGATGTCACATCCAGTAAGTTAGGACACAACACATCGAATTCTCGAGAACAAGCTTTTTTTTATTTAAAACTCATGTATTTGATTCTAAAAAGATGTTCCACTATTTAGGTTAAACGAGGAAAAATCGAAACCCAGTACGTTAGGACACGACTCCTCGAATTTCCAAATACAGAATATTGCCTTTAAAGAAAATTCTTTTTTATGAACTTGGGGTAAAAATTAATGAAATATTAAAAATGATATACGTTTAATTGATTATGTTTTACAAAAAAATCATTTAAAACGTGAATGGGGTTGTACTTGACGAATAATAGTAGTGTGACACAAGTTTGGTGTAATGATAACATAATATACATAATGCAATATAATACATAACATTGATATTAATAAACTAAAATATTAATATGCATGGATAATAATAATGATAATAGAAATGGTAATATAAATAATAATAATCGTCAACAAACAACAACAATAATAATAATAATAATCTAAATTTCGAAACATGCAAAATTGTATGTATAAAGAAATAAATAAATAAGCAATAAAATAAGCCATAGTGAGAGCAATAATAATAAAAGCGTATTAGAAAAATATTAAGTGAAGGAATGAAAATAAAAAAATAAAAAAATAAAAAAATAAAAAAATAAAAAATAAAAATAGATAAATAAAAAATAAATGCTAAATATTAAATTAATAACATAATAATATTAACAAAGAAAGGCTAAATTGAAATCTAAATGGAAATTTGGGCGAGAATCGGGAATAGAAATAAGGGAAAGGATCTATTTACAAAGTGCGAATAACAAGGAAGGACCAAGTGGGAAATAAGCCCCATCCTCTAAAACGCACCGTTTCAGCGTAGGCTGAAGTGAAACAGAAATAAAATCACAGGGGCAAAATTAAAAAAAAAAAAGAAATAGAATAGGACCCTATTGAAACCATCCTCAAAAGCAGAAGGACTAAGGGTGCAAATATACTTTCAGCCCAAAAACACGCGGATCCTAGGCGGTTATGGGTTGGGTCTCGGGTTATTTCATTGAAACGTCGCCGTTTCATGTTTTAAAAGCCTAAGTGAAACGGTGCCGTTTCACGAAGCCATCCACGGTGGCCGGAGAACAAAAAAAATAGCCCTTTTTCTTTTCTTTTTTTTTTCACTCTAGATAAAAATCTAGGCGCCAAAAGTCGAAAAGAAAAAAGAAATAAAAGAATTCGACCAAACGCCTCGCTCACCCCTTTTTCGAAGCCTGAACGAAACCTAAGAGGGTTTCCGTGGCTTCCGCAGAAGGAGGAAACCTCCGACGGTGGTGAGATTTGAGGAAACGGCTAATTTTTTTATTATTTATTACTATTCTGAGTAAAAAAAATTGCCTTTGAAAGCTTTTGCTTATATTTCGATTAATATTTGCGTTTGAAAATTTCTGTAAAAAAAATTACATTGATAAATCATGGCTCTTTAAAGCCGATTGTGTTACAGTTTAGTCACTATTTTCTTTTGTTTCTATTGCTGTGTTTTGCTCTGTTTTCTGTCGTTCTTGCCATTTTTGTTGTCTTTTTGCAGGTTTGCAGAGTTAATGAGCGAGGAACTTGTCATTTTGGTACAAGCAGTGCTAGGGAAGCCGACCCTTGAGCCGTGTGCGCGCTGAGGGCGCACATGGAGGCGCGACGCGAAGGAGGTTCAGAAACCCTAGGGTTTCTGAGTTGATTTAGTTATTGGGCCTTTTGGGCCCTTAAGTTTGGGCTTAGTTGGGTCAGGGTTTGTTTTTGTATTTTTGGCTATTAATGGGTCTTATAAAAAAAACAATAGACTGTTATATTTTTATTTTGGTTTTAATTTATGGGCCTTGGGCAAATTTGGGCCTGTACACACAGTTTGTCACCTAAACAACATTACTAGAACATAGTTAGCAAGGAACTCGATAGTAGAATTGATTTGAGAATGTGAATAATGAGGCATGGAAGAAAAGTAGATGCACTCCAGCCCCCAAAGCATGCAACCCTTTGATGGGCATGTGGACGGAAGCTTCGTCTTAAGAAGTATGTCCACATTTAATTCGTTTAAACCAATATCAAGGAATCTCTTCCAATGGCACCCACATGAACAAAATATATCTTGCAAATAATGAAAACAGAGTTTTGAGAAAGCTACCTAAGGGAGCCTAAGACTTAGGTGCTTGACGCTCGAATAACATGCCCAAGGCAAGGATATAAGAGGAAGACATGTCTGAGGTAGCAAGGTTTTTCGTCTGTGGCTTCCATAGGCAATGACGGATCATCAGGCATAATCTCTCCATAGTACAGTGGGTTGTCGGAGCACCATCAGCGTGACGGGTTAAAAAATCTGATGAACTCGCACCATAGATCCATAGTATAAATATACAATTGATGGAGATAATAAATTTGTGCACATTAAAATAAAAATGTATGAAAAACATGAAAATGAAGTTTTGGTTAAGCGGTAAATTAATGTTTTTTAATAACATCCAAATTTTTTTCCAATTAAAGTCGTCATGTGTCACAATCACAGAAAATATTAAAAACTTATTGCTTATAGAAAAGTATTTAAAAATAGAAAAATTATAAAATATCCTAAAAAAATTATTATAAAAATTTGTAAAAGAAAATTATAAAAATCTTGAAAAAAAATTTATAAAAATTATCATATCCTATTATAGCATCTCTCCAATACGTCAAAGCCGATCATAGTCAACCCAATGCTTCCTTAAATTTACTTATCTTTCTTCTCCCATTTACATTTAATCTGTTGTTATTGACTTTATATATCAAACCAAACTCTACCCAAACTTCAAAAATATTATAATAAGTGAGGGTCGTTGTAGCTGCTACATTTTTCACGCCATAGCAATTCCCTTCCGAGCTTAAATACGTTGTCTTTGTCATGTTTATACTCTTCTTACTCCTTGTCACTGATCTCATATACTTCAGTGGAGAAGATGCTTAATGTTATACATGCAAACTGAGAAAATTACACGCCTTTTATTCTTCTTAATTGTTTGGAAGAAATACTTGTTGTGAAACTGTAACAACTCAAAAATTAGTGCTGTTAAAAAAAATAGTTTCAAGATTTTGTTTCTATAAATTGGGCTCGTACATATTATTATTAAATATTTCTTGAGTTATTTTATAAGTGAATTGAATTTTAAATTCATAATTTGGCCGAATTAATTATTAATTAAGGTTTAAAGACTAAATCGTAAAAAATTTAAATATTATAGAATTCTAATTTATAAAAGGCTTGAGGACCACAATGGTTGTTAAACCATTGTTCTTGTTTACTAAGTGGGTTTTAATGATGATGGACGGTTGGCAAATGTAATTTTTTTTAATAAAATTAATGTATGAGAAAAAAATTAGAAGTAAAAGAAAAGAGATGATATTTATCATCATTTTTTCAATTTTCTTTGTTTGACCGAATGATCAAACGTTTCAATTTTAACCCTTCGATTGGTAAGGTATTTTAAGTTTTTTTTTTTTTTTGTAAAATTTATGTTTTTAAGATCGTGAAAGTTTAATTTAATTAGTCTGTGTACTATTTTGTTGAACTGTTAAAGTTTTCAAAAATTGTCATTGTTGAAAGTTTTTTGTGTTAAATTGTTAGATTTTGAGCTTAGATATAAAAAATGACTAGTTTGTAAAGTTTAAATGTTAGTTTTGTAACATAAGACCTAAAATGAATTATTTGTAACATTGTTATGAGACTTTGATAAAAATAGATAGTAGAGAGTTTATAAAGGACGAGATTGAAATCAGATTAGAAAACAAAGCTCAAATTTGAAAGATATGACTATTTTGATTTTAGGGACTAAATTGAATAAATTATAAAAATTTAAGGGACATTTAAAAAATAAAATTGAACTAATACATGCTTATAATAGAATGATATGAGATGTTTGAAATTGACAACTTGAACTCAATTATTTTAAGATCAAGAATTGAACTAAATCGAGGCTAGTTGCATAAAAACAAAAATTGTCGAATAGTCTTTAAAAGCTCTTTTGGTTACTGTTTTACTAGGTAAGTTCATATGGAACTTATTAAGTTAATTCATGTAATGTTTTTATTTCTATAAATAATAATTATATTTTTTACATATTTATTTTTTATGCAAAGTATGATATTAGGGAAATTGAAAATAATTATTTGAGTTTAAAATGTTCTATTTGAGATTGATTATCAAACTAGAGGACTAATTTGAACAGCAATGAAAATTTATGTATCTTAAGTGATTATACGTATTGGCATTGAATTTGGTTGGAATGTATTATGTTATATAATGAAATGAGAAGAACTTACTCAAATCATGGAAGAGCAAATTGTTTAACTAAACACTTTATAGACAATAGTGGTACAACTTTGCAAAATTTACCAAAAACTGTAGGAATCGAGTTAGAGGTTGAATCAAATATAAAATTAAAGCTTATTAAGTTTAGTTTTGCACAAAAGCAACGGTGAAAGTAATGGAATTTTAGGTTATGAGATATAATACTTTTTATGAGACAATGTTAGAATGATTTTAGGTTTAGTTGTTCTAACTTTGAAAAATCATTATAAATTATACAAAATATTTAGGTGATGAAATTTATATGCCTAAAATCTTAATGAGTTTATTTTCAAAGCAAACAAACGACAACATAATCTGAGACTTTTACTAAAAGATATTTAATTTTTAGTGAAGAAGAATTGAAGCTGCCTAACAGCAGAACAGGGGAGGTTTTAAAAAAAAACTGGTATTAATCTATTAGAAATAAATTTTGGAACTTTATGGTAAAAATTTCACTGAGTCTTATTTCAAAAACAAATTGGATTTTAATTTCAAATTTTGTAGGTCCGAATATAAATATTTTACTGGCTACTTCTCAAGAAGACAGTTTTGTTAAAAGTATATGTATAAATAGTGAAAGCATAATTCATGTTACATAAAAGCGTGTCATACTAAGGCTAAAGATTCTTGTATAAATACTTGTAAATAAATGAAGTGGAATGGAGGGGAGGGGGAAAAATAATAAAAGAGTTATAAAATGAATTAATAGTTGATTATGACTGATCAAATCATATTGTGTAATTTTAATTGATTAATGAGATAGACGATTAAATTGAATAAAAGTGAAAATATTAAAATTAAATGAAATTGTGAAATTGGTTTGGAATTGAAATGGTATCCTATGTTATGTATAAAATGATATCATGAGTGATAAATTGACCATATTGAGATTGATAGAATAAGAATTGAACTTATAAGGGAATTAGATAAATGATTACCCTATTAATAAGGGAATTAGATAAATGATTACCCTATTAATTGCTTGGGTGGGGTTATTTTGACTATATGTTGATTAGTGCTGGGCGCATTTTACTTCGGACGTTCCGATTAGCGCTAGGCGCAAAGTAATTGCTTTGGACTTTTCGATGAGACACTGGGTGGCAAATGGTTACTTTAACTACGTGTCGATGAGTACTAGGCACAATATTTACTTTAATCATACCGATGAGCGCTGGACGCAATCTATTTTTTCGAAAATTATCCGATGAGGCATCGAGTGCCAAATTAGGGTGTTGGTTGGATTTGTGTATCTATTCGTGTCCAAGTCAAGTTAATAAGGATTTAATATGTAAAAATTTATAATTATAATGAAAAGAATTGTTAATGTGAAAGAAACTTGTAAAATGGATTAATAAGTTCGAAAGACTAGTATGAAATTGTGACGAATTCAACGATTCAATTTGGGAAATGGCATGTTAATATGATATATTTCTAACTAGTTATTTGTTCATATTGAAGATGATTCATAAGTTACATTTATAATGAGATATTATGTGTTGATGATTAACTGAATTGTGATTTTGAAATTGAATGTGAATATATATATTGGCTTGAATTGTGATGAAATCATTGTCATACAATAAGAACAGTATACAGGGTACGAGTATACAAATACGATCAAATTCAGGATATGATATGTGGAATGGTTCTATCAGGCGTGATATTATAATTGGAATTAGAAACTTAAGAATGTAATGAAATAGATTGATAATAAATATGATAATGAAATGAGTTATGTGAAATTGGTATGAGTTAGCGACTTGATAAAAGATATCGAAATGAAATAGTGTAATGCTATGGAATCAATTGTGCATATATATGTGTGTGTGTGTGTGTGTGTGTGTGTGTGGATCATGATAAAGGAAGTACATGAACTTTTGTGTGAATAAATTGGAAACAAGCTTTAAGGAGGCTAAAATGAATACGAATGAGTTGACCGACTCTAGAAAGAGACTTAAATGGTTTATTGTTGTGGAATGAACATGGAATTGATTGTTATAATGTTAATGATATAAATGTTTGATTCATGATTGGCATTGAGTTTTAAAAAGGCTTTATAATAGGTGTTGGCATGTAAATGAAATTGATGACTTCTATTGCAATGCTAAATGAATTGGTTTGACACTTGATATGAATGACATACTAGTTGGATGTTACAATTTTCTTAACTTTTAATTTTGTTATTTGAATCATAAAAATATTACTGAGTTCCATTGTTCAACATATGGTTTGTTTTTCATGCGCAGGTTAAGTATAATTCAAGATATTTTAACTATGACTTTAGCATCCAGTCACCAATCTCAAACTCGTCAACATTTGTATATTTCGTTTCTATTCAAAGTTGGCATGAGTCTAGTTGAGTCTAATTTGGTTTGTTCTTAAGTGAATGCTCCTGATGAATTTTGTATTATATGATGGATGTTTGGTTCATGTTCAACTTTGGATTAGTTCTTGGAGCATTTGTGAATATGTATAAATCCTGTAAATGGTTGATTATAGTGATTATTGTTTGCTTGATTGAATTAAATCTTACAATGGCTTAAACTTAAAATAAATTGATTGTAGTCGCTCCGGCGACGAATATGAACATCCTCTACTTGATTTTATAAATTTTATAATATTTTTCTATGATTTTATAAAAATTTATAATTTTTCTTTATTTCTATATATCTTGTAAATTTTTATGATTTTATAATCTTTTTAAATAAATTTAAATATTTTTCTTTGAATGTAAATTTTTTATTATGCATCTGAGTAATGCAAATATCAATTGAGTAATTTTGAAAAAGTACGAGGGGTTTAATCCGTCAGGCTCAAACCCCGCCATTGATAAATTGGCGAAGCGCAAAACACGCATGCCACGTAATTAGAACTTCAATCCAACACGTATACATGACATTCACCCTTTGTATTTCTTCTTTTTCCATTCTCTCTCGTTTCTGTTTCTTATTTCCTCCTGTTGGTTTCTCTGTTGATAGGACGATTACCATTTAACCAAACCTTCTTCCTCAGATATTTCTGGATAAACATACCCTTTGCTAAAACGTAACATACCCTGGCTCCATTTTTCATTTCTCTGTTTTCTTCTACTTTTATTCCTTCAAGTGATCAAACATGGAAAACCATTTTGTTGTTCGTTTCATTTTCGGAGACCCATTTGGAGATGGGTCTTAGATTAATTACGTTTTTTTTAGGATTTTAAGTATGAAACGGTTGAAGGATGATGGATTTGGTCGTATATTTTTTAAGAAAGTACCATTGATAACGGGGTTTCATTGAGATTTTCTTTTTGTCCCTGTTTGACTGTGTATTGAGTGGTATTTAGTAAGGATCAGAGAGATTCCTATTTGTAGTGTTCCAATGACAATGTGTGATATAAGGGTTGATGCATAAAATTTTTCAAGTCAAAAATTGTACAAGTTAAGCCATTTTAGTTACTTTTATGTTAATAGTTCGTATTTGTTATGTAAGTAATGATTCATTGTAGGATTCTAAATTAATTCATGAATCAACGTTAGAAGAATAGTAAAGTTGTTGATGCATTAGGTGGGTTTAATAAGTTGTATGCATTAGGTGGGTTTAATATGTTGTATGTCCGTAGGAAGTCATTTAGGCTTTGCTCGGTAAAGTGGAAAGAAAATTGGAAAGATTGAAAAATTCGAAGAGTAGAAAAATAGAATGATAGACAATATATTTTTTCTTCTCATAGGTGCGGTGTGCTTTGTAGAAAAGGTGAAAATTTTGATGTAGAAGACAAGCTTCCAGCTTTTATGTTGATTTCAGTATGCTTTGGGCTTGCTATTTCTGAAATAGTAGTAGGATTAAGAGTAAGTGAACTAAATTAGTCATATTCTAGAGGTTGAGGTCCTGCATAACTGAGAAATGGTTGAATGAACATAAGCATCAAATAAAGAAATTTGGATAATTTCTTTTTCTAATATCTGTTTAAGTCTTTAGTGGGTCTTTCTAGGCATTGCTATATTGGTCAAATATCCGAACTCACTATCCTACATTTGAACACTAAGAAAAGTTAATTTCCATGTATAGTCTGCACTAATAGTGATGTGGTTTATTTGGTTGGTTTTACTTCTCTCAATTTTTGTACTTTTTTTATAATGTGCATTAACATTTATTTTTGGTGAACTACATAAAATCTGAGGTTTCTTAAACTTTAGCTTTTTTCACCCATATCTATTGAGTTTGTCCTACTCAGATTTATAGATAAGAGATTCTAGAAAATAGAAGTGTTAAACTCAAATTTTATTTTGCAGACTGTTGAAAGTTTGGCAGGCACTTTTGATTAATTATATCAGATAAAATGTCTTCCCAAAGCAAGAGGAGAGAAATGGATGTAATGAAGTTGTAAGTTTCTCTTTCATGTTTACATCTTGTTTGTTGCTGCCTTTGTTCACATGATTTGATCTCTTTCTCTTTTCATGTTGTGGAGGATAGTCTGCAAATGTTTTGCCTAGGTAATGGGGCTTTATTAAGGTGGTTTTAGCACTATTCTTTTCAATTTCGTTAGGAGGGGCTAGAGGTTAGTGTCGTTGAGGAACCATACCAGCTGACTTGATCAAATAACAAGTGATATGGATAAGATGGGATATTTTGAACCATAAGCCTTACAGGATTGCATCATGATTTGATGTTTGTAGCAAATACGGTAATACTAATTGAATTTGTTTAATTGACACATTTATTGTCTAATGAATTGACTGTGGGTGGAATAGGTTAATAAAGAGACTGGCAGCCTACACAATGCTGGAATAGGTTAATATGAACTCTTTTCAGCTTGTTATGTTTTTAAGTTGTGGGTTGTGTTAAGGTCTTTCAGCAGTGGTGGCAACTATTAAAAGGCGGCGCCAGTTTCGATTCATGTTTGAAGATTATCATGAAGAAGTCTGTAGATTACATCATAACTGCATAAAATTACTTCTGCACTTGTTTTTCAAGGGAAATGAGTACATTGATGGTTTATTTTAGTTAACAAATTTTACCTCCTTAGTTACTTTGCAGTAATCTGTTGATTGCTTTGATGTGGTTTATCTGACAATTTTAGGACACAAGATTCTTTGAGATGTGAGATTCTCTCATTTCAAGTAGGGAAGCTTAAGCAAAGTAATTATGAAAAAAATTATTATAAAATCAAATGCTCCCTTAGTGAGAGAGAGAGAAAGGGAGGAATGGCCTGATCACCAATGGAGCTATTTTGATTGATCCCTTATAGTGTTAGAGACAGGCTGCCTTCTCATAGCAAATTTACTGATCAACTTAATGCCTTGTTGATTGTTGATTGGGGAATGGGTATTTGAATGTAATGTATTAGCTAATGTACTCTTTTGTGAGTCGTTATGTAACCATTGTCAAACTTTGAAGCAAAACTTTGCTTACTTCGGATAAATAAAATTTTACTTATCCAAAAGAAGGGAAGAGAGGAAGGGATGTTAGAGCATTAGAGGGTCATGGTCATTAATGTCCATTATTCATTAAATTCTCATGTGCTACTCTATTGTGTCATGGTCATTAATGAACAGATTCAAGAGAGAGATCTGTTCCTGTTTCCACTTTATTTAAATATGTTACTACTTTTCCCATTTCATTTCTCTGAAAGCTTTACTGAATTTGTCAACTGTTTCTGAAATTTTGGGATTTTTAATCTTGAGTTGCTAATGAGTTTTCCATCTCTTTGTCACTTCTCTCCTATTCATTTTA
Organism: Gossypium longicalyx; assembly: GCA_025698465.1. Lineage (NCBI taxonomy): Eukaryota > Viridiplantae > Streptophyta > Magnoliopsida > Malvales > Malvaceae > Gossypium > Gossypium longicalyx. The sequence goes on from CM047001.1 coordinate 74,689,629, forward strand.
TCCAGGATGATGAATGATTATGTTGTGGAAACAATAAATGATGTACTCAACGAATTCATTGTGGGATTTAATGGTCCCAAAGAAAGTATGTTTTCTAATCTGTTCAATATAGGTTCTCCAGTTATGCATTTGATATGATTCGTCTTGATAATATTTTTATGTTCATGTAATTACTGCCTGACAGCACTGTAGGGACTGTTCCATGGCATTATACATGCTTATCAATTTGAGAATAGATTGTTAATTTGATTAAACTATTATACAATAAGGGGCTGTTTCTCTTTCATACACACATATACCTCTTCTCTCTCTCTTACTCTTTCCCTTTTACTTAGAAGGAATTTGATTTCCAAAGTTTTCTGTCTCTTATTCTTTTATCGTCTGGTCAATAGTTGTTTCCTTTAGAAACTATGTTGCTTGCACTAGGGTCTATGTGTAAGATATGGGTATGTATTTGTCAAGACATGTTCAATTTTTTAAAAGTTATTTCCATATGGAGGGTTCTTGAAAAGTCATATTCCCATATTCATGTCTCGATATGTATATGTCATGGGTGTCAAACACTGGCATTTTTCAGAAAGTGAGAAATTTGAGCAACACAGTTTGGATGTCCTTGTTCTGAATCCATTTTTTTCTTTCTTAAATATCCTTAACTTCATCAACTGCAATAGGTCTGTATGAAGGTGGAGTTTGGAAAATCCGGGTTGAGCTTCCAGATGCCTATCCTTACAAGTCTCCTTCTATTAGATTCGTGAATAAGATACTTCACCCAAATGTCGATGAAACGTGAGCAATTTATAATTTCAAACTTGATTTTCATGGATTGCAATATTTCACTGAATATTTCACCATGATAATTGTTGTTCAAAGTTCTTACGCAACTTGAATTTTTCTATATTGAATGAATTTCAGGTCTGGTTCTGTATGCTTGGATGTTATTAACCAGTCGTGGAGTCCAATGTTCGGTATGAATCAGTTTACTTCTATCGGTTACTAACAAGCGACATTTCACATTATTAATTTCCTTAATTGATGAATGCCCCTGTGAATTAATTTCCTTTTTTTGCAGATCTTTTAAACATTTTTGAAGTTTTTCTTCCACAGCTCTTGCTTTATCCAAACCCATCACACCCCCTAAACAGCGATGCAGCATCATTGATGATGAAAGATCGAAAACAATATGATCAGAAAGTAAAAGGTAAAGATTTTAGAACTTTGTGATATGGTGTTTTTGGTTATGCATCCTTAGCATAAGACGTTTGCTCCCAAGATGTTTGTAAGAAAAGGAGGGTGGTTGTACATTGAATATTCCCCAGGGCTGAGCAATGTTTTCTTCTGTCTTCTTGGAAGAACAGAATTCTGTGAGCTATATGCGAAGAAGGAAAATATCATGAAACCGACAGCTGGCGAGGAGACCGATGATGATGAAGATGTAACCGATGAGGAAACCTGTTCTAGTGATGATGAAATTGATGGACGTGCAGATCCATAAAAATGCCTTGGAAGTCCTAATGAAAGCAAAGATGAACCCACTTCGTTGCTATCCGCAGCATAGAAAATTAGAAGTGATAAGTGATTTTTCAAAACATTAGGTCCTACAAAAGGACAATGGACATAACAACAATTGGTACATAAAATCAGATACATTATTATTATTCCTGGTAGATAATGTACTGGAAGATTATTTTAATATATTTTATGAGAAATTTTCTCACCCATCATCAGCAAAGCTTTTAGATAAATTCTACCAACGCATAAAAATTAGGAGACGGTCTTTGAAAACCATCCATAGAAAATGTCTTGCCCGTTCTGGTACTGTACACCTCCAAATAAGTCCGAAACTGAATCTTCCTCTCCCAGTTGACTCCTTGCCATGGTTTTATAGGTGGCTGAGGCCCAAAAAACTCCATTCGTACACCAAGACCAAGCTAGACGATCTTCCCCTGCATCACTAGGAGGTAAAATACCAGCAACCTTAATAACAATGTTATGCGGCAGCACCAAGTTCAAAAATGCCAATCCCAGTTTCCATTAGAACTGACTATCCTTGAGTAACATGTCCTCCCTCATAGGTTTACAACCTATCAGAGATTCCACTTCAGTCACCAAAGGATAATTCCATAAGGTAATCAAATTACCATTTCCAACTAATCAATGAACCCCTTGAATCACCTTTCTCCGAACATTCGAGAGGATAGCCAAATGTGAACTCCGAGAGATACTAATTGGGGGAAGTCCTTGTACATTATATTTGCATCTCAGGACCCAAAATCAAAGGGTATCCACCTCGATTAAAAGGTCAAAACCAAGTCTTAACAAAATGGTTTTATTTTGATCCCGTAATCTTCTTATCCCTAGGCCGCCATTTCCATTTACTCCAACTCTTAGTGCCGACTTCCTTCCGTCCAAGCTAGAACCCCAAATGAAAGCTCTATCTATTTTGCCAATCTCATAACAAATTGAAATTGGGATTAATGCAAAGCTCATAAAATAATTGGGAATAGCCAACAGAATCACCTTCATTAAGGTAACTCGTCTGATGATAGACAACGTCCTAGCATCTCATTCATTCAACTCTCGGTACACTTTCTCAATAGTGAACTAAAAAGAGGCTGCCAGGCCCTCAACCAAAATTACTGATAACATTAGCACAACCAACATCATTATTGGAGAAAAAATGTGAGTTTTGATTAAGGATTTAAATTGCGATTGCGGCCGCGTTTTCGGTCACGTTGCGTTTGTCGCGGTTGTGGACATAACGAATGCTATTGCGGTCACTGCGGGTATCGCGGTCGTGAATTTTTTAAAAAATTCACACGAATTATTGTAAAACAATAATAGCGGTTTCCCAGTAGCAGTTTCGAACGGTGCCGCTACCGCTATATAACGGCCGCTATAGCGGTATCGGACCGCTATTTAAATCCCTAGAATTTTGATACGAACTCCCTTTATGGCCCGAATGTTTGGAAAAGACACCCAATATGTCACTAACGACTTCTGCGTGCCACAAGTTTGCCTTGCAGAAGAGAACCAAGTTATCTGCAAAAACAAAAATGAGATATAGGTGGGTTTCAACGAAAAAGTTTAATGGGAGTCCATAAAGAACTAGTCACCCATAAAGAACTAGTCACCGCCTTCTGTATTAGATGTCCTAACTGCTCCATCCCAAGAAATATGTTGAAAATGGCCAACCATGCTGCTGTTATATTTTTGTTAAAGTACATGCCACTATGATGATTTTGTTGAGTGCATATAGCTTGTACGGATGCTGTAGTAATTGTGCATGTTGCAGGAACATATTTTCTGTTTTAGTTGCAATATAATTTAGTTTGGTTGAAACTGTACTTTGATGTTGATGTTTTGAAGGGATGATTGAGCTGATAAGTCAGCTTATCCATGTGTACAAACAATATTTTAATAGTCCCAATGCTGATTAGTGGGGTTAATTGAATATTTGGTGATGTATTTTGACTATAAATGTACTATTTTCATATTGAATGAGCAAGCATATCAGTTGTGTAAAGCAGATTGCTTCCTTGCTGCACGTTTGTGAGCAAGTAAATTGTTCTTTGTTTCTTCCTCCTTTGTTCTCTGTATTGTTCTCTTCTTTTGCTGCTAACAAAAACCCAACAAATGGTATCATGAGCCCAAGTCTTTGAGGGCTTGTTTTGCTTCTGCTGCTTGTTAAGAAAGACAAGAAGCTATTAAAGCCTGTCATCTTTAAGGGTTCCTTGTAAAAAAGATAGCAACAACTCACCCCTTGTGAGACTCCCAATCAAGCTTATGATAAGCTAAAAGAGGATTTGATGGAGTATGTGCATGAAGACACTCCACAGCAGGAGGGAGTATGTGCAAGAAAAAATAGGATTGTAATGAACAAAGGAACAAGGAAAGATGTATTTTAAGGCAAGTTGCCAACCAAGGCTGTGAAGGAGGAGAGGACACCATTTGCCGAACAAATCTTTGGCACAAAAGACTGGGATAGTCAAGTGTGCGAATCGGATTTGGTTGAGAAAGAGGCCAAGGTTAAAGATGAATTGCTTGAGCAGGGTTAACTTGAAAAGCATTTTGGGATTGCCAAGCTCAAAAAAACTTGATGAATGATTAGTATTTGCAGCATGGAGGCCAATGAGGAGTGTTGAAAATGGCCAACCAAGCTGCTGTTATGTTTTTTTGTTAAAGTGCATACCACATGATGATTTTGTTGAGTGCATATAGCTTGCACGGATGCTGTAGCAATTATGCATGTTGCAGCAACATATTTTCTATTTTAGTTGCAATATAATTTAGTTTGGTTGAAAATGAACTTTGATGTTGATGTTTTGATAGGATGATTGAGTTGATAAGTCAGCTTATCCATGTGTACAAACAATGTTTTAATAGTCCCAATGCTGATTAGTAGGGTTACACTGCAGCAAAATTAACTTTTAGCGGCGTTTTTTAAGGTCTTTAGCGGCGCTTTTATAAGCGTCGCAAAAAACACCGCTATAGATGGCGCCACTAAAGTTTGCGGCGTTTATTTGAAAAAACGCCGCTAAAGATCAAGACCTTTAGCGGCGCTTTTCCACAAACGCCGTTAAAGATCATGACCTTTAGCGGCGCTTTTCCTACAAACGCCGCTAAAGATCAAGACCTTTAGCGGCGCTTTTCCTACAAACGCCGCTAAAGATCATGACCTTTAGCGACGCTTTTTCTACAAACGCCGCTAAAGATCACAACCTTTAGCGGCTCTTTTCTCAAAAACGCCGTTAAAAGTCATGAAATTCAAAAAAAAATTACAAAATATTATAAAAGTCATGAAAAATATAAAAAAATTAAAATTCATTATCAAATTAAATTTTTTATTAAAATTTTAACTTTAAAACTAAATACAAAAATTAATGAATTTAAATTTAGAATTTAAAATAATAAATTAATAACACAATTAAAATCCAAAAGTTAGAACTCAAGTTATCTTAAATATTAAAATAAAAATAAAAATTTAGAATCAAAACTAAAATAAATAATAAAAATTAGATTAAATATAAAGATATCAATAAAATAAGATATTTTAATGAAGTTCCTTAAATGAAATAAGGACTTAATTCCCATGTGAAATATCAACATTGATTATTTAAATTGATTAACTAAGTCAAAATTGCAATTTGTGTTTTTCTTCTTTCAACTCAAATAAAAATAAAATGTTGAAACAAAACAATTAAATAAAAAATTAGAATAATTAGTTGACACGAGATTATTATTAAGTATATGCAAATATGCAAGTAGACGATTACAAAATAGGGTGTAGCTTTTGATCAACTAATTAGTTGATCCTACTGCAGGTTCTATCTATAATCTGCTTAACTAACATACAAACATAAGATACTCTAATACTTTTTTGCACATAAAATATCTAAAAGTCAACCTGAATTAGGATTCATAGCACATACGGTGTCAACTGCATGTTATCATCCTTATTCGCTGCTGCAATGCCTCCTACAAGCATTCGTAGAGGTAGGAGCTAGTCATTATGTGCCTCCTGCAAATTGTTCTTGGACCGCAATCTAGTGTAGTTAGTTTTTCCTGTTCCATTTGCCACCAGTCGAAACATAAAAGAGCTATTGCCACACAAAAGTAATCATCAAAACGATATCCAAAAAAATAATATACAGTTAAATTATGAGAATGCAAAAATACAAAACGATACCGCTGTACTTAGATCCCACAACATTACTTTCCCATCATAAGATGAAGAAAGTAAATGAAGAGGAGACATAAATGATTTATAACTTGGCCAGAATCCTGTCGTGAGAACAGTCACTGTCAAATCATTCCCAGGATGTGCAGCTGAGTTTAGATATTAGAACAGTCACTGTCAAATCACCAGGATGTTTTAGATGAAATCATTGAACACGATCCTTATTAAAAATTTAGATATTAGAACACAAACCTTGTGGAAGAGAGTATGGTTTTGAAAACAGTCGGTCACATATGCCATATACTTGTCGTGCAGCTTGATTATTTTTCCTTATAAGGACCTGATGAGTAGAAGATAATCAACATCCATAGTGATTTCAAGAAAATCCATAGCTGTAAAAGTTGGGATGTTTACCTGTTCCTGCACACCCGGAGCGTTTGAATATCAGCACTTAGAACCAGAAGGTTAATATTAGAAACAATTAAATTATGCAGATTATCATCTATTCCATCAAGGGTTGGGAAAATCATAGTCTAAAGTAGTTGGTGCTTCAAAGGCATATCAAACTTAACAGTTAGGAGAACTGCACAAACACAACAATAATGATGATAAATAAACACCTTGCCAGCTTGAAATGCATAAATACTACTTTGCACCCATTCTGTTAGTTTAAGAAAAATATTCCACCCCCTCAATAAATTGCTATCCAAGAAGAACCTTCATGACTTAGTTTAGCAAAGAAAAAAAAACAATAAACGTATCCACCATCCAGCAATCATACTTGCTATCATAGAAGGACAACAACAAAATTAACATAGTTACTCACAGCATCTTCTGCCTGTTGAACCAAGGCTGTACCTTCAGCAGTAACATGCTGCAACAAGGAAGTACTTTAGGTTTAGTTTTTAGGGACATGAGAAAGAAGATCAATTGGTTTGCAGAACAGAGAAAACAAAATATTCAGACCTACTTGAATATGTACCATCTTTTGCAGCTCTGCGAGGTTATTCTGATACTAATTTGTAAAGAATGTTTAGAGACAGAATATTGTTCCAATTTCAAGGCCAAAAAAGTTCAACAAGCGCAGGAGAAGCAGAGATATGTACAACTAGAACATGTGATTAAATGGCAATCAAGCATCATCAGCATCACTACTTCCACCAACCAGAGATTCCTGAATGGCCAAGTAATTGCCTCCATCAGGACCCAACACCTTAAACCTGCTCCGCGGTTAAATGCACATTTGAGAACATTGATATACTATAAGCGAGTAAAGGAAACGGTGATATGGCACCTCTCAAGAATGAATTTTCCCTCTTTGTACTTTTGAGCCTTCTCATGTGCAGCCTCCTAGAATCACTCACGCCATTAGGAAAAAGGGAAAATGTTCCATGAAATTACCTCATGCAACTAACCCTTGAAATGAAATCAAACTGGCAGAAGAACTTGAAATTTCAGAACTAGTTCTTACATATTTCCACCCCACAATCGAGCCACACCCAACACAGAATATATCAACAACAGTGTGCAGTCCAGTCATCATCATGCGCTCTTCTTTCTCCCCTTCAGTGATATTCACACTGTAATGGATTAAGAAAGAAATATGTTATTTGAACTATTCATATATGCAGAATGTATATGATACAAGTCCCTATACTCTCAACTCCATCATAGGCATTTCTGCTTTCGCCATCCATGGTTATTCTTGCAACAATTAGTATGCATCACTTGTAATCTAGAGTTTAGATAATAATAAGCAGAATGAATGGAAATCGTAGGAAAGGGATTAACAAGTCATTTAGTGATTTGGACTGTCAGTTTGCTGCTGGCTTGCCATATAGTTGCAGGCAGTGGACTGGTTCAGATTGTTGATTTTTTAGTTCTTCTTTAATAGAAAAAAGATGATCTGAATCATTTTTTTATTAGATAAATGAAAAGGAGAGAAGGAAAAAAAAAAAGGACATATCATAAATCCATACCAAAATCAACACATTGAAATGCATAGAAAGTGAAATCATGAGCATGGTTTTAAAATAGATAAGACTATTTTTAGAGAACACTCCATGGAGAAAAAAAAAAGAGTGCATAGCAATGAAATACTTACACCTTATCAAAGAGATAAGCCTTTCCATGCCCGCAGTGGAAAGACTGAAACACAGGTTAAGGATGGGGTTAGTATGACTCTATGATGCTGAACAACACAAGATGTAATTCAGACAACAATGAGAAGCATGGCCATGATGAAGAGAAAGATCAGACAGAAAATGCGCTTGGTAACAGAAGTGGCTTTGCTCCTAGACTATGCAAGAAGCCCTCTATGAACATTGGAACCAGTCACTGCATCTACAATAACATTGATGATAATAGTCCCGAAAAAAAGAGGGGTAGGTGGTTTTTCAATATATGATACTGATGTAAAACTAAACATGATAGGCTGACATACAACCTACTTATTTTACTCTTCCTTATGTCTCAACTCTTAAATTCCAACTTCACAAATATCAAACAATATCTTAGGCTTAATTAATTGAATATTTGGTGATGTATTTTGACTATAAATGTACTGTTTTCATATTGAATGAGCAAGCATATCAGTTGTGTAAAGTAGATTGCTTCCTTGCTCCATGTTTGTGAGCAAGTAAATTGTTCTTTGTTTCTTCCTCCTTTGTTCTCTTCTTTTGCTGCTGTCAAAAATCCAACAAAAAAGAAGATATATAGAGAAATGGTGTAATAGCCCAAATTTGTCCGGGCTTGCAAGAATTAAATTAATAAATAAATAAAGTCCATTGTACAAGTCCATTTACAATAAACGGGCTTCAAAGCTTGATAAGCCCAAATGCCTAAAGACCCAGCAGACCGGTTATAACCCAGGCCCAATTAACCTATTGGCCCGTTCACCCCAATCCACAAATAGGTACGGCCCAAATGGCCCAGTTTGTTAACAGATGAGGGAAGACCTAGGGTTTTTGGAACCCTAGGCGCCGCAAATGGAAAGTTCCAGAGGCTAAGCCGAACGTCATGCCTCTTCGGTTTCCGTCATTCCAGTGGCCCTCCATCAGCGCCGTGATACTAGCGTCATATCGCGCCATAATCGACGCATTCTCCGTTGCAATCGTCGTGTATAGACCTGCAAAAGGAAAGAAAGCGACAGAAACGAAACAAATATGGCAGGGAATATTTTTAAACATGCAAAAATGCTATGTACAGTGGCTATAAAAGCCTGAATCAAAAGATGTAAAGGGGTCCCCGAGATTTTTTACAGATATACAAAAAGATATACACACATATTACTCACAGCAGAAATAAGAAGCAGGGTTCACTTTAGAAGGTGATTTAAATCTCATATTTTTTTTCCTTGAGCGAATATACAAATCATTTTTTAAAAAAAAAACTAGTAATATTTAAAAGAAAAGGAATCACCTGAGAAAGGATGAAGGTTTTAAACCCTTCGACCACCGTGCATGGTGGCATTCGTGGTGGCGCGTGGGCGCGTGGGTACCTGAGGACGGTAGCTTGACAGAGCTCCGAGGCCGACCCTAAGTCCTCTTCAGAGGATTTTCTTTTTTTTTTTTAGGACCGGCGTAAAATGATTCAAGGGCTTAAAAATTGGCTTATATAGCCATATGTGAACGATGCCGTTTTGACCTGAATGGTAACCTTCAAAACGGCATCGATTTTAGACAAGGATCCGCGTGTTGACCCGATTACCCGGGGAGGATCCGCGCGTTTTTGGAGAATGGGCAAATTGCCCAATTGATCCTTCCGTTTTTTAAAATTTTTTCAATTGCATTTTATTTTTATTTTAATTTAGCCTTAATCTTTTATATTTGTTTTAATTTAATCCAAACAGCCTTTAAAATTCATTCTGGAAACGGTGCCGTTTTGGGGATTAGGGTTTAATTACCCAATGAGTCCCTCTGTTCCAGCTTATGTTTTAATTAAGTCCAAATGTTTTTTTTATTATTTTACAATTAACCCCAGAGTTTTCAATTAAATTCAATTTTTATTTTTTAAAATAGTATATATTATTTTTTAATATATCCAATATATTGTTATTTAAAAAAAAAGGATTTGTTTATCATATATTTTTATATTTGCATTTTACTATATGTTATATGTATTTTCATTATATATATTATTTATTATACTATATTTTATCTATTATATTATTATATATTTTTAATTTTTATCATATGTTTTATATATATATTATTTATATTATATGTTTTAGTACATATTATTTTTATATATTATATATTATATATTATATTATTCATATTATTACATATTTATTTATACAATTAGTAAATACTATGTATTTTTATATGTATCAATTATTTTACTATATGTTTATATGAAATACCTATAGATTATTATTATTTTATACATTCTTCTTATATTATATTATATATTTTATTACTATATGATTTATATTACTACATATTTTTATTTGTAAATTATATTTTATTATATTTCCTTACTACCTCTATTTTATCCTAAAGTATACATTACTTATTAATTATATACATTTTTTAAAAGAATAGATAACATCTAGTATACTATTTTTCTTATATACTAAGTTATTATACCTTATAATATAATTTATATATATATATATTTAAAAAAAGGGGTTTCTTTTTATTGTTCTTACATCGTTTAATATATTTCTAAATAGCTAACTTTTATATTTCATACATTTAATTTGCTTATTATTTTTAAATTCTCTTTTTGTTTTGATATAGTTTAATAGGTTAAATTTTGTATAATATTTTTTTTGTATATTTTGCACAAGGTTAATTATTTATGGTGGTTGGTATAAGATATTATTGTGTGTATACTGCAATTTATACTTGTTGTATTTATTATGCATTGTATGATATTTTACATGGAATAATGTTGCATGAACATTATGATGGTATATGTGTAAAATGATATTGTATGTTGTGTAATTTATGCTATCATTTATTGACACTTTTACTGTATTTGCATGGAATAATAAAGCATATATATATATATATATATATATATATTGTATTTAATTTCTTAATATGTGAAACATATCATTACTTTTAAAACCAAAAGTCATTAAAAAGGAACTTTTAGAAAATGAATGAGGCAATGTTGTGAATGTTTAGAAATTTGAGAAATAGTGCCCTAACATGCTGGGTTGCAATTTCCCGTTTATCTAAATATTTAAAATATCCTTTTAAGCAGGTTTTATAAATCATGAGATGATTTTAGCTACGAAAATTTAAAGGTATCGTGTCCAATTATGCTGGATGTGATATTTATTATTTCTTCAAAGCAAATGAAGCTCGATTCTCTTAATTTGAATTATTACGAAAATAAGGAAACCTTATTTTTTTTAAATATTCTCAAAATTTTGGCATTGAGACAAAAATTATCCAATTTGGTACCAATTTTAGGCGTTACGAGGGTGCTAATCCTTCCTCGAACGTAACCGACTCCCGAACCTATTTTCTCACAATTTCGTAGACCAAAACGTTTTATATAGTGATCCAATCACACTTTAAAAGATTGGTGGTGACTCCCATTTTTATTTTCCAAAAAGTCGATCCTCGTTTTTAAAACCCCTTTTAAAAAATAGGTTTCGACAAATGGTATCTCCTTGACGCACACCCCTAGAAGGTTTGAAAGTATCTGTAATCTTTCCGTTCCAAACACTATAGCAAAATAGAATTTTAGCAGCGTTTTCAGTGGCGTTTGGACAAAAAACGTCACAACAGATGTACATTAGTGGCGCTTGAAGAAAAACGCCTCAAAAGGTTGGAGCTATAGTGACATTTGTGACAAAAAAGCCGCTAAATCTCAGTATTAGCGGCGCCTATGAGACAAATGCCGCAAAAAATCAAGAATTAGCAGCGCTTTTAGGAAAACGCCGCTATATGTCGAGCAGTAGTGGCGCTTTCACGAAAACGCCGCAAATGTGATGAGCAAAACAACGACGTTTGTAGTTGAGCTATACTGGCATTAGCAACGTTTGTTGTAAAACGCCGCAATATATCTGTCATTAGTGGCGTTTTTCGCTAAAATGCCGCAAATATGTTTAAGATCGAGCAAAAACGTTACCGTTTTATATATGCGTGTTAGTGGCATTTTGGGTTATAAATGCCGCAAATATGTCAAAATTTTAAATTTTTAATATATATATTTTTATCAAAATAAAACAAATAACTTATAAGTACGTTATGATGTATTTTAAATTTTTTAATATTTTAATCAAAATACAACAAATATTTTTAAAATTTTATTATATTTTTAACGATATCATTAATCATTTTATAATTATAACATTATGCTAGAGAAAATAATGATATGAATTTTTATCATCATATATTTTAAACTAATATTAGATATAAAAGTATTTTGTTAATTATATTAGACGGGGAAATTTTATTTAAATCAATCACGACTAGACCCAAATAATTTTGAAATTAGACCGCTTAAAACTCAATTTAAAAAAAATCTATTGGCCAAGTTAAAACCTAAATATAACGAATTAATTAAACATAAATTTAGCTTAAAAAAAACTAAAACACTACATTATTTGGCCATTTTATGGTTTAGGGTATATAATTTAGGGTTTAAGGTTTAAGATTTACTATTTAAAGGTTTATGGATTATGAGTTTAGGGATTATGTTTATGGCTTATGATTTAAGGGTTGGGGTTTAAGGGTTATGGGTTAGTGGTTAAGGGTTTAGGGGTTATGGGTTAATGGTTTAGGGGTTATGGCTTAGGGGTTATTATTTTATGGTTTAGGGTTTAAGGGATATAGTTTAGGGCACTTTAGTAGGGGATATAGTTTAATGGGGTACTTTAGGGTTTAGAGTATTGATTAATTAGTGTTATTCTTTTGTGGTTTAAGGATCAGGGGATATAGTTTAGGGCTATGATTAATTCATACATTTCATGGTTAAGGCTTAGAGGTTATTGTTTTGTGGTTTATGGTTTAAGGGATATAGTTTAGAGTTTAAGGTTATGGGGATATAGTTTAATGGTTTGAGGTTTAGGGTTTTGATTAATTAGTGTTAATAATATTAAGTATTTTGATTAATTAATAATATTCTAAAAAATATAGAGACTAAATGATATTAAAAATTACCGACGTTTTATACAAAAATGCCATAAATATCCATCGACTGCAAAACACCGTTGTTTGAAACTTTGTTATTAATGGTGCTTTTATTAAAAATGCCACAAAAGGTATGAATTACCGACGTTTTTCCAAAAATGCCACAAAGTTCTGTCAATAGAAACGTCGTCGTTTACATCTTTTTTTAGTGGCACATCCTATAAAATGCCACAAATATCTGTCAAGAGATCACAGATGATGCCGTTTTGTGTTTTGTTATTAGTGGCGCTTTCTTTCAAATGCCGCAAAAAGTATGAATTACCAGCGTTTATTCGAAAACGCCACAAATATCTTTGAAGAGATAGAAAAACATCATCGTTTTCATCCTTTTTATTAGTGGCGTGTTTTATTAAACACAGCAAAAGGTTGGAATATAGAAAAACGTCATCGTTTTCATCCTTTTTATTAGTGGCATGTTTTATTAAACGCCGCAAAAGGTTGGAATTACCGGCGTTTTTGAAAGAAACGCCACAAATATCTTTTAGGATATTATTGCAAAACGTCGTCATTTTTATTCTTTTTATTAGTGGCAGTTTTCTGAAACGCCGCATAAGGCTTGTATTAGTGGCGTTTTCTGAAAGCGCCGCAAAGTTTTACTAATTTTTAACTTAAACGACGTCTTTGTGAGGCCTAAATTTGCTTTACTTTCTGCCATAGTGGATTTCCCCGATTTCCCCCCAATTTCCCCCAACTTCTTCTTCCCCAAATTTTTTACCCTAGTTTCCCAACATCCAATCTTCTCTCTCGATTTTAGAAAGAAACTCTTCGCCTCTTCTCTCCGCCGACACATCTTCTCTCCTTCGCCGCCGCTGGAAATTCGATTTGTAGAGGTATTTTACTCTTAAAAGCTACGAAGTTATTAAGTTTGATTTCATTTTATGATTTAGATTGCATTTTATTTTGTTAGTCTTAGAATTGCTTATGCAAAGAAGATGCAAACAGTGGTATGATGTGGAATAATGAAATAGTTTTTGTTGACAATTGTGTAATTTGTCAGTGGATTGTTCAATTTTTTTGTTGACATTTCTTACTTCATTCGGTTCAACCACCACCCACCTTTTTTTTTTTTTTTAGTTTCTTCCTTGGCCAAATTGTTGTAACAATATTTGGGCAACCCTTTTTTGTGTTTAAAATATTATGTATTTATATCAAAATTTAAATTGATAATACTATGTCGTGCTATGTTTTTGTGTTTACTGTTATTTTAGTTTATTTATTTTTATTGTATATGTATAATGTATTCCAACACCCATTTTCAAAAAATTGATTAACCTAAAACCCGTATATATACAGCCAATTTGCTTTCTATTTATGTCAGTGTAGTTTGCCTATGATTACTGAATGTTAATACTTGTTTAATTGGAGTGTAAATGCTGTCCAAAAGAGGGTTGGTTACTTATGTTTTGTCATATTTAATTGCTTCTGCAAATATGTTAAATTCATTGTCCAAATGTGAATTCAATATCTATATGCAGGTCTTATATGATTAAGTGTATGATAATTATTAATTAGGGTAAGTTGTCGACACAATATATCATTAATCTATTCTATTATCTTGTTTGCTTGTTGAGTGGAGCTATTGGTCAATTAATGAGTTGATATGGTTTATTCAAAATAGGGGTTCATAATGAATTTGTAGTACCAAATCCTTCAATAATCTATAGTTAATTTTCTGTTTGGTACTCCAATTTTTTTTTTGGTAATTTAGTCTACTGACTACAATGAAGTTAACTATTGCTGTTTATAATCATTATTTTGTTAGTTTCTATTTGTTTCTCAAGTGAATGTCAGCTATGGATTTAACTTTCGAACTTTTCTGATTATAGTCTTTACAATAACATACATCATCCAAGCAAATTGGCTATGGGAGCGGACTTCCATTGTTTCAAACATAAAATCAAGCCCAAGTGGGAAGACCCTATCTGTGCTAACGGAGGCAAGTGGACTCGGGTTGTTGAAATTATTAAGGTACGTTTTAGTTTAAAATTCTAATCAATAATAGTTTATCATGATGATTTTAGAAAAATTAATCTTTTGGGGCTCCGATTTTGTATAGATTTAATTGCTGGTTTTCCTTTTGTAAAAAATTTTGGATCATTTTACTTACTTTACATTTGCCATCTAGTTTACTGCCTTATGTTTTCTATTATAATCTGGCATCTAGTTTGCCATGTTTTTTTATTAAATTATTTTGGTCCTTCACAAATCAAAGACAATATAGCAGCCATACGCTAAGTAAATATAATGTTCAGTAAAATAGAACCAAATTCAGAAATTGTAGTCAGATTTGGATTAAATTTTATTTTTTAATTAAAAAAGTAAATATTAATGATTATACGTTAGATTAAATAAAAAACTTATCTTTTTGTAAAAATTTACCAAAGGAATCTAAATATAATGTTTTCACGTGTCCTGCCATCACTATTGCCGTTAATTACAGCATCAACTATTGCATAGGATTCTAAGGACCCAAATATAATAAATAATTAAATTACATAATTTTGAGAACACATAAAATGCCAATAATGTTACATAATTAAATTACAAACTTACATAATTTACATAATTTACATAACATACATAACTTAACAACTTACATGACTCACTTAAATTATATAATTTACATAACTCACATAACATACATAACAACTTACATAACTCACATAACTTACATAATATACATAACTCACATAACATACATAACTTAACAACTTACATAACTCACATAACTTACATAACTTAACTAATACATGTAGCTTAATCTAATAATTTCCTTAAAAGCATATAGTTTAAAGTTCAAATTTCATAACTTACATAAAACATAAATATATATCATATCAAAACTTACATAATAAACAACTTACCCGTGTAATTTATTGTCAACTTTAGACTTAAACAACTACGAAATGGATATGACTTGGATGAATTTGTCAAGGGCAAGCAACGGCTATCGAAATGGAGTACAAACTTTTCTAAATTTTGCATTTCAAAATGCAAGCCAAGAGAATATGATTCTTTGCCCGTGTAAGAAGTGTGGCAATATCAATTGGCATTATCGTGAAGTTGTCTATGAATATCTAATTGTTGATGGCTTTATTCGGGGGTATAAAAAATGGATTTTCCATGGAGAGCGTACACCTAGTGGAGCCTCTTCAATGATTAATCCGGGTTATCCTCATATTGTTTACCATCAATATGTTAGAGAAGATGACATAGAAGGTATGTTACGAGATGCATTTAATATGTGGAGTGATGGTTTGCAATCATTTCCACCTGACTTGGTTGCATAAGATGATTATAATTTTGGTGGAAATACTTTCACAGAAACGGGAAGAAGTGTACCTGATAAACAGCCAAATGAAGAAGCAGCGAAGTTCTACACGTTACTTGGTGATATGAATGAAGAACTTCATGAGGATCAAAATTTTTAAAAATGTCCTTCTATATTCGCCTTTTTCACTTAAAATATTTGGGAGGGTAGACTGGAAACTCTTTGACAATGCTGTTAGAGTTTTTGAGAGAAATGTTCCCGTTTGCAAAAATCCCTCAATCATGCAAAGACATGAAGAAACTGATAAAAGATTTGGGCCTTGGGTACAACAAAATTCATAGTTGCCCAAATGACTACATGTTGTATTAGGGTGATTGGAAAAACCAACCGTCTTGTCATGTTTGCGGTAAATCTCATTGGATGAATAGAAATACAGATGATGTTAATGAGGATGAATATGAGGCACAGTCAAGAAGAAAGCCGAACAAGATTTTAAGATATTTTCCGCTAATACCAAGGCTTCAAAGGCTATTCATGTCGTTAAAGATAGTCGAGTTTATGACGTGGCATCATGATCAACGAACCGGAGATGGATTATTAAGGCATCCTGCAGATTCTTTAGCATAGAAATCATTTGACAATAAATTTCCAAGCTTTGCAAGTGATCCTTAGAGTGTGAGGCTTGGGCTAGCATCTGATAGATTTAATCCTTATAAAATCATGAGCACGCCGTACAATACTTGGCCTGTAGTGCTTGTTCCTTATAATTTGCCTCCATGGCTCTGCATGAAGCAATCTTCTTTTATCTTATCTATGATTATCCCCGGAGAGAAAGGTCACAGAAATGATATTGATATTTATTTGCAGCCACTTATTGAAGAGTTAAAACAATTATGGGCGGGTATTGAGACATATGATGTATTGAAAAAGGAGAAATTTTACCTACATGCTGCTTTGTTGTGGACAATTAATGATTTCCCAGCATATGCGAATTTATCTGGTTGGAGTACCAAAGGACATTATGCTTGTCCTTGTTGTGCTGTGCAAACATGTTCACAGTGGTTATATAATGGGAATAAGTTCTGTTATATGGGGTATCGTCGGTGGTTAGATGGAAATCATAGATTTAGATTTCAGAGGACTTTATTTGACAGTACTGAAGAGTTCAGAGAAGCTCCTGAGCAGACCATTGGATCTGAAATCTTGTTCATGTTAAAAGATATGGATTTCAGTTACGGGAAGATGAATCAACCATCAAATAGGCAAACAAATAGACAATCGAGGGATGAATCTAATGATGAATCTGATAAGGAAGAGGATCCTAATGAGGCGGACTTGTGGAAAAATAGAAGTATTTTTTTTAGTTACCTTATTGGGAGCATCACTTATTACGACATAATCTTGATGTGATGCATATTGAGAAGAATGTTTGCGAAAACAACATTGGGACAATTTTGAATGTCGATGGTAAATCGAAAGACAATCTTCAGAGTCGTCTTGATTTAGTTGACATAGGAATTCAGCGTGATCTTCATCCCTATGTACTTCCAAATGGAAAATATCGGTTGCCGCCTCTAATTTTTGCAATGTCGAAGGAAAAGAAAGAAGTGTCCTGCATGGTATTGAAGGATATAAAGGTCCCAGATGCGTATGCATCAAATGTATCTCGATGTGTGAGTCTTAAAGATCGAAGACTATATTCATTAAAATCACATGATTATCACATCTTGATGCAAGATCTACTTCCAGTTGCTTTACGGTGCTGTATGTCAAAGAAGGTGACGTCCTGTATAATTGAACTGTCCAATATAATGAAAGTTATTTGTGGCAAAGTTTTGAATGTTGAAGAACTTTAAAAAGTACAAGATCGAGCCGCTTTGACCTTATACAATTTGGGGAAGATCTTTCCACCTTCCTTCTTCACTATTATGGTACACTTGGTAATCCATCTCCCTAGTGAAGCAATAATTGGTAGACCGGTTTTCTATCGATGGATGTATCCTATAGAAAGGTGCTAATTTATTTCAAAGCTATTCATTCATTCATCTCTATACCTTTAGTTACAACTTTTGATAATGTTGAAACAAGATTGAATACACCAAGTAGAAATGCTGGGCTCAATGATCCTAACTTGGCCGACACTTATTTATTTCAAAGTTATGGGGAACCAATCGATAAAGTTGAAATTGTAGAATTAGATGAAAGATCTTAGGTACAAGCACATATATATGTTCTTTTTCACCATGATTCAATTGAACCATTATGCAAGTAAGTTCTAGAATATGATAAATATTCATCTTTTTGATTTATTTATTTTCTAACCAATTAAACCTCTTTTTAACATAGTGAGTACAAACAAATCTTGAGATCTCGTTCATGCTCCCGAAGATTACAATATCGAGAGATTAATAAGTTATTCACAGAATCTTTTCATGAATGGTTAAGCCAAACAGTATGCAACTCAACCTTTTATTGACAAATAATAATGTTTTCTCATAACATTTATAATTACTTAATTTACTTTCGATTCAATAGGTTTGGAGTGGGAAGGACGTTAATGACAAAGTTAAATGGCTTTCCCAAGGTCCGAATAGAGTAGTAAAAAGATATAGTGGCTTCATCATCAATGGATTCATATTTCATACAAAATATCGCGAGAGATTGAGGAGAACTCAAAATTGTGGAATAGTTGTTAATTCTTCAATTACAAGTTATGCTGGTGCTAGGGACAGTAATCCTATTGAGGAAATGTAGAGTATTACGGACTTCTTACTGACATTATTGAGTTGGATTACTATGAAAAATGGAAAGTTGTCTTATTTCGGTGTGATTGGGCTGATGTTAATACTGCTCCCGAAATTAAAAATGATCAATTTAGCTTTACAATGGTGAATTTCTCTCGATTTATTCATATTAGAAAATAATTGATAGAGAGCCGTATGTATTTTCTTCTCAAGTGAAACAAGTTTTTTACTCGAAAGATCCAACTGATGAGGGTTGGTACGTTGTACTCCGAAACACCCCTGAGACTTGTTTGACATGGGCAATGGAAGTAGAGATGACATCATCAAAAGATCAGAAACTTTATCTTTTCCAGAACAAAACTTAAATAAAAATATCCCTAGTACTAGTACACAATTTCAATGGGTTCGTCAGGATGTGGACGAAGATATTTATGAATTATGATGTAAGATTTTACAGTTTTTAATTTATATGTAATATTATAATTTTAATCTTGGTCATGTTATATAATTTAACTATTTTATATGTACTATTATTGTTGTTATTTGTTACTAAAATTTCAACTATTTTATGTGTATTGCAGGAAAAATACGTAGAAGAAGATTAAGAGATTAAGTATTGTCCAAAATACTCCAAATTCGGAAGAAGGAAATAGAGAACAATAGACAGTTATTGGATCTTCGAATGTGCCGGAGACACTTAATGAGCCTGTAAAATTTCAAAGTAATGTTAAGTTTATTTTACATACGTGTTGACTTTTATTGTAGATTTATTTTTCAATTTTAATATAATAATATGTTATTTTTCAGCTAAAAGTGGTGGGACGCGCAGAGGTCGAGGATGTACGCTACTTAAAGATTTATACGACTTAAATCCTATCCAGCGTGTCAAAGTAAGTAGAAACAGTCATGGTCAGCTTGTTGGATCTGAAGCTCGATTTTTAGCAGGCTATTTGGGCATTATAGCACGAAATGCCAATATGTTGCCCATCAACTACGAATCATGGCGTAACATGCCTGATAGCAACAAAAATCAATCTCTCGATAATATTAAGGTAACAAAACGTGAATGTAATTTATATTACTTTGGTTTAAGTTTCATTTATATTTACTTTCTAAACTTGTGTTTTTTTAGGAGAGATTTGCTTTTGAGGTCTCGGATGACTATATCAAGAAGGCATTGGGTAAAAAATGGAGAGACCATAAAAGTACTTTGAAAAAAGAATATTTTAAGAAAGACATAAGCCTCGAAGATAAATTACGAAATGTCCCGCCGGGAATGCTGAGGTACCAATGGGAAGATGCGGTTAGATTCTAGAATTTAAAAAAGGAGAGGTATTACATACTTCCAAACTCTTATAAATTTTTTGGTTTATAGTAATTACTATATACGTAATAATAATTTCATTGTGTTGAACCATAAGAGAGTTGGAACAAGCAGCAGGCAAAAACAAAAATTCACGCACACGGCTGGGTCGAAAAGTTTTGGTTGTGTAGCTGAGGCCGAGGTATTATGAATTTATTAATTCTGTCAAATATTAATGACTTTCTACTATTAAATAATATTTTTACTACTATATTGTAGGATGTCTCATCTGGTCAAAAAGTTAGACGCCTTCAGCTTTTTGACATTACGCATAGGAAGAAAGATGGATCTCCAATGACATCCGAAGCTGGAGAAATTATGGTATATTTAATAAAATTTGATTAATTATAAATATTTATAATGTTTAATTATAATGGTTTAATTCGTCGTTAGTAGTTTTAAATAATGTTAAGTTATGTTATGTTGCATTCCTTTTTATTATATATTTCATTTCTAGCTCTTTGATTGATTTATTAGAATAAACTAAAGGAGAAGAAGGCGGAGTATGAAGCGATTGCTTCGACTGATAGTTCTGTTCATCTTGAGGACATAAATAACAAAAGTACTACTGAAGTTTTGGGTCCTGAAAGGTATGGTCGGGTTTGATTTCGAGGATCTGGTGTTACCTCAACCCAATATTTTGGATCCAGCTCCCAGCAATACATGCCTTCCGGGAGTTAAGCTCAAGCTAAAATCCAGAAGTTAAAAGACCAGATAGCTCAGATGCAAGCGAGCACAGTTGAGCAAATTGCTAAAGTTCAAAGAAAACATGAAGAACTCCAACAACAACTTATAGCGTATGCAGCAGCAAGGGAGGCAGAGGCAGTAGCGAGGGAGGCAGCGGTAGCAGCGAGGGAGGCAGAGGTAACAGCGATGGCAGCAGAGTAGAGCAGAAAGTACGATGAGCTCCAGCTACAACATATGATGAAGATGTTCCAGCAGTCGCAAAAGCCGCCATCTTAGACATTTGTTTTCTCGTTGTAAGAATATTTTTAACATTATCACATTTAACATTATTATAAGAATATTTTGAGTTATACTTCATTTATTAATTTACATCATATATCTTTCGTTGAATTTGAAGTATCATTTAGATTTAATGTTTTTGGTTAGATTTTTATGCTACATTTGCTGTTTTTGGTTGGATTTAATGCAGGAAGGGTTGGATATTGGTGAAAAAGGTCACCACCAAATCTGTAAAAAAATGGCGGTATTTGTGGAAAAAGCGCCGCTAAAAGTTGTGATCTTTAACGGCGTTTTTAGAAAAAGCGCCGCTAAAAGTCATGATCTTTAGCGGCGTTTGTCTCTTATAAATGCTGCAAATTTTAGCGGCATAGTCTTTAGTAGCATTTTTTGCGGCGCTTGTAGAAGCGCAGCAAATAGTATTAGCGGTGCTTAAAAACGCCGCTGAAGGCCTAAAAAAATGCCACTAAAAGTCTGTTTTGTTGTAATAAAATAATCTGCATAGAAGTCATAGAAATACAATGCATGATTACGTAAGTAAGAGAATTAGGAAGTCCTGTTTCAAGAA
This sequence comes from Gossypium longicalyx, assembly GCA_025698465.1. Taxonomy (NCBI): domain Eukaryota; kingdom Viridiplantae; phylum Streptophyta; class Magnoliopsida; order Malvales; family Malvaceae; genus Gossypium; species Gossypium longicalyx. The sequence goes on from CM047001.1 coordinate 74,711,369, forward strand.
AAGTATCCTAAAAAAATCCCACTGTAATCTGTCTCTAGGTTGACTTTAATGCCATCCATTTGTTTTTACCTTTACAAGTCCATATGGCATAGATGATCTCATGAGCAATAAGAATGTTATTAGCAATGTGTCTTTAGCAATGAAACTCACTTGGTTAGGCTGTATGAGTTTCATCATAACTGGTCTCAATCTATTGACCACTGTCTTAGTAACCACATTGTAAAGCACATTATAGAGACTGAAAGGCCTGAACTAAACAAGAACTTGGTACACATACCAATACTTGATGCTACTTGTCACCCCTATTTCACAAGTTTAGCTACTGACTTTGCAAGTATTGGAATTTGAGGTTTGGGTACTTATAGCCAATTATGTGATTCTACTACTTGAGTACTTCATACCAGAAATATAGAAAATTGATCATTTCAAGTGTTCCAAGCTTACTCTGTAATGGCCTAAATTCAAAATTATCGGAATAGTGGTTTCGTAACCACAAATCCGATTTAAATAGAAATTTATTTCAATATTTTTGCATGAAAATTGATATGATAGGAAAATCGTATGAAAATATTGATAGAAAAATTTTACCGATTTAGTGGTTAGTTAGAAAAAGAAATTATTGAAGAAATTGGGTAAAAACAAGGTATCGGGACCTTTATCTCAGAAACCGAGTCGAAAATAATTTTATAAATATTTATGAAATGTTAGTAATGTGGTATTAAAATTTCGTTAGGAAATTTTAATGTTTGGGTAGTCAATTAAATGAAAAGGACTAAATTGTAATAGGTGTAAAAGTTGCTAGAATGATTAAATAGCTTAAGAGTCTAATGAGAAAGAATTTAAAAGGCAATTAGACCCAAATTTATTTGGGCTGGACGGCAAGGGCATGGAATCAGCAGGGAATTTGATAAATTAAGGGCAAAATTAGAATATTGCAAAATTAACTAAATAAAGCTAGGACTAAATAGGAAATATCTAGAAAAATAAGGTGATATAATAAAGTGTTAATTTAGAAAAATAAGCTCAATTGAGAGACTAATTGAGGAGGGACGAAATTCTCATTTATTACAAGCTTAGGGGAAAAATGGTAATAAACAGTTTGCACTAAAATAATTTGGACAGCAGCAGTAGACTAACTTTGAAAAATCACCATAAATTGTATAAATCGAATTAGAAGATGAAAAATATATGGAATTAAAGCTTATTAATTATAGTTTCTCATAGAAGAAACAGTGTAAGAAATGGATTTGTAAATTTTGAGATATAATGAATTTTGTGAGACAAGGTCAGAATGAACTCGGGTTCCCCTGTTCTGACTTTGAAAAATCATAAAAAATTAAATAAAAATAATTAGGAACTTAAATTTATATGTCTAGAATACTTAATGAGTCTATTTTTAATATAAATAAACGAGAATATCATTTGAATTCTGTATGAAGAGATAATTAATTTTTAGTGAAGAAGGGTCAGAACTGTTAGACAGCAGAACAGGGGTGACTTTAAAGAATAAACTGTACTGATTGGCTAAACCAAAAATTCTGAAAATTTTATGGTAAGAAGATATATGAGTCTAGTTTCAGGGAAAATTAACAGAACTTAATTTAGAGTTCCGTATCTCGAGTTATAAATAATTTAGTGACTATGACTTAAGTAGACAGCTTTGAATGAACTATAAATAATAGTTGAATTATGAAGAATGTTGCATATGAACATGAAATGTATTAAATTAATAATTAAATTTATTTATCTAGATCCAGAAGATTCAAATACGAAGCTAGATCGAGGAAAGGAAAAAGTTCAGGATTAGTAGAGTTTTGTGCACAAACAAGTATCAAGGTAAGTTCATGTAACTTGAATTATATTCTTAAATGCTTGAAATGCATATTTTTTTTATATGAATATGATTTGAATGTTCATTATATGAAATTTTATGAAACATTGACATATTTGATAAAAGAGGAAGAAATCCCGGTTGAATGAAAGGAAAATTCGATGGATCTCTGAAAAAGAATTGACGATAAAAAGGATCTAGCCCGGACGGGTGATCCTATCCTGATATAGCCCTCCCGAAGAATATGTGGAAAATGGATTTAGCCCGGACGGGTAATCCGAATTAGGTCTGCAATTTAGCTTTGACTGGTAATTCGGATCCAAGCTCATTAGAGTAATTGTCGCTTGCAGGGGATTTAGCTTTGACTGGTAATCCCGACAATACTCTATGAGTTTATATTACAGGATTTAGCTCGGACCGTAATCCCGCATTGTAAGAATGAGGTTCGCGAGAGTGTGCTCTCTCAAATGGAAATGTGTGCACATGAATATGAATTGACGGACCCGCACTGTACACTAAAAGTGTACCTCTGAAAATCCATCGAAATTCCGAGAAATTCAACGGGATAAATATGGAAAAGTAACAAGGAAATAGAAATCATGGTATTGATGAGCTCATCAATCATGGTATATATTATTGGTACATGCAAATTATTGTACTAACTTGAATGTTGAGTTTGTGCATATTAGGGTAATAATGCATTGAATGGATATATAAATGTTTATTGTATTGTATTGAAAATATTAGGTAAGTATAATTCTTGTTACATGAGCTTACTAAGCACAAAGTGCTTACCTGCATTTCATTTTCCCCTGCTTTGTAGTGTTAAGAGCTCGGAGATCGGATTTGGTGGAGATACATCACACTATCAACCTCGTGATTTCGGTATATAAAGAAACTTTATTTTAGAAAATCAATGGCATGTATAAGCTAATAAAGTAAATGATCTTGTGAAATGAATGTAGAGTTAGCCATTGGTATGGTTAACAAACTCAGGTTTTGGGTATGTGATGACGTTATCTTATAAATATGCATGAATTTATTTTGAAAATATGTTGAATTGGTTTGGTTGATGTGGATTGGTCTCGGTTTAAAATTTACAGGGAAGGTTAGATATCTATAAAAGGGATATATTGAGTTAAAAAAATTAATTTGTAAACTCGTAATACTTCTTACCCTATTCCTAAGGCAATGAATACGGGTAGGGTATTACATTTATTGGTATCGAGTTACGGTTTAGCCGGTTCTAGGACTGATGTAGTAAATACGGGATTAGCTATACATACCATTTAAATTATTATTGATAGTCTGATATCTCCTGACCATTTAAATGTGTTTTTCTTATAGTAATGTCATCCGACCGAGCTCAATCCAAGGAACACAGGAGTCATGCTCCGGCCAAGACAAAGAGAAGAAACTAGCGAGAAGGCCCGAGACAATGGGTAGAGGGGAGGAGGCAAAAACAACCTTCTTTCAAAATGATGAATGAATGGTTTAATCAATACTTAAGAACTAACCTTGTAGTGCAGCAAGTTCAAGCTCCTCTCTGCTCCTCCACCGGTTCCCGAGATCCAACAAGGTACAGTGCTGAATCATCGAAAAGGAAAAGCTCCAGAGATAAAATTCAAAATATGGGGCGAAGAATTTCGAGCAGCGATTGATGATGATTCGAATGGGCTGAATTCTCGTTAGAAAACACTACTCGGGTTTGGAGGAATTTTCTTGTACACTCGAAGAATGTCCGAAATGTGCCGTCTCACCGCTAAAAGACACACTTACCATTGGTGGAATACTAAAGCTTGAGCTTGTTCCAAAGAAGAAATTACATGGGAGTTCTTTCAGAATGAATTTAAAAGAAATATATCACCAAAAGGTTTCTCGATCGTAAGAGAAAAGAATTTCTTGAGTTGAAACAGGTAATGATCGATTCTGAATATGAAAGGGAATTTGTTCGATTGAGTAAATATGCTCGAGAATGGGTACATCGGAAGTTGAAATGTGCAAACGATTCAAGAAGGGTTGAATGAAGACATTAAGCTACTTGATCGGAATTCTTGAAATTCGAGAGTTTGCTACATTGGCAGAGAGAGCTTATAAAGCAGAAGAATTGAGTAAAGAAAAGAAACAGGCTGAGAGAGAAGCTCGAATTTTTAGTAAAAGACCAATAGGAAAATCCCCGCCGCTCTCCCAAAGAAATTGAAGAAATACCAGATCGTTCTACCTCAACCACTTTGGGTATTCGGCAGCAGAGCGAGGTTCTCAACACACTAATCCAAGACCTTCTACTCCATCAGTGACCAGGTGTTGGTAGTGTTGGCACTCCTAAGCCGAGATGCCATAATGGTAATAAACTCAATTTGGTGGATGTCGATTAAAGAGCGGGGCTTGTTACCGATGTGGTTCTTTTGACCATTTCCTCGAGATTGTCCAGAAGAGGTGAAAAAGAAACCGAATGATATCGGCCGAGTAATCCAGTTTTGAGGTAGACCACCTCGACCATCCGTAATGTCAGTGGTAGCCGAGGAGCTACGAAAGATATTGCAGGCAGATCTGAAGCACAAGCACCTGCTAGGACATATGCCATCCGTGCCAGAGAAGATGCCTCAGCACCTGATATTATTACTGGTACATTTTCTTTACTTGATACTAATATTACTGCATTGCTTGATCCTGGTTCTACGTATTCATATATATATGTGTTAAATTTGCAATTGTTAAAAATTTATCTGTTGAACCTACTGAATTTGTGGTTAAAGTCTCGAACCCCCTGGGTCAATCTGTTTTGATGGATAAAATTAGTAAAAATTGTCCATTGATGGTAAGAGGTTATTGTTTCCCGGTTGATTTGATGTTACTGCCATTTGATGAATTTGACGTGATATTGGGCATGGATTGGTTAACCCAGCATGATGCGGTAGTAAACTGTAGACAAAAATATATTGTGCTAAAATGTCAGAATTGTAATACCCTGAAAATATTTACAGTAATATATTATCCTTGATATAGTAAAATAAGGAAATAAAGCGAAAAAAAAAAAGGAAATTTTGAGATATGTCAATATTGAGAAGTATATTATGATATATTAATTCAAGAAAGGACTAAATTGTAAAAGTGAGAAAAGTTTTGTTGCACAAGAGTAAATACTCAAAATTTGAGGGGTTAAAGTGTAAATATGAAAAATTTGAAGGACCAATAGTGTAAATATTTTAAGAGTGGAATAATCTAGAAACTAAGGAAAATGGATGAATTAGGACCAAATTGAATAGATGAAGAAATTATGAGGGACTAAATTGTAATTTTACCAAATTAAATGATGACTTAAGGATGGAATTTTAAAAGATAATGAAGGGCAAAATGGTCAATTGGAAGAGAGAGAAATCTAGAAAGTAATAATGATGCTAGAGATATTTTGATATTTTATAATTATTTAATTAGATAAATATTATTTTATTAATATTTTAATAAGATATTTTAATATTATTTTAATATTATTTTATTATTATTTTATTAGTATATAAAGAAAGAAAGATGAGAAATTCTCATCCATATTTCCCATGCACTAACGTGAGAGAAAGAGAGGAAGAAAGAAAATTTTGCTTTCTTTACAATTTGGTCCTTTTTACCAAAAATTCACCATTTTCACCCAAAAATCAAATGAATTTCCATAGCTACCAAGAGAGAAAAATGTTAAGGAGACCATGGGGAGTTAGAATATCAAGTTGGATTCAAGAAATAGAAGCTGGAGGAGAGAGAAAATCAAGTTAAAGATTAGTATCAATAGAACAAGGTAAGTATATCAAGATTTCAATATGTTTTTAAGTTTGTTATTATTGACAAAGCATGGAAATAATGTTATAGTAGAGTTTTCTTACATAAGGTCCTATGTTCATGATATGTTAGTGAAGAGAAAATAAGAGAAAGTGATGAGAAATGGTGTAGAAAAAGAAAATAAGGGTGTTATAACATGGTAATTAATATTTTGTACTAAAACAGTTTTGGACAGCAGCAGTAGTCTAACTTTGAAAAATCATCAAAAATTGTAGAAATCTAATTATAGGATGAATAAAATATGAAATTAAAGCTTATTAAGTCTAGTTTATTATATAAGAAATTATGTAAGCAATGGAATTGTAAATCATGAGATATGATGAATTTTGTGAGACAAGGTCAGAATGATTTCGGGTTCCCCTGTTCTGACTTTGTAAAATCATAAAAATTTGGATAAAAATAATTAGGGGTTTAAATTTATATTTTTAGAATCCTGAATGAGTCTATTTTCAATATAAACAAACAGAAACATCATTTGAATTCTGTACAAGGAGATAATTAATTTTTAGTGAAGAAGGGTCAGAACTGTTAGACAGCAGAACAGGGGTAATTTTAAAGAATAAACTGTACTTATTGGATAAACTAAAAATTCTGAAAATTTTATGGTAAGAAGATATATGAGTCTAGTTTCAGGGAAAATTAGCGGATCTTAATTTTGAGTTCTATAGCTCCAGATATAAATAATTTAGTGACCATGATGCAGATAGACAGCTTGAATATTCATAAAAGTAAATAATAAAAATTATGGATAATGTTACTTACAAGTGTATTATCTACATTAAGGATGTGGAATGGAGAGGAGGAGGAGGAAAAATATGTATGAATATTCATCTAGCATGGCTAATTTGCATATTCTAGGCTCAAGGACTAAAATTGAATAAAAGTAAAATTTTATGGGCAATTTTGTAAAAATGTAAAAAATGATCAAATTGCATGAAATGGATTATTTTATTATTTAAATAAAAAAATTGAATGAAATTATTAATTTAGTTCAAGATCGGGGGAAAACATGTTTTAGGGATTAAATTGAAAAGTGTTGAAAGAATAAATTGAAAAGTGTTGAAATTATAGAAAATTCTGATATTTTATAGAATTCATGGACTGTTATCAATATATATAAGAATAATAGCTGGAAATAAGGATTAAATTGCAAGAATTTTATTTTCCTGACCCTAAGGATGAAATCGTCATTAATTAAGAGTTCAGGGGCAAAATGGTAAATTTTGCCTAAAGCATTAATTAAATGCATTAGTATATGAAATGAATGAAAATGATGATCAAATTTATTTATAAAGATCCGAACGACTCAAATATGAGACTCGATCGTGAAAAAGAAAAGATATCGGATTAATGAAATTATAAACACAAACAAGCAATGAGGTAAGTTTGTGTAACTTGAATTGTATTTTAAATACTTGAAATATGTGGTTATGTGATTAAAATATGATTTGAATATTCAATTCATGATATTTGATGAAATATTGATAATACTCGAAATAAATTAAAAATAAATCTCGGTTGAATGAAAAGGAAAAATTCGATGGATCTCTGAAAAGGAATTGACGGTAAAAAGGATCTAGCCCGGACGGCTGATCCTATCCTCGATATAGCCCTCCCGAAGAATATGTGGAAAATGGATTTAGCCCTGGACGGGTAATCCGAATTAGTCTCAATTTAGCTTTGGACTGGTATTTCGGATCCAAGCTCATTAGAGTAATTGTCGCTGCGCGAGGATTTAGCTGGATGGTAATCCCACCGTAAGGATGAGGTTCGCGAGTGAGTGTGCTCTCGATATGAAACGTGTAAGACCATGGTTGAAAGATACCATGGCAACCTGATATGAAACGTGAAAGACCATGGTTGAAAGATACCATGGCAACTTGATATGAAATGTGTAAGACCATGGTTGAAAGATACCATGGCAACTTTGATATGAAATGTGTAAGACCATGGTTGAAAGATACCATGGCAACGTGATATGAAATGAACAAGACCATGGTTGAAAGATATCATGGCAACATGACAGAAAATGAGTAAGACCATAGTTGAAAGATACTATGGCATCATGTCAAAGATGAATAAGACCGTGGATGGGAGATGCTATGACATCTGTTGAACAATTGATATCCGGTAATATGTATCGATGACGAATGGTTATATAAAATGGTTGTGTGTAATGTTTACAAGAACTGGTCATATGGAAATATATATGTACAAAATAATTGTATGAAATAATTATGAAGATAGACAAACGAAATAAGTATGAGTACGTGGAATATAAATTATGTTAGGTTTGATATAAGCTATTATCTAATAAATATACATAAAATATATGGAAATGATGGAGTATGAAATATTAATATAATGAAATGAATCATATATGCTTATGAAGAAACGGTAAGAGCATAATATGTTTCATGACATGTACATATATGATTATCTTTGATATGTTGATACAAGAAAATTATGTAAGTTGAGACTATTATTGAACTCAAGTACGATATGTCGAGAAAATAGTTATATCAATGTTGAATTTATATGAGATATGTGCAAGTACACTAACAATATTACTGTTTGATGCTTATACAAGTACTAATCTGTTGATTGAATGGTAATATATTTATTTACATGATGCATTGAATCGGTAAGCATTTAAATTTTTTTTAAGTAATCTGCAAATGGTAGTAATGCTCAAACCTGCTTCCGCAACGGATACAAAGTTAGGGGTGTTAAGAATGGTGGTGAGTTGCTCGGGTTAAATCTGATCGATGCAGAGGGTTATCCGATATGATTTCGAGAATGGCGCACACAGGTATGTTAAAAAGGGTATGATGCTTACTTGGCTTATGTACTTGACACCAAGGTATCTGAGTCAAAAATACAGGTAGTTCCAGTAGTATGTAAATTTTTCGATGTGTTTCCAGAGGAATTACCAGGATTGCCACCAGAAAGAGAAGTGGAATTTTCTATAGATTTGATTCCTGAACTACTTGATTTCCATAGCTCCGCACTCGGATGGCTCCTCTGAAAATTAAAAGAGTTAAAGACACGATTGCAAGAGCTTGTTGATAGGGGTTTTATTCGACCGAGTCATTCCCCTGGGGTACTCGGTTCTATTTGTGAAAAAAAAAACGGGTCTTTGAGATTGTGTATCGACTCACCGCAGCACTTAATAAAGTAACCATAAAGAATAAGTACACATTACCCGAATTGATGATTTATTTGATCACCGAAAAGGTGCTATCTGTGTTTTCAAAAATTGATCTTCGATCGGGTTATTATCACCTACGGGTAAAGGAGTCGATGTGCCAAAAACAACCTTCGAACTGTGTGCGGGCATTATGAGTTTTTGGTCATGCCGTTTGGGTTAACTAATGCACTGCGCAGATTCATGGATTTGATGAACCGGATATTCAAATAGTATTTAGACAGATTTGTGGTAGTATTCATTGATGATATTTTGGTTTATTCTCGGATGAAGAAGAACATGCGTAACATTTGAGAATTGTGTTGCAAATTCTCATGAGAGAAGCGATTATATGCTAAATTCATGAAATGTGAATTTTGGCTTCGAGAAGTGGGTTTTCTAGGACATATTGTATCTGCCAAGGTATCGAGAGTAGATCCAAGTAAAATCTCACTATTGTCAATTAGAGTCCACCGAAGAATGTATCTGAAGTTAGAAGTTTCTTGGGTTTAGCTGGTTATTATCGGAGATTTGTACAGGGATTCTCTATGATAGCTTCTCCAATGACTCGATTATTGCAGAAAGATGTTAAGTTCGAGTGGACTGATGAATGTCAACAAAGTTTCAATCGACTGAAAGATCTACTAACGAAAAGCACTGTATTAGTGCGATCAACCGGGTAAGGAATTTGTTATTTACGTGATGCCTCATTAAATGGTTTAGGTTGTGTCTTAATGCAAGAAGGTAAAGTAATAGCCTATGCTTCAAGACAATTTAAACCACATGAAAGAAATTACCCAAAGACATGATCTTGAATTAGTTTCTATTGTGTTTATATTACCAAGATATGGCGGCATTACTTGTATGGTGAGAAATGTCATATTTATACTGATCATAAAAGCTTGAAATATTTGATGACACGAAAAGATTTGAATTTGAGACAACGCAGTGGCTTGAAATCGATAAAGGACTATGATTTGGTTATTGATTACCATCCGGTAAAGCTAATGTTGTAGCTGATGCTTTGAGCCGGAAATCTCTGTTAGCTTTGCGAGCTATGAATACCCGATTATCATTGATTGATGATGGTTCAATCCTAGAAGAATTAAGAGCTAAACCTACATTTTTACAGCAAATATGTGAAGCTCAGAAGAATGATGAGAAGTTACAAGTTAAACGGGCACAGTATGAGTCAGGTAATGATTCTGAATTTCAGATTGGTTCTGATGGTTGTTTATTATTCAGAGGTAGAGTATGTGTACCTCAGAATTCAGAGCTTACACAAAAGATTTTGCACGAAGCTCACAGTGGTATTATGTCTATACATCCGGGGAGTAATAAAATGTAAAATGATATAAAAAGGATGTATTGGTTGCCAGGGATGAAACGTGATATTTCTGAGTTTGTATCAAGATGTTTGATATGTCAACAGGTTAAAGCTGAACATCAGGTACCTTCGGGATTACTACAGCCAATTACGATACTGGAATGGAAATGGGAAAGGATCACAATGAACTTTGTGTCGGGATTACCTTTGTCTCCGAAGAAGAAAGATGCTATTTGGGTAATGGTTGACCGGTTGACAAAGTCGGCACACTTTATACCGGTACGTATGGATTTTTTTCTTTAGATAAGTTGGCTGAATTATATGTATCTGAGATTGTCAGGTTACATGGGGTATCGGTCTCTATTATTTCGGATAGAGATCCTCAGTTCACATCTCGTTTCTGGGACAAGTTGCAAGAAGCATTAGGGACTCAGTTGCATTTTAGTACTGCATTTCATCCTCAGACAGATGACCAATCCGAACGTGTAATTCAGGTATTAGAGGACATGCTTCAATGTTATGTACTAGAGTTTGAAGGTAGGTGGGAAAGGTATTTACCTTTGATTGAGTTTGCCTACAACAATAGTTATCAATCTAGTATTAAAATGGCACCATATGAAGCTTTGTATGGTCAGAAATGTAGAACACCGTTATATTGGACAGAGTTCAGTGAAAGGAAGATACATGGGGTTGATTTGATCCAAGAAACAGAAGAAAAAGTAAAGGTTATTCGAGATAGTCTAAAAGCAGCTTCTGATCGACAAAAGTCATATGCCGACCTTAAACGAAAAGAGATTGAATTTCAAGTCGGTGACAAGGTATTTCTGAAAGTGTCTCCTTGGAAGAAAGTCCTCCGATTCGGTCGAAAAGGTAAACTGAGTCCAAGATTTATCGGGCCATATGAAATCATAGAAAGAATTGGACCGGTCGCTTATCGATTGGCATTACCACCGAAACTTGATAGAATCCATAATTTTTTTCATGTATCTATGTTACGACGATATCGATCAGACCCTTCACATGTTATTTCTCCGATGTATGGAGATTCAACCGGATATGACTTACGATGAAGAACAAGTCAAAATATTGACACGGGAGACAAAAGAGCTTAGAAATAAAAAGATAAATTTGGTGAAAGTATTGTGGCAAAAGCATGAGATTCAGGAAGCGACATGGGAACCGGAGGAGGCAATGAGGAAACAATACCCAAACCTCTTTGCTGGTAAGATTTTCGAGGACGAAAATCCTAAAAGGGGGGAGAGTTGTAATGGCCTAAATTCAAAACTATTGGAACAGTGGTTTCGTAACCACAAATCCGATTTAAAGAGAAATTTATTTCAATATTTTTGCATGAAAATTGATATGATAGGAAAATCGTATGAAAATATTGATAGAAAAATTTTACCGATTTAGTGGTTAGTTAGAAAAAGAAATTATTGAAGAAATTGGGTAAAAACAAGGTATCGGGACCTTTATCTCGTAAAACCGAGTCGAAAATAATTTTATAAATATTTATGAAATGTTAGTAATGTGGTATTAAAATTTCGTTAGGAAATTTTAATGTTTGGGTAGTCAATTAAATGAAAAGGACTAAATTGTAATAGGTGTAAAAGTTGCTAGAATGATTAAATAGCTTAAGAGTCTAATGAGAAAGAATTTAAAAGGCAATTAGACCCAAATTTATTTGGGCTGGACGGCAAGGGCATGGAATCAGCAGGGAATTTGATAAATTAAGGGCAAAATTAGAATATTGCAAAATTAACTAAATAAAGCTAGGACTAAATAGGAAATATCTAGATTTCTCTTCATTTCTCTTCAATTCCAGCAGCTAAAAACGCCATAGGAGGGTTCTCTAAGCTGATATTTCATAATTTTTGCACCAAGTGAGTTAATCCTTGCCTTTTTCTTGTAATTTTTGTGTTTCTAAGACTTTTACAACTAGGTCCTACTATTAAATTCATTAGTTTTTGATTTCATGGATGAAATTGAAAGTCACCATGATTGAGTTCTGTAAGTTTATGATGAAATAGAATGAAATTAAAGTTTTAATTTATTTATGAGATGATTTTATTAGGTAATTTCAATGGAAAATTGATTTTTAGGACCTAATTGTGAAAATGTTTGGAATTAAAGTCTATTTCTGAAACTCTGATTCCTAAAGGTTGTAAACTAGTTTAAGGTGATATAATAAAGTGTTAATTTAGAAAAATAAGCTCAATTGAGAGACTAATTGAGGAGGGACGAAATTCTCATTTATTACAAGCTTAGGGGAAAAATGGTAATAAACAGTTTGCACTAAAACAATTTGGACAGCAGCAGTAGACTAACTTTGAAAAATCACCATAAATTTTATAAATCTAATTATAATATGAAAAATATATGGAATTAAAGCTTATTGAGTCTAGTTTCTCATAGAAGAAACAGTGTAAGAAATGGATTTGTAAATTTTGAGATATAATGAATTTTGTGAGACAAGGTCAGAATGAATTCGGATTCCCCTGTTCTGACTTTGAAAAATCATAAAAAAATTAAATAAAAATAATTAGGAACTTAAATTTATATGTATAGAATCCTTAATGAGTCTATTTTTAATAGAAATAAATTAGAATATCATTTGAATTCTGTATGAAGAGATAATTAATTTTTAGTGAAGAAGGGTCCGAACTATTAGACAGCAGAACAGGGGTGACTTTAAAGAATAAACTGTACTGATTGGCTAAACCAAAAATTCTGAAAATTTTATGGTAAGAAGATATATGAGTCTAGTTTTAGGGAAAATTAACGGAACTTAATTTGGAGTTCCGTAGCTCGATTTATAAATAATTTAGTGACTATGATTTAAGTAGACAGCTTTGAATGAACTATAAATAATAGTTGAATTATGAAGAATGTTGCATATGAACATGAAATGTATTAAATTAATAATTAAATTTATTTATCTAGATCCAGAAGATTCAAATACGAAGCTAGATCGAGGAAAGGAAAAAGTTCAGGATTAGTAGATTTTTGTGCACAAACAAGTATCAAGGTAAGTTCATGTAACTTGAATTATATTCTTAAATGCTTGAAATGCATGTTTTTTTTTATATGAATATGATTTGAATGTTCATTATATGAAATTTTATGAAACATTGACATATTTGATAAAAGAGGAAGAAATCCCGGTTGAATGAAAGGAAAATTCGATGGATCTCTGAAAAAGAATTGACGATAAAAAGGATCTAGCCCGGACGGGTGATCCTATCTGATATAGCCCTCCCGAAGAATATGTGGAAAATGGATTTAGCCCGGACGGTAATCGAATTAGGTCCAATTTAGCTGGGTAGTAATTCAGATCCAAGCTCATTAGAGTAATTGTCGTTGCGAGGATTTAGCTCGACTGGTAATCCCGACAATACTCTATGAGTTTATATTACAGGATTTAGTCTCGAATCGTAATCCCATTGTAAGAATGAGGTTCAGCGGAGTGTGCTTTCGAAATGGAAATGTGTGCACATGAATATGAATTGACGGACCGAATTGTACACTAAAAGTGTACCTCTGAAAATCCATCGAAATTCCGAGAAATTCAACGGGATAAATATGGAAAAATAACAAGGAAATAGAAATCATGGTATTGATGAGCTCATCAATCATGGTATATATTATTGGTACATGCAAATTATTGTACTAACTTGAATGTTGAGTTTGTGCATATTAGGGTAATAATGCATTGAATGGATATATAAATGTTTATTGTATTGTATTGAAAATATTAGGTAAGTACAATTCTTGTTACATGAGCTTACTAAGCACAAAGTGCTTACCCTGTTTCATTTTCCCCTATTTTGTAGTGTTAAGAGCTCGGAGATCGAATTTGGTCGGAGATACATCACATTATCAACCTCAGGATTTCGGTATATAAAGAAACTTTATTTTAGAAAATCAATGGCATGTATAAGCTAATAAAGTAAATGATCTTGTGAAATGAATGTAGAGTTAGCCATTGGTATGGTTAACAAACCTGGTTTTGGGTATGTGATGACGTTATCTTATAAATATGCATGAATTTATTTTGAAAATATGTTGAATTGGTTTGGTTGATGTGGATTGGTCTCGGTTTAAAATTTACAGGGAAGGTTAGATATCTATAAAAGGGGATATATTGAGTTAAAAAAAATTAATTTGTATACTCTGGTAATACTTCTTACCCTATTCCGGCAATGAATACGGGTAGGGGTATTACATACTCTAAACCATACTTAAACATAACATAGACCAAACTAATACTAACAAAATTGACATATCAAAACATGTGTATAACATGCAAATTCATGGTCAAACATACTTTAAATCAAATTTTAGCTCTATGGTAATTGAAAAGTAACTTGAATCAACATGCATATATAACATTTAAGTCTCTTAATAAATTATCAAAATTAGTGCATCAAATAACCAAAAATAACATTTAAATCCAAGTCAAGCACCCCCAAAAGACAAAATTAAGGCCTAAGTACGTGTCATGACTATTAAAAAGGCCGAAAAGGAATTACAAATCACTCAATCAGCTGAGATCTCTGAGTGTGATGTTGCTCTACTATAACTTGAGACGGAACAACATTCGAACATTGAACTTTTTTTAAAGCATTGTGGTGCACATCAATGTCCAACAATACCACATATGTTTCTAAATTAAAAACATGTTATTAAACAATAAACTACAAACAATAAATCATCAATAAACAAAATCAATATATTCATATTATGCCTTAATTATTCATAAAACCAATTAAAAGACAATTATCACCAACAAACTTCCATATAGCTCACACATACCTAATGCCATTACATATTAGAAGCATGTAACAATTATTCCTTAACATAATTGCATATGAACTCATTTTCATATCCATATAAGTCTTCACCCTGATTACAGGCATGTTCTTTTATAGACATAAAATCTTGTTTCATTTAAATCACTTATTAGTTTTTCATTAAAACTCAAACACTCAAGTATGATTTGTTTTACTTAATTAGAGTGATTATCATCTATTAACGTCTTTTTGTCCCTTTAACGAGAATTTTCTTATACAATTCAATTCTTAATTTTATTTTCAATCTATATGCACTTCCCATCAATAATTTCACATTTTCTTCTCATTTCACAAAGCTTACTATTTCAATATTTATATTCCTCTTTCTTAACATACTATTGGCATCTTACTATCAAATTCTTATTTTCTTAACTTGTTATTATCATACTTATTTCAATACATATCTACTTGTATATTTCTTTTACCAATGCTCATACTTTGAGAACTTAGTAAAATAAGATTCCAACACTTGAGATTTTCATACAAAACTACCATGTACATATTGTACCACAGGTGCCCTAGCCAAACACAACCAATATATATATATATATATATATATATATAACTAAAAGTGCATTCCCTTCAAACAAAACCAAGTGAACATATGTGCTATTCATAATGTATTATATCATATCTACACTACACATAGATATTGTTAAGATTTAATGCCTTAAGTGTAGTGTATTTGTAATTTTTCAAATAAATTGGGTGAAATAAAATTTTATTACTCATTAATAACACTTGTATATGTTCTCAACAGTATTTGTACGCAAAGCAAAATATAAACAAATATTGGCTCATTGATTATCTAATCTTTAACTAATCTTAAGTTGCATTATGTGGTCGGATCATAATGCGAAAATGTAACTTATATTAGTAGATAATCTAAATAGTCTGTAGTATAATCGAAATTGAGCAAATTGATTGAAAGACTATTATGTCATCTATTAAGTCTGATGGGGAGATACATTATCTTGGGTATTGGAGTGGATGACTCCCAAAAAATAAAAACATAGATATAATTATTTGGATTGATAATACATCAAACAAGACCCAAGTTGAATTTATCCTATATCCATTTATGGATTTATTCACTTGTGATATTCATAATATGGTATACCTTAATTCTAAATGGATAATAAACTATATATGCATGACTTGTATACATTGATTTACTTAAAGTCATAGTTCAAATAGATAAAGAACCGAAAAATTATCCACGATTGTGAAAACGAATTGCATGTAGAAAATTCCTAAATACCCCCTTTAATAATCCACACATTCAATTTAATCCAAACTTGATTTTCAATTCTTCATGTCTCCTTTATACAAAATAATAATTATTAAACTAACTTTTAATTCGTACACTTTAGTTCTTATACCATCTCTAAATCCTAATTAAATATTTTGTCCAAAATTTTAAACTCACATTTATCTTTACTAATTACCTTTCTCGGTATTTAGTTAATTCTTTTAAAACAAATCCTTTATTAAGCTCGTTCCAATTTCTCAAAAATTCTTTTTGTGCATATTTCCAAAACATTGTCATTAATAATTGTATTAAAAATTTTGGGACATTACAATTATCTCTCTCCTTTCCCTATTTGGACATGAAGACCTTTTTCGTAAATATGTCGCCTTCTTAATAAGCTTTTCCAAACCTTGGAATCTGATACTTTCTGAACAACATTATAAAAGGTTATCGTTGGAGAACACTTATTTAACAATACTTTTTGTGCCAGGTTAGAAGGGTTTCTATAAGCATTCTCCATGCTTGCTTAAACAACAAGGCATCGTTCAACAATTCAAGCTTTGGAATGCTCACATTTCAGTTTACAAATAGTATGCCATATGCAACTTTTTCTGATTTAGCTCATGTCCCCACCGGAAGCTTCTCAGTAATTGGTCTACTTTCTCAACAACATATTTCGGGGCCTTCAAACAAGAAAATGTATAAATTGGTAAAGAAGATAACGTATGCCTCGTACCTTGGGAAGGCAAAGTGATTTCTAAGAAGCAAGTTTGTTCTGCAACTTTTCTAATAGCGGCCGGAAACATAACTTATTATTCGAGCATCCCAATTGAATTCCCAGATACTTCCCTGGAATGTGGACCTGTTTAACTCCTACAATGTCCAACAACCATTGCCTCTTGTTTGCTTGGCCTGCACTGCTGAAGAATAGTTCAGCTTTTGTGTGATTAATTGACAGGCCAGAGGGCAAACAAGAAGGAGCTAGTATGGACTTAATTGCACCACAACAACATTAAAGAATAAATAGCAATCGTCTGTGGAGGAGCATCAAGGAAAGCACATTTTGGCATAACAAGAAAAGATAGGGATCCCCAAGTGTAAGTCGAGCTACCATTTATGAATATCTGATAGGTCATAATAAGTTGCCTCTGTCGGTCATTGAACCCTATCTTTTGTAAAATTGCTCAAGATACCTTTGTTGGTCTACTTGAGTAAAAATGTTGTCCATTATATTGGATGAAGACACTTTGATATGGTGTGATCAGATAGTGGTTTGAGATGATGACTTGTACCTTAGTGCATATTTTATACGCTACATTTATAAAATTAATAGATGTTTGAGGTAGCTTTCTTTTGGGACTCAATGTTATTAACATCTTCTTCAGCTCCTATTATATAATTTATTTGTATGTAACTTATTCCTATATTGGAAAACTCATTTTTATCATCAAATTTAACTTTAAGCAATTGGATTTTCTTTTCTGCTGCTTTAAGAACAATTTGTAGCAATTTAAGTCTTTCTTTTTGTTTTGTAAGTAAATTAAGCTATTCTTTTACGAGTATATAAAAGATTTGGTTGAAGATAACTTCTCTCTCATAACATAAAACTAATTATATATTAATAATAGCTAACTGATGAAACAATTTTTTTAAATGAAAAATTCCCATTTAAATTATAGTTTTTTTTTGTCCTAAATTAATATCTGAACTTTTTTTTCCAACAACTATATTGGTATCCAAGTCACTTTTTGACTGACATGGCAATGCTGGCCATTCACGTGGCTCCCCATATCCTGTTTGTACCTCTTTTTCTTTTTCATTTTCCCTCATTTTCTTTTCTTCTTTTTCCTACCTTGGGCACCATACTCTCTTCTTCATCTTTCTTCTTCACAACTTCTTTGTTTCTCATTTTTGAGTTGCTGAGAAGCCAATGAAGAAGTGGTACAAATAGGATGACACGTGGTACTTAAACTATAATTTTGTTACATAAATTGTCTCAATCGTTTGCTAAAAAAAGAAAAAAGAAAAAGCACTTATAGCCAATTATATTATGTCAATTATGACATGTGATATCTTTATTTTTTTTTTCCTTTTTTTTTTCTTTCTTCCTCTATTCTTCTTCCCCAAAATAAAAAACGCGGGAGGTTTTTTCTTCTTTGTTTAAAATTTCAAGAATCTTTGTTTAAATTAGAATTTACATGCAATTTTTCACTTACTTGCAAATAATTGTTGATGTTTTGAAAATTTCATATAGAAAATGTAATTTGTGAAATATGAACAATTAGGTAACTTCATATACTTCAATGTGATTCCATCCTGCTTCTCAATGTGGCTTCAATTTGTTTCTTTATTCAATATCACAACTTCACAAGCATTGTTAAAATTTCACCAATGTTTGAAAGGATTCTTTATTGTGTTAAAGGCTGAAACTTTTGCAGAAAACTCTAATCAAATCAACCCACCCAAATCATGCTTATTTGGAATCAAATCCAACCCACTCATCTTTCTTTGGATGCCATCAAATCAATCTTCCAATTTTGAATTCCCTCACCAGATCTTAATGGGCACATCACCACATTATTTGTTTACTTTAATGGAACCTTGTCTGTTTGTCTGATCTTCAGCACAAGTCGATCCTTAGGTTTTTTATATACTAAGAAGGTAAATATGATATGATATTCTATTAACGTACCCAAAAAAACTTAATTTACCTTATTTTAATTAATTAATTATGTCACATGTTCTCGTTATAATTTAAATCAAAATTAGTTTTCAAATTATAATATTTTTATATTGATGTTCTTTGAGTTTTAATATAATTGGCGTTATTAGTGTTGTAATAATAAAAAATCATTAATTCAAATATGTTTAAGCGTAATTTTTCTTTCAAATTAAAAATTTGAGAGAAACTATTGATAGAAGTTTCGCTTTCTATAAAAAATAATATTTTATCCACTGAAAAATTCTGTTCTTTAAAGATGAATACTTTTCTATAACCAGAAGAATTGGCTTGAAAATGCCAACTGAGAAAGACATGGCATCTTCAGAAATTCTTGACTATTTCACTTTGCCGGCAGTCAATTTTTAAAATGCCACTTCGGTCGTTTGGCTCATTCCCCAGCCATTATTGACACTTACTTCTATTACCTAACAAATGATCATTGTAATTTCAGCCATTTGGCAATCAAATGTGGTCAATGCCTTGTTATTTTCTATTTGTTCGTACCAGCAACACATGATGAAGCATACCCTTTCTTATAAAGGAAACGAATCCTCATTATTCTGTTCATTTTTGTTAACCATCGGTTTTTCATCAAGAATGAACCGAGTTTCGGTCCGGATACTACCCGTTTTGATCTTTCTCCTCTTTCATGTCTCGAAATCGGAAGATGAAGAAGTGAAACGATCACTTGTGGGATTCATGGACAAACTTGCAGCTGGAAATGTAGGAAGAGATCAAAGTTGGGGTTGGAACATGAGTTCAGACCCTTGCAATGACAAATGGATCGGTGTATCCTGCGATACGTTGTCAAAATCCGTCAAGAAAGTCGTTCTCGATGAGTTAAATCTCACTGGTGTTCTTGATATTGGTTTTGCCTGCAAGGCAAGTTCCCTTTCAGTGCTTAGCCTACACAGCAACAATGTTGTTGGATCAATATCAGAAGAAATAGGGAATTGTAAACATTTGACACACCTTTATGTAAGTGGTAACCAATTATCTGGTCACCTTCCACTGTCTCTAAAGCAGTTGAGCAATCTAAAGAGGTTCGATATATCGAACAATAACTTCTCCGGTGAAGTTCCTGATTTCTCTCAAATTTCGGGCCTAATTACTTTCTTTGCTCAGAACAATCAACTTACTGGTGAGGTACCAAATCTTGATTTCTCCCATCTGTTGCAGTTAAACATATCTAAAAATAACTTCAGTGGTCCAATTCCTGATGTCAAAGGGAGATTCTCTGCTGATAGTTTTTCAGGTAATCCTGGACTTTGTGGAGAATTAGTCTCAAAGCCATGCCCTCCAACACCGCCATCGAAACGGAAATCCAACCATTCGTCGATCAAACGTTTTTTTATCTACTCCGGTTACGCAGTTCTCGGCCTTATTGTCGTGTTATTCGTTGCCTTCAAACTAGTGAGTAAAATGAAGCCGAAGGACGACAAAGAAGCAGTGGAAACAAACACTAGCAGGCGTAGCTACAAGACCAGTACTACTACTTCGAATGAGTCGAAGATTGCTGAGAATAAATCAGAGTATTCAATAAGTTCTGTGGAGAGTGGAGTGGCCTTATCATCACTTGTAGTGCTTACAAGTCCAACAGGTCAAGGTTTAAGATTCGAGGACCTGCTTCGAGCACCAGCTGAATTGCTTGGAAAAGGGAAACACGGAAGCCTTTACAAGGTAATGCTTGATAATGGGGTAACAACGCTGGCAGTGAAGAGGATAAAAGATTGGAGTGTTGATAGTGAAGAGTTCAAGAGGAGAATGAAGAGGTTGGACCAGACCAGGCATCCCAGTGTATTGCCATCAGTTGCATTTTATTGTTCACAGCAAGAGAAGCTCTTGGTTTATGAATATCAACCCAATGGCAGTCTTTTCAGGCTCCTCCATGGTAACTTCATTGTCACCAATTCTACATCAGATTTTGATTTTATAACTCGAATTTTGGATGAAAAAATCTTAAACCATGCAAGCCAGCATACACTTGAACACATTGAATGAATAAGTTTGTAGTAAATTCGATTATGTTAGGCATAATTTATTTTACACCAGATTAAATTATGGTTATTATCTCTCCTATCTTCAAATTTAGGATTTAGTATTTATATTTTAATTTGATATAGTTTGGTTCTTATACATTATATCACTAGTTAGTCAAAATAGTTGATACCCTTAATTATTTCTGTTAAAATGTTGAGGTCAAATATTTCTTTAAAATACTCTTTCCGACTTCATGCATAATTTTTTTTTATTGTATCATAAAAGTGCTATTAAGAGAAATTCATATCATTTTAATCACAATAGTAGAGATATCAATTATTTAGATTAATTGATGCCATTATGAAAGTAGAGAACCAAATTATGTGTAATTAAAATATAAATACTAAATCCCAAATATAATTTTAGTAGAAAGGTTGAACTACAGTTTTACTATTATTTTATAATGACTAAAAATTTAAAAAAAAAATTGTGTCATTAATAACTCCAAATAGCTATCACTCTTAATAATTTTCAATAGTTGATATTGTTTTTTAATAATAAAAAAATACTTATTTTAACTTATCATGCTAATTCTTTTAAACAATATTTTTTTAATAAAAATGTACATAAAATTTAAATTAAATTAAATAAAAATATTAATTATTTAGACTAATTAATAATATTATAAAATATAGCATCAAATTATGTTAAAAATGAAAGAATAAAAATTAAATCTTAAATTTTCTCATAATAAAGGGATAAAAAATGAGATTTAACCATTTTTCTATAATAAAAGAACGAAATAGGGATGATGGGACACATGTCAATGTAGGAAGAGCCTATGTCCTTTCTTTTATATATAGGTATATAGATAGATATATGTCGTATGAATGTTTCATTGTTGATTCAGGATCCCAAAGTGGTCAGGCGTTCGGCTGGGAAAGCAGATTAAATGTTGCGGCCATTGTTGGTGAGGCATTGGCATTTATGCATGAGGAGCTTGGTGAAGATGGAATAGCTCATGGTAACCTGAAATCCACAAACATACTCTTCAATCAAAACATGGATCCCTGTATCAGTGAGTATGGGCTAATGCTGTTCCAGACTCAAGACCTATCATTCGATTTTCAATCCAGCAAGGATGCTTTGGATCCTGCGGCCCCAACCTATGGCAGCTTTAAAGCTGACATCTATGGTTTTGGGGTGATTCTTCTAGAACTTCTCACAGGGAAGCCGGTTCACACTAATGGGATCGATTTGGCTCGATGGGTGCATTCAGTGGTTACAGAAGAATGGACTGTAGAAGTGTTTGACAAGGTCTTGATCTCCCAGGGTGCAAGTGAAGAGAGGTTATTGAACCTCTTGCAGATAGCACTCAAATGCATAAATCCCAATCCGTATGAAAGGCCTAACATGAATCAAGTTGCTGTAATGATCAGTATGTTAAAAGATGAAGAAGATAGATCAAGCTCACATCCATGACATGACAGTTAAATGTGTTAAAATATTAGTTGGCAAATGTGGTGATTGAATTTGGGATTTGTTGAATGTTTTGCATGAAATAATTAAAAAGTAAAAATTTGATTCAATTTATGTAACTTTGATTCTATAAAATTCAGTTTCAAAAATAGTATTATTTCTAAACTTTTGGGATGGAAACCATCATATTCAATACAACTGATAGACTTGAAAAATGGTTAAGTTGAAGGATGATGGGGATTACACTGAAGTCTTGTTTGAGGGGCCGTGGATTGTTTTTTGGACAGCACCCGACTATGTAACCATGGTCAAGTTCTTCTCAATGCTACAATCTTTCTCGCTTAAGGTTATATCTTAAATCAAGCTTCCTGATTTATCTGGTGTGTTTTATAAGAAAAGCCTTTTGAATGCCATTGGTAGCACCATTGGTGAGGTTGTTAAAGTTGATGACAATACAAAGAATGGTATGAGGGGTCTTCCTACTCACAGGGAGGCGATTGTAGATTTGAGCAAACCTTTAATCTTGAGAGTTTGTATTGAGAATGCACTTCAACGTGTGGAATATAGGGGTTTACCCACAATATACTTTTAACTTTAGACGCTACGACCATTTTAACGAAGTGTGCTCGCTGGAGAAATCGAATGTTGAAAAATTTTGGGCAACACATTCTTGAGAAAGTTAATACAAAGAAGGATAGCAGTGCTATCGAAAAGGATGCCTTTGGACCATCATGGATCGTGACAACGCACAGGAAAAGAAGACCAATACGGAAAGATACTACGAATGGTAAGCATTTCGAAAATCTTGGTAGAAAGAAATTTGGCTCAAGATTTGATTCGATCGCTGATTTGGGGATGAGAATGAGGAGTGTGAGTTGGTAGATGGAAGCAAATGATACTTTAAAAATTCATCAAAAATTGTATAGATAAAATTAGGAATAGAGTCATATATGGTTGAAATTATAATGATCTAATTTTTAGTGATGTTGAAAAATTTAATTTTTGGATCGAAATACTTAAAACGAAATGATTAGATTTGAAATAAAATTTATGTGTTGTCTACAATAGTAAAAGGTTAAATTATTTAGTAAAATTAAAATGAATTGATTGATAATTATAGCTCTGAAACTATAATGCAAAGTTATAATCGCTATTGAATTTTTATGTAGTAAATAGAAAAGGACCTAATTAGATATTATACTAAGGACTTTAGAGTAAATAAACCTTAAAGAACATATATTACTGGAGAAACATGATAATTATCATCTATTCTCTAAGTTAATTTTTAACTTTTTTTCACCACCGAAACTATAGAAAGAAAAAGAAAATTTCCTTCTATCATTCCTTTGTTGCCGTCCAACAATTCACTAAGGTATGAGATTTATTTTGATAATTTATTATGGATTCAAGCTTTAATAAGTTGGATTAAACTAACCCAATGTTTAGACTAATGAACTTTTTATGTTTTAGTTGAATTTTCATGGTTGAAAAGCTTAGAAAAATTGGTTATTAAATATTTAAGTTTATGCATGGCGTTACTAGTTAATTAGTAGGAAGATTATGTTATAAAGTGATAAAAAGATGATGGATTTGTATAGAAATTCAATTAAGTTTATTAGTTAATTTTACCATTAGGGAGTAAATTGAACAAATTGAAAGTTGATAGAAAAGTATGTCATAAATTGAAAGCTAGATGTTTTTGTACTTTATTTATTAAGTCGGATCTAAATTCAATCAGATAGATTGTGTAATATGGATGTTTCGAATATTAGGGTTGTAAAGAATTAAATTGAATTAAATGCTTTCATTTTGATTTCCTTAAATTGTGTGATTAACAACGTTTCCGTAATTGTATTATCGAACATAATCAAAGACAGTGCCGAAACGTCAAAGGTGAAACGAAAGGAAAGAAAAAGACGAGCGTGGTATAACTTTTGTTGTTTGTGCTTTTATAATTCAATTTCAATAACTTGTTCGTAATCTAGTAAGATGTTATAATCAAATAAAAAGTACTTATTGAGGTAATCATATCTTTTCCCAAACTATGAAAATGATGAATTTGATGTCGCAATTGTTAAAATCAACCTTGAAAGCTTGAATTGTGATGTATATATATATATAAAAGCATGATTTGAACTAATCATGGATTGGGGCCACTTGTCCAAAAATTAAGAGGGTTTGAGTAAAAATATAGGCTCAAAATATAACATCCTTGAAAACTCTTTGGTCGTAACATGATAATTTTAAGCTATTATGAGTCAAAAATATTCTAAATAAATAAAATAAAATGTAAGTATTAATGGAGAAGGAAGTGGGAGACTAGAGAAAATTTAAAAGATTGATGTAGTGGGAGATATTACAGCAAGGTATAGACTAAATTGTAGGTTTTACAAAGTGTTGGGTCAAAGTGAAATTAAAAGTAAAAAAGATTAAATTAAATTATTGGTAGAATATGTGAGGACAAGAAGAGCAATTTCACAAGATCTAGTGGATAATGATGACGGATAGATTTTTTTTAGTTATAATAATATTTTATTTATTCATTATCATTACTACTACTAATATAATATTAAATTAAATTATTTTTTTATTAAAATATTGGTGATATTTTAAGTAAAAGATGGAGAAAATTCTCTATCTTTCTTTTCTCTCTCACGTTGCCAACATTGTTGGGGAGAAAAGAGTTTTCTTTTCTCTTCTATTTCATCCTCCATCACCATTAAGGTCATTCCAAGCTAAAAGTTATCAAATTTCCATTGAAAACCTTAGCTAAACCAAGTTACTCACAACCTAGTAAGCTTAAAAGTGTTCATATGTTAGGAGAGAGAAAATTTAGATAATGTGATTAACTAAAGTTTTAAGGTAAGATCTTCATGTTTTAGTGACAATTTCATGTTTACTTTGATTATTTGAATATGAAAGTGTTGTAGATGAAGAATATTGATTTTTCATATTTTATGATATTTATGTGAAACGAAGAGAAAGAAAAGGAAGAAGGTAGAAGGAGTATAGGCAAGGAGAAGTAAGTTGACAAAGCTTGAAGGAAGTCTAATTTAGCAAAATTTGTAAGTATTTTAGAATTTCCTTTACCTAATTAGATTTTTGGAAATAATAAAATTAATGAACATGTTATTTTCATGCAATTTAGTATTCTTAACTTAGTAAATATGTGAACTACTCAAGGGAGTAGTAAGTGAATGTGAATATTGTGGATGTGATTTAGTGTAAAGAGAAAATGACTAAATTGTATAATGTTGAAAAGTTATGTGTGATTTTGAAAATATGAAATTTGATCGTACTTGTGATGAATAATGATTTAATAATAACGATAAAACCCTTTGTAGACAAGTTTTGAACTTGTGGGATATAGATGTAATGCCATTAGGAATATCATAGCGCGTTCATGAATTTAGCATTCTAGTGCTCTTGAAACTTGCACTTCGGTGCTCCTGAATTTAGCACTTTGGTGCTCCTGATTTAGCACTTATGTGCTTTTGTATTTGTGATTTTATTCCATTTATCTTTCTTGTTCACTCAAGTCTACAATGGGTAAAATTGAATGATATATGACCAATGTGTAAATGATAAAAGTATGGTAAGTGGAAAAATGAAGAATGACCTTGTTGTTATTCTTTAATTAAGGCTAATTATTGTCATCATGTTAAAATGTTTATTTATTTATTAAAATTGTTAATTAAACTCAATGGTAAAGTTTGAATTCTTTAGCACTTACTAAGCTTTCATAAGCTTAATGTCACTACAGCAAAATAGACTTTTAGTGACTTTTTTTAGGCCTATAGCAGCGCTCATAAGCGTCGCTAAAATTAATTGTGGCGTTTTGATAAGCGCCATAGAAAATGCCACTATAGCTAGTGCCGCAAAACTTTGCAAAATTTATATAGAAAAACGCCGCTATAGAACATGACTTTTAGTGGCACTTTTTCCACAAACGCTGCTATAGAACATGACTTTTAGCGGCGCTTTTCCACAATCGCCGCTATAGAACAAGACCTTTAACGGTGCTTTTCCTACAAATGCCATTATAGAACAAGACCTTTAGCGGCGCTTTTCCCACAAACACCGCTATAGAATATGACCTTTAGCGGCGCTCTCCCACAAATACAGCTATAGAGCATGACCTTTAGTGGCGCTTTCCCACAAATGCCGTTATAGAATAGAACTTTAGCGACGCTTTTCCCAAAAACGCCACTATAAAAAGACCTTTAGCGGCGTTTTTCCCACAAACCTATTTCAATAACACCAAATTCAAGTTCCGACTAAGATAAACGACCATGGAATGCAACATTAAATAACATTCCACTTGAAGAAGTGCTAAGCCTTGGCTTTTCCAGCTTGAAGAGATTGAATCCTCTGCTACACCTTCAATATCTAAAGGATGCAAAGCCAAATGATCAGATAAACCAACAAACTCGGTAAACAACAAAGATGTTAAAAATAAAAAATATATATAGCCATTAAGGCTAAAAAAAAATATAACAAATAATTATGTACAGCTTTAGTAGCAGGTTGAACCATACTAACAAACAATCTCAATTGTAGCTCTTCCATATGTAACAAATAGGCATTCTTTCTAATGATTGTCTAAATTATTCAATTGTTTAACAAGGAATAATAATATTAATTTGAAAAAAGCAGAAAAGAAACATGCTGCACTACTGTTGTTTAACGTCATATAGAAATGTCTTATATAGCATAAAAGAGAACTAAGGCACATAAAAAAGAAGAAGAACACCAACTGCTTCTCTCTTGCTGTCAAGTTTGCTCTTTGATATGATGTACAAGGACAAAATTATCAAATTTTTAAATAAAAAAAAGCAAAATACAATTGACTCCTAGTACAGGATACTCTATCATACTTAAACTACATTGATAGCAATCTATCCACAAAACTTCAATTAACGGATGTAATTTCGCTCAAAAAGCACTAACCAAGCTTAACTACAATTGTATACTTGATGTTTCTCAATTATAGATTTTAACCATTGTTAGAATTAAATGACCCAAATCCTTATTTAAATAAAATACAGTGGTAAAATAAAATAAAAGTAAAATTCATATAAAACTACACTTCTTTTATTTTATTTTAGAATAATGTTTTTTAAACCTTATTAAACTCTATCTATTTTATATTGATTAGAATAAGATGTTTCAATCTTATTAGAATATGGCTTTACAAGCCTATAAATAGACATAGTTTATTCCTCTTGTAATCATTCGAATTCGACATAGTAAATTTTTTCTCCTCTGCTCGTGGTTTTTTTCCCGAAAGGGTTTCCACATAAAATCTTTGTGTTCTTTATTCTATTTTATTTTATTTTCTCAAATTGGTATCAGAGCTTCCAGGTAGTTCATCTTGATCACAGTAATGGCGTCTTTGAAGTATGAAATCTTGCTGTTGGATCGCAACACCAGATTTGCGTTATGGTAGATTAAGATGCAAGCAGTTCTTGTGTAGATAGATCTGAAGGATGCCCTGCTAGGGATAGATAAGATGCCTTTGACATTAACAGATGAAGAGAAGAAGCATAAGGATCGAAAGGCGTTAACATAATTACATCTGCATTTGTTTAACGAAATTTTGCAGGATGTGATGAAGGAGAAGACCATCGTTGCATTATGGAATAGGCTGGAACAAATATGTATGTCAAAAACTATAACATGCAAGCTGTACATAAAACAACATCTTTATGCTCATCGTTTGGAGGAAGGTACGTCTGTACACGAACACTTAACAGTGTTTAAAGAAATTCTCTCAAACTTGGAGGCCATGGAGGTTCAGTATGATAAAGAAGATCTAGGGTTGATTCTACTTTGTTCGTTGCCCCTGTCTTATTCAACCTTTAGAGACACGATTTTATATAGCCATGAGTCTCTCCCAGTTGATAAGGTTTATGATTCTTTAACCTCGTATGATAAGATGAAGAATCTTGTGGTTAAATCTGACTCTCAGGGAGAGGGTCTCATTGTTCGTAGGAGACAAGATCAGAATGCTGATGATGATCGTGGAAGGACACAGGAATGGAATCCTCGCGATAAATCTAAGGGTAGATTAAAGTATTCAAACAGAGGTAAAACTTGTAACTTCTGCAATAAGAAAGAGCACATTAAATCTGAGTGCCAGAACAAGATTAAAAGGGGGGATACGAATCAAAAGGGAAAACAACCAGAAAATTTAAGTGAATTTGATGTTGTAGAAGACTACAGCGATGGTGAACTTCTAGTCGCTTCTGTCAACAATTCTAAAGTGAGCGAGGAGTGGATACTTGATTCAGGCTGCACCTTCCACATGAGTCCCAATTGGGATTGGTTTACAACTTATGAAACAATATCTGAATGTGTTGTTTTGATGAGAAATAATACTTTATGTAAAATCGCAGGTGTTGGAACAGTTAAAGTTAAGATGTTTGATGAAGTTGTCAGAACACTTAGTGACATACGACATGTTTCAGAATTGAAGAAAAATTTAATTTCGTTGATTAATCTTGATTCAAAAGTGTATAAATACACAACTGAAAGTGGAGTTTTAAAGATTTCCAAAGGTTCCCTTGTTGTGATAAAAGGGCAGAGAAAGACTACCAAGTTATATGTTTTGCAAGGTTCTACTGTTATTGGTGATACAACTGTCGCTTCTTCTTCCTTGTCAGCTGATGTTATTACTAAACTTTGGCATATGTGCCTAGGGCATATGAGTGAGAATGGAATGGCAGAATTGAGCAAAAGAAGACTTCTTGATGGGCAAGGAATTTGCAAACTGAAGTTCTGTGAGCACTGTGTTTTTGGGAAGCAAAAGAGAGTTTGATTCACTAGAGGAATCCATAACACGAAGGGAACGTTAGAGTATATTCATTCTAATCTGTGGGGGGACATCTAGAGTGCCTTCGAGAGGTGGAGCTAATTATATACTAACTTTTATTGATGATTTTTCCAGAAAAGTTTGGCCGTTCTTTCTGAAACAGAAAAGCGATGTGTTTTCCGCATTTAAGTCTTGGAAAATTATGCTTGAAAAATAGATGGGAAAATAAATAAAATACCTCATCACAGATAATGGCTTAGAGTTCTGTTCTGATGAGTTTAATAGACTATGCAAGTCAGAAGAGATCGTGAGACACTTGACAGTTCGTCATACTCCACAGCAAAACGGCGTTGTAGAGCGAATGAACAGAACAATCATGGAGAACGTTCGATGTATATTGTCAAATGCCAACTTATCGAAGTCGTTTTGGGCAAAAGCAACCTTTACTGCATTTTTTTGATTAGCCAATCTCCATCTGTTGCCATTGATAAAAAAGCTCCACAAGAGGTATGGTCTGGTAATCCTGCTAAGTATTCTGACTTAAAGATCTTTAGGTGTCCTGCGTATACTCATGTTGATAATGGAAAATTGGAACCGATATCCATTAAATATGTTTTTCTTGGTTATAAAGCCGGTGTAAAATGGTATAAGTTATGGTGTCCTGAAAATAGAAAAGTTGTGATTAGCAGAGATGTCGTTTTTGATGAAACTGCTATGCTATCTAACTTATCTCTTAAAGACTCTTCCAATAAAGAAAATCAAAAGCAGGTGGAGCATCAGATTAATACAGAGTCGACTCCTCAAGCCAGTACAAAAATTGATAATAGAGTTACTTCTTCACCACAATACTCTATTGCCAAAAATAGAACTAGATGAGAAATTAAACCTCCAAAGAAGTATGCCGAGGCTGATCTAGTTGCTTATGCTTTAAATGTGGCTGAAGATATAGATGCAAACCAAGAGCCATCTAATTAGTCTGAAGCAGTTAGCTATGAAGACTCAGAAAAGTGGATGTTTGCTATACAAGAGGAGACGGAATCACTCCACAAAAACAGAACATGGGATCTTGTGAAACTTCCTAAAGGTAAAAAGGTTTTTCATTGTAAACGAGTGTTTAAAAAGAAAGAAGGGACTCTAGGAGTTAAAGAATCCAGATGTAAAGCAAGGCTTGTTGCAAATGGTTACAGTCAAATTCCAGGAGTGGACTTCACAAATGTGTTCTCCCCAGTTGTGAAGTATAGTTCGATTCGAGCTTTGCTTGGTATTGTGGCCATGTATGATTTGGAACTTCAACAGTTAGTTGTAAAAATTGTATTTTTGCATGGAGAACTTGAGTATGTCATTTACATTCAACAACCAGAGGGTTTTACAGTCTCAGAAAAATAGGACTATGTTTGCTTGCTGAAAAAGTCCCTTTACTGTTTGAAACAGTTACCAAGACAGTGGTACAAGAGGTTTGATTCCTTTATGACTTCTCATTATTTCAAAAGAAGTAGTTTTGACAGTTGTGTTTACTTTAAGAAAAACTATGATGGTTCTTTCGTGTATCTACTTGTTTATGTTGATGACATATTAATAGCAGCAAAAGATAAAGGAGAGCTAAGAAAGGTCAAAGCCCAACTAAGTGAAAAATTTGAGATGAAAGATTTGGGACCAGTAAAGAAGATACTTGGTATGGAGATTCTCAGAAATAGAAAAGCAAGTAAATTGTACCTAAGTCAGAAGGGGTACATTGAGAAAATTCTTTGCAGGTTCAATATGCAGAGTGCTAAGCCCGTTAGTACTCCTTTAGTACCTTATTTCAGACTTTCATCGGCTTTGTATTTACAATCAGATGATGAGATTGAGTACATGTCACATGTTCCATACTCTAGTGCAGTGGGATCTCTCATGTATGCTATGGTTTATTCACGTCTAGATTTATCATATGTAGTCAGTGCAGTTAGCAGATACATGGCGAATCCCAGTAAAGAACACTAGAAAGCAGTTCAGTGGATTTTAAGATACTTACGAGGTACAACTGATGTCCGCTTACAGTTTGGAAGAACTAGAGATGGAGTCATTGGGTATGTTGATGTTGATGTTGCTGGAGGTGTAATGGCTTAAATTCAAGGTTATCGGAACAGTGGTTTCGTAACCATAAATATGATTTAAAGATAAATTTATTTTAATATTTTTGCATGAATATTGATATGATAGGAAAATCGTATGAAAATATCGATAGAAAAATTTTACCGATTTAGTGGTTAGTTAGAAAAAGAAATTATTGAAGAAATTGGGTAAAAACAAGGTATCGAGACCTCGATATTGTAAAACTAAGTCAAAAATAATTTTATAAACATTTATGAAATGTTAGTAATATGGCATTAAATTTTCGTTAGAAAATTTTTACGTTTGAGTAGTTAATTAAGTAAAAAGGACTAAATTGAAAAGGGTGTAAAAGTTACTAAAAGGATTAAATAGCTTAATTGTTAAATAAGGAGCGACATAAATTGAAAATAAGCCCAAAAATAGGTATTTTGGGCAGCATAAGCTGAGAAAAATCAGGAGAATTGGTGAAATAAGGGCAAAATGGGAAAATAACAAAATTTACTAAAATAAAAATGGGACCAAATTGGAATATCTAGAATTCTCTTCATATTTCGTCATTATCATCAGCCAAAAGTGTCCTAAGGGTTTATTCAAGCTGGTATTTCATAATTTTTGCACCAAGTGAGTTAATCCTTGCCTTTTTCTTATAATTTTTGTGTTTTTAAGACTTTTACAACTAGGTCCTACTATTAAATTCATTAGTTTTTGATTTCATGGATGAAATTTAAAGTCACCATGGTTGAGTGCTGTAATTTTATGATGAAATACCATGAAATTGAAGCTTTAATTTGTTTATGAGATGATTTTATTAGGTAATTTCAATAGAAATTGATTTTTAGGACCTAATTGTGAAAATGTTTGGAATTAAAGTCTAGTGCTGAAATTTTGATTCCCAAAGGTTATAAAGTAGTTTAAAGTGATATAATTAAGTGTTAATTGAGAAAAATCAACTCAATTGAAAGACTAATTGAGTAGGGACGAAATTATCATTTATTAAAAGCTTAGGAAAAAAATGGTAATAAACATCTTACACTAAAACAGTTTTGGACAGCAACAGTAGACTAACTTTGAAAAATCACCATAAATTGTGGAAATCGAATTAGATGATGAACAAAATATGTAATTAAATCTTATTGAGTCTAGTTTCTCATAAAAGAAATAGTGTAAGCAATGAAATTATAAATCATGAGATATAATAAATTTTGTGAGACAAGGTCAGAATGAATTAGGGTTCCCCTATTCTGATTTTGGAAAATCATCAAAAATTGGATAAAAATAATTAGGGGTTATAATTTATATGTTTAAATTATAATGAGTCTATTTTCAATAGAAACAAACGGAAACATCATCCAGATTTTGTACTAAGAGATAATTAATTTTTAGCAAAGAAAGGTGAAGCTGTCAGACAGCAGAATAAAGGTGAAGCTGTCAGACAGCAGAATAGGGGTAAGTTTGAAGATTTTACTGTACTTATTGGCTGAACCAAAAATTCTAAAAATTTAATGGTAGAAAGATATTTGAGTCTAGTTTCAGAAACATTAAGCAGTTTTTAATTTGGAATTCTGTAGCTTGAGATATAAATAATTTAGTAACTACGACTCAAGTAGATAACTTTGAATGAACTATAAATAATAGTGGAATTATAGAGAATGTTACATATGAACATGAAATGTATTAAATTGATGATTAAATTTATTTATTTAGATCCAAAAAATTTAAATACGAAGCTAGATCGAGGAAAAAAAAAGTTCGGGATTAGTAGATTTTTGTATACGAACAAGTATCGAGGTAAGTTCGTATAACTTGAATTATATTTTTAAATGCTTGAAATGTATGTTATTGATGTGAATATGATTTGAATGTTTATTGTATGAAAATTGATGAAACATTGATATATTTGATAAAAAGGGGAAGAAATCCCGGTTGAATGAAAGGAAAATTTGATGGATCTCTGAAAAGGAATTGACGGTAAAAAGGATCTAACCCGGACGGTGATCCTGTCCTGATATAGCCCTCCCGAAAAATATGTGAAAAATGGATTTAACCCGGACGGGTAATCCGAATTAGGGTCTGAATTTAACCTGGACTGGTAATTCAGATCTAAGCTCATTAGAGTAATTGTTGTTGCTGGGGATTTAGCCTGTACTGGTAATCCCGACAATACTCTATGAGTTTATATTACAGGGGATTTAGTCTGGACTGGTAATTCCACTGTAAAA
Organism: Gossypium longicalyx; assembly: GCA_025698465.1. Classification (NCBI taxonomy): domain Eukaryota; kingdom Viridiplantae; phylum Streptophyta; class Magnoliopsida; order Malvales; family Malvaceae; genus Gossypium; species Gossypium longicalyx. The sequence continues at coordinate 74,744,952 of CM047001.1, forward strand.
ATGAGGTTCGCGGGAGTGTGCTCTCTGAAATAGAAATGTGCGCACATGAATATGAATTGACAGACCCGAAATTGTACACTAAAAGTGTACCTCTGAAAATCCATCGAAACTTTTAGAAATTCAACGGGATAAATATGGGAAGTAATAAGGGTAATAGAAAACATGGAATTGATAAGCTCATCAATCATTAACCTTTGTATTGAACTCATATGATGCTATTTGATTAATGTTTTGGTTGAGTTTGTGTGTGATAGGTAAATGGTAAATTGAATGGATGTATGAATATCTATTATATTGTATTGAAAATATTAAGTAAGTATAATTTTTGTTACATGGGCCTACTAAGCACAACATGCTTACCCTGTTTCCTTTTTCCCTATTTTGTAGAATTAAGAGCTCGGAGGTCGGATTGCGTCGGATACACATCACACTATTAACCTCAACATTTTGGTATATCAAGAAACTTTATTTTGGAAATCAATGGCATGTATAAGCTAATAAATTAAATGTTAATGTGAAATGAATGTAAGGTCAGCCATTGGTATGGCTAACAAATCTTGGTTTTGGTATGTGATGAGGTTATCTTATAAATATGCATGAATCTATCTTGAAAATATGTTGAATTGGATTAGTTGATGTGGATTGGTCTTGGTTTAAAATTACAGGGAAGATTAGATATCTATAAAAGGGTTATATTGAGTTAAAAAAATTAAAAAAAATTAATTTGTAAACTCCGGTAATGCCTCTTACCCTATTCTGGCAACGAATACGGGTAGGGGGTGTTACAGAAGACCTTGATAGAAGAATATCTCTCACAGGTTATGTCTTTACAATCAGAGGTTGTGCAATCAGTTGGAAAGCAACTTTACAAACTACAATTACTTTGTCTACCACTGAAGCTGAGTACATGGCGATTACTGAGGCTTGTAAAGAAGCTATTTGGTTGAAGGGACTTTTTAGTGAACTCAATGAAGACCTTCAAATCAGTACAGTATTTTGTGGCAGTCAGAGTGCAATCTTCCTTACAAAAGATCAAATGTTTCATGAGAGAACAAAACACATTGATGTCCGGTATCATTTTATTCGTGATATTATTGCTCGTGGTGATATTGTGGTGAGCAAAATTAGTACTCATGAAAATCCTGCAGATATGATGACTAAGTCACTTCCTATAACCAAGTTTGAGCATTGCTTAGACTTGGTTGGTGTTCATTGTTGAAGTTAAACCCTTAAGGGGTTTTATGGAAGAGGTGAAGAACTTGTTCGTTGAGAGTTTGCGATGAAGAACTTGCTCATTGAGAATTCGTGTCAAGGTGGAGATTGTTATAATTAAATTACCCGAATCTTTATTTAAATAAAAGACAGTGGTAAAATAAAATGAAAGTAAAATCCATATAAAACTACACTTCTTTTATTTTATTTTAGAATAAGGTTTTTTAAACCTTATTAAAATCCATCTATTTTATATTGATTAGAATAAGGTGTTTCAGTCTTACTAGAATATGACTTTACAAGCTTATAAATAGACATAGTCTATTCCTCTTGTAATCATTCAAATTCGACATAGTGAATTTTCTTCTTCTCTGCCCGTGGTTTTTTTCCGAAAAGGTTTCCATGTAAAATCTGTGTGTTCTTTATTTTATTTTATTTTATTTTATTTTATTTTATCAACCATAAAGCTTAGCCAATTGTTGTCCCAAAGCTCAAACACTATACTAAATAAGATGTTAAGAAAATTTCAGAATTAGTCACTATTTTTATCACTGATGTTTATGTTCTTCATCCATGAAAGAAATAGAGTTCTAGAAAGAAGGGAAGAATCTATTAAGATTAGCAGGCAAGGAGTAAAAGTTTTTAGTCCTGGTATCTGCATTGAAGCTCTTGAACTTTTCCCACCAATGGCTGCCATTATCTTGCTTGATCGAGTCGTGCCAGTAACTATGGGTGCAATATAAGAAGAAAACCTGTAACACCCCTTACCCGTATCCAACATTGGAACAGGGTTCGAGGCATTACCGGACTTACATCAAAATATTCATACAAAACCAGGCCATAAAATTTCATCCAAATTAAAACTTTTCATACACATGCATAACATCCGTTATACGAGCCTACGAGGCCCAAAACATACATCGGGGGTGGTTCGGGACTAAACCGAGAACTTTGGAAACTTTTGGAAAACTTAGAAAATTTCTTCATGAAACAGGGTCACATGCCCGTGTGGCTCGGGACACGCCCGTGTGCTCAGCCCATGTAACTCTCTGTTTATGACGTCATCACAAAAATAAGGGCACACGGCCAAGGCATACGCTCGTGCCTCTAGGCCGTGTCCCTCACATAGCTAAGGCACATGGTTGTGTCACAGCCCGTGTGGCCAATTCGAAACTAAAGTACATGATGCAGGGGACACACGGCCCGTGTGGACAATTTTTAGGCTATTTTCCAAGCCAATTTCCACCCTTAATAACAAACTCACATGCTTACTTTTATTGACCATTAACATGGCATATTTGAACATTCAATCATCCACAAACAATACAAAATCATGGTAACCTCATATCATATTTTACATACTTAAAACATCATGCTTAGTCAAGCTCAAATTTACTAATTCTTATGCATCAAAGTTTATAAGATTACTCGCATATCATACATTTAAGCATTAGTTATCAACACATCATCTCATCTCAATTAAACCATCAAGCATTCACCACTAACAATATAACTCATTACATACACACGATCACAAGCCTCATCTCCATGACATAGGCATATGCATAATCATATAATCAACATAAGCTATCATTCATGGCTATACACAAATTGAACTATAACCATTATAGGCCAACACATTTGGCCTCATTAGTAATGACATAATTACAAAAGATAAAGCCCCTATACATGCCATAGACTTAAGTATTTGAATACTTATACCCAAAATGGTAGCTTGATAGTATGATTGAATCTCTAGTGATCTCCAACCCGGGCTAGCTAAATAAACCTATAAGAGATGAAAAGAAAGGGGAGTAAGCTATAAAGCTTAGTAAATTCATATGAAAATATTAAGCAATTTATTAACTTGCTTCTCAAGGTAATACAACCATATTTGCATTTTTACTTATGTTTAGGTCAAGCTATTTTCTCGAGTTACAGTCACTAATTTATTTATATCTGGAGCTACGAAACTCCAAATTAACTTCTGCTAATTTTTCTTGAAACTAGACTCACATATATTCTTACCATAAAATTTTTAAAATTTTTGGTTTAGCCAATAAGTACAGTTTATTCTTTAAAATCACCCCTGTTTCGCTGCCCGATAGCTTCGACCTTTCTTCATTAAAAATTAATTATCTCATAGTACAGGACTCGGATGATGTTCTAGTCTATTTTTATTGAAAAGACTCATTAAGAATTATAGGCATATAAATTATAACCCATAACTCTTTTTTGTAAAATTTTTAATGATTTTCTCAAATCAGAGCAGGGGATTTCAAAATCGTTCTGAATCTATCTCACACAACTTCAAATATCTCATAATAATAAATTCTTTTGCTTACACCGTTTATTTTATAAGAAACTAGACTCAATAAGATTTAATTTCATATTTTATTCAATCTCTAACTCACTTTCTACTATTTTTGGTGTATTTTCAAAGTCGGACTGCTGCTGTCCAAAACTGTTTTAGTAAGAAAATGATAATAACTAAATTTACCACACCTTCCTTTCTTTCAATTAGAAATCCATACATTTATAAACATATATCATTATTCACCAAATTAACATAACATCATTTCACAATGCTCATGGACTTACCATTCATGGATTTCATATTAAGTTGAGTTGCTATACATACCTGTACTGATCCTCACTATTTCATACATATACATAATGCCGTTGCATCTTCGATGTCTCGCACACTATATACCATACTCGATACTTTGCACACTAAGTGCCATTTATATATATATATATATATATATATATATAGCCGAAGCTATCTCAAATTGCACATCAAGTGCCACTTTTAGCCGAAGCTATTTCGAACTGCACACTAAGTGCCATTTTAGCTGAAGCTATTTCAAACCACACACTAAGTGCCATTTTAGCCGATAAGTCGTTAATCATAACAATAATCACGTATAGACAATTTATACAATATCAAGCATTAAAAGCATAAATTTAACAATGCTTAATACATACGAACTTACCTTGATCGTCAAAACGTTGAAATGGAACGACTAGTCCGAAACTCTGTTTTTCCCTCGATATAGACTCGTACGAGGTTTAACTTGATCTAATCAATCAAATTCAGCTATTTTAATTCATATTCTATTCATTTTAACTCAATTTCATATTTTGGTAAAATTACTATTTTACCCCTACACTTTTGACCTTTTTACAAATTAGTCCCTAAGCTCGTAAAATGCAAATTTAGTCAATTTCATCATAGCCCAAGCTATCCAAATTTCATACATGCTCATATCAGCCCATATTTTTCATTTATTAACACTTTTACCACACAATTTATTATATTTCACAATTTAGTCCAAAATTGACATTTTTGCTAAAATTCACTTAACAAAACTCAATAATCTACCATCAAAGATTTATTTTCTATCATTAAACATCAAGATACTCAAATATTCAACAATGGCAGCATCCAAATACTTTAACAATTTTGAAATCGGAGGTACGGACTAGCTAGAACACAAAGCAACGATCTCAAAAACTTAAAAATTATTAAAAACCGAGACGAAATGGACTTACATGCATGAACAACCATGGCCGAACCTTCAAAGCTTTGAGAACATTATTTTATTTCTCACATTTGGCTACTGATGAAGATGATAACATGTAATTTGGCTTTTGTTTTATTTTATTTTATTATAATTACCAAATACCATATTTAACCTTAATATACATTAATAATTTCCATTATACCAAGCCATGGAATTCCACTATCAACAATTATGAAATAATTACCACTTAAGGACTCCCACTATTTAATTCTATAGCCATTTAATATCTTTAACTTATGAACACAATTTTTACGCTTTGCGCGATTTAGTCCTTTTTGCTTAATTAACTATCAAAACGATAAAATTTTTCAGCAAAACTTTAATACCATCTTATTGCCACTCCGTAAATATTTATAAAAACGTTTAAGACTTGATTTATAGAAACGAGGTCTCGATACCACTTGAATTTAATAAATCGCTTATAAAATAAAAATCACAATATCAAAAACCTTTTTTAAACTCATAATTAACTCGTAAATATTAAATATAATATTTACAAACCTATTCGTCGAATTTGATGGCCCCGAAATTACTGTTCCGATTAACCCTAAAAACGGGCTGTTATAAAGCCACCATGATTGCCACAGTTGCCGGTGATAAAAATATTGTTTGCATGACATTGTTGAACCATGTAAACAATAAGAAAAAACATGTTGCTTTCAACGTATAATGATAAGACTGTAGGGGAAAAACATGCAAATCAAATAGACACTCACCCATGTATATTGAGGATGAACTAGACTATGACCAGAAACTAGTAGATACTCAATGAAATATTGAGATATTGAAAGGCCTATGAAGAGAGAAAATCCCAGTATAACCTTGGTTCTGAAGCTGTTTAGGTTGTAAAACTGAAGGAGACCGAGACCAGCTAAAGCTATGCTCAATCATGGTGTTTGAAAAAAACCCGAGTCAACTCACATTATATTGTTTAAAGAGTTTACATTATACCAACATAAAAGATGCATACCAACATAGGCAAATCGGACACAGTATAGAGCAGCAACAATTGGTAATGGTATTGAAGCCAAAATAGCACCAAATTTTCCTGTTCATAAGCATTCACACTATGAATATATGAGCTCCCTATAGAATTTATTTATATGCAATACCAATGTACCGTACCGAATATAGAAAGGAAAAATATGAACAATGCCGATATTTGAATGACTCTTCGGCTTCCAACTCTTGTTAATCCCAAAAGACCTGCATTTTCACTAAATTTCAGCAAAGTAGAATTAGATGAGAGATCGATGTTGCGTACTAAAGATGGACATATAGACATCATCATTGCAGCAGAGTAAATGTGAGTTACACTGAAGCAGTGGAGCCAGTTCCTGTACCAAATAAACCATTCAGCAAAATGGCTACTCCCTGGAGTTGACAAAATTCAAGAACTTATTAGAATTTGGAACTAGTAAAATGGAGATCATACAATCTTAGGAAATGCATAAGATGAAGAGATTAAGATCATTTTATATGTACCAGCCAACTGACACCGCGGCTATGTACAGAAGGCGGGATAGGAGTGGCACTTGCATATCTCGACGCTGCAATGAATGTACCAGTAGACTGCCAAAGGAATGAAAAAGTGATGAAAATCAATAAAGGGAATTTCATATATATAAAATTTTCATTGAAACACATATATTTGCAGATGATAAATATATGAAGACTAACATCCAGAAGTCACACCTCAATGATAGCAACAAAAGAGGCAACTATGACTGAAACAACATCACCAGCGTGGAAACTTGGTTTTCCTCATTGCAATGGATATGGAACCCTTATCCTATAAGGAAAACAAACCAACACATTATCAAAATCTAATCAAATATCATTAAAATCTCCCAATAGAACATTAGTTACATGTTAATAAGTTCCATACCAAAGCCCTTCAGTGTGCTCTTTACCCATGTTGCTTTTGAGCTTTAAATAAAGTAAATTAGCCCATGTATATGACAGGTAATGATAATAGAAATTTCAGAATATTGATATCTTAATGATGGCGAGTTTCTTTCCGGCTAGGGTTTCGACGGACACGCGACAACCGACGGGAGCTAGCAGTTCCAATAGACCGTGAACTTCCATTTTGGCTTGCTCGGTAAGAATTCAAAATCTTGTTTTTTAAGTCGACTTGTATAAGCTGAAGTAGGAGGAGGGGTTACTGCTGTTGATGAGGGTGGTTGAGAAGAAGAGGACCTTAAAGTAGAAAAAGTAGGGGAACGATGATGATGAAGACGGTGGTGGCGGAGAGAAACACTTAAAAGTGTTTTGAGGATACTGATTTTAGGGGGGAAATGAGGGGTTTCGGGAGGGAAATTTTGGGATAAAACGGTGCGATTTTTTTTAAAGTATAATGATTTATTTTGTCTGTTAAAAATTATTAGTTAAGTGATTTTATAAAACATTTATTATTACTATTTTTTATAAATTAGATTTTTATAAAAAAATCAAGTACTCTCAAAATAAATATCGTATATTTTAATAAGAAAATAAATGATTAAATGGTTGTAATTAATTATTAAGTTAAAATTTTCCAATGTAAGCAATCAATCTCTCACATATCAAATTTATATTAAAGATTGAGATGTTAATCATGATTTTATATTATTCTTTTTCGATCTAATCTCCATTTTATTAGAGTATTTTAATGATTTTAGTTTTTGTATTTCATTTTTATTTATTATAATTTGGTCCTATCCAAAATAGATAGTTACCTATCCATATCAATCTGTTACTTTTATTTATTTATTTATCAATTTTTTTAAATCTAACATTTAAATATATCAAATGGTTTAGATTAATTATTTTTAAATATAAAAGCATTAATTGATTGTATAAAATTTCATCATTTAATATATATAAAGTTTATTTATTATCTCTTAAATAATTTAAACTATAATCATAATTTTAATATATTAAAATTAATATTATCTCTTTTATAATTATATAAGAAATTATTTAATATATAAATTAAAAAACACTAGTTAATCTAAAACCTAAACCCCTAACCCATATCCCTTAAACCCTAAATCATAAAACATAAACCATAAACTATAAACTATAAACCCCTAACCCCTAAACCTTAACCCCTAACCCCTAAACCATAAACCATAAACCATAACTCCTAAACTCATAATCCATAAACCTTAAAATAGTAAATCTTAAACCTTAAACCCTAAACCATATACCCTAAACTATAATGATAATTAATTTAATATTTTAAAATTAATACTATCTCTTTTACGATTATATAAGAAATTATTTAATATATAAATTAAAAAAACAATCAGTCATATACACAAAAAACTTTAAAATTATTTTAAATAATAGTATTTTAATTTTTTTAACTTCTACATGTCATTATTTTTCTGAAGAATTTAAATATTTAATTAAAAATAAATTGTATTTTAATTAATATAAATAAACCAGATAAATAATAAATAGACAGATAAAATATTTTTTGCGGCGTTTTTCAAAAAGTACCGCTAATGCTAGATCTATAGCGGCGTTTTTCAAAAAGCGCCGCTAATGCCATTAAAGCTCAACATAAAACGACTGCGTTGTGCTTAATTTTTTTGCGGCGTTTTTCAAAAAGCGCTGCTAATGGTCGACCTATAGCGGCATTTTTTAAAAAGCGCCGCGAATGATCGATCTATAGCTGCGTTTTTCAAAAAGCGCTGTTAATGCCACTAAAGCTTAACATAAAACGACGGAGTTGTGCTTAATTTTTTTGCGGCCTTTTTCAAGAAGCGCCGCTAATGGTCGACCTATAGCGGTGTTTTTTAAAAAGCGCAGCTAATGCTCAATCTATAGTGGCGTTTTTCAAAAAGCGTCGCTAATGCCACTAAAGCTCAACATAAAACGACGGTGTTGTGCTTAATTTTTTTTGCGGCGTTTTTTAAAAAGCACCGCTAATGGTCGACCTATAGCGGCGTTTTTAAAAAGCGCCACTAATGCTCCATCTATAGCGACGTTTTTCAAAAAGCGCCGCTAATGCTCAATCTATAGCGGCGTTTGCTAAAAACCTGTTTTGCTGTAATGTGTGTTGTTTTAAAACACGTAGATAATAATTGTTTTGAAGGTAGATTTTGAAGTGGCTCTCCTCATCCTCATCTCGTCATCAAGCAAGCATTAAAGAGTATGAAACTTAAATATTAGTTATATATTGGCATGTACATTAGGGTTAGAATCATATAAACTTTTGTTATAAATTATCATGTGGTTCTAAAACTATGCCATGAATGTTAATTATCATTTTCTACTTTGGAATTGAACTTCTTTAGATAGGTATATTCATGTGTTAAGGTAAAGTTTTTTAATGATAATCTAGTATATTTTGCATTCTTAAAGTGTTTAGATGTGTTATAAGAAGGTTGATGATAGTTTGAACTTGTTTGTAGATGATTCAAACATGTTTTAAGTAATCTGTTTTCGGTGTCACAACATCCGATCAATGTCATGACACTTAACCTTTAGTGTCACGACATTGGAGTCATTGGAGCATTCTGTTTTTGGCGTCGCAACATCCAAAGCCCAGTGTCGCGACACCCATTTTCTAGAGTTGCAACAAAACGAATGTCTAATTAATTGTTAATCATGACATTATTAATACATAATACATAAAAAAAATACAAATCATATAATGAACATTGTAATGATATTCGAATATCTAATAAACATCAATCATTTTTAAGTCATATTTCTATACATGTATAAATTAAAATCAAATAAATCTAACACAAGGCATTTTAGAAATTAACTTATATAGCATTAATAATCCATAAATGGTCAAATAAATTTCAATGAATAAATAAATCTTATACACATTTTAATTATAATGAAATAGAACTATTGTCGAACATCAATAATAATGCTAATCAAGTTTAGTTCACATACTAAAAGTATATATACTTAATCATTTATTTATAGTTAACCATTTTATAACATAGTAGCGACTTGAATTGCACTCATTTTACATGCAAAAATGTATATACACAACTCGTCTTTTTACCACCAATTCGGACATTTAAACATTACATAAAACGCATATACTCTTGAATATCACCTGTCTAATACATATTATACCTTAGTTAGCTAAATAACCATTATTTACCTTGTGGCCGACGCATATAAACCAAACTCCTTAACATTTCATTGTCTCATTTTAACAAAGCATATCAACCAACTTCACACATATTTATATATATATAAATACCATAGCCGAATCAACTAATATACTTACAAACAGGTATATTTATTTGTACCATGACAGATGCATCAAATACTTAGATATATAAATGCAAAAGCCGAATCATCAATCAATTTATTCAATACATAAATCCAGCATCACACCGAATACACTTGTCAACCAAATTTAACTATTACTGTCATCATAAGTCATAACCGAATCATTTTAACTAAGAGTGACATATCAACATGATTCATACCATATGTATATCATGTCCGACTCTTTCAAACCACATCCAAATCATCAAGCAACTTCAATCACATATCACATATACTTCTATCCATGAATAACTTTAGCCGAACCATTCACATGCACATCCTAAGTCGTCAACCATTTTTAAAGCATATAGTACCTAACACAAATATTATACATTCATAGCACATAACCTCATGACTAAAATGAACATAAACCATACTTAGCATAACTGAATTCAAACATAAAAGGTTAGCCATTTTCACATGGCTTAGATTACACACAACCAAAATCCAACATTTCTAAATGTAATCCAGTCTATACATGCCATAGATCCTAATATTCAGCTTATATATACCAAAGACAGTCAATAGTGTGATAAGCTTCTCTGACGATTTCCTAAGCTCTTAGTTTGAGTCCAAAATCTATAAAACAAAAATAACAAGAACACACACACAGAGTAAGCTTTCATAGCTTAATAATTCATAAACAAATAAATGACTATTTGACATAATCAAATCATTTGTGCTAAACCAAATTATACTATCATAGTTACTTTAAATCTTAAGCTTACAATTTCATGTATTTTATATGTAATTTCACATATAGAATATTTATGGCCGAATAAGCATTTATACATCTTAATAAATGATAAACTATAATTTATACATATTTTTATCCCATGTTTAGCACATTTATGGATGAATTCTCCTTAAAATTGGTGAATTTGATGCTCCTAATCATTTAATTTCATGTTTTATACTTAGGTGAGCATAGGAGAATAAAAATAGCGAGAAACGGACTGAAAACGGAGAAAATGGGCCAACATGGGAAATCACACGGCCTGGACTTCCTCACACGGGTAGACCACACGCCCGTACCCTTCTAGCAGAATTGAGCATGACTTACATGGGTAGACCACACGGCCATGTCTATTCAACAAACTCTAACACAGTTTGGAGCAATCGAACATGGGCGTGTCACACGGGCGTGTCCCTGTCGAGCCCAAGTTGAGTTCTATTCGGAAAAGGCCACCATTGAGGGTTCTAAGGCATTCTAAAGCCTATTTAAACACCAGAAAGGAGGATGAAAAGGGAACACACAGAGTGGGAAGTAGGAATTTACTCAAAGAAAGCCGATTGATCCATCTTAGAAGCCAGATTATCCTTCAAGACTGAAGATCTCCCTTCAATTTCCCTTCAAGAGTTTTAGGTTTTCTTTATGTTTTGTATTCAATATTCTTCTGAGATGTTATCTTTTATAATTATGAACTAAACCCCCTAAATACCTGAGGGGGATGAAACCTAAGACGAATCTTGTTATTATTTTCTAAATTGTATGATAAATATTTGACTTGTTCTTAATTATGTGTTCTTAATTCTTGCTTCAATATTTTAAGATATTGATTCAAGTTTATGCACTTATTCAGATGAGCAAAAGTCCCTGTCTAAGAGTAAATTTGTCATAATTAAGCGGAGTTGATTGCACGCCTAGAGATAGGGTGACAAGATTTTGCCGGATTAGGGTGAAACCTAATAGAAGAATCCCTAGATCGAGTTAATGCAACACTAGGGGTGTTAATTAGAAAGAGATTTCAATTAATCAACCTAGGGTTAGACGTTGTTAGTCTCGAGAGAGATAATAATATAATTTAGGGATTTCTACGGAACAAGTCAAATGAATAAATTGTCTGATTCAGAGTCAAATAACAAGTGAAGTCTAGGTGGATTTTCCCTTGGGTATTGTCTTAATCAATCAAATTTCCCAAAAGTATTTTCCCCAATTTTCTTTCTGTGAATTCTTAGTTAGTTAATTAGTTTAGATAAAACAAACCCCTTTATTTTTAGGCTAGATAATAAGAAAAGAGTTAATACTAGTACTTTTAGTTCCTTTAGGTTTGACATCCCGATCTTGCTAAAACTATACTACTGTTCAATAGGTACACTTGCCTTCATCATGATAATAGTTAAGTCTTCAAGAACAGTCAAATATAAATTTATTAAAACTTATCACGAATCATCACAATCAAGTTTTTGGCACCGTTACCGAGGAACTAAGATATTAGGAACGCTTGATTTTTATTACTTTAGCCATTTTTACTTTTATTGCAATTTACTTCTTATTTTAGTCTAGCTTTTCTTTACTAATTCTTCTTTTTTCTTTATTTCTGGCAGGTTTTTTATAGTTTATGACTAGAAGGAACTCGTCAGGACCATTACTTTTTAATAGAAAGATAGAAAGCACAGCTCACAGAAACCGAAGAGAAACAAGGCGAAGCTTACAATACATAGAGGAAGGGAAAGAGGACGATATCCATAATACAACCGAGGAGATGGCTGACAATTAGAAAAATCCACTACCTCCTACGATTGTTGCTGATCTAGTAAATCAGAATCCTGCTCCACGCACTATGTATGATTATGCTAAACCTAATTTAACAGGAACTGAGTCAAGTATAGTTAGACCTGCTATTGCTGCAAATAATTTTGAACTGAAACCTAACACAATTCAAATGATACAACAGTTTGTTTAGTTTGATGGTTTTCAGGATGAGGATCCAAACAATCACTTGGCGAATTTTCTGGAGTTTTGAGATACTTTTAAAATCAATGGCGCTTCTGACGACGTCATATGTCTTCGGTTGTTTCCCTTTTCATTGAGAAACAAAGCTAAACAGTGGTTGAACTCGTTACCACGAGGGTCAATCACTACTTGGGAACAAATGACCGAAAAGTTTTTACTTAAATATTTTTCGCCGGCTAAAACGGCTAAATTGAGGAAAGACATCTCTTCTTTTGTGCAGATGGATCTAGAAACAATCTATGATGCACGGGAGAGATACAAGGATCTTTTGAGAAGGTGCCCTCACCATGGGTTACCACTTTGGCTACAGGTTCAGACGTTTTACAACGGTGTGAACCCCTCAACGAGGCAACTCATTGACGCAGCCGCCGGTGGAACTTTGAATAACAAAACACCTGAAGCAGCTTACGAATTTATTGAGGAGATGTCACTGAATATTTATTAGTAGCAAGTCATGAGGACAAAGCCGACAAAAGCAGCTGGTGTTTTCAACCTTGATGCGGTTACTATGCTCTCTAACCAGGTTCAGACGTTTTACAACGGTGTGAACCTCTCAACGAGGCAACTCATTGACGCATCCGCCGGTGGAACTTTGAATAACAAAACACCTGAAGCAGCTTACGAATTTATTGAGGAGATGTCATTGAATATTTATTAGTAGCAAGTCACGAGGACAAAACCGACAAAAGCAGCTGGTGTTTTCAACCTTGATGCGGTTACTATGCTCTCTAACCTGATAGAACACTTAAATAAAAATATTGATGGTTTATATGGTTCTACTCAAGTACATCCAGTGATGAGGTGTGATTCAAGTGGAGGAGGAGTACATGCAGATTATCCATCCTTCAACCCTATCACCGAGGAGGAACAAGTTCAATATATGAGTAATAACAATTTTAGATCTCAAAATAACCCATATAGTAACACGTATAATACAGGTTGGAGGAACCATCCCAACTTCTCGTGGGGTGGTTAAGAAAATCAAAAGCCACAACATCCCCCAGGCTTTCCACAACCACCTTACTAGCAGGAAAAGAAGCCAAACCTTGAGGAGATGCTAATGAAATTTATCTCGGTGTCACAAACTCGTTTTTAAAATACCGAGACAGCTCTTAAAAATTAGCAAGCATTCATTTAGGGGCTCGAGAACCAAATCGGACAGTTGGCAAAGATGATTTACGAACGACTACAAGGTAGCTTGTCGAGTAATACAGAAACTAACCCAAAGGAGCAGCTTAACGCAATTACTGTCCAATATAAGGAAGGGTTAGTGGAACCTGAACTAGAACAAAGGCAAGAAATTGTGGTAACCAAAGGTAAGGATGATGTAGACCACAATGAGCGGAAACCGGTAAGTACAGAGTACAAACCTCGAGTGCTATACCCCAATATGGCAAGGAAAGACCGCACAGACGAACAATTCGGTAAATTCCTTAAATTATTAAAAAAATTACATATTAACTTACTGTTTATTGAAGCTCTTTCGCAGATGCGAAACGTAGTCAAATTCTTAAAGGAGCTTCTAGCAAATAAACGAAAATTGGATGAAGCGTTGCATGTGGAGTTGAACACAGTGTGCTCAGCCATACTACAGAATAAGTTGGCCAACAAATTGAAAGATACAGGGAGTTTAACGATTCTTTGTTTAATTGGTAGCTTAGATGTTAGTAATGCTTTGGTTGATTTGGGGGCTAGCATTAATGTTATGCCCTATAAAATGTTTAAACAACTAGGTCTTGGGAAATCCAAACAAACTAGGATGAGCATTCAGTTAGCAGATAAAACTATTAGATTTCCTAGGGGTATTATTGAAGATGTACTCGTTAAAATTGACAAATTTATATTCCAGATGATTTTGTTGTTCTAGACATAGAAATGGATAGTGACGTACCTTTAATTTTAGGAAGACCCTTTTTAGCAACTGCTAGAACTATAATTGATGTTGGTACAAGTGAACTCACACTTCGTGTGGGTGATAAGACAATCACCTTTCAAGCTCGCAATTCAAGTAACACATCAAATATCGAGGGTGATTGTATAAATCGTACCACTAAAACTGACCATATAGTGCAACCTTCTTTGTAGGAAACACATCCAAAAAGCATACATGAGCCATGTTTAAGTAACAACAAAGGACCCATCTATGAAGAACGAAGCCTACGAGTCGAGAAACTAGATGAATGACGGACAAAGAAATCGAGAACACACGATAAATCGAAACTATGCCATGACAAACTCAATGCTTCACCAAATCAACTTAAGGTTGGAGACAATGTACTACTAGATGCCGCAGACCCTCGCATTACCACCTCTGAACCTAATGGAGAAACCCCTCTTACGGTACTTAGCATTTTCCCATAAGGTACAGTCGAGGTAATTCATCCCAAATTTGATACGTTCAAGGTAAATAGTACTCGTCTCAAACCTTATTTTGATAAAATCGATAACAGGAATGAGGAGTGTAAACTCCTCAAACCACCATGACTACGAAACAGAGAGGTAAGTCGAGCTTAGACTATAAATAAGCGCTTCTCGGGAGGCAACCTGAGCACTAACGGTGTTAACTTCTTTAAATTTTAGTTTTTAACATTTAATTTACTAACTGAGTCACTAAACACAGGTTTTTCAGAACCACCCGGCCAGGCACACGAGCGTGTCTTAGGCTGTGCCCATACCATGGAAGACAACACGATTGTGCAAAATGGCCGTGTGAAAAAAAGGCAAAAATTTTCCCCAACATGGGAGTCAATAAGTTGCCACAGCCGTGCAACATGACTGTGGATGAATCTGTCAAAACAACACGAGCGTGCGACACGCCCGTGTCTAGAAGCCATGGATGAAATTGATAAAATAACACGGACGTGCGACACGCTTGTGCTCACTACACGTGGTCAAGACTGACAAAATAACACCGGTGTGGACATACATACACTGGCGTGGGAGAAGCGAACGAAGCAGGACACGGCTGTACGTCACGGCCATGTGCATCAACACGCCCAAAGAACACGGGCGTGGGCCGAATTTCAGACACGCCCAAATTTGAAAATCACGATATACACAGGCTAAAATTAGTGTGCTCCAAAATCTATATAAACCCCTACTATTCATCATCCCCTTCCCCAAAAATCCCTGAATTTTGTCTTATTCTCATGTGATCTTCTCATATCATTATTAGAATAAATTTTGATTAATTTATGATTTTTATTGATATGTCTTGAATTAAAACATATGCATTTATGCATTGATTGTTTAAACTTTAAGGGATTAGAGAATCAAGCATGATAAGTTGACTTTTGAGAATTAAAATTTTTTTAGGTTGTTTCCCAAAGTTTAGGCATTATTTTGAGTTAAAATTCACAAGGTTTAAACATCAAAAAGCCATAATTTTTGTGAGATCTTAAGCCTTTAAGAGCATCTATTATTTCTTTCATGCTCACTTTTATTGTTGCTTTAAGTGCATCAATCTTGATTTGTTATTCTAAAACTTGCTTGATTATGCATGTCAAGACCACGCCATTTGATTTGATATGTCAAGATGATAAAGGCACTTAGGTTTAACCCACTCACTCCATAAAAGCCTACCTTCATAATTAACCCTTAGTGAACACTCTTGAGCCTAATAACCCATTCATTGATTTACCCTCCATATTAACCCATAACCCATTATTGTTGAAATCCCCTAAATTAATTTGATCCCTATTTTTGTCGAGATTTGATTTGAATAAATTGCTTAGCTAAGTTTTTTCTTTGATAGTTAGTCTATGTTATTTGACTTGTTCTTAAAAAAAATTACAACACACATATTTATATTAGTAGTAATTCTTTGTTTTTGAGCTTAAGTGTTTAAGTCCATATTCTGAGAAGAAGCTCACACGTATTCAATTGATGATTAGTTGTTTTTCTAGTTAGGTAATTTTTCAATTCAACCTCGATTCTAACCTTTTCTTTCAGCTTGTGACCACACCCCCTAACCAAAGCCACGTTTCAACCCTTTAAAGACCATTTGATTGATGTATCATCTCAATATATAGTAGTGGAGATTTAATTTTCATGCAAGCCTATGGTAATAACTTTTCATATTGACTATTGAGTGCTTTAACTTGTTGTCCTTAAAACACCTCAAGTGATTTGAGTGAATCTCTAGTGAGTATGTGAAACTCTGTGATATTTTGAATCAATTGTAATTACCTAGATGGGGGGAGCCACCTATGTTCTCGTGATAAAATACGCAACTTGGAATGTTTGAAACTTTGATGTTCTTTTAGTTGAATTCTCAATGTATGATTACTTATGGAGTATTTTTAGATATCATTAATAAGAATTATAAGTTGAGAAGAATTGATTCTGATTGTGAGTTGAGGATTTTGCTTGAGGACAAGCAAGCGCTTAAGTGTGGGGGTATTTGATAAACCGTAATTTATACATATTTTTACCCCATGTTTAGCACATTTATGGATGAATTCTCCTTAGAATTAGTGAATTTGATGCTCCTAATCCTTTAATTTCATGTTTTATACTTAGGTGAGCATAAGAGAGTAAAAAGAGCGAGAAACGGGCCGAAAACGGAGAAAATGGGCCAACGTGGAAAATCAATACGACCTGGACTTCCTCACACGGGTAGACCACACGCCCGTGCCCTTCTAGCAGAATTGAGCACGACTTACACAGGTAGATCATACGGTCGTGTCTATTCAACAAACTCTAACACGGTTTGGAGCAATCGAACACAGGCGTGTCACACGGACGTGTCCCTGTCGAGCCCAAGTTGAGTTCTATTTGGAAAAGGCCACCCTTGAGGGTTCTAAGGCATTCTAAAGCCTAATTAAACACCAAAGAGGAGGATGAAAAGGGAACACACGGAGTGGGAAGCAAGAATTTACTCGAAGAAAGCCGATTGATCCATCTCAGAAGCCAGATTCTCCTTCAAGACTGAGGATCTCCCTTCAATTTCCCTTCAGGAATTTTGGGTTTTCTTTATGTTTTGTATTCAATATTCTTCTGAGATGTTGTCTTTTATAATTATGAACTAAACCCCTTAAATACTTAAGGGGAATGAAACCTAAGACGAATCTTGTTAATATTTTTCTGAATTGTATAATAAATATTTGACTTGTTCTTAATTATGTGTTCTTAATTCTTACTTCAATATTTCAGGATATTGATTCAAGCTGATGCGCTTATTCAGAGGAGCAAAAGTCCCTGTCTAAGAGTAAATTTGTCATAATTAAGTGGAGTTGATTACACGCCTAGAGATAGGGTGACAAGGTTTTTCTGGATTAGGGTGAAACCTAATAAGGGAATCCATAGATCGAGTTAATACAACACTAAGGGTGTTAATTAGAAAGAGATTTCAATTAATCAACCTAGGGTTAGACGTTGTTAGTATCGAGAAAGATAATAATATAATTTAGGGATTTCTACGGAACAAGTCAAATGAATAAATCGTCTGATTTAGAGTCAAATAACAAGTGAAGGCTAGGTAGATTTTCCCTTGGGTATTGTCTTAATCAATCAAATTTCCCAAAATTATTTTCCCTAATTTTATTTCTGTGAATTCTTAGTTAGTTAATTAGTTTAGATAAAACAAACCTCTTTATTTTTAGGCTAGATAATAAGAAAAGAGTTCATACTAGTACTTTTAGTTCCTTTGGGTTCGACATCCCGGTCTTGCTAAAACTATACTACTGCTCGATAGGTACACTTGCCTTCATCGTGATAATAGTAAAGTCTTCAAGATCGGTCAAATATAAATTTATTAAAACTTATCACGAATCATCACGATCAGCAAACTAACATTAAATTTTCAAACCAAAATCTCTTTATCGTAACCTGTATACATATACATCTATATACATAAATTCATAAGTTAAAGGATAATAATCACATACATAATTATATTATATGCTGAATACACACACATATATATATATGAGCAAAATATCTTTGTCATACATAAAGGTTACCTTGGCCGAATACTCAAATAGTTAAATGAACAAATTATCATTCAATTTTCAAAGCCAAAATGTCATTATATAAGCAAGTATGCCTTCACTCATATATACGAGCTCAAAAACCAAGATACAATTTCATATACATAATCTTATTATATGGCCGAATATACAAGATCATATATATACATATTTAAGAATCATTTTAACAATAATCATATTTCTTGTTCATAAAGCCAAATACACTTTCTTTGTTCACATACATCTTTCATTTACATCACACACAATTTGTAACAAATATCAAATAACTTACTTACCTTATTTCAAGTAGATAATAAGCTAATTCGTACCTGGTTAATCAGCTCGTTTTACATATTCATTCACAACTTGTCGTTGCCTGATGAACCATTCGAAATTGGATAGGACACTCAGATAATCACACATATTGTACAATGCCAACGTCCTAGACGTGGTCTTACATGTAATCACATATCGATGCCACTATCCCAGACAGGGTCTTACTCGCACACACATATATCGGAATCACATATCAATGCCATGGTCTTACTCGCACGTCACATAACGAAATCCTATGTCATGACATATGTATCCTGGCTATTCCTAAGGTTCATACGAGACTTTCGGGCTTCGTAAATCAGTCGAAACAAATTTAGAAACATAGTAGCCAAGCTTGTATACATTCGGCTAGTATAAATATAAATTCACATATTTTATTTCAGCATGTATAATTTGCATTTAATTAGAATTAAGTCCATCTATTTGCTTATAAACTTACCTCGGACGATGTAAAACGGAACGGGACAACTAGCCGACAACTTTCGTTTTCCCCCGATCCAAATTTGATTTCTTTGGTTCTTGATCTAAACATATTCAAATTAAGCTCATTAAAATATAATTTCATTCAATTTAGTCCAAAACACATAAATGGGTAAATTACCAGTTTACCCTGACATTTTCACTTTTTACAATTTAGTCCCTATTACACAAAACACAAAATATGCAAAACTTCCCTATACCCATGTTTGGCCGAATATTACCCACTACCATAGAAGTCCATATATTTCATTTATTTCATATTTTAGTCCCTCAAATTATTATTTTTGCAATTTAGTCCTAATTACTCAAAATCATCAAAAACTCCAATACAAAACATGTTAATCTAAAACATATCTTTCATATTTCATCATCAAACAACAAAAATCACAAGCTCTCAACAATGGCACAACTCAAAATATTCATCAAAATCAAAAATTCAAGTATGCGTTTTGTAGTACTCGAAGCAACGATCTCAAAAACGTAAAAATTATCAAAAATCGAGTAAAAACGAACCTTGAATCAAGCTTAGAAGTTGGCCGAACCTAGGTTTCTTTTTCTATTCTCTTCTTTCGGCAAGAAAATATTATTAACACAAAATAATGGCTTTCTTTTCTTATGTTTTCTGTTATATTATAACATATATTAACCATTTTACATTTTTACCCTTTAATAATAAATAAACAAAACACATATTCTAAGGTCATTGCCGTACACACCATAATCCCATGGTTTAATTACATTTTAGGTACTTCAATTTAATAAGACAATAGCAATTCGGCCTTTATACAAATAACCATCAAATTTTCATTTTACAAGATTAAGTCCTTTTATTTAATTGGACACTCAAACGATAAAATTAAAGTACGAAAATTTCACAGATATAAATTCACACATAATAAACACAGAAAATAATTTTAAAATATTTTTTTGACTCAAATTCGTGGTCCTGAGACCACCGTTCCGACTAGGGTCTAAATCGGGTTGTTACATACATATCTTCAAACGAGTATATTATGTTAAAGTGAAGTCTTGATATTGATGCTTGAGTTAAATTAGCTTTGGCGTTCAAATATGACATCTCTTATTCGAAATGTATTGGTTTATTTTGGGTAAGGGGTGTTTTTTAAATTAGTTAGGTCTTGGGTAAGATTTTTTGGCCCAAGTCTAACCCGATTCGAAATTGCCTAAATTTTGTTTTCACTGTTGTTTTGTTGTTGTTTGTTTTCATTTTGATGTTATTTTGTTGTCATTTTGCTATTATATTGTTACTATTTTGTTATTTGGATATTGTATAACTCTTGTTTTATTATTAATTTTGCTACTATTTTAGAGGAATTTGCTTGCTAAGTTGCAACTATCTTAGTGCTATTTAAGTATAAAAACTTTTCTTTATGTGTTTTCAATTTGTTGGGAAATATTTATTTTAATGTTTTTAATGTAATTGATATATTATATTTTTTAAATTTATTTTATATAAAAAAATTAATACGAGCAGGCTAGGTCGAGCTCGGTTTAGCATTTTTTATTCGAGCTAGACTTGGACAAAATTTATGCTCATTTTTTGAGTCAGACTAAGCCCAAACCTAGAAACCAAGCTTAAAATTTTGTATTAGCTTGACTTGGCCCATGATCAGGTCTAAGCTTGATAAATATGTATTTATATGTTACATTGAAATCTTGATATCATGTTGAACCGTGTTATAATGGTGATAATAATGATCATGCTTTAAATGATGTTAGACTTAATCTGGGTATAGCTGGCATGTCATAGAGTCACCGATACAGTGATTTTACTAGCTCCAATTTCCTGAGGGTCGTGAGCAAATAGTGAAACCATTGTTGTCGGGCAACCTGGGATGGTAGAATAAAATAGTCCAGATAAATACTAAATTCATCGTTGTCAAACAACTCGGGGTTACAGAATAAAACAGTCTCAATTGCCAAAAGGTCGTGGACTCATTCATTATACAAATCCGAATATCCACCCTAATGTCTATCGTCAGATAATAAGGGTCGAAATGAGTAAGTAATGGAAAAGACATTGAGTATGTGATGACATGAAATTATGATTTATTGAGATAAACATTAAATGACAAAGTTTGAGAATGAGGTTCTTTATTTTGTGATAAAGAAAAAAAAAAGTAGTTAAAGTTATAGTTATGTATATGCTTTAATTTTTGTTCTAATATATTTGAATCTGAACTTGAATTGTATTAACACCATTGAGTATTTAATACTCAGCATAGGGTTTTGCTTTTTTTCGTGTGCAGGTTAAGGACAAAGATTTACGTAGATTGAAAGTGTTTAAGCATCCAATCTCAACAACTTAGTTTGAGAGTCCTTTTGCTACCTTTTGTGTATGTATATATGTGTTTGTGTTAAAATGACATGTACCTAAGTTATTTTGAGCATGTTGTTTATGTTTATATTTTGGTATATTTTATACTTGGCATATAAGCTTTATAAAGGTGAATTTCATTCCTAGATTAGTAAATAATTATGTTAGATTATATGTGTTTGAACATGTAAATTAGTTGGTTGGACAATGATGCATTGACGTTTACAATTTGATGATATTTGGTTGAGTTTGTAGGTGTTAAACTAATGATCTTGTATTAAGGTAGAATTTAGGTATGTTTAGGTATAATTTGGTAAGGTTTGAATAATTGAAAATGTGTATTTATGGTCAATTACTCATTGAGTCTCGAGACAACATCAATATTCAAACACATAAATTTTACTTTATTGTCTAGTTATATCTTTAATGTCTCGAGATATTGTCAAAATAGTCTCGAGATAATTCCATTTAGGTCTCGAGACAAAATGATCTCTATCTCGAGACAATGAAACATTAAAGTTAATTAAATTTTACCCAGTTTTATGTCTCAAAATAAGAACCTATTGATTTTTGTTGATCCTTTTTCATTATGAATCGTTAAGAGAGATTTAAAATGACTTGGAATTAAATCCTAAATTTTCACCCAAGAAAATTTTAAGTGCCACCTAATTTCCATGTAATACTAAACAATTGAAAGTAAACCTTAAAAACTCCTAATATCAAAAGTACACTGAATGCTTATTTTTCTTTTCCTCTTTATTTTCTTTTGTTTTTATTTTTTTCTTTGCCGCTCCTTCCAATGTTGTCTGTTGTCTGCCCCGATCACGGACACCATCAAACGAAAGCTCTTCCTTCCCTTCAAGTCAAATCTCTACAAAATCGGCCTTCAACTATGAAAACTCAAACCCAAGTAAAAAAAATGGGCTCCAATCAGGCTTCGTCACCATTCGATCGAGCTCCAATCTTTCCACCATTCGGATTACCTAGGTGAGGCCTTGAACTTGTTAAACCAAATGTGAGCTTTTTAATTCTCTCTTTTTTTTTCTTTTTTTTTTCTTTTTTTGACGTTGGGGTGGTTTGTTTCAAGTATTGATTAAGGGATGGGAGATTATAAGGAATTAAGGATGGTGGTTAATGAGTGAATTGGGGTTGGGCTCAAAATGAGAGTTATTTGGTGATGGGAGAAGTTCGGGCATGTGAGTTGGTGAGTGAGGGACTTGGTGGTGAGGCTTTGTGAACGATGATTGTGGTGAATGTTGTGTGTGGAAATGATGAAGATGAGAGAGCATGTGATATGAGGGGCGTTAAGGTTTAGTTTTTAATTTTTTAAAATACATGGAAATGATGTGGTATTTAAGATTCTTTTTAGTAACTTCCTTTATTATAGCATCACGGTTTTTAATATTTTTTTACATATAATATTTAGATCTACCTAATATATTTTAGAACACTCGAACTCAAATTTTCTTGTACTAACATTAATATCTATGTCAACTGAGCTAAAACTCAATTAGCATTTAAGATTTTATTAAATAAAAATTTAGGAGGTATTTAATGTCATGTGATTCTTTCATTCACCTCTTAATGATATATAACTAGGAAAAAAATCACATAATAGGAAAATAATTGTACAAAAGAGTGACGCTATGCTATTTGTATCTCTTTTTCAATAATTTTATGCCACATCATCATTTTATATAATAATTAAAGATTGTATTTTGTTCTTTTATTGGAAAAGGCAAATTAATCCATGAATATAGTATTAAAGAATAAATTATTTTTTATTTATTAAAATTTCAAGTATTTTTACTATTAAAAACTAACATGTTTGGTGGAATAACCATATAACGACTCGTAACGTGTCATATGTACCTCATACTAGACTAGCTTTTAACCAAAAAAATTAATAGAACTAGTTTTTAACAGAAAAATGAATAGAATTCTAATAGAATGACCAATTTGTTATTTGATGTAATGTACATGGTAAAATGTAATATGACTTATAGTAAAGGACTTTCATGGTAATTTTACCTTAAAATTCATATTATCTTCCACCATAACCACTTCAAGTGGAGCAGCACAGAAAAAGGAATTGAAATCCGTTCCCGCGTTTGAGAGATGGAAGCAGACCACCCCTGGGAAACTCTAGACATTGACGATTGTGACCTCCCTTCCCATCTCCGCCCCTGCAATCACAAACCCCTAAAATCTCCCCCGCCCTTCTTCCTCATCTCCCAATCACTATCTCCCACCTCAAACTCTTCACTGCCCCCTTCCCCCAACCTCATCCCTGGCCCTGCCGGAGCCGTTCAGGCCGCTATGCTTCGCAAAATTCATTACAATAACAATTCCTCCTGCATCGGCGAGGACCCCCTTCCTACCCAGGAGTACATTAGGAGGGCCGTCGTGGATCCTGCCGCCGCCGCCGACGATGACTTCTCCCGTCATCCCTGGCTTTTCGCCCTCGAATTAATACGCCGTGAAGGTTTTTTTTTTTTTTTTTTGTATTACTTGTTTCTAACCTTCGTCTGTGTTAATAAGGATGCAATTTAACGACTTGTTCATCTATAGCAACTTTTAAGAAAGTAGAAAGCAAGTGGCAAAACTTAAGGGAAAATGCAGCTATTACTTCTTTAGTTATGGTTTTTAGATTTTACGGATGGTTTTCTTTTATGAAAGGTTTGGTTGATAATGGCGGGACAGTTGGTACTCCCTTGAGTTGGATCAAAACTGAACCTAAACTGGGCAATAGAAAAGTAGCTCAGGTATGGCCGTTTTTATCTGGATTTCGGAGTTCGGCTTTGTTTTGCTTTCTATTTCAAGTGAGTTCATTACGTAAGTCTTGAATTCTAGAATTTGTTTATTTCTCTTTCTAGGCGGAATCCTAGACTTAGTGCTAGAGAGGACGTGATACAATCCATATTTGGGTCGTTTGAACCTTTGTGTTAACCATGTGCATAGGAATCCGGAGTTTTCCATGTATATTGCTATCTTTTCAAAGTACTCAATGCTTTTTGACATTATTGGTAGTGCAACTGAAATATAAGCTTCCAAGCTTAAAATAAAAACTGTATCTGTTCAATACAAATGTTTTTCTCACTGTCTACTTATATAATCAATTAGGTTGTTGCCATTATCAAATCCTGTACCCCAAATGGTCTTGGTGATCTTATGGTGACTCTCAAGGTAAAAGTAACTCACTTATTATGCTTTTTTTCGGTCTAATGCTCTCTGTAAGAACATTTGATGTGCCTGTGATTTGATTTCAGGATCCTACAGGTACAATTGATGCTAGCATCCATGGAAAAGTCCTAGTTGAAGGACGCTTTGCAAAGGACATAACTGTTGGCACGGTTTTGATACTGCAGAAGGTTTTTCATTGTTTTTGCCTTGTAGGGCAAATATTAGCATAATTTTAATCCTGAATGGTGAATGTTTGTAGAATATGGTGTTATCTACCTATATCTTAAAATTAGAACTAAAATTATACCGAAACCCTTATGGTTTCTAGTAGTGGGCCTTCATGCTGTGGAACTTCTTGTGTTAGATTCGAGATCTGCAATGCTGTCACTTGTGACAAGGCTTTGATTGAAAACCGTACTTGCAGGTTTCAGTTTTCTCACCTATGTGCTCTGCACGTTATCTCAATATAACACTCAACAATGTCATCAAGGTACCTGTCTAATTAGCCACTTCAAAGTAAATGTTTACTCTTAGTACTAAGCTTAGAACATTTGACTTTATCCTATGATTCCCACATTTTTCTTGCTACTTTCTATTGATTGAGAAAACAGTGCTCTACAAGGTTTCTTAATACTTGAAATTTAATGTACCGTGATTGTTGTGAACCATAATTCCAGCTCTAATGCAAAATATAAACTGATAAGAATTTATATAAGAATTTATGGTCCTCAGCAAGTGCTGAATATGGGTGCTTTAAGTAATCCTTGTCACAACATGCTTATGAATTTTCATGCTTGTATCTATAGTAGCTGGTTTTAGAACATAGTTCATACTCTGTGGTTATGTTAGGAAATTGTGTCATTTCTGATGCAATATATTTGAGCAACACTTGACCGAATAATATATGTGTGCAGCACTTCATCATGGTTCCTTTTAACATTTTTAGTTTCAAAGTCATGTGAGGATGATTAAATCATCTGAACTTTAACTAGTATAAATTATTTCATGGTTACACTGCATTATTGATCAACTTGAACCACCATTATCAGATACATCTAATTGGCTTGATTCTTGGTGTATGATCTTTATAAGTTGACTGTCAGATGTAACGTTGGGTAAAAATATGTTCAAAGAAGAGTGTGCCAGAATTTCCACTTTATGCATAGTTTTGAAGTCAATGTTTGTGATTACTAATTAAAAATTTGTGTTTCTTATTGTTCGTACATCTTTATGACACATGAGCTGCTATTGTTTCATATTATTTTATTATTTCAGTTTTATTTATTAATTAGGATTAGAAGTTATCTTTAGGGTTTAAATCTAGGGCTAGGATTAAAACTTTATTTTAACCCTAGTATAAATAAGTTGTAAAATATTTACGGCCACAATATTATTATTTTCTTTGAATTATAGACAAAAGCTAGCTTATTTTTTTGTAACTGTACATTTTCAAGAGTTCCAACTTCTGTCTTACTCCTTTTTCATCCTTAATTCTATTAATTTACTGCTGTTTCTCTTAAACCACACTAAATTTTGGCATTAGAGCCTAATTAGATCCTAGGTTATATTATGGTTAGCTTTTAAGACCTGGTTGGATGCAGTAGAGGTTGGAGAAGAGGAAATCAGGGTCAAGAAACAGAATTGGGTAAGATATGATGTGGGACCGAAGAATTGTCTCGTGCAATTTATGCTAGGACAAGACAGGTGCCCACAACCAGTTTAATGTACCGAAAGGTAGTCTTGTTGAAGAGTTTGATATCGGTGAGGAAGCAAACCCCTTTCATGATGTTGGACCACAAATCGTGCTGTACTAAGTGGATTGGAGGAGTGGTTGGTACATGCCTTTGTATTAAATGGGAGCAGAACTACGATCGAAGTTGCTAATTTTCTTGGTAAGATGCATGTGGAAAATTACTTTGATTGGGAAGCTAGCTTGGAGAATTATTTCGAGTGGAAACCTTTGGTGGAGGCTTGGAAGTTGTCATTTGTGCAACTAAAATTGAAAGGCACTATGCTTCAATGGTGGAAGGCAGTTGAGCAACATGCACGCTAAGGTATGCCTAAAGTCAGCACGTCGGAACACATGAAAGCTAAATTGCACAGGCAATTTCTACCAACTGATTATGAAATGGAGTTGTATGAGAAGCTTCACTCATTAAGCAAAAAGGATTGTCTATTGAGGAGAATAATTCTAATTTTAACAATCTTTCCATTTTAGGTTGAATGAGAGTAATGAACAGATGTCATCTTATTGTCTAGCAGGGTTGAACCAATATATCAAGATGAGATACAAGTGATTTGGTTATTCAACATTGAAAATGCACGAGGGCATGCTTTAATGGCTGAGAAGCATGTTTGGTGATAGATTGCAAGAAAGCCTATGTCTGGAAGGATTGATGGAGTAGCGGAAAGGGGGTTGGGGCTGTCGAGGTGTTAAAACTGAACAAACAACCTTTAAAAATCCAAAGCGAGTGACACGAGAGCTGCTAATTGTTTTATATTGTTTTATTATTTCAGCTTTATTTTTTAATTATTAGACATATCATAGACAGGATGTAAGTTAACTTTAGGGTTTAAATATAGGGCTAGTATTATAAGTTATCTTAGGGTTTCAAGCTAGGATTAGTATTAAATCTTTATTGCAACCCTAGCATAAATAAGCTGAAAATATTTACAGCAACAAAATTATTATTTTCTTCGAATTATAGACAGAAACTAGAGGTTCTTATACCTCTATGTTTTCAAGAGTTCCAACTTCTATCTTGTTTGTAGCCTTAATTCTATTGATTTACTACTGTTTTTTCTCCTAAACTACATCACTTTAGGCCACAGCCATTGACTTAACTGTTTATAATATGATATCTGGTCTTATATTTTTCCATTACCATTGACGTTCAAAACTCCAAACACATTAAGTGGACTTCTTAAACATCTAAATCCCGAAGAAAAATCTTTGAGTCTACTTTTTGCATTAAAAGAAACTATGCATGTTTACACTACTACTTGCTAATATAATTTACTAATTTTGCAGGCAATACCAAAGGATACTAAGCCTCTGTCAGAACTGAATCATACATCAAGGGTCATATCTACTGCTCATGGCATTGGTCAGTGACATTTCTTTGTCTGTTTAACCAGGGAAATGTTTGCTTTTTGTCCTTCTTGAAGCACAATCGATCATTTCTTGGTTTGGTTTCTCTACTCAGTAGTAGGTTACACAAGGAAAAAAAATTTAGCTAATTTAATTTGGAACTCTTTGGATGGACCACAAGGCCACTGGTGTTTTTCTAAAAAGTAAACCCGAATGTTACTCTGACTTGTCAATCCATGTTTGTTGCTACAGGAAATACCAAAGAGACTTGGAACCAACAGAAAGTGTCCAGTCTGTCACCAGACAGAAATGCAAATATTATGGATAACCTCGGACAGACTGGTTATATGAGAGGGAGAGTGCTGAATGATAATGGAAATGAACCAGATGCAACATTGGGA
Organism: Gossypium longicalyx; assembly: GCA_025698465.1. Classification (NCBI taxonomy): domain Eukaryota; kingdom Viridiplantae; phylum Streptophyta; class Magnoliopsida; order Malvales; family Malvaceae; genus Gossypium; species Gossypium longicalyx. Next base: position 74,773,578 of record CM047001.1, read on the forward strand.
AGCAGCGGCTGTGTTAATGGAAGAAATAGAAGTCAAAATGGCTCTGCAGGACAGGAACCCTCAACGAGTCAGGTTATCACCAATGGAATGAAAAAACCTGCATTGCTAGCCGGCATAAATGGTCTTGAGGAAAATGTTGTGGTCAAGAAGCAGCCGGGTTCACAGAATCTGGTAGGGAGAGACAATCACCTGAAAAGCAAGCAAAGCAGTGGTGATCCAAATTTGTTTGGCATTGGTAACGAGCGAGAGTGTGTAACTATCGATGCAGATAAGGAACGAAGACATTTACCAATTTCAAGAGGCTCCCTTCCGCAATGGACTGATGAACAATTAGATGAGTTGTGTTCATTTGATTGAGTTGATGTTGAAGGATCAAATTGAATTGATAATAAATATGGGATCATACTAATTTTGTAGTGCATATAGAGTGCAGAGTTTGGTAACCATATACTAATTTTGCAATGTATAGATTGCGAGTTTGGTGGTTGTACATTCTGTTGTGGTTTTATTATTATTATTATTATTATTATTATTATTATTATTATTATTATTATTATTGTAATTTCATACATTTATATAAAATTTACAAAAAAGAATTTGAACTTTTGAAAAATATGCAAATGAAGAGTTTTGAATTTAACGCATTAAACATTTAAATATTTAACTTTTCCATTTTAATTATGATTTTACTATTTCAATAAAACTTTATTATTTTATACGAATTATTTACATAAAATTTGTTTATCATTCAGATTGTGTTTTGCGTCTGTATTATTATTATTTAAGTGTATATTATTAATCAATCTTACATCAATTCGATCAGAAAAAGAGCTAAAAAGGTACTAAAAGATAAAATTTGTGAATAATAAATATTTATATATATTTAGAGTTATAAATAAATATTATTATAGGATTTTTTTGTATTTTTATACATTTATACAAAATTTATGAGGGAAAAATTTTAACTTGAAATATGTAAATAATGGATTTTGAACGCAAGACATTGAGCATTTAAGTTTTTAACTTTAGCATTTTATCTAAAGTTTCACTATTAATATGTGTCAAAACCATCAAAAAAATAAAAATTTTAGGCCTAAAACAAAATTAAATGTTGTAGTAGGGAAATAAGGTCAACCCTTAAAGATTAACTCGACTAATTTCGGCGGTTTCTTACTACCAGAGTTTTTGTAAGCTAAGGAAATTAAAGGTTAATGACATATTAATCGAAATAGGTTAATGATTGGTTAATATCTTGACGTACTTATTTGCCAATCTTTATGAAGTCAGGTTAGTAGAATTCTAGGGATGTTACGAGAGTTGACCTTTATGACCTAATTGAATAATTACCAACTTTGCTCATATTTTCACAAATTGTTAGGTTCAGTTATAAGATATACACCAACTTAAGTAGTGATAATCAATGATAGTGATGATTAACGATTTAGTTAATGCCTAAGTTATAAACCAACTAATATATTTTCTAAACACCTATGAGCTATACACAGATTCAAGTGTCTCTATATGGATAACTATACTAGTTAAGAACCTTTGTAACACCCTAAAATTTTGATATGTCATCTGGTATTATTCTGAAATCGAATATAAAGAAAATTCTTAGGATATTGAAAACTAAGTCAGATAAATAAAATTCATGAGAGGGAAATCGATATTCAGATCGAAGTCATGAAAAGTATTAAGGGTGTAAAAATGTGACAAAAAAGACCAATACACTAATTTTGAAAAGTTTGAGGACTAAAGTGAAAATTTTGATAAAAAAGAGAAATATGAATCATTACTGATTATTTTTTCATAGGAATAAATTAAAATATGTATTGATGTGAGGAAAATCGCTTTTGAGACTCAATTAAAAATATTAGAAAGTACAGAAGTTAAATTGTAAAATTTTCATTTTAACGAAAGAAGGGTGAAACTATAATTTTCACCATCCAAGAATTTTTATTAAGACCTAATTGTGAATTATGAGATTTTAATCCCTTACATGCATATTTGTTGTGAGCAAAAATTATTTCTCAAGAATTCTGTATTGAAATTATTATTTTGACATGATATTTGATATTTAAATTAAATGTAAGTCGTTGTGAATAAAATGGAGAGATGGAATGTAGATTGCATGTTAGTATTTTTTACTTTGACTTTGACTTGATATTTTTAATCAGATGTTTCTGTTTTGGAAGACTGCTCGCTTCATGATATTGGTTTTAATGGCAGATGGTTCACTTGGGAAAGGGGGAGGTTTTCGTCTACAAATATTCGTGAAAGACTGGATAGAGGTGTTGCCTCTTTGCAATGGATGGATCTATTCCCTTGGTTTTCTTTGGAACATTTGAGCCATTCGTTCTCTGATCACTGTCCAATTCTTGTGGACACTTTGGGAAAGTTGCGCCTTGACAACAGTCGAAAACAAAGTTCCTTCCATTTCGAAGCTAAGTGGTGTTTGTTTAATTCTTCTGAAGAGACTGTTCGTAAGATTTGGGCTGTTCAAAATGACTGTTTACTGGCAAAATTAATAAATGTGGGTCTTCATTTTCAACATTGGAGTCGCTCAAAATCTCATGAACAAAAAAGAAATCAGTTACAGCTTGAAAAAAAGGCTCTTTGTTCTTTTTTATCAAGATCTGAATTTTTGGAGGTGCAGCTTGGTTTGAATCTTGAAGCGGGTAAAGAGGAGTTTTACTGGTCACAACGTGCTCGTGTTAATTGGCTTCAAAATGGGGACAGGAACACTAGCTTTTTTAACAAAGCTGCTGTGGCTCGTCATATTCGGAACCGGATCCTTGGATTTGAGGATGATTCCAGTCAATGGGTCTCTGATCCAGAGGATATGCTCAAGGTGGCTGTGAAATATTTTGGTGATCTTTTTCAGCTTCTGCTTTGGGAGACAACGACAGGGTGCTTGACCTTGTTGAGAACAGGATCTCAAGTGGTATGAATTAGAACCTTTTTAAACCTTTCACGAAGGAAGATATTTGGTGTGCGGTCAAATCGATGTCTCCCTTGAAGGCCCTAGGTATTGATAGTTATCTCGCACTGTTTTATCAACGGTACTGGCATATTGTCGGTGATGATATTTCTCATTTTTGCTTGGAGGTTTTAAACGGAAGGATTGAAATGGAAGAAATTAACAGAACACATCTGGTTTTTATTCCCAAAGTTGACAAGCCAAAAAACCTTGCCCAATTCCGGCTCATAAGCTTATGTAATGTCCTATATAAGATCATTGCAAAAGCCATTGTGGATCGCATGAGCCCTTTTTTGGGTTTCTGCATTGACAAAGCCTAAGGAGCTTTTATTTTGGGAAGGCAAATATTAGACAACACTTTAATTACCTATGAGGTTCTTCACGTACTGAAGATGAAAAAGAGAGGCAAAAATGGGAATTTCAATTTGAAACTCGATCTTAGCAAAGCTTATGATCGAGTTGAATGGGATTTTTTGGCAGGTATGTTATCTAGATTGGGTTTTCATCAAAATTGGGTTGTTCTCATTGTGTGTTGTGTCTGTTCCGTTACATATACAGTGGGAATAAATGAGTACAAAAGTGAGTGCTTTGTGCCGTCTAGAGGTCTGCGTCAAGGTGATCCTCTTAGCCCTTACATCTTCCTTATTTGTGCGGAAGGTCTCTCTTGCCTTTTGAATGAGGCCAAAGCCAAGAATTGTTTAAAGGGTGCCTTGATTGGTTGAAGAAAACTATCAATTACTCATTTGTTATTTGCTGACGATTGTATCATTTTTAGGGATGCTTCGGATGAGGGAGCCCACACTGTTCGTAACATCCTTTAGGAATATGAGGCTACTTCGGGGCAAAAAATTAATTTAGAAAAGTCGCTCATTTTCTTTGGCTCTTGTGTTGAAGCGGAGGTTAAGAATTCGATTGTTAGTATTTTGGGTGTTAGATTGGCTTCGAATCCTGAAAATTATTTAGGCCTGCCTATGATGATTGGGAGAAAGAAAAAATGGGCTTTTGCTAATTTTGTGGACAGATTCCGAAGACAAATTGAGGGTTGGAATATTCGGTATTTATCGATGGGTGGTAAAGAAGTTTTCATTAAGGCTATTCTTCAAGCAATTCCAGTTTACGTGATGCAATGTTTTGCATTGCCAAAAAAGATTTGCTATCAACTTGAGGGCATTTTAAAAAATTTTGGTCGGCAAATAGTAAAACTGCCAAAGGAATCATTTGGAGTACTTGGAGTGCGCTATGTTTACCGAAATTCTATGGTGGTATGGGTTTTAGGGATCTTTTCTTGTTTAATAAGGCTCTTTTAGCTAAGCTAAGCAAGTCTGGAGACTTTTAACTCAGCCTGACTGCCTTCTCTCAAAAGTTTTTAAATCCCGCTGTCGTAACCATTTTTTGGTAAAACGGGTATCGACTTGGTTTTTTTTGAAAATGAAAAAAAACGAATAGAGGAGTCGCCACCGATCCTTTTTTGACGAGGTGTGATCGGGTCACCTTAAATCAATCATTTTAATAAAAGTTAAAGTTTACTAAAACGACAAATTTTTGGTCTACGAAAAATCGTGAAATGAGTCCGAGTCGATTACGTTTATGGAAGGATTAGCACCCTCGATCGCCCGAGATTGGTACCTAGTTGATTAATTAGTGTCTTAGTGTCGAAAATTTGAGAATTTGAAAGAATCTAAGAATACGATCCATCTTTGTATTAATGCTAATTTAAAAGGATTGAATAAATTAAACGGATGTTAAGGACTCTCTCATCTCGAAATAATAAAATATCATGCCCAGTAAGTTAGGACACGACATCTCGAACTATGAGACTGAGCTTGCCTTTTATTAAAAATTAACGTATTTCAACCTCTTTAAAAGGATATTCGGTTAGTCAGAGTGAACGAGGAAAATCGAAATCCAGTAAGTCAGGGTACGTTTCCTCGAATTTTTGAACACCGAATATTGCCTTTGTTTGCGGAAAATCTTATTTCGAGGTAACAAAATGTCATACCCGGTAAGTTAGGGCACTACACCTCATACCTCCGAAAATAAGCTTTTTTAAGACTCGTATTTTATTTTGAAAAGAACATCCCGTTATTTAGGTTAAATGAGAAAAATCGAAACCCAGTAAGTTAGGGCACGATTATCTCGAGTTACCTAATACCGGTTATTGCCTTCGCGAAAGATTTAATTTTGGGTTTGGACGAAACATAAATCCGTAATAATACGAGCTAATAGAGAATGCCTAAACAGATAAAAGTTTCGATATTGACGAGCGTAGCAGAATAAACGCAACACGCACGTGAACAATGATAATGGCAAGAGCAATAATAAATAATTAAAACGAATAAGAAGAACATGACGAGTATGCTAGAAAACATTCGAGATTAAAAAGTGCTAGTGATAAATAAACAAACATTATGTAAAATTAAATAATGATAGTATAGTAATGATAAAAAATAATATCGGTAGTAACAATGTGCTAAGTCATAATACTAATGGTAATAATACTTTAAAATGTATATATATAAAAACAATAGTAAAAGGATATATCTATACATATATATATAATAATAATAATGATGATAAATATGGTAATGAAAATAAAATAATTATAAGTGTAAATATAATGACAATAACAATAATATTAAGGTAAAATAAATAATACTACATATATGAAAATATATATATACGTATGCAATAGAAATACACGCTTATTATGTAATAATAATATTGATAACAATAATAATAATAATAATAGAAATAATAAAAAAGGTGATATTTGGGGATAATAATAATAGAAAATAATAGTACGTTAGTAATAATAATATGTTAAACCATAATAATAATAGTATTTGTAATACAAGTGTATATAAAAAACAGTAATAAAAAGGTATGTATAATAATAATGGAAATAATAAAAATGGCATTAGGATAAAATAAATATCAGTATAAATATAATGATAACAATAATAATAGTGATAATAAATAATAAATCTCTTTTAGGTTTAAAATGATATAAAAGGATACATAAATAAATAAATAAATAAAAATACATAATAGTAATAATAATAATAAAGATATAGAAATACAAAAGGGAAATACAATGTTAATATTGAATTAAAGTGACAAACATGTAAGTGTACGTGTATATATATGTATTAAAGTAATAACAACTAAAAAACTAATAGAAGTAACAATAATAGTAGTAATAGAATAAAAATAATAGTAATAGTAAAATACTAATATATCAATAATAAGGATATACAAACGATAACGTGTAACGGAGAAAATAAAATAAGAAGATTAGTAACGTTATATATTCACAAACATATATGTATTGAAAACATAATACATGGTATTAGTATTTAAATATATAATATTTAAGAAAAAATAATTATTAATAATGTCACACAAAAGATACGTATATGCATGTTAAAAACATTAGTTGAAGCTTAAACTAATAATAATAATAACTAATAATGTAGTATAATATAAAATGAAAATAAAGAAATAATAGCAAAATTACGATTAATAATAGTGATAACAACCATAATATATATACATGAATAGTACTAATAATAATAAAAATGCTAGAATAATTAATTTTAAATAATAAAGTAATTAAAGAGGATCGAATCGAATTAAGAGTAAAAGAATTGGGGCGAAATTGAAATAAAACAAAAAAAAGGGAATTAATTTGAACACGCGAGCAACCTGGAGGGACCAAGGGAGTAAATATCCCGATCTGCTAAAACGGCGCGGTTCGCGGGGGTACCAAATTGAAAACGAAGTAAATTTTAGGGTCAAATTAAAATTACATAAGATTCAATTGTGAATCCTTGGAAAAGCGGAAGGACCGAGGCGCAAATAACCCTCGATCCGAGAAACACGCGGACCCTGGGCATAGGCGGGTCGGGTCTCCGGGTATGGTGTCAAACGACGTCGTTTTTGGGGTTTTGGCCTGGGCACCAAAATGGTGCCGTTTCGACAGGCTATAAAAGCCTAAAATCTTCCAAAATTTTTCATTTCAGCTGTCAAAAGAGAAAAAAAGGAAAGAGAGGCAGGGGCGATTTCAACTGAAGGTCGGCCACCACCGTTGGGTCCTCAAAGCCAGAGTATGTTGTAAATCATGTTGCACCATCAGATCGCATGGCCTTGGAATTCTAAAGGTCCGTTTTTTTATTTTATTTTTTTTTATTTTTTATTTATATTTACATATATATATATATGTGTATACATGTGAAACGAAAGAAAAAAGGAAAGAAAGAGGAAAAAAAAAAAGGACAGAGTAAGAAAGACGAAACCTTCCAATTTTCGGCCTTTGTTCGCTCCTTTTTGTGTTTTTTCTTTTACTTTTCTTACTAGATCTCTGTTTTTGTTTAAATCTCGTATATTTCTTTGATAAAATTTTTTTTGAGAGAGTACAATGGTTCTGATTTTTGCCTTCTTTATAGCTATTACCCCCTTTTGCTTTATGTCCATTCTCTATTTAATATTTTGCAGGAAATGGAGCAGGTGGAGGGCTGGCATGACAGTGGCGGTGGAGCAGAGGCGGTGGCCAGATGAGGCAGGGGTCAAAGGCGGCTGTTGGGGTTAGGTGATTTAGGGTTTCAGATTCTGAAACCCTAAATCCACTAGTTGGGCCTATTTGGGCCATTCTAGACTTAGTGGGCTAGGGGTTTAGGGTAGGTTTAGATTTGGGCCCAAAATTGGGCTTGTACAGCTGCCCCTCTTTGCTTGTTGTCGTGTAACGAGAACAGGGCAAAGACTTAAAAAAAAAAGACCAATTTTGCCCGATCTCACCATGTCTGGACTTGTTTAGCGCTCTTTTCTCCAGGTATCTTCAATGTGCTCCATTGTATCTTCAGATAAGATCTGTTTGTTTTAGCTTCACCCCGTTCCACTGCATCTTCAGAGAAGTAGGGTTTGCTATCTTCAGTCTGCTCCGCTACAATTTTAGGGAGATAGGACCTGTGACTTCAACTAACTTTACTGAAACTTCAAGGAGATCTGCTGCTGCTTGGTTCAACTCGACTGCCGCTTCACGGAGAAAACATTTGATTTTCAACTTGTTGCCCTACTGCTTAGGGGTTTTAAGGCTTGTTATCGATCTATGAATTCAACCTGTTACCCTACTGTTTAGGGTTTAAGGTCTGTAAGTTTGGCTTGCCACCCTACTGCTTAGGGGATCGAGCCCGTCGCCTTCGATCTGTTTCCCTACTGTTTAGGGGTTAAGATCTGTAGATCTTCAGCCTGTTGCCCTACTGCTTAGGGGGTTAAGGCTTGGTGGTTTGAATCTGCTTCACTGCAACCTCAGGAGGGCAAGATTCACCGTCTTTTGATCTGCTTCTGTACTGCTTAGGATGATGAGATCATCAAAATTCAGCTTGTTACCCTACTGCTTAGGGGGGTTAAGGTTTGTCAATCCTCGATCTGCTCCACTACTGCTGAGGGAGATAAGATCTGCAATTCGGTCTGTTACCCTACTGCTTAGGGGTTTAAGACCCTTCATCTTCAATATGCTCCACTACTGCTTAGGGAGATAAGATCTACAATTCGGTCTGTTACCCTACTGCTTAGGGGTTTAAGACCCTGTGAATTTAGCCCGTTACCCTACTGCTTAGGGTGTTAAGGTTCGTGAATTCGGCGATTCCACTGTACTGTCCTCTGAAGAATCATGATCTGTAGAACCTGTTTTATGTATCTATATTTATGTCAAATAATTAGGATGCTATGATGGAAATGAATCAAATGCTCCTAATGTAGACGCATTATGAATGATCTATGAATGTATGGGTGCAACATGTAGTGAGCGTGAATCCTTTTAATGTTCAGGTTGTCGTTGCTCCTTGTTCATCAAGGTTCTTTCACCGCAATGGTACCTGCCTTCTTCTCACTCAAATTTTGAATAGAAAACCCGAAGAGGTAGTCCCAATTTAGACTCTTTCTTCTCAAGTGTTTGCAATCTTTGAGTTTGGTTAGTTCTAAATAATAGTCCTGTTTTAGGCTCCTGTACTATTTAGGGACTTCTAGAGTAATATGCAGAACTCTTTTTGCAAAGATTGACTTTAATTCATTAATCATCATTTCAATGCAAGATACTTGGAAAAGATCACAACAATGACAGGGATAAAATTTGTCAGAAATAAAACTTGAGAAGGGATCAATCTCAAACAACAAATATTGCTGGAATACAAAATTGATAGAAAGAAAATAAGTGCCCCAGATATCGCAGCATGAACTTCTATGCACGAACTTCTTGAGGACTCCCTTTTGCCCGATGTGTGTTTAGGGGATCTAGAGTATCCTTGTAGATGCCCCGAGATGTAGCATACTCCTTCATTGTTAATTCAGGCATAGCAAGACCGCTGTATGCCCCACTTTACTCGAATTTGAGCCGCCTTTTCGGGTTTTCAACTCAAATCCCCTTTGGTCTCAAGATGCCCTTTGCGGGTTTTCACCTTGGCCTCTCCTTTTTTTTTTTTTTTTTTTTCAGGCGAAGTATCTCTTGACTGAATCTGAATTCACAGGATTGGGTAAAGTTTTGCCATCCATCTCGGCCAATATCAATGCTCCTCCAGAAAATGCCTTCTTTACCACATAAGGTCCTTCCCAATTAGGCATCCATTTTCCTCTCAAATCCTTTTGTATGGCGGGATCTTTTCAATACTAGGTCTCCTTCGTGGAAATCTATTGGGCGAACCTTTTTGTTGTAAGCTCGCATCATTCGCTTTTGGTACATCTGACCGTGACGGATAGCCCTTAGCCTATTTTCTTCAATCAGATTCAACTGATCGTATCGTGACTGGATCCACTCTGCTTCATCCAACTTTACTTCTGACAAAACTCGAGGAAGGAATCTCAACCTCGATAGGTAAAAGCGCCTCCGTTCCATAAACCAACGAAAAAGTGTGGCCCGGTGGAGGTCCTGACGGACGTTCGGTAAGCATAAAGGGCGAATGGTAGCTTTTCATGCCAGTCTTTATAAGTCTCAGTCATTTTCCCTACAATCTTCTTAATGTTTTTATTAGCTGCCTCAACCGCACCGTTCATTTTCGGACGATATGGTGACGAGTTGTGGTGTCTGATCTTGAATTGGCTGCAGACATCCGCTATTGTGCTGTTGTTCAAATTCAATGCGTTGTCCGATATGATCCTTTCTGGCATTCCATACTGACAAATGATTTCTTTCTTTAGGAACCTACTAACTGCCGATTTAGTAACATTAGCGTATGAGGCAGCTTCTACCCATTTGGTGAAATAGTCAATAACCACGAAGATGAACCGATGCCCATTTGAAGCTTTTGGCGAGATTGGCCCAATCACATCCATGCCCCACATCGAGAAAGGCCATGGTGAAGTCATGACATGCAGGGGTGAAGGAGGCACATTAATCTTGTCTCCATAGATCTGACATTTATGACATCTTTTGGCGTAGTTGATGCAGTCTCCTTCCATGGTAGACCAATAGTAACCAAACCTCATAATTTGCAGCCGCCATCGTGAAGCCATTAGCGTGTGTCCCACGCACGCCGTGGACCTCTTCCAAGATTTTCTTGGCCTCAATAGCGTCCACACATCTTAACAAAGACTTGATCCTTTCTTCTTTTGTATAGATCTCCCGTCCCAAGACGTAGTCATTGCGCCGCCTTCTCAACGTTCTTTTGTCATTCTCGCTGCTGGTTGGGGTACTCGCGATTCTTTACATATCGCGGAGATATCGTGGTACCAAGGGTGGTCATCATTTTCTTCTTCTTCTTCTTGGTTGTAACAATGAGTGGAGCTTCGTAGATGCTTATTTGGATTGGCTTCACATCCTCTTGCCTATTCACCTTGATCATAGAAGCTAAAGTTGCTAGGGCGTCAGCCATCTGATTTTCTTCTCGCGGGAGGTAATAGAAGACAATATCATCGAACTCTTTAATTAATTCAAGGATCAGCTTTCGGTAATTGACCAACTTGGGGTCTCTCGTCTCCCATTCACCTTTGAGTTGATATATCACTAGAAGCGTAAATCGCCGTATACCTCTAACACCTTGATTTCACGCTCTATAGCCGCATTTAATTCCCATGATGCATGCTTCAGATTCTCCATATTGTTCGTGCAGTCAAAATCCAATTTACTAGTAAAGGGATAATGATCTCCATTCGGGGATACTAAGACTGCTCCGATTCCATTGCCCGCAGCATTTGATGCTCCGTCAAAGTTTAGCTTCCAAGGATGACTTTCTTGAGGGTCTTCTTCATGGCCGCTATGTACATTAGATCTTCGTTTGGGAAGTCAAAGTTCGGGGCTCGTAGTCCTCTGGGCTCTCTCTCAAGCTAGAAAATCTCTATCGCACTTCCCTTTATAACCTTCTCGGTTAACATAGACTATATCGAATTCGAGAAAAGTAGAATTTGCCATCGGGCCATTCTCCCATTCAAAGCGGTTGATTCCATCAAATACTTGAGGGGTCCATTTTAGAGATTAGCCAAGTTGTGTGATACAGCATGTATTGTCTCAATCTTCGGGTTGTCCAGATTATGGCACAACACAACTTTTCGATTGACGAGTATCTTGTTTCACACTCAGTGAACTTCTTACTGAGGTAGTATATCGCTCTTTCTTTCCTTCCCGACTCATCGTGTTGGCCAAGCACACATCCCATAGAATTTTCAAACACCGTTAAATACAGTATCAATGGCTTGTCTGGATTAGGTGGTGTCAACACCGGGGCATTAGACAAATATTGCTTAACCTTGTCGAAAGTCTTCTGGCAGTCCTCGTCCCAAACACCAGGGTTGTGTTTCTTTAGGAGACGGAATATGGGGTCACATTTCTCGGTTAGTTGTGAAATAAACCGAGCGATGTAATTCAATCTTCCTAGGAATCCTCGAACTTCCTTTTGAGTACGTGGTGGAGGTAACTCTTGTATGGCTTTGACTTTATCTGGGTCAATCTCAATCCCTTTTTCACTGACTACGAATCCTAGTAGTTTTCCGGACCTGGCCCCGAAGGTACACTTTGCTGGGTTGAGTTTCAGCTGGAATTTCCTCAATCTCAAAAATAACTTCCTCAAGACTAGCACATGTTCTTCTTCTGTCCGAGATTTGGCAATCATATCGTCGACGTAAACTTCAATTTCTTTGTGCATCATATCATGAAACAAGGTCACCATGGCCCTCTGATACGTTGCTCCCACATTTTTCAATCCGAATGGCATCACCTTATAGCAAAAAGTTCCCCATATAGTTACAAATGTGGTCTTATTCATGTCCTCAGGATGCATCTTTATCTGATTGTACCCTGAGAAACCATCCATGAAGGAGAAAAGTGAGTAACCTACCGTATTGTCCACTAAGGTGTCGATATGAGGCAACGGGAAATTATCTTTCGGGCTGGCCTTGTTCAGGTCCCTGTAGTCTACGCACATCCGTACCTTTCCATCTTTTTTAGGGACGGGGACAATATTAGCTACCCATTCCGAGTACTTGACTACTTGTAAGAACCCAGCATCAAATTGCTTCTTGACCTCTTCTTTTATTTTCAACAAAATGTCGGGCCGCATTCTTCGAAGCTTTTGTTGAACTGGCTTGCATTCTTCTTTGATGGGGAGCTTGTGCACCACGATGTCGATTTTTTAGCCTGTGCATGTCTCGACACGACCATGCGAAGACATCCTTGAACTCTTGGAGTAACTCAATAAGGTCCCGCTTTTGTTTCTACTGTGAATGCAGACTCGATCTTTACTTCTTTCTTTTCTTGGTCATCTCCCAAGTTCACGACTTCTCTTGTCTCTTCATGGGGTAGAATCTGCTTCTCCTCTTGTTCTACCATCCTTAACAAATCGTGAATAAGTCACGATCTCTGTCATCCTCAAAGTCCCGAGATCCTCTAGACACATATCCCGCTCAAAAGGAGACTCTGAGTTTAGTAGCAATGTCACTCACATCGTTGATATCTAGAGACTGCTTTGGAGGTGCAAGAAGGATGCAAAGAACAAAGGAATCTAAGAACAATGATATGTATGATGTGATCATGAACGAAAGAATAAAAGAATATTTGGAAATAAGACAAAAGGATGCATTTCATTGAAATAACGATTTTGAACATAGGCCTATTTTCACAAAAAGGGACTCTTATTACTCCTAGGCCTAGAGTAACAAGTGTGTTTTGAATATTACTCTGTGTTAGTTCTAAAGACTACAGGAATCTCTTCCGCAGTCCAATTATTCAGAACACTTCCCGGCTCATGAGGGCGAATGCCCGATGGATTCTCTATCCCAGTTCCTTCTTCGTATGTGGCATTGATGCCTAAATTTTCCATCATTCCTTCCACGATTTCCTTTCTCGACGTGTCCCTCTCAGAGTGAATGACTCCTCCAGACACAAAAGTCTTCGAAATATGAGGGAAGATCATGGGCTTTCATTTGATTTCTCCCCCGCTCAATCGCGCTCTCCTTCTTTCCTGTTTCTTCTCTAGCTCCTTCTTTCTTTGTTTCATGTCTGGCCTGAATCCTAACCCAAAACGGTCTTGTTTGTCTTTTATCATTGGTGCATTAGTCACTCCCTGGAGGTATTTCCCGATTCCTCTTCCGGGTAGGGCTCCTTTTCCAACAGTTAGCCGTAGCCCCATTTTTGTAGTCTCGGATAACCTAGGCCTCGGAATCTCGTTTCCTTCGGTAATGAATGTCGCGTTCACGAATTCTAAAGACCGAAAAGAACATTCAACTACTTCATCATCTGTCCTCATATATGGCGCGTCGTTGTAAATCGGACGCAATGATATCTTCTTCTCGCATTTATGGTCACCAATCGACCCTCCGTTATAAATTTGAGCTTTTGATGCAACGATGACGGCCTTCGCCTCGCGAGTGAATCCATGGCCTCCCAATAGGCGATTATACGAAGGCTTAATGTCCATGACTAGAAATCTACCTCGCATGCGTGCTTGGCCCGATTAAGAGGGTATTTCAATTCTTCCCATTACCTTCCTTTCCGTACCATCAAATGCTCTCACTACGCTTTTGGCATGTCTTCATATGGGAACTATCTCACGCAACCTATTCAACGTAGATAGAGGTAGGACATTTAGTGCGGACCCATTGTCAATCAATACGCCTAGTAATGTGTACCCTTTACAAATGATCGTGATATGCAAAGCTTTAGTCAATCCCCGGCCTCTGGCGGTACTTCATCGTCATTGAAAAATATGAAGTTGTCGGCGCTTATATTGTTGACCAAGCGGTCCAAATTGTTTACGAGATATATTGTTAGCGACATAAGTTTCATTCAAGACCTTCATCAATGCGCTGCGATGGGTTTCGAGCTTAAGAGTAAGGCCGATCTTGATATACGAGTGGTTGCTTGTGCAAATTATTCCACGACATTTGTACTCATTGTGCTTTAGAAATTTTAAGAATTCTTTTGCTTCTTTTTCGATCACCGATTCATTAACAATCGGTTCAGTTCCACGACCTCTCTTTATTTTGCTCAATTGCCACCGACTTTCCTTTAACCTTCTCGCTTTTGTATTTGGGGTATAACGCCTTCCATTGCGTGTATAAAAATCTTCGTCTTGACTTTCTTCGATGCATTAATTGGGATTTCCTCTTCTGGAATTGTCACATTGCAATTATAGTTCCACGGTACCCTTTTGCTATCTTTGTAAGGAAAAGCGACGGGCTTCTGGATTATAACCTTGGGTGCAATTTGTACCCCGGTTTCATTCATTCTTGGGCGTGATATGATAACCACTGGGGTGGTTGACTTTATAAACATCCTTTGTCGAACCTTCTTCTGAGGCACATACATCTGCTTCTTCTAGGCTCCCAAAGATATTCAAGAATTCCACTCCTTATTATCTATCGGTCCTTGTAACAAAGTCTTGAATTCGCTGCATTTCTGAAGCTCGTGATCCTCTAGATTGTGGAATTCGCAATGATTCTTTACTTCTCGAGGTCTGACCCTTGAATTCTGTGCTATCAACCCTCTTTCTACCAATTTCTTCCATACTTCTTTCAACGGGGTTTTCACTTCTGCAATATTCATCTTAGTCTTTTTCCCCGAACCCTCGATTATCGCATTTACCCCTTTGTCCCCATGGTTGGGTAATGGATTCTCTGTACTAGATGTATCATCAAATTTCACGACGCCTATATTGATGAGTCTTTCAACCAATTTCTTGAAAGTGGTGCAGTTTTCTATCGAGTGACCTGTGGCTCCCGCGTGGTATTCGCATTGGGCATTTGCGTCGTACCACTTGGGGTATGGAGGTTGCATTGGTTTTAGATAGAAGGGAGATACGACATGCGCGTCGAATAAACTTTGGTATAACTCCTTATATGTCATCGGGATGGGCGTGGCGAAGTTTCTCCTATTTTGCCTTGTATTAGGCTCTTGTGCGGGTGGGCCTTGCTGACCAGGGGTCGTTGACCTCGGTTGGCTTACGGTGATCGATTTCGAATATGAGCTCACATTATTCACCTCGTGCTCTTTCTTTCTCGGTGCTGACCTTTTGGTGCTTTCTCCCGCCTCTATTTTCCCACATCTTATTGCATTTTCTATCATTTCTCCAGACATTACTATGTCTGAAAAGCTTTTGGTCGCGCTACCTAGCATATGGTTAATAAAAGGCGCTTTCAGGGTGTTGATGAAGAGCATAGTAGTTTCTTTTTCCAACAATGGGGGGTTGGACTTGGGTGGCCACCTCTCTCCATCGCTGGGCATACTGTTCTAAAGCTTTCGTTATGCTTTTTCTCCATGTTCGTAAAGTGATTCTGTCAGGGGCTATGTCTGCCACATGTCCGTACTGCTTTATGAAAGCTTGTGCTAAATCTTTCCATGAACCGATCGAGAGCACGAGTCGGTTGGTTGTACCATCTAGAAGCGGCCCCAACCGGACTTTCACAGAAGCGGTGAATTAATAGTTGGTCATTATTAACATGACCTCGCCATTCGTCTGCGAACATAGTGATGTGAGCTTGGGCGGCTAGTCCCGTTGTATTTCTCAATTGCAGAGTTTTAAACTTGGGAGGGAGTACAGTGCAGGGACCAAACTTAATTCCTTAGCATCGATTCCACCGCGATAGTCGGTGTTTTCCATCTCTTTAAATTTTTCTTCTAACCATCTACATCTTTCTTCAAGCTCTTTCGGAGTTCCACCTCGTTTTTCTATCTCTCACATTACTTCATCGAGATTGAGGACTACGGGGTTGGTCGGGTTGTCCCAGTTAGAGCGAACCAGCTGATAATTCATAGGTACGGAGACACCGGCTTGAAATGGTTGGGGCCTAATTATGACCGATGGCCTTCTTGGGTATACGTCAGGTTGTGCCTGAACGTCTGCAGGGGCAAAACCTGGAGGGTAAGTAGGATCTTCCATATTGTCTCCCGTGTTGATCAAAGGACTTTTCCCCTTTTCTAATCCGCCAGCCAATAGGCGCGTTAATTAATCCATCATACTTTTCTGGGATTCTAACATCTGGTCCCTCATATCTTGCTGGATTTTGGCAAGCTGTTCTTGCATACGTGTTTGTAACTGGTCCTGCATCTCCTTTTGCATTTGTTCCAATCTCTCTAATCTTTGGTCCATTGCTCTTGTTTTTCCTCTTGTACCGTAACGATGTTCCAGGGTAACTGCCATGATTTTTAGGGTTTTCGTGAGTTTTAGTGCATATGATGCAATGCTGATGCATGAATGCAATGAATGCGATGAATGCAAAAAAGCGTTGATTCCAGTCCGATTTCATTAGAGTAACTTTTCTAGAAAACAAGTTTCTTTACATAAAATAGATTACATATAAGGCTTGGCCCTGATACTTAGGGCCTTGACCTGCCTAAGAAGCCTAGCTAGCTCTCGGCCTCGGTCCGATTCTGACTCGTATTTTAGACTCAGCACATCAGCTTGTACTGCTAGTGTTTGCAAGTGATCAGCCACTTCTCGTACTTGAATCAAGGCTTCGCCCATGACATAGTCTCTGCTCCGAACCTGATCTTGGGATTGATGAAGCTGCGCCTTACATTGTTCGTTATTTACCTCGAGGAGTTCAATCTGAAGTTCACGATTTTGTAGCGCTGTTTTGAGCTCTTCTATATTCTCCTTTAATTCTTCAATTCTATTCTGACTGGCTTTCAACTCGATCACGGAGTTACGCGCACGATACTGATACAAGGACCTTTCTAACTCTGATACTCGAATCTTTAAGCCTTCCTTCTCATTCTGGCTTTCTACCAAACTTCTTTTTAGAGCACCTTCTCGAGTTTGAACATCCCGGAATTTTTCTTCCCACTGGTTGGCTTTGCTTCTCTCTTCTTTGACTTCTTGTCGCCACTGCTCAGATGTTTTTCCTAACCCAGCGATTTTCATTGACCTACGCAGCTTTTTGTAGTCCGTTTTCAAACTGTCCAAATCTTCTTCAGCCTTGTTTTTCCCTTTTCTGAGTCTTTCAGCTTCTAGTTTCTGGACGTCGACATCTAATCCCAATTGCATTTTTTCTTCCTCCAGTTGCTCGATCTTCTTTTCTAGTTCTAGACTTTTTCTCTCAAAATCATGCCTGATGATTTCTAACTCAGATGGGATTACTCTCAAGTGTTCTTCCATCGACCGAGAGTTCTCTTGATCTAACATAGGGATGTTGTCATTGATCCTCTGACTCCACCACCGGTCATACTCAGGGGTAGTCATAGGATTGGCAGCAAACTTTTTCATTCTACGAGTCTGGTTCCAGGCATTTGATATCTCGCGAACTTTCTTTTTGTAATTGTTCCCCGTGAATACGAACTCGCACTGAGCTAACCCGTATGTTGGTGGCGTAAACTGTCTAGACCTGTATTGCCTTAATGCAAGCAAAGGGGCATACCCGACGGCTCCCCATACTCCTAACAAGGGAACCCAATTAAAATCTCCGCATCGGTATAATATTTCATCGGGAACCATCCACGGGGCCCTCCATTCAACGTCTTCCTCTTGCAAACTTTGAAGAATCACCATCCAATTTTCTTCTGTGATATCATCTCTTGTCGGCGTAGCCACTAACTCCTTCAGTGGAGAGTAATTTCCAGAGAAGACACGATACGAGACCTTTTCCACTTTCCAAAAATGACTGTGGAACCACGATAGCAAGAGCTGTGCACATCCTATAAATCTTCCTTCACCCGCTCTTCGACAAGCATTCAATGATCTGAAAGTTTCAGCCAAGATTGCAGGTACCGATGTGGTCCCTTTACCAAGCCTGTCAAAAAGATCTTAAAGCGCCTCGTCTACATGTCCCAAAGCTTTAGGGAAGATAACCAATCAAGTAAATGCTCGTATGCGAAGACATCTACCCTTTTCTTCACATCGGGGTGTGCTAAGATTAGATCTCTCGATTCTTCCAAGGAATACATTTACAATCTCCTTTCCGCTTGATCCGGGTTGTAACTCACTGTTCGCTCATCCTCGTGATGTTCATCGACTTTTTGAAAATGCCGGGACATTGGCCGGTCCGAATAGATTCGGTCGACTTGAATCTTCGAACAGAGGAGCGGGGCCGTGTACTCTTCTCTGATAGGGACCAGATCTACCCTCCCGAAAGTGAAGCAACTATAAGCGGAATTCCAATATTGGGCGAGGGCTCGAAACAGATGTTCATCTACCTTTACATCGAGCAGATAAGGTAAATCCCCGTAATGATTGTAGAATAATTGTTTGACCTCGTCACCCCATTGACCCCAAATTTCTTTCATCTCTGGAGATCATTCCGAGAGTTCTGTTGATTCGAGTAAAATCCCACAATTCGATCACGTACCCTTCGGTAAGACTGTCACCTTTCTCTTGTTGTGTTGTCTCAGCCCATATCCGAACAGCCGCGTTGTCCTCTACTTTATCAAAAAACCCCTTTTCCATGATAAGCTATCTACTTAGGAACCGAATGTGAATCAACACCTTTTATGATGAAAATGCCATGCATATGCAATCAAAATAAAACAAAACAAGTCAGTATTTCATACGCAATTTAAGGCAAACAAGGAATAATGATAGATATAGCATTTGCCCAGGTAACTACTAGGGTTTCGGAGTGGCTCTACCTAGGGTGGGCTCTTAAGGCTCGCTATATGGGGCTCGGTTCTAGAGTAAGAGTACCTGAACCAATAGATTCCTCGATCTTTACAGACCGAGTTCAGTTCAGGGGAATACATTTCCCTATGGCTGCACGGAGATGAAAATCTCACGAAGACATAGGTACGGATGTATCCCGAAAGCGATCCACTATCCTGCACGGAGGTGAAAACCTCACGAAGGAGTAGTTTCGCGCTCCCACTTAAGAGGGTGTGACCACGGCGGTCATGCAATGCAATATGCTACACTATTTAAGGACTCGGACCAACGCAACAGGTATTATATAAACCACAAAAAGCTGATGAAATGCAATGAAAGGATCGTATTTCAAAATCAAATTTTCAATTTTCGATAAAAAGACAAAAGTTAATCAACTTGTGGCTTGACTCTCTTATTCGACATTCCCGAGTGGAGTCGCCAAGTCGTCGTAACCATTTTTTGGTAAACGGTATCGACTTGGTTTTTTTGAAAATGAAAAAAAGCGAATAGAGAGTCGCCACCGATCCTTTTTGACGAGGTGTGATCGGGTCACCTTAAATCAATCATTTTAATAAAAGTTAAAGTTTACTAAAGCGACAAATTTTTGGTCTACGAAAATCGTGAAATGAGTCCGAGTCGATTCATTTATGGAAGGATTAGCACCCTCGATACGCCCCTGAGATTGGTACCTAGTTGATTAATTAGTGTCTTAGTGTCGAAAATTTGAGAATTTGAAAGAATCTAAGAATACGATCCATCTTTGTATTAATGCTAATTTAAAAGGATTGAATAAATTAAACGGATGTTAAGGACTCTCTCATCTCGAAATAATAAAATATCATGCCCAGAAGTTAGGACACGACATCTCGAACTATGAGACCGAGCTTGCCTTTTATTAAAAATTAACGTATTTCAACCTCTTTAAAAGGATATTCGGTTAGTCGAGTGAACGAGGAAAATCGAAATCCGATGAAAGTCGAGAATGCGTTCCTCGAATTTTTGAACACCGAATATTGCCTTTGTTTGCGGAAAATCTTATTTCGAGGTAACAAAATGTCATACCCGTAAGTTAGGGCACTACACCTCATACCTCCGAAAATAAGCTTTTTAAGACTCGTATTTTATTTTGAAAAGAACATCCCGTTATTTAGGTTAAATGAGAAAAATCGAAACCCAGTAAGTTAGGGACACGATTATCTCGAGTTACCTAATACCGTTATTGCCTTCATGAAAGATTTAATTTTGGGTTTGGACGAAACATAAATCCGTAATAATACGAGCTAATAGAGAATGCCTAAACAGATAAAAGTTTCGATATTGACGAGCTGTAGCGAGATAAACGCAACACGCATGCGTGAACAATGATAATGGCAAGAGCAATAATAAATAATTAAAACGAATAAGAAGAACATGACGAGTATGCTAGAAAACATTCGAGATTAAAAAGTGCTAGTGATAAATAAACAAACATTATGTAAAATTAAATAATGATAGTATAGTAATGATAAAAAATAATATCGGTAGTAACAATGTGCTAAGTCATAATACTAATGGTAATAATACTTTAAAATGTATATATATAAAAACAATAGTAAAAGGATATATCTATACATATATATATAATAATAATAATGATGATAAATATGGTAATGAAAATAAAATAATTATAAGTGTAAATATAATGACAATAACAATAATATTAAGGTAAAATAAATAATACTACATATATGAAAATATATATATACGTATGCAATAGAAATACACGCTTATTATGTAATAATAATATTGATAACAATAATAATAATAATAGAAATAATAAAAAGGTGATATTTGGGGATAATAATAATAGAAAATAATAGTACGTTAGTAATAATAATATGTTAAACCATAATAATAATAGTATTTGTAATACAAGTGTATATAAAAACAGTAATAAAAAGGTATGTATAATAATAATGGAAATAATAAAAATGGCATTAGGATAAAATAAATATCAGTATAAATATAATGATAACAATAATAATAGTGATAATAAATAATAAATCTCTTTTAGGTTTAAAATGATATAAAAGGATACATAAATAAATAAATAAATAAAAATACATAATAGTAATAATAATAATAAAGATATAGAAATACAAAAGGGAAATACAATGTTAATATTGAATTAAAGTGACAAACATGTAAGTGTATGCGTGTATATATATATATTAAAGTAATAACAACTAAAAACTAATAGAAGTAACAATAATAGTAGTAATAGAATAAAAATAATAGTAATAGTAAAATACTAATATATCAATAATAAGGATATACAAACGATAACGTGTAACGGAGAAAATAAAATAAGAAGATTAGTAACGTTATATATTCACAAACATATATGTATTGAAAACATAATACATGGTATTAGTATTTAAATATATAATATTTAAGAAAAAATAATTATTAATAATGTCACACAAAAGATACGTATATGCATGTTAAAAACATTAGTTGAAGCTTAAACTAATAATAATAATAACTAATAATGTAATATAATATAAAATGAAAATAAAGAAATAATAGCAAAATTACGATTAATAATAGTGATAACAACCATAATATATATACATGAATAGTACTAATAATAATAAAAATGCTAGAATAATTAATTTTAAATAATAAAGTAATTAAAGAGGATCGAATCGAATTAAGAGTAAAAGAATTGAAGCGAAATTGAAATAAAACAAAAAAAGGGAATTAATTTGAACACGCGAGCAACTGGAGGACCAAGGAGTAAATATCCCGATCTGCTAAAAACGCAGCGCAGATTCGCGGGGTACCAAATTGAAAACGAAGTAAATTTTAGGTCAAATTAAAATTACATAAGATTCAATTGTGAATCCTTGAAAGCGGAAGGACGAGGCGCAAATAACCCTCGGTCCGGCTCTGTGCGACCACAGGCATAAAGCGGGTCGGGTCTCCGGGTATGGTGTCAAACGACGTCGTTTTTGGGGTTTTGGCCTGGGCACCAAAACGGTGCCGTTTCGACAGGCTATAAAAGCCTAAAATCTTCCAAAATTTTTCATTTCAGCTGTCAAAAGAGAAAAAAAAAAGGAGAGAGAGGGCAGGGGGCGATTTCCGGCTGAAGGACAGAGTAAGAAAGAGGAAACCTTCCAATTTTCGGCCTCTGTTCGCTCCTTTTTGTGTTTTTTCTTTTACTTTTCTTACTAGATCTTTGTTTTTGTTTAAATCTCGTATATTTCTTTGATAAAAATTTTTTTGAGAGAGTACAATGGTTCTGATTTTTGCCTTCTTTATAGCTATTACCCCCTTTTGCTTTATGTCCATTCTCTATTTAATATTTTGCAGGAAATGGAGCAGGTGGAGGGCTGACATGACAGTGGCGGTGGAGCAGAGGCGGTGGCCAGATGAGGCAGGGGTCAAAGGCGGCTGTTGGGGTTAGGTGATTTAGGGTTTCAGATTCTGAAACCCTAAATCCACTAGTTGGGCCTATTTGGGCCATTCTAGACTTAGTGGGCTAGGGGTTTAGGGTAGGTTTAGATTTGGGCCCAAAATTGGGCTTGTACACCCGCTATTATCCTTATTCTGAAATATTCTCGGTAACAATTAGATCTTACCCTTCTCTTACCTGGAGGAGTATTTGTGGTGCTAGAGATTTGTTTGATGACGGACTTCTGTGGAGAATTGGAAATGGTGCTAAAGTGAACATCTGGAACGACACCTGGCTTCCTGGTCCTGGTAATGGTAGACTGTTAGTTAAGAATATTGATACCCGTTGGTCTACTGTCAATCAGTTGGTTAACGTGGATTCTGGTACCTGAAAAAATGAGGTGATTCTAAAATTCTGCGATGACATCCAGGCTCGACGTATCTTCAACATTCCTTTTGCTGGGTGTTGTTTGCCAGATTTGCTTGTCTGGCGTCATGATGCTTCAAGGGAGTATTCGGTGAAAAATGAGTACCGAGCGCTAATTAAAAAAGAATCACAACATGCAGAAAGCATTTTACTTACAACTGATATCGACAAAAAACTCTATTCATCTATCTGGGACATCCAAATCCCTTCAAAGATCAAAATTCATCTTTGGCATTCTTTAAAAGACTACGTACCCCATTTTTCCAATCTGGCTAAAAGGAAACTGTGAGTTGATACTGCTTACCCTTTATGCAAGGGGGCCCCGGAAGACTTGCACCATCGGTTATGGTTCTGTAGAGTGGTGAACCATCTTTGGTCGTCTCTTTGTCTTCCTCTTGTCACCAAAATGGATCCCTCAGATGGAAGATCACAATTTATTAGCTTTTTTCTTGCAGGTAATATGAATACTAAGAAGCTTATATCTATTTCTTTGTGGGTTCTTTGGTATAGGAGGAATAGACTAGTGAATAAAGGTTTTAACTACGCCTTACATGAAATTGTGGGACTTGTTCAAAGTTTAGCCCAAGATACCAACTTTAGCCATGTTTTTAGTTCTTCATCTGTTACTCATAGGACTCTTATATGGCAGCCTCCTATTTCTAGGTTTATTAAGCTGAATTTTGACGCATCGTTTCTAGACAATTCTAAGATTTATATTTCAGCAGTCTTAGCTAGAGATGAGGAAGGGCAAATTTTAGATGCTTGTAAATAACTGATAGCGGACATGGCAGATGCTTTTGTAGTTGAGGCGAGAGCATGTGAAAGGGCTCTTTATTTTGCGCTGGACATGTGTTTTAGAAATCTCATCCTGGAAGGTGACTCTCTTATTATCATTAAAAAGCTAATTTCAAATAAAATGGATAGATCTATTCTCAGCCTAATTTTACAGAATATTCATTTTCTTGAGAGGTTTTTTGAGAAAGTGTCTTACCAGTTTGCTTCTAGAGAGATAAATAGAGCGGCGCATGCTTTAGCGATAGAGGGTTGACATCAGATATCCCCCTGTTTCTGGGTTGAAAAAGCACCTTCTTCTATTGCAGGTTTGGCTATGATGGACCGTTTTTCTTGTTTCTTTCGGGTTTGAGATGTAAGTAGACTTTGAAGATTGGAGAAGGTTCGCTGAATCTCCTTTACTGGGTTTCAAAGTCATTTTTTTCCTGATTTTCGTTTTTTGCTTTTTGATGGGGTTCTCTTCTCTAGAAAGTTTTGGCTGGTATTCCTCTTACTTCTCTGCTGGTGGTTCTCTCTTTCTGTGGCTGGTTTTGTGTTATTTGTTGTTTTGTTTTTCTGTTGGCTTTACTTAGTATGCTTCTGTAGTGGTTCTATTACTTTCTATTTCTTCTTCTTTTTTATTTTTTACTACTTTTGTGTCTGCCTTTTTAAGCTACTTTTATTAATGGAATATCAGTTTTACTTCAAAAAAAATTCTCTCTCTCTCTCTCTTAGCCATATAGTCAGCAACTGTATTATGAGCTCTCGGAATATGACGTATACAAACCTTAACTTAAATTTATCATTCAATGAATAAAGCATGATCTTACTATCGGTTGCTCACCACCCACAATCGTCTCCATCAAAAGAGCATTATCACACTCAATCTCTAACTGTCAAATCCCCTTCTCCCATGCTAAGCATAGACCCTCTAGAATAGCTTTTGCTTCAATCTTAAAAATTAAGTCTTTACCTAGCAACATCAAGAATCCCCATAACCAATTAACATCAGCATCTCTAATCACACCTCCAATAGCAACATAAGATTCGTTTAACGGCACTGCCCCATCTGTATTAAGCATACTCCAACTTCTATTCGGAGTTGACCACTGCATAGCAAAAGCCATAAAATTAACATGTAACACAAGTGCAATCATTCTTATGTAACTCCTTGTCCAACTAACACCCATATCCACGATTTCCTGAGCACAACTGTGACTACTAGAAAACACATACGTATTTTGATTTTTCCATAGCAACTAACACATTATAGGAAAAAAAATTGCCATTCTATCTCTTGACTATCATAATCTCCCATGTTCTGTAGGTTCCATAAGATCCATTCATCCAGTGGTAGAGAAAAAAAATCTTATCCAAGCATGAGTTGGCACAACTGGCCACCAAACAATCCTAGAAAAGATGCAATTCCGAACCGCATGGATCCCCAATTCATATGCATTGCTACAACTCAGACAATGGCTTTCATTCGCCATATGTCTCCTTAATCTCTCTCCATTAGTCAGTAATCTATTCTTCCACATGATTCAAATGAACACCCTAACTATTTGAGGCACTTTGATTTTCCAAATCAAATTCCAAACACTAGAATTATCGACCGAGTCAAGTTGGTGAATACCTCTATGAGTCTCTGCCGATGAAAAATTATCTCTTGTCACCCATTAAAGAATTAGGCAAAGGTAATTAGAGATTATAATATTTATTAAAATAAAAGGTAGAAAAATACAAAGATTCAGCCCAGCATAATTAAAGATTGCACAAATTTTCATATAAGTTACAATTTTATTCTATAATATTTATTTAATTTACATTCAGTGTTAAACTAGAGCAAAGAAAAATATATTATAAAAAAAATCAAATACTAATAATTTTAACATTAAAACAAATAAACTTAACAATATATAATGTAAACAACTTATAAAAATTATTAATAATATTATTTAAATTATAATAATAAATTAATATTACTATTCAAACTATAATGATTTTCTGTGTTGTTTTAATATTAAATATTTTTAAGATTAAACAATATTAATATAACTAATTCTAAATTTGTTATGTGTTTTTAAAAATATTTTGAATTACATTATTTTTCAAATTTTTTTTAGGAAATTCATTAATGATGTTAAACAAAAGTTAATATTATAAAAATACTATAAATGTAATATACACAATTGATCCATACATCGTACGGGAATATAAACTAATTTTAATCAAGAAAGAAAGCTTCAATAAGGTAAGAAATGATATTTTTCACCTCTCTTAACTTGATATTTGAGTTTGATTACCATGTGAAAGCTTGAAGAGCTTTTGTGCTAATTTTGGTTATATTTTTGTGTGTACGAAAATTGAGAAAATGTTGAGAATGAAAATTCCAAGCTTGTTGAAGATGGATTCATGTGTTTAAAATTTTGCTCTTGAGATAATAAGCATCCAAGAGGAAAGTACTCTTTAGATACTCATATTTATGTTAAGCTATTATGCTTAGGAAAAATTATAAATTTGTGAAATAAATATGAAAATGATATTGAAATCTATGTGTGTGAATTCTATGAATTAAAGTGTTGGAAATAAGTGATCTGAAAAGTTATAGCTTAATGAACCTTGATGATAAAGTATCAAAATTCCCAATAATGTGTTATGAGAATTTAGTTGCTTTGGAATATTAAATGTGATTTAAAATATATGTAAATTTGTTGTAATGATTCAAAATTTACAGGCATCAGAAAAGTGTAATATCGGACTTCCGTTTTAGTAAATCGAGTTCAAAAATAATTATTAGAAATATTTATGAGCCTAGTGATGTGTTTAATTAGGTGAATTTAACTTAATTAAGAATAATTAGAAAAAATGACTAAATAGAATAAGGTGTAAAAGTTTAATTATAAAGTAAAAGAAAATAAGAGAGACTAAATAGGTAAATAAGCCAATGGCTTAAGATGAAGTGGTAATACATGGAAAAATCTTAGATTTTTCTTGATTTATATTATAAAAATATTATTTAATTAAAACATTATAAATAATATTAATTAAAATTAAGATATTATATTAAAGGAAATAAATAAAATAAAGACAAATGTATGGTAGTGATTTAATACAAGTGTATTAATAGAAATATATATATATATATTTGTGATATTTTATTTAATTAGTAAAAGATATTTATTAGATAAAATAATTAAATTGTGAGATTTTTGTGTAATGAACAAATTAGATAGTGACATTTGTAATAATGTGAATATATACATTTTTATTATATTTATTTATTTACTTGAAAATTAAGTAAAAGATAATTACTAATTAAATAATTATATTAGGAGATTTTTATTAGTAAATAATTTGAAAGTATGACAATTGTATGGTATTGATATTGTACAAATATACAAAAATATATGTGTACAATTGTAGTATTTATACTTGATATTAAAATAAATTATAATTTATATTAATTTTATTATAAGATTTTTGTATGATAAATAAATAAAAGAAAGACAAATGGATGGTCATGATAATATGCAAATGTAAAAATATTTATAAGTGTACATTTGTAATATATGTATTTGTGTATTAAATAGATATTTATTATTATTTAATTATTTGATATTATATTATTATATTAATGAATAAATTAATAAATTGACAAATGTAAGGTGATACTAAAATACAAGTATAATAAATCATATACATACAATTGTAATATATTTATTTATTTACTTATTATTTAAGAAATAATAATATTTATTAAGTTAATATAATAAAATAATAAACAAAAGTAAAATAAAAAGAAACAAAGCAAAAGAAACAAAAAACATTCGAACAGGGAAGGAAAGAAAGAAACAGAAAAGAAAGAGGAAAAATTCGGGTTTTAAGGTTTGAAGCTTTAAAAGGTAAGTTAATTAAGTCCTTTTCTCTTAATTTTGATGTTTTAGAAGCTTTAGAACAAAGTTTTGTTGAAATTAAGTTAAAGTTTTCAAAGTTATTAGGTTTTGAACATAGTTCATGTTGAACAAAATAATGAATTTGGGATTTAATTGAATGAATTTTAAGTTAGAATTGATTAAAGGATTATATTGTAAATTAGGCTATAAGTTTTGTGTTGTAGGGAAAAAATTGAAAGAAGTTTTAAATTAGGGTTTTATTATGAACATTAGATAGTTAAGTAGAATATGGAAGGAAATTGAATAGAAATAAAGTATGAATTGAGTTAGAAAAGTAAATGAGTTAATTAGGATTAAATTGGAATTAGGGTATAAATTGGATAGAAATTCAGTTATTATTATTAATTAATGTTGTAATTAATAAGTGTAAATTATTATTATTTTCGTAGCTAACAAAGAACTCGAGGCATTGGCACAAAAAAGAAAGGAGAAAATTATTGAGGAGTAATCGCGAAATCCGGGTTTGTATTACTATAATTCAAATTATTTATTTATTCATTAAATGTTAAATTAATTTATATATATGGTAATTAAATTGTAAGGTAAGTGTTAGTATTGAATTGTATGAAATTAAATTGAATTGTGATTATATGTGAATAATTGAAATGTATATTGAATTGAGAAAGTGTATTGAACTATGAATATGTGAATTGAAAATTTGATTGAAAAGTGGAAAATGATTGAATTGAAAATGTGAGAAATTGCGACTGAATTGAATTGAGATTTATATGTAATTTGGAAACCCTATTAACTAGTCGGGCTGAGTCGGATATAGTTGGCATGCCATAGGATTGGAAGTGTTCAGGGATGCTTCGACCTCGAGTTGATGAGACACTGGGTGCCACTATTTTACTTCGGATAGATTCGATGAGGTACTGGGTACCACTTTACTTCGGCTAGGCCGATAAGACACTGGGTGTCAATTTTGCTTCGAACTATCCGATGAGGCACTGGGTGGCAACCTGGTGTGTTTGGTTGGATCCATGTATCCGCCAAAGTTCGAGTCTATTAATAGGGATAATTAAAAGAAAAGTTAAGTCGAATAAAAGGAATTAGTTGAGCCATTGAAAGAAATGTGAAAATGGAAGATGAATTGAAAATGTGATTTGAATGTGAGTATGAGAATGGAAAGCATGAACCAATGGTTCATGAATTAGATAATGGATCAACATGAATGTATATGATTTTAATTGACGAATAGCTAAATTAAATTGTATGAATATATTAAGAATGACAAATTTATGTTTAAATCGGTTTAGTAAATATTAAAGTTATATGAATTAATTTATATGATTATTATGTTTATAATTTGAAATATGGTAATACCACTGAGTATGAAATACTCAGTGTGCGGTTGCTTCCGTGCGCAGGTTAATAGATATTCAGAGTCTCGGTTCAGCATCTAGGTGATCCCGACTCTAGCGCAAACTCGGTGATGTATTCTTCTTTTAGTAAAAGTGGCATGTACATAGGTGTTATTTTAATACTTTAAAATGTTATATGATTTTTGTTGTAAAGAATGATATTTGATATTTTGGGGTTTTAAACAATGAAATGGTATGAAAATTTATATGATATATTTGGTATAATTAATACTAACATGATCTTTTGATACTTGGTTTAATGAAATGGAAATAGAATTATCATAACATATTAGGTATAGTTGGGAATAAGTTGAAATAGAATGAATGGAGTTTATTTAATTAAACAATATATGCGAATGTTTACTTAGTAAATTACTGAGTTGATGTTAAGTTATGTTTAGGTGTATTTAAATATGAAACTGTATGGATTGTGATATTGATTTTGAATTGGTTGCGATTTGAATTTGCAAAGGAAGGTTAAATATTTATAAATGGGTTATATTGAATTTTTCTAGAAAAAAAAAAGAGTCAATTAGAAAAAGTTTTATATGAACTTATGATTATATTATAATATGTTCGATAATTATTTGAATATTAATCGTAAATTATCTGATTATCTGATAATACCTCGTAACCCTGTTCCGACGACGGTTTAGGATTAAGGGGTGTTACATGTGTATAATATGTTAATTTTATAAAGTTGTCAATAAAGTTGACACATGATTTAAATGTAGAGAATTTGTTAACAGGCCACCATGGAAGAATTTAAAGGTTAATAATATGTTGTTATCAACATCTTGTTCAATCATGTTCAATCAATGAACTTGGTATGTGGTAAATTGTTCATGAGCTATAAATGAAATTTTGATTTTGTAAATAAGGTCATAATGATCATTTCCGAAACCTTGGGCTTGTAAAAACCCAAGTTTGAAGAGTTATAGTGTTGTTTGAGTAGAGTTTGACAGTGTAGTAATAGCTTAGAGTATTCGGGTGGGTTTGGGTTGGCGGTGCGGTGCGTTTAGCTTATTTTTTATCTCACGCTATAGTGTCACTACGGTGCGGTGCGTTTAGCTTATTTTTTATCTCACGCTATAGTGTCACTATAGTATCTAATCTCACTGTCACTGCTGTTTTTACACTAACCACAAGTAAACGTACCGCCCATCCAAACTCACTCTTTTTCGACATATATAGAGCTTATAGAGAAAGAATTTGGGTGGGTCCATATGAACAGATTGTCTACTTTATAGGGTTGATAGTAAGGTTATTGTCTGCTTTACTAGCATGCGATGGGATGTGACATGACTTTGCTCTGTAGAGTCAACAATAAAGTTATATTAGATGTAATAGGAAAAGTCTTTCCGTGGACATTAATATGATCCTATGATTTTCTATGTAGCACGTATATAAAAGCCTTCAATTAAGTTTGTTTAGATTTGTTTATGGGTTGATTTGAGTTTAAATAATGTGTTAATTTAAATTTTTTTCTGTTTAAATTCGTTTTGGTAAAAAAATATAAATTTAAAATTTTATCTAAGTCTAACTTAATTTTAGATGAGCTAATTTGAGCCTAACTCGGATCAGAAAATTCAATTACATCCTTATAAAATAGTAATTATAATTCAATTAAAATAATTAATGTTTTGATTAAGACATGTGGCATGTATGTTCAATTTATTAGTTTTTTTTTTTTTAATAATCTCAATATAGGTTTTGATCATATCTGTTTTTTTTTACGTGGTGTTTAGAATTAACTATAACCCCTCTCCAACCTATAAATATAAGGATAATGCGCTTCAGTGCACTCAAACTCATATCCTCCTACATTGACAATAATACCATGTCAATCAAGTTAAGACTCAATCGACAATTTATTAATTTATTTAAAACATATTTAAATTTTAAAAAATACTTAAGTGGTAAACAAATGTTGCAATTTCAATTAGAAAAATTGTGATTAAATGAAAGACAAGTCCTACAATAATTCAAAAGAAATCAGACCTTCGATTTTCAGGGTTCTGAGCTTCTTCCAAGGACAAACACATCATATTTTGCCAACATACAAAGTAGGTATTACAAATAAATTTATATTTGTGCCATCTTGTGTAATCAGCTTTGTGGACTTAACAACGTATTTGCAAATTTGATTATGTATTTATAAAAAAGTTAAACATATTCGAATCTAAATAATCTGTCAATCTTAACTCAACCAACTTTATAGAATTAATTGCTAATCCATCACGTCAACAAGTAAAAGGGTCAAACAACCAGATAATCTTTCATTTTCGTTCTCGTTCTAAAACTCTAAATTTTCTCTAAGAAATCATCATCTCCTTCCAACCTTCATACTCATTCCCTTCATTCTATTTTCATTTTCTTCCCTTATTCATAACAATATTATTTTTTATTTTGGAGAATCATTTCAAAAATTTGAAAAGAAATACAAAAAAAAAAAAAAAAAAACCACATAAGTCCTTCTTCGTCATTTATTTACAATGAAAAAGAGAGAGGCTAAAATAGAAACCTCGAAAAGAGATGGTCAGACGAATGGATGGTAGACGGACTAGTGGTCGAATGGATGAAGGAATAAGACCATTAAACAGAAGGTAATTTGAAACCCTAAATTATCGTGATTGTGAAAAATACAGTGACAGGGGAAGGACAAATAAGTTTGAGAGCTGGAATAAGAATTAGGCTTTAGCTTTCGAATTTATTAAGTATTGGGTTTGAATCTATCTAAGATTATAATAAAATATAAAGATTATATCTAAAAATGTAAATTATATATTTTAATCTTTATATATTATAGTTGGATAAATACTCAATAAAAAACGGGTCCAAATTTCTACATAAAATCATTTTTTAGATTTTATACTTTTTTCAAACCCTTTTATATTTCAAGTAAATCTTTGAATTTTAATCACTAATCAAACCTTTAAACATGTCTAGGTGAGTCATTTTTTGGTCCTACTGGTTGAGAGTGGTTGAGAGGTGGTTAGTATTAACAATAGGTTAAAATATGCCTATAGTCCCTATATTTTTAAAAAATTAGGAATTTAATTTTTGTCTTTGTATTTTCAAAAAATTTAGTTCATTTATTTTTTAAATTTTAAAATTTGAGTTTAATTATTAATATTGCTAAATTTTTTTGTAAAATTCGAGTTAATTGTAACATTTTTTTTAATTATATGGCTATACAGTAATTTTTTATTTGTCATAATAATCAATTTAAAAAAAATTAATTATGTTAACAGTTAAATCTAAATTTTAAAAATTAAACTACATCAACTAAATTTCTAATTTTTAAAAAATACATGAAGTATTGACATATTTTAACCTTAACAATAATGTAATGTAAATTCCAAAAATAACCAATTAAAACTAGTAAAAGAAAAAAAGAGAAATGAAGGCAAAAAAGTTGGAAGAATGATAGATTGATCCGCAAAAACAGTATAATTTAGACGTTGGTGATGGTTTGTAGGAGGTGAACTGAAGAAGCGGAATAATAGGAGGACCAATTCCCTTCCAAGAACATACTAATCGGGATCTCTGGGTCATCCTCCATTGATATTTAGCCCCCCACATCCCCTATTCTGCATTTGGGTCCACCATCCATACCTCCAACTGACAAGCTCCTTGTTCATTCCTATAAAATTATCTCATTCTCTGCCTATCAGGTGCTTGAATAAAGAAACAACCCAGGTGGATCCCAGCAAA
This sequence comes from Gossypium longicalyx, assembly GCA_025698465.1. Classification (NCBI taxonomy): domain Eukaryota; kingdom Viridiplantae; phylum Streptophyta; class Magnoliopsida; order Malvales; family Malvaceae; genus Gossypium; species Gossypium longicalyx. The sequence goes on from CM047001.1 coordinate 74,806,280, forward strand.
CCAAAAACAATGAGTAATGCTTCATACCTTTCTCCTTCTGTTACTTATCGATTAAAAGATTTAGTTATTTATTTAAATAATCTGGTTTGGTTGGATAGAGGTAGAGAAAGAAAAGAGAAACCTCTTTCAGTTGGCCGTACAAAGAAGGAGGAGATTAAGAGCGAAGATGCACAGTTTAATAGAAGGGGCATCAAGAGCAGCAGACCTAGAATCGAGTGAGTCTCTGATGGACAACTTGATGGGTTTGCTGCGGGTTCACGTTAAACGGGGCGTTAACCTTGCCGTTCGTGATGTCCGTAGTAGCGATCCTTATGTAGTTGTTAAGATGGGCAACCAGGTTCTCTTCTTCTTCTTCTTATGATGATGATGATGTTATACACACACCTTTAATTATATATTTTGTATATATTCGTTTGCAGAGATTGAAGACTCGTATAGTAAAGAAGGATGTAAACCCTGAGTGGAATGATGATTTAACTCTTTCAATAACAGATCCTGATATTCCAGTCAGTCTGGTAAGTACGCAAATAAAGATTCCCAATTCATTCAACATAAACGCATGCATCATATATTAAGCCTTTGAACAAAATTGTAGACTGTGTACGACCACGACACGTTTAGCAAGGATGACAAAATGGGAGATTCAGAGTTCGAGGTGAGGTCATTCATAGAAGCTTTGAAAACGTATACGAATTTGGAAGAAATACCGAGTGGAACAGTAATATCAAGGTTGAAACCGGGCACCGACAACTGCCTGGTGGATGAGAGTGCCATATACGTGAATGATGAAGGGAAGATCATCCAAGACCTCTTCCTTAGATTGAGAAATGTGGAGTGTGGGGAAGTGGAGATCCAACTGCAGTGGATTCATTACCCTGGCTCTAAAACCTTTTGATTTTTATATATGTTTATTTGTTTGATTTCTACGCCACCTTTCTACACAACTCAATTTGTTGTCCACTTATTTAACTCATTTCATTACATTCGTAATTCAACAATTTTTTTCCACTTTATTATGCTAATTACAGACACCTATAAATAGAAAGATAATGTGCTCGAAATCACTATTTGTTGTACTAGCAAGAAAATTAATGATAATCAAGCTAAGACTTAATCAGTTTAATGATTTAATTATTGAATCTATCCCATCAATTTAAAATATTTTATATATTAATATTTATTAAACAGTAATATTGGTATCTATTAAAAACTATGGTATAGACTAAAGTCCTCACACACGAGTGGGAAAAGGAAATTTTTGGTATACCAAAACATCTGATAGTTTCCATTAGAAGTATCAGAATTGCTTAGAAATTGCTTTCTAGAAAGTTTACCATGGTAGTTGTTATCCACGGGCTTTCTTCCTAGGTGAGTAGAAGAACCAAGTTTCCAATTGAGAGAATCTCCATTCCCTACTCCCACCAAGAGAAAGCGTGCGGGTGTTAGCTCCACTCGTGATATTCTCATTTCTTCCATCTTTTGAAGGTAGAGGGTGTCATGGGACCTTCCGGTGTCAAATAGAATGCCCGTCATCATGCTCCCTTAGATGTAAGCGGAAATGATGAAAAGATTGTTTCAAGGTCTTTCATTATCACCACTCTTCTGGTCCAAAAATGATATGTAGACTTTTTAGTGCATTATTTCATATGACGTTTCTCCGAGCAATACATGCTGATTTTGTTCCTCCGCGTGGATGGTGTATGTTGTTTCAACACGTCTCCTAGGGGCTCTCCTTACAATTCTCGGTATGTCTGCCGCAACCTTTTTAGGAGGCATGCTTCTTGTTTCCTCCTCTAAATGAAAGCACCAAATGTTGCGGATAAGACGAAGTTAAAGGTGGAGCGGATGAAGTCATGGTTGTTCTAGGCAGAAGGAAGGACCTTGGGTCGCTATAAGGAAGCGTGGATGCATTGGGTGCTTTAAGGGACAAACAGTGATCGTGATGAAGCCTTCGGACAGTAGTGAACGCCTAGGATGCTTCAAGGAAGTGAACTTTGGTTATGGCGAGACCTTTGGACCAAAAGGAGACAAAAACGAGAGGGTGTCAGAGATTATCCTCCTGGACACACTCCAACGATCAAATCAGTCTATTGAACAAAGGATTAGTAAAGCAAACGGAAATAAACTTAAGTGTCAGAGCAATGTAGTTAGTGGCGTTTCTTGCTGGTGGGATCTCAGGATCGTGGAAAGAGAATTCTAAAAAGATGCTCTAAATGTGAAGAGTGAAGAAGGGATTCTATAGAGATATGGTCAATGGGAAGAGTGAAAGGATGTGTCTCTAAAAGGTTTTTTCAACATAGGAAGAAAGTGTTGCAACAAGTGAATGAGATGTATTAGAAGAAGATAGAGAGAAAGACAAAAGCAAATCCGGTAACATTGATTTAGTGACAGGTGATAGTTGATAAAGTAGATAAAGAAAAATGTGGTTGATTATAAATAAGGCTAAAAAAAAAAAATTGAGAGAATTTTAGAAAGAGTTAGAATGTCAAAATGTTAAAAAGTCCTATCAATTCGAGTTAAAAAACCTTAGAGAACATTTAAACTTTTAAAATATATTTTAAGGAAAGAAAGAAAAAGGAATCTTCGTTAATTATTATTATCATCTCAACATATTTATAAGAAGGATAGCATTATTGGCTTGGGGGCAGACACTATAAATTTTTTTAGTGACACTTGATGTAGATGTTGAATTTGTGTTTAATATCAAACTATATATGTTGTTTCCTTTGTTTTAGGAAACATAATAGTATTACAAAAACACCAAATTTGAGTATTTTCACCCTTTTTAGGAAAATACTATATTTGGTTGCTCTCACTTTTTTAAGATGTCCCATATTTATTTAGTGATGCAATATAACTAATTCTTTTGGACACACTTTGCCTACTTGTTCCCAATTTTTAGGAAAGATATTGCCAAATTATATAACTAGTTATTCTGGAAACAATTTACCTAGTTGTTCTCATTTTTTTAAGCGAAACACTATGGATTGTTAGGGAAGTGCAGTATTTTTAAGAAAAAAATAAGACATGCTCTTCTAAAATATTATAACTTGCTCTTCTCAATACTTTAAAAACAATTCTTGCATGTTCTTTCTAGTTTTTTTTATTAATATTTTTATATAACTTGTTATTCTAAAATTTCTAGAAAAACATTGTAGCACGTTTTTCTCGATTTTTTTAAAGAGAAAACGTTATCATATTTTTTTTCCATAATACACTTATTTAAGGGTGAGCAGAACTTAATTCAGTTTGAAAAAATTTTAAAAAAAAATCTCTAAATTTTGACTTAACCGAATCGAATTCGATTTTTACGAGTCAACTTGAATAAGTAAAATTTGAGTTTCGAGTTCGAGTCAAGTTGAATTTTAAAACTCAAATAACTTAAATAATTCAAATAATACATTGGTGTAAATACCATTTTGGTCCCTGTCAATTTTGAAAATGAGCAAATTGGTTTCTCTCAACAAAAATTTCAAAAAATTTCAAAATAATTTTTAAATTTCAAAATACTTATAAAATTTCCAGAATTTATATTTTAAAAAATTTAAAATATATATAAAGAAAGTTAAAATTTTAAAAATATTCTAAAATAATAATTTTGGAGCCTAAATAAGTTAATTAACAATTCAAGTTTATCATATTAAAGTATTTTTTTTCTTATTTTACTTTGAAAAAGTTTTCAAATATATATGGTTTCAAATTTATGTACTCTTTAACATGGAATTAGTTATATTGGAACAAGATTTTTTTTCACATGTTTACTTTTTTTTAATTAACTCAAATAATTTTACTTAATTCGACTCAAATTCCATTTCACTTTAATCGATTCGAAAAAAATTTAAGATTGAGTGAAGATGATAAAATAGGACTCGTCAACTCAATTATTTTAAAAACCTTTACTCAATTCAATCGAACACTCACCCCTACACTTGCTTTTATGCATTTTTTTTTCTTTTCTCTCATAAAAAAAAATTCATGCAGGGATCAACAAAGTGGTAAATACCTTTTTTTTTTCTTCTCCTACAAAACATGAACTTTTTACTAGTATAACATTGTTTTATTTTTTTTTTACTACACTCTTCTTGCATGAGAACTTCTTCTCTTAAGAATTCTCATGCACATGCAAAATATAGATACTCGATTTTGGCTATTAACATTTTATCTCTTGCTTAAGATAAACAATATTATATTATAGGAAATCATGCTACTTAGTGTGGAACAATTGGCATCGTTGTTTCACCTATTATTTATTCTAAAGCAACAATTCTTGTTTACAATAGTAGTTATTGTGAAAAGTTGTTCGAGAATAATTATGTTCAGAATAGGCCTTTAGTTAGAACAATTGTCATCTAATGTCATTATTTGAGAACAACTAAAGTTCAATACAAATCATGTTTAGAGTAATGACGTTTCAAGAATAGCTATGTTTAGAACAATTATTGTTTGTAACATCTTGTATTTAAACCAATTGTTTTTTTTTTTTTTTGAAGAGTCCTTACTTAGTACAAGCTCTACCAAAAAAACGCATCACCACAGAATAACTCTTGTTCGGAACAATCTCTACATTGAAAACAACTCACATTTGGAATAGGTCAAAATAATCATTATTCGGGACATTCCCCTAAAGATGTTTTACATAGTATTACTTCATAAAAATATAAGTGGAAATAACCTTAGAATATGGTAGGGTTCCAAAGAGGTTTTTTCCTTTACTCTTGGGATGTTTCTTGTGTAATTGACTGTTTCCTCTTCTTCCCAAAAATAAGGTGAACTCTTCTTCACTATTTATACCATTACCAACAAAAATTTTCACCGTCCCCTCGTAATTAATTAATTAATTTACCCATATTAATTAACTCCCACTTTCTAAAATATAATATTATTTATTTCAAAAAGAGAAAAGGTATAACCATCTACAATACTGACTTGTAGTGTTGTAAGATAATATTTAACCCGAAAGGAGAGTCCCCTCTATTATACCCAAGTCCGTGAAGGATCAACTTGACAAGTTGTGCAAATTGTTAGCCATGGTGTGTGGTTGAGTTTGTGACCTTCAATTATTGTCAAGGGTGCAAGCGGGCATGTGAGGCCGTACGAGGCATTTTTCCATAAATGGACTTCATGTCCAGATTGTAAACCTATATGGCCAACCAAATGCCCAACAATGAGCGCTCATGCCTTTTGGTGAACTCATAGGCGAGAGAGTGGGCTACGAAACCCGTTCTAATTGAGGACCACTATTGGATCCAGCCTAGCAACCATGTCGACGGACCAAAGGCAACACAGATTTCTGAAAAACTACACTTAAACAAGTTTTTCACATAATACTATTCTTATTATTATTGCATCATGATATAAAAAAGGAAGGAAGCAAAACTGAGAAAATTATACTCCATTCAATTCAAACCTAAGCCGGTAATTAAATAAACCAAACCAAATTAGAATAGAAGAGGGCAAGGCCTCAATATCCAACCATATTAAGAAAATAAACCAAAAAACCTTCCGACATTTGAAACAAAATCTTAACTCAAGACAAGCATATCTAGTAACGACCAATCCCCCAAACTCTGATTACACCATCAGTGTACCCACTAAACAAGGTGCTTCCATCGGCACTCCAGTTCAAGCTTGTGCAGTATATGACCTGCAATACATGGAAAATAATTCCATCATATTGCTAACAATTAATGAACTCTTAAACCAAATACCAATCTAGAATTATACAAATGATTTTAAAGAAAGTTTTACATCACAACTTCAGGGCAAAAGCTTGTCAAAGTACAAATACTAACAATGGCATGTTTTGAAACAATAAACTGAATAAAAGAAACATGAGCACTTAGGTGAATTTAATCCGACTACTACTACGGTACTTTTACCTGATTAGCAAAATAGATGCCGCAATATGTAACGAGCAAATAACTCCATATTCATATTTCACAATTCACAAACAAGATAAAACCTAGTAGTTATGCACTCAAGAAACAGATTCAGTACAGTTCATAAAAACAAGTAGGGTATCTAACTTGATTGTCTTAATAAACAAATTCATGGTAAAATGGAATTGACCAAGCAGCCTAGCCTAATTTCCATCTACAAGTTACGTTAAGTTCAGTTCATAAAAACAAGGAATCTATACCATTATCATAAAATCCAAAAGCCAATTATTCACAATAAATCAAGTTGCACCTAAAATTTCCAACCAAAACATAGCCTTCAAATTACTTATCATCTTGAAACCAAAAAGGAAAACCCATTATATAGAATAGAAAAGGATGAGAAAGCATTATTACCTTCTTCTTATTTCCGATGTCAGTGACGTCAGACTTCTCAGCCTCAGCCTTAAGATCAACCTTCAAGTCCTCCACTATGCTCTTACTCTCCAGATCCCAGATCTTGATCCCCTGCTCGGTGGCGGCGCAAAGCCAGTACCTATTAGGACTAAAGCAAAGCGAGTGAATGACGGAACCTGCATCAAGACTATAAAGCTTCTTTCCTTCAGCCAAATCCCACAACAGAATCACTCCATCTTTTCCTCCACTGGCACACAAAGACCCATCAGGTGAAACCGCCACCGTATTCACATAACCGGAGTGTCCGGCCAAGGTGTTACGAATTTTACAGTTGGTCAGGTTCCAAACTTTAACAGTCTTGTCCCATGAAGCTGAAACAATGGTGGGTTGGAGAGTATTTGGGCTGAAACGAACGCAGCTAACCCAGTCGGTATGAGCGTCACCTTCTTGGATTGTGTATTTACATTCTCCAAGGGTATTCCATAGCTTGATAGTTCGATCTCGAGAAGCAGAAACAATTTGACGGTTGTCAATTGAAAAGGCAACAGAGAGAACATCTTTGGCGTGGCCGACAAAACGGCGAGCTGAGGTACCGGCAGATAAGTCCCAGAGACGAAGCTCACCATCCCAGGAACCAGAGAGAGCGAACTGAGAATCGGAAGAGAGGACAACGTCTTGTACGAAGTGAGAGTGACCGGTGAGACGACGACGAGGGACACCGTAGGTCTTTTCGTCCTTGGTTAAGTGCCAAAGGATGATGGATTTGTCGCGGGAGGAAGTGACGATCATGTCGGAGTTATCGATGGGAGTAGCAATGGCTGTCACCATGTCGGTGTGGGCACGCATGGTGCCACGTAGAATCAATCCCTCAGAACCGGCCATTTTCGAACACGTTCAGGAGGCGAGGACAGCTATTAGGGTTTTGAAGGAAAACAGTGAGAGGCCAAAGAGCTCAAGAGGAGCAAATGAGCGAGTATAACAAGTATATATAGTTCCGCTTTATAGGGATTTAGGGTTTTGGAAATATGGGTTTTTTAACTCTTTATCTAATTCGATACAAAACTCATATATGACAACCAGCATTGCATTTACAGAAGAATTTTCTAAACCCATTCAGGTTCGTTTATATTATTTTTATTTTTTTTAAATATTTATATTATTTTATTTTATAATTTTTATTTATTAATTTTTTTATATAATCATCTTATTATTATTTTAATATTTATATTATAATAGTATTATATATTTAGTATATATTTATTTTTCTAATATGTTCTAAATTACATAATATATAAAAATAACATAATATAAAATATTATAAACTTAAAAATAGGTTGAGTCAAGTCGAACTCGAGCCTTAAATGTTTAAGTCTAAGCCCAACCCCTATTTTAAACGAATCTATTTTTTTTTTTTACCCATGCTCATTTTTCGAACCTAATATTTTTATTTAAATTTTTCTAAATTTCAGACAAATCTTCATGCTTGAAGCTTGAGCAGATAATCCAGTCCATAAATAGATGTAATGATAACACTATATAACTAAAACACAAGACGCACTATGTATAATGGACTTAAACTTTAGCACTTAAAGAATCTACAATCGACAACAATCCTAATTCTTCATTTATTTTTATACTTCGACAAAATTTAATATTTCGTTCTTGTATTCTAAAATTAAAAATTCAATCCTCATTTTTTTATTTGAAAATATCAGTCTAATTATTAAAATTGTAAATTTTCTATAAAAAACTTCAATTTAAAATTTTAATTGGGCTATTCTCATATGTATATGGAACTTGCCAGTAAAAGAATCATGAAAGTTTTTATATTAGGAGTTGGATTGTATTTCACCCATTTACTTAAAAAAATAGATAAATTAGTCATTGTATGTTATAAAAAAGTGCAACTTGGCTCTTATGTTAATAATTTCATCATTTGTGCTATTAGGTTGTGCATGTTTTAGGTTATGTATGTGAACGAATATATTTAATTATTTAATTATTTAATTATATATATGATAAAGTAATTTAGTCAAAGTTCTGATTTCTAGAAATTAGATTAGGTGTAATTTTAGGTTTTAATAAATTTTGAGATATGTAATTAAACCATGGATTATCAACTTTATGTAAGTTTTATTTTATTTTTTAGAATTATTCATGTGAGCCAAAAATGAACTTAAGATTTTTTAACCTAATTTTTCGGTGAAACAAAAAGAACCGAGACATATCCAAAATCAATCGAGATGACGCAAACCCAACCCAAACAATAGGAAAAAGATCAATTGTGGGTTGACCATTACCGATCGATGGCAGTGACAATGGCATCGACGACGACAACAATGACCCGTTGTGGTGATGACGGTTCGATAGTAGATCTTTTTGATGATTTTGCTAGTCTTTTGGATTTTGGGAAGCTCAAACTAAGATATTTGGCTTTCACCATAAGACCCAAAGATAGCATGATGATATTTAAAGTGACTAAAAAAGTGTGTTCATGCATATGCATGATAAGCATGTCATATAGTTGAGGAAAAGAATGTCACATATACTTGTCATGACATTTTAATCATTCATGATTGAATCCAAAAGTAAAAATATTGCATGTTTTCTAAAAGATTGTTTGGGAGAAGGTCTCTAAAGAAGACCTACAGCTTCCATCAATGGTCTCTTATGATGACATGATAATTTGTCGGTCCTGAGGCAAGTATTTTCATGTGGATTTCACTGAGGAGATTTCCTAAAAAGAGATAACTATCTTGTAACAGCATACGATAATTTGTCAGTTTTAAGGTAGGTATTATCATGTGGAATTCACTAAGGAAGTTTACTTTTTCTTTTTCTTTTTTTTTTTTTCTGTCACGAAGCTCTACTTAAGTTAGAATGATGACCAAACGAGAATTAATTACTAGTACATGTGAATACCTAAGAAATTATGTTAACGTATTAATGTTAGAAAAAATTAGTTTAAAAACGGTTTTCTGTTACAACGAAAATTTAAAAATTTGAAAGCCAAACCGGTTTGTGATATTTATATCGATAAACTTTTCTAGAAAAGTACATGTGTTTTGTACGAAACGAATCCTATGCATTCCCGAATTTTAACCAAACGACCTTCTCCACTATGCTCGTACCACAAATCACTCCAAGTGTGGGTTCGAACAATTATGAATCAAACACGTAACCAAAAACAATTTTCTTACTTCAAATAGGAAAGTAAATATTTCTCTCAATAGAAACTGTAGAATTGTTATTCCTAAAAAATAGAATTTATACTTAGAAAATAAATTCTCACTATTTTTTTCGGACAATATCTCAAAGTTGTGTTTTTTTAGCCCTACCAGTGTCATCTATTTATATGGAGAGATAGAAGAATCTAGGTTGAATTAGTAGAAAGAAATAATACTTATCTAATAGAAAAACTAGTCCCCTAGTTCTACTAGGAATGAGGTTTCTATGCCTCTCCTCTATTAGGTCAAATTATATGTACTTTCTGGATTTTTAACCTAGCACTTTATAATTTAATCTAACCGAATACATGTTTTTTTATTTCCTAAAATAAATTTCATTTATTAATTTAATTTAATTAGATAAATTAATTTCCCAATTCAGTAATTTTCTCAACCCAATTCTAATTACGTTAAAGTCATAACAATTTTACCGTAAAAGAATCTATGAGAAAATATATTTAATCTTCAATGGATTCACAATGACCAATTAATTTAATTCCAATTTCGAACTTCAATTATTTAATTAAATAATATTTTGAAAAACTTAAATTAATTCTTAGGTAATTTTTATACTCAGTAAGAAACCACATTCATTTCCAAATGTAACTCATTTTTCCAACTTTATCATTTCAATCCATTTACGTTCATTTGGTTCTACATGCAATTCATTTTTGGTTTCAACGAACCAGCGGAGTGACTGATTAAACATATATAATTAGGGATCAAATGATTTATACTTAAGTTTCAACTTTTCACCTATTAATTTTAAACTCATTTAATCACGAAGTCATTCCACTATAGTATCATGACTAAGCTCTCATTAATTACATACCATAACGAAAGCTACTCGATTAGTGCTCACCCAATGACCATGTCATAAGTGTGTTACCATCATAAGATATCCTTAATCTCTTTGAGATAATTCTATTCTCCCAATATGATTATATTTTATCTTATGGTAACCATTACATCTTCCTTCATGAAAAATCAATTACTACCAAATAGTAATTAAGTCATTTATCACAAAGATAAATGACCCATGAGCACATTTACTTTTCATCTATCATATAATGTCAATGAAATGATATTATTTACCTATTTCTTGAGCTATGAATTTCACTATTGTGAATGATACTACATATTGCAGAAGTCATATACCCAACACACTAGCTTTCGGTTCCTTATTTATTTGAACTCAGGCTTTTACTTAAAATCAAACTATATGAGTCAAACATACATAGTCTATCATCTACTCAAGATTAAGATGTGCCACATTACAAACATCACAAGTGAATAAATCCATAAACGGATTCAAGATCTATTCTTCTTCAGTCATATCTGATGTACTATCAGTCCAGTCAGCCACATATATGTCTCTATCTTTTAGGAGTCATTTGCTCCGATGCCCAAGAAAAAAATCTCCCTAGTTGGTCCTAATAGACAGAATATTATTCTTTCAATCTATTTTCTTATTTCCGATTAGACTAAGGACATGTTTAGGTTAATCTACTTATATAAGTTGTCTTTCCGTATTACGGTCCGACCACATAATATCGTTTAGTATTACTTAAACATTAAATAACTAGTGAATCAATATTTACTTCCATTTGGCTTTGCGTGCAAAAACCATTAATGATAATATATAAAGGGTATTAATGTAATTCATAGATAATTTTATTAAACTAATTTGTTCGAAAAAATACAAGTGTACCTAGACGAAAATATTACACTAAGGGCACCATATCCAATAATTAATTGGATGAAAATTCATGTTCTTACTAGTTGATTAACATTGCCCTAAGATGACTTAATTCAATGGGTGTAGAAATTATCGTTGCAACAATTTTTAAATGTTTTTTTAAGGTTTAATGTAAGACGCATGCATCATCTTAATGCATATTGAATGTTGCAAAAGTTTTTCAAAATAATTGTTTAACACAAAGATATTAATAAATGAACTTTTTTTTAATTTCAGTTCAAAAATGACACCAAATCATTTATTGAATATCCTTTCTGAGAACAAAATTGAATGGAAATAACTATAAGGAGTGGAAAATGAACCTCATGATTGTCCTAAGCTATGAGAAACTCAAGATGGTTCTTGATGATAATTGCCCTTCGACCAACCAAGTTAAGGCTAGAAATTGCTGGAAAGAATCTAATGATATGGCTCGTTACTATATGTTGGCAAGCATGACCAATACTCTTTATAAGCAACTAGAGAGTTGTGATTCTACCAAAGTGATATTGGACATATTAAAGGATTGTTGGATCTGGTGCCTTGAGTGTAGTATATTTGTTTTTAAACTTATAATTTTTTCGAACAAATTGGTTAATAATACAATTCATGGATTACATTAATATACTTTGTATAATTGTCCTTATGTGATTTTCGCATGCAAAGCAAAATAGAAGCAAATATTGGCCCGTTGTTGTCTAATGTTTAAACAATACTAAGCGATATTACATGGTTGGATCGTAATACGGAAAGAAAGCTTATATTACTAGACGAACCTAAACATGTCCTTAATCTAATCGAAAATGAGCAAACTGATTGAAAGACTAATATGTCAAGTCCAATTGGGGAGATACCTTATCTTGGGCATTGGAGCGAATGACTCCCAAAAAATAGAGACATAGATGTGATTGACTAGACTGACAGTAACCAGATTGGACCCAAGAAGAATAAATCCTGAATTCGTTTATGGATTTAGCCACTTGTTACGTTAAAAGTGTGATATACCTAAATCTTGAGTGGATGTGTAACACCTCCTACCCGTATCCTTTGCCGGAATAGGGTACGAGGCATTACCGGAGTTTACTGAACATTTTCAGATAATTCTAAATCATTTATTATTCATATTCTGAAAATAATCATAACGTCCTTCTATTGGGCCCTCGAAGCCCAAAACATACATTAAACATTCAATTCACATTCATGTCACATAAATATACAATTCAAACATTCAATAATTCAATTCAAGCTGCACGAACTTACTTCGTTGCTTATTCGTGTTTATAATTTCACTAATCCGAAAAACTTTTCTTTTCCACGTTCAAGTCTCATATTTGAGCCGCCCAGATATTTATAAATAAATTTGATCATCATTTTTATTTATTTCATATTCTGATACGTTCAATTAATGCTCTAGGCAAGATTACCACTTTACCCCTGAACTTTTGATTAATGACGATTTCATCCTTAGGCTCAAAAAAATAAAGTTCTTGTAATTTAATCCTTATTTCGAGCCTAATTATTCTATTTTCACTTCTTATTTCAATATCTCAATTTCAATTCATATTTCAATTCATAATTTCACTTTCTCATACTTGCAATAGTTCAATCGATCAAATTCATTCGATTTTCTCATTTTATTTATTCAACTGATTTCAATATCGATAATTCGATATTTAACAATTTCATGAACCTTAAGTTCATGCTTCAAATCTCATGTCTCAATTCAATTCACAATTCAACTCATAATTTCTTTCTCATATTTTTAATAGTACGATTAATCAAATTTATTTAATTTTCTCATTTCAGTTATTCACCCTATTAACAAATCCGGACCTTGGCGGATACACAGATCTAACCAACACACCAATACGCACTCAGTTCCTCATCGACTTTGCCGAAGTAAACAGTAACAGTACGGTACATAGTACCTCATCGGATTAAACCGAAGTAATTACAGTAACAGTACGATACACAAGGTGCCTTATCAAGTTAAAGTCGAAGTCACAGTACGACACTATTAGTGTCTCATTGACCCATGGTCGAAATATCCCTGTACACTTCCAATCCTATGGCATGTCAATTATATCTGACTTAGCCCGATACATTTAATAGGGTATTTAATTCATTTTAATTTTCATATAACAGTCAATGTACATTTCAATTTAGATATTCACAACTCAATTCAATTCAGTATAATAATAACAATACTTACCTCTATACCACTTATATAATAAATGCAAAAATAATTATTAAGTTTGGTTTATAGAAATACAAACCGTAATTTTTCGGATTACTCCTTATTCACCTTCTCTTTTCCTTTCTTTGTCGATGTCTTCGATACTACGTTAGCTACGAAAATTAAACAATTAATACTATTAATACAATAACAATTCACAATAAATAATTAAGTTTCTATTCAATTCAAACCTCAATTTTCAATTTAGTCCCTCAAACATAAAACTTATAGCTTCTTTTACAATTTAATCCCTTAATCAATTCTAACTTGAAATTTATTCAATTAAATCCCTAATTCAACAATTTATTCAACATAACCCATGTCTAAAAATCTATTAACTTTCAAAATTTCCACTTACATCAAGTAATATTTATTCCTAGGACTCCAAAAACATCAAAATTACAAAGAAAGGGGCTTAATTGACTTACCAAATTAAGCTTGAAGCTTCAAAACCCTAAATTTCCCTTTTCTTTTTCTTTCATTCTTTCTTTCTCTCTTTTTCATTTCTTTCTCTGTTATCTTTTTCTTTGTTTATTTCTTTTATTTCTTTTTATTATATTAATATATATTATTATATTATATTCTTAAGTATTAAGTATTAATATATGTATATTATACATACACATGGAATAATATTTTCCATACATTTGGCACTATTCCCTTTTATGGGTTATTTGCTAATTTAGTCCCTTCAATTTTCTTTAGTCTATAACTAAACTTTTGCATTATATCCAATCTAGTCCTTTCACTAAATTAGCCTTAATTCAAGCTAATTCACCTAACCAAAATCTAATTAATCAGTCAACTAACATTCGTAAATATTTCTAATAAATATTTACGAACCCAATTTTCTAAAACAGTAAGCCAGACACTCGATTTTCGATACCCATAAATTTCGGATCATTACAAGATGACAGACTATGTATGTGTGACTCATATACTTTGATATAAGTAAAAGCTTGAGTTCGAATAGGTAAGGAACCAAAAGCTAGTTTGTTGGGTATGCACCTTCTACAGTATGTAATGACCCAAATTTTACGGTTATCGGGAAAGTGAATTTTCGGGTCTCCGTTTCTAAAAAATGAATTCGTAAATATTTATTAAAAATATTTACGAAGTCAATTGAGTGGTTAATTAGACTTTAATTAAGTAAATTTAGCTTAATTAAGAGTAATTAGCGGAAATGATTAAATTGAATTAAGTGTGAAAGTTTAATTATAAATTAAATAAAAGTTAAAGGGACCAAATAGGTAAATATACCAAGTCCCATAAATGAGGCGGCAAATGTGGATAAAAATCTTAGATTTTTTTTATGAATAAGACTATATTATTATTTTATTATATTGTAATTTATATTAATGATATTATAATATTATTTTAACAATTGTATGGTAATTATAAATACATGTGTAATAAATTGAATATATACACTTGTAATACAACTAAATAATTACTTAAAATATAAGAAATTGTTATTATATTATATTATTATTATATTATATTATATATTATATTATATAAATAAGTAAAGAAACATAAGAAACACAATGAAATTGAAACGAAACAGAGAAGAAACAGGGGAGAAAGAAAGAAAGAAAAAGAAAAAGGAAAATTTGGGGTTTCAAGGTTTAAAGTTAATTTGGTAAGTCAATTTAATCTATTTTCTTGTAAATTTTGAGTTTATGGAATCCTAGAGATGAATACTACTTGATTTAAGTGAAAATTTTGAAAGTTTTTAGATTTCTAGATATTGTTCTTTTTGAATAAAAAGATGAATTAAGGGCTAAATTGATAGAAATTCAAGTTAGAAATGAAATAAGGATTGAATTGTAAAGTGATTCATAAGTTTTATGCTTTAAGGACTAAATTGAAAGAATTTCGAAATTATGGTTTTATGATGAAAAATAGATAATTATGTCTAAGTTTGGTTAAAAATTGAGTAGAAATAAAGTATGAATTAAGATAGAAAAGTAAGTGAATTTAGTTAGGATTAAATTGAAATTAAAAGTAGAAAATCAACATTTTGTACTAAGATTATTTTGGACAGCAGCAGTAGTTTAAGTTTGAAAAATCACCAAAAATTATAGAAATTGAATTAGAGAATGAATAAAATATAGAATTAAAGCTTATTGAGTCTAGTTTTTTATAGAAGAAACGGTATAAGCAATTGAATTGTAAATTATTAGATATAATGAATTTTCTGAGACAAGGTCAGAATGAATTCGGGTACCCCTGTTCTGACTTTAGAAAATCACCAAAAATCGGAGAAAAATAATTAGAGGCTTAAAGTTATATTTTTAGAATCCCTAATGTGTCTATTTTCAGGATAAATCAACGGGAATATTATCCGAGTTCTATACTGTGAGGTAATTAATTTTTAGTGAAGAAGGGTCGAAACTGTCAGATAGCAGAATAGGGGTGAATTTAAATAATAAACTGTACTTAATGGCTAAACGAAAAATTCTGAAAATTTTATGGCAAGAAGATTTGTGAGTCTAGTTTCAGAATAAATTAGCGGATCTTAATTTAAAATTTTGTAACTCAAGATATAAATTAGTAATGTATTAATGATTATGAATTGTATTACTTTCGTAGTCAATGTGGTACCGGAAATCTCGGCTAAGAAAGGACAAGACAAAGTCAACGGGAGTTAGCTCAGAAACTACGGTTTGTATTTCTATAATCCAAACCTAGTTATTACTTGTTATATTTTATTCAATGCTTTTAGTGAATGTTGAAGTGAGAATTATTGTGTTTGATAATGGAAGAGGTTGATTTGGTATGTTATGATTTTATTAAATTAATATTGAATTATATATTGATTGAATTTATTTTGATTGAATTATATAATAAATATGATTTATGTAAAAATTTGAATATTGAATGAATGTTATATTGAAAAAAAAATATATTGTTTGGAAATATGAGGAAATTGATATGAATATATGAGATTTGTGATATTTAAATATTTGATATTGAAAAGTAAATTGAATTGTGTTGAATTATGAATTAATATGAATAATTGAAATATATTTGTTGAATTGAATGAAAATGTATGAAATTATGAAAATGTGTGAATATACGTGATTATTAGAATGGTATATTGATGAAAAAATTATTGAAATTGGAAAAGTAAAATAATTCCCTATTAACTTGTCGGACTAGATTGGATATAAATGGCATGCCATTGGATTTGTGATGTGATGAGGAGATTTGTAGTTCGCCGAGAAGATGTTTCATTATTATATACTTGGTTTTGTCCAAGAGGCATTTAATGCCTTATTGGTGTGTTTGGGAGGATATATTATACTGGTGTGTTATGGAGGATTTATAATATTCCGGGTGTGTTTGGGTTGGATATTCGGTGTGTTTGGTTGGATCCGTGTATCCGTCTGAGTCCGAGTCATGTTAATAGGGGTTATTAAATATAACAGTGATCAGATTGTTACTAAATGAAGAATTGAAATGTGGACTGAAACACACGAATCGTATTATATAGTGAAAGCTATCTGGGATAGCAAGTCGATTTGATATGAATGGTAATGACTGTTATTGAAATGGATATGTACAATACATTGATTGAAAAGTGAATAGCTGAATATAGTTTATTGAAATTAAATGATGAATTAGAGTATGATTGAGACAAATGAATCATGTAGCTCGGGATTGGATAAAAGTGAATATTATAATTGTTTAATGACTTGTGAATAAATTGTGGAAAGCTATTTAGGTTAGTAAATAAAAAGAATGGAATAAATAAAAATGGATTTATTTAAGAATTGAACAATTATGTTATTGTATTTATTATATGATTTGTATAGAATTTATATGGTAAGTAGTTGAAATTTATCAATGAAATAAATAATTAAATAATTGTAATTATTACTATGATCGTAAGTATTTGTTATATTATTAAATGTTCGGATTATAGAAATACCACTAAGTATACCTATACTCAGCGTACGGTTTGTTTCCGTGCGCAGGTTGAGTAAAGATAGAACGTTGAATCAGCATCCCAGGCTGATCCCGAATTCAATAAGGTAAAGTCTATTAATTATTGGTAATGGCATGTACCTAGGGTGTCTTTTGTGTGTGTCATTTTGAAATTTTAAATGTAAGGATGTAATAAATAGATTTAGGTTTGGTTATGATATATAATAGAATTAAATATTGGATAATATGTAAATGTTTAAATTTGGCAAATTATGAGTGTATCTGATTGCGTTGGTATTTACGTGTATATTAATTGTAAATGTCCAATAGGTCCGGTAATACTCCGTATCCCTGTTCCGGAGACGGTTTAGGGTTAGGGAGTGTTACACAGTATGTAGCGTCATGCACAATAGTGGAATTCATAGCCCGAGACATAGGTAAATAATATCCTCTTATTGGCATTACATGGTTGATGAAAAATAAACGTCGCCATGAGTCTTTTATCTTTGTGATGAATGACTTGATTACTATTTGATAGTAATTTATTTTTCATGAAGGAAGATGTAATGGTTACCATGAGATAAAATAGGATCATATTAGGAGAACGAATTTATCCCAAAGAGATTAAGGATATTCTACGAAGGTAACACACTTATGACAAGGTCATTGGACGAGCACTAATCGAGTTGCTTTTGTTGAATCTAGAAATGAACTACATGTTTAATCAAATGAGCATAAATAGATAGAAATGATAAAAATAGAGAAAAGAGAAACATTTGAAATTGAATGTGGTTTTTTTCAAAATGAAAATGACTTGGAAATGAATTTATGGTTTTTGAAATGAAGTTCGAAAATAGAAATAAATCATTTGGTCATAGTAAATCCATTGAATGTAGAAATATTAAATATATTTTCTCATAGATTCTTTTACGGTAAAATCGTCATGATTTTAATGCAATTAAAATTGGGTTGAAAAAATTATTTAATTGAGAAACTATTTTATTTAAGTTGTTTATTTTGGGAAATAGAAAAATAAATATCGGGTTGGATCGAATTATAAAATACTGGGTTAAAAGTTTAGGAAGTACTTGTAATTGGACCCGATATTGGAGAGGCCCAAAAGCCCTTCATGTTTAAAGAGAGGGATGACAAACCCTAGTTTGTTTAACTAGGGTTTTCGCCCTACCTAATCCTAGTTAGACTAAAAGTTCGTTTTTCTATTGAAATGGACTTCTACAATTCAACAAAGGTTTTACCTTTTCTCCCTATAAATAAATGACATTGGTAGGGCTAAATGCACAACTTTGAGATATTGTTTTTCGGCCCAATAATAGTGAGAGTTTATTCTCTAAGTATCAATTCTATTTTTCGGAATAATAATTCTGTTAGTTTCTATTGAAAGAAGTTTTGCTTTCACACTGAAAGTAAAGTAAACTATTTTTGGTTATGTTTGATTGAAATTGTTCGAGCCCACACTCGAAGTAGTTCATAGTACAAGAATAACAAAGAATGTCTTTTGGTTGAAATTTGAGAACAACAAAGATCCGTTTAGCCGAAAATATAGGTGTGATTTTGGTAAAACGTTTATTGTTATAAATATCACAAATCGGCTTGGTTTTCAAAAAAATTATTTTTCACTATATAAAAAAGTTGTTTTCAAATCGAATTTTTTCTAACAATTAGTATCAGAGCGTTAGGTTGTGCTATGTTTATAGTATAAACCGAGACCAAAATTCTCTCTTCTTCGTGTGTGATTAATTTTGATAAGATGTGATATTATTGTAATTGTATGCATGTTTAAGGGAATATATGTGAATGAATGTTTGATATTGTTTTATTATTATGTATGATAAAGTAATTTTGTTAAATTTGTGATTCTTAGAAAGTTAAATGTAATTTTATTAATTTCTCGGGCATGTATAAATTAGATCGTAAACTATCATCTCCACGCAGAGTTTAATTTTATTATTTTAGAATAAATATGTAAGCGAAAAACGAGCATAGGATTGTTGTAACCTATAATTTTTCGACGAAACTCGAAGAACTATGATGCATCCAGACCAATCGATACGATGCAAATTCGACCCAGGCAAACCAGCAAGAAACTAGCGGTGGTTTGGTACCAAGAGGTTGCCAGTGGTCTGACAATGATATGCGACAACAAGGTTCAATCACTAGCACAAGATTGAAGCAGATTCAAGAGAAAATGAACTTGATTGTACAATAGTTCGTGACAAATGGACGTAACAAGCTTAAAGGAGACATGATCGAGCTTAAAAAAAATCACGAATTCAATTCTTTGAAATCTTGGTTCAAAATCGAGAATTGTGGGTGCTAACATGCTTGGAATAATTTATTGAGTGTCAATGATTGATTCAACATGCATGAATAGGGAGAAATTAATTCAATTCAATCAATTCACTAAAGTTGCCAATTTTTTACTCTAGAAAATTAGTTGCACTGTGACACATTTTTGGATGGAATCCAAGTATTTTTGGGTCAAGATGTCTTGTGACCAATGAAAGAGCTATCTCTTATATTCAAAATGCACTTTGAATCACCCGATTTCAAGTTTTAGAGCTCAAGTTATGACTATTTTAGTAAAGACTACGCAAGCGAAAATTTTTGGATGAAATTATTACGAGAATTACTAGTTTTTGGTTTTGATTCGTGTTTAAATCATATTGATTTCAATTTTAAGGCTTAATTTTGATTATGTATTAACTCAATATTGTATTTATTAATTTTTATATTTTTTATATTTATTTATTCTAAAATTTAGGATATTTTTAAGTATTTTGAATTGTTTAAAAATTTTATATTTCTGAGTCAGCAAGAAAGTTTAGTTAAACTAGAAATACTTCTTGTTTAGCCAAATTAGAAATTTAATTAAATTGTAAGTTTGTTTTTAACTATTCATTAGTTAAGGCAATTTTGATTATTTAAATAAAGCACTCTTTGAGTATTTTATTTTGTAAGATTCAATTTTTATTTTTATTTAAAATATTCTTTTTTATTTAATCATATTCAAGACTTTGGGGGAAGTTTTTCACACTTTAGTTGCCAAGAATTCATTTTTGGAGAGTTAGTTAGAACTATTGATTAAGTCTATCAAGAATGTTTTTCGAAGGGTTCAATCGAATATTTATTCATCTATCCATCTCCATCAACTTATCTCTTTCATTTTCCACCTTTAGTTTTTGTTTTCTTTATTTACTTATTGTTTTTATTTCATTCGTCCATTATCATTCCATTAATCATCTTTTTTGTTGAATATTTCAAGTTCTAAGCATCTAGCTTGCTGCCCAAATTTAGGGTTTGGTCTAGAGCATCCCGAGTAAAAAAAAATGGTCTTCTAAAGCCCAAAACAACTTCGAATCATCCTGTGACTTTTGGGACTTGTGTATGAGAATTGAGTTAAGACGAATTGACTAGTTTAGGTTGTCAACTATAAGTGAGAAGAGGTTGAGTTAGGTTAGGTGGATGTGGTTGGTTGAAGTAAGAGGGAGAAGATGTACCTGAAGTCGATTGACACAACTATTGTTTAGTAGGCAACGAAGAACCTTGTGCAATGAGTGTTGGGGAAGTTGATGGTTGTGGATTGTTAATGATAATCAATACTAGATATATAAAGAGTCAAGTGATATATGAGGAAGATTTGATGTGCTTTTGGTAGCTAAAAGTGTGCCCCAATCAATATCTTCAAATAGTTGAATATCACGAGACAATTTTTGGAGGTGGCTGCGTCAAAGCAATAATTACAATGGTAAGTTCAGGAGAAACCTAAATATACAAAAGGTTTTATGTGTGGTTGTAATTTATTTTGTGTATGATTTTAGCCATGAATATCAAAGACACCATAAAACTCGTAAGTTTGTGTAAAGTGAGTTCTTCTATAAATAGTTTTTTTTTTATATGGTGAGCCATTTTGAAGGTTTGGGGTAAGAAGATGGTTAATCAAATATACAACATGATGACAGCCAAAACTACAAAAATTAGACAGAAGAGAAACTTGGGTTAAGAGGGTTTTTGTTGTTTCTAGGATGTGGCAATGTTATCATTCAACTATAGCAACTCTTTGTGGCGTGTAGGAGGTGATAATAAATGTTCTACATCATGAGACTAAAAATAAGGGTCAACACTTTGAAACTCCCTTTCACCGTCGGTATAAAAAGATAAAACTTTTGTTTTGAATTTTTTTTTCTACCGAATGATGAAATTTGTAAAAAAATTGACTAAACTTCATTTTTATTTTTGAGTGTTTATGACCAAATATATTTGGTGTTTTGGTATACAAAAATAAAGTAGTAAATTTGTTTATCAACCAAAAGCACAGGAGATGGTCCTCATAAATCGCTAAAAATTCATTTGAGAGATTGACCATTTTGTAATGTATTTTGATAAAAAATGTAAATTTATGACTTTTATTTGAGGAGCAAACATTACAAAAATAATTGTTTTTTTATGTAGATAAGTGTAAAGAATTTTTATTTAAAATAAAAAAAAAGTGTGAGAATTGGGTGACTCAGTCTTTAATTCCAAAGGGAAATGGAGCTCTTGTTTGTAGCAAAATATTACCGAGGAGGGGTAAAGTTAGGCTACATATAGTGTCCATTGTTACTTGGATGGACATCAATTGCATTCTTGAAATTAGATACTTCACCAAAAGAAGAATTAATGCTTGCACATTACCATTGTGGTGAATAGGAATAATATTATCATCTCTTATAGCATTTTCTTCATTGCCTTTATATTCATTAGCATTGTCAAGAGATTAAGGATCCGCAGTGAGATGATGAGAATTGCCAATATCTAGAATCTAAGATGCAGCACATTGTGCATTGTGAGATGCAAAATTGGCTTTGGCATCCTAATGATTATGAGATTTGGAGCGATACACAATATAGTTTGAACATATTTATCACAAATTGGCACCAACATGGGATTGAGCAGTATTGGGAACTTGTGTGCGGCGAGGAACTTGTTGAGGATGATAAAATTATGGTGATAAAAGATTGAGCAAATTGTTGCGACGAGTATTGTGAGAATATTGAGAAGGATTTGTATTGTGTTGTAAAATGATGGCACTGATAGGAGTAGACATTTATTTCTCCTATTGTTGGAGAAAGAGTTCATCAACAAGTTTTTGATAAATTTATTCATATTTGATTGGTGTTGAATGGGTTCAAATATTAGCAAACTTTTCGATATTCTGGACCTATACCACTATTTTAGTTGTAGGTTCGTTGTAAGTAATCAGAGAATCGGTAATAACTATCTCATTTGTGATGATCTTGATTTTTATAGATACTCCACAACACTCTTAGCTTACTTTGTAACTTTAATAAGTTGGTCACGGAGGTTGTAGAAAAGCCCATGCTTTTTGTAAAGTATCAAGCATCAACAATTGTCGAGGCAATTGGGCTATCAACAGAAGCTATCATGGCTTGCTGGATGAATCGATCTTGACAAAATCAAATGCGGTAAGCAAGATTTGTTTCGGTGGTTTATTGCCTTCAACATGATTTAGTGGAGCGAGTTCGATGCCATCAAGATGGCCTTGGAGATCATGTCCATCTAACATGGTAAACTACGCTTTTCAATTCGTAAAGTTGAAACCACCGTGAAGCTTAAGAAGTAATAGGGAAGCTGGTTTGAATTGGACAATTTGAATAGTTGTAGACTTGTAGTAGTTGCGTCAAACTTCAAAAGGGAGATAAAAATGATATAGACTAAAGCTCATATCATTAATATTGATGAATCATGCATAAAGAACTGATTAACATTTATGTTGTTGTAAGATGACAGAAAGAGAAAATTAATTCTGGAATCATTAATAATGTAAAGATACAAAAATTGCTGCAAAACAAGTTAGCATTCATGACATGCATATACACATGACGCCTCATGTTGCAAAAAAACACAGTTTCAACTCTCTAAACATAGACGTATAGAATCAAGCCAGCAGCTCCTCCGCCTCAAATGTGTCACCTGAAGGGCCCCGATATACAGATGCAGTAAAAAATAGTCTACAACCCATTCAAGCTTTTTGCCTAAAAATATAATCTTTGGAAAGGAACATCTCAAATAATTATTTGTCATCCTCCCACTATCTAAACTATCTTAAAAGCTTTTTGACATTTCACTATCGGAACAACATAGCCGGCCAGCTACTATGAGCATACTCGGGCTCTGTGTGTCTCCTGCCCTTCAGACACAACAGATGATGTCAAATCTCTTTCTGCTAAACATCTTTTGTATGGCACAAACCCCTTAGTACATCTTTGGGGAGACATTTTTCCCTCAAGACAAGGACGTTGGCTTTCGGAATCAACGCAATCCGAAACCCTCCTACTTACATGACTAACTGAACCAGTATTTGAACCACTACAGGATCCTTCATTTAGAATTTCTTTCTCTTTCATCCTCTCTCCAACACTAGAATCCGAGCGGGTTTGATTAAATGAAGTAATGTAACAAAAGGGTACACCTTGGTAAAAGGCCGACCATGGCAGAGGAGCATCACTGGTAGATAAGTTAGCTCTAGAAGGCACTGCATTCCAATTATCAATAACTGTACCAAGTGACAAACTCGTGCCTAAGTGTGTTGAAGGAAATGCCTGAGCTAGCATTTTATTGACAGCATCAACATCATCTCGACTGGTCTTAGATGTTTGTGACTCAAAATTTTCTGCATTTATAGAAGGTTTAGGGGAATCTTTCACCTGAACTGTTTTCCCGAAAAGCTTAAAACTAGTGGAAGGTATAACAGGTGCTGCATTGCCTTCACCAAAAACAAAGTCCTTGAAATCTGCATTGAGGTTCTGGATCATACATGAAAGAAAAAGAAATTAGAGTCATAAAGGTTAGCAATAGTAGTTTACAAAATAAAGGCAGAGATTTAACACCATAATTTTACCATGGACAGAATGTTCTCCGCATCTGATTGACCAAATATTTTCACAGATGACAAAGAGGGTTTCTCTTCCTCAGCAGCCAAGTTAGAGGTTGCATAGTCAGTTTCCTTTTCAACAGGGGATGTATTGATTGACTGCAAATTTGTAGTACAAGAAGTTGGGGAAGAACATCCTTTCTGTTGCTCCAAGGCAGAAGACCCCATTGCATCAGATAAAACTGACGTTGGTGATTTGTTATCTTGTTCTCTGAAAAATTGGTTGGGGGATGGAGATCTCTCTGGTTGAGATGATGGTGATTTTCCTTTGACCAAATCGACAGATTTGCGGGGATATGGATGTACTGGCTTTCTTTTAGGACGAGGAGGCGGTATCACTATTGGTTTAATGGAACCATCAAAGCCACCATTTGACTCTCGGGCAACCTAGAACCACAATCAGAAAGTATGCATATGAGAAACAGACTGACTTGGAGAACCTGCCTATGACTATACACATTGCAAGGTAATAAAACATATAATGCATTTTCTTAATCAAGTAAATCTTGGATATAATACATTTACTTAATCAAGGAAATCTTGTAATGAACTCAAAGCAATGAACCTTAGAGAAAAACTTTTGAGCATGGCTTCGAATTTGAACTGCAGATTTGGTGCCTACATGCTCTGCATGAAAATAAGAGTAACTTAAACTGTTCAAACCATAGTGAACATGGCAAAGATAAGTAAATCAGTTCAACTCGTTGTGCACTTACCTTCTATTTGGCGCCAGCCACGACCATACAACCTTAAAGCTTCAAGAAACCTCTGATGCTCTTCCTCAGTCCATTTCTCCCTCTGTTTAGTTATAGTGTAGGGTTTTCTAGCCTATTTTAACAGGAAAGAAATAAACGTGTGATATGAGCATATAGCCATGAAAAGATTAACAATAATATGTTGGAAGCAGTCTTGAAAGGAAAGTATAATTAAACAGGTAACATGAAGAACGGAACCTTGGGTGTGTGATCACGATTAAATGTGTATAACTCCTGCAACTGGTTCAATGTCTTAGATTGGGGACATATGCCAGATTTAAAAGCATTGGGAGATGTTTTGTCTTCAACTTGGTCCTACATCAGAATTTCCAATAGCAATTAAACAAGGAAAGATCTCACTTTCAAGTAACAACTGTTTGTACTAAAACCTATGATAATTCACATTGAACCATATTCCCTTCCACAAAGATATATTTACGCATAAGAAGAAAACAAACCATTCAGAAGAAAAGGAAAAGCATGTGATTCCAAAACTTGCAATAATCCATAAAACATGGAGCAGTTCCGAAGTTAAGCAATCACATTGATGACAACTAATTACACCTGAGCAGAGCATTTGGCTCAAAGAAATGGATTTGAATCCTCCACCATCCCATTCCCAATATAAAAAACAAGTCTTAATATGCAAATCTATCTAGGATTGAAAAGATAAAAGAGGAAAATTCCACCGATTTCAGTTTACCCTGCAAGCCAAATTATACTTAAGTATTTACACTGCAAATTGTACCGTCTTATCTAATTAATCAACTAGAGTCCATAATACAAAAAACGTGCAAGTAGAAGCCATATAAACAACAAAACAGGTTTCTATTTCTATATACCTGAGTAGCCATCACACGGAAACGGATTTTGCTTCAAATCTTGCGAAGTGAATACTAGAATAACCCCTGCAACTCCGCAAAACCAAAACAACCGCTCTTTAGTACGTCTAATCTCTCTATACATAACAATAACACTAAGAACCTTTAATAATCCAACTAAGTCAACTTGCTCAACCACCACTCAGAATTTTTCTTTCAAACTTAACAAGAAATTTACAAAAGAAGAAGAAGAAGAAGAAGAAGAAGAAGAAGAAGAACTTCTCTTCTCGCCAATGAATCAGTGAAAAAAATATCATTAAAAATATCAAGGCAAATGAAATATTATCCACAAAAGGAAGCAGATCAGCCACAAACGTACCAGTAAAGAAGGAAAACAAATTACTTGGAAATGAAATCTCGACCTCTGGCAGAGAAATTCCCACTGAAAATGAAGGAAAAAAATAAATAGTGATACTGGTGTACTTTAAAAGCAAAAAAGGGCAAAGAAAATTCAAGGAAGACTCGAAATTAGAAGATAGATTACAGAGAGAATGAAAGTAAAAAGGAAAGGGAAATACAAGGTTTTTTTTTTTTTTTTTCAAGTTATCGGTCTTATTGGGTATAAAAGCAGGGAAAGGTGACACGTAAGATACAATTTTTTTTTTCTTTATTTTTTTCATTTCCATGGAAAATTCGAGAAGTGCTTAGAGTCTTGTGGCTGAGAACTCTCGGGTCCCTCGACACGCGGCATCTTTTACTTACACTGTCTTTTCTATTTTTTAAAAATATATTTTTTGTGGAAGATATTGAGTGATGATGAATGGATAAATGATAAATGTAGGCATTTTCCAGATATTTTATGATTTTTAATTTCACGCGCAATTGCTTCACGTTCCCAATGGTCTCTTGTCTCTGATACTCTGTCCCACTAATGATAGCGCGTGGTATACACTTGCTGGAGAAAAAATGGGGGAAGGAATAAAAGGAAAAAAAGAAATGGGGGGAAAATATCACGGAGAGAGAGAGTGAGAGAGACAAAGACGGCTGGCCAAGTGCTTGTGACATAAAGGGCGTCTTTGATGAGCTGAAGTAGGGTCCACCACACCTCCTCTGCGCTTTTTTGCCACATCAGCTCTCCTTCGCCCTAAGGCCACGCGTACCAACTACAACCAATACCGTCCATGTATATATATTTGTTAGATTTTAGTGGTCTCTTTCCAGTTTCCAGACACTAGAAAGTGAATAAATTATGAGAAAAATTAATGTTTTCAAACCGTAAAATTAAAGTTTTCAAATCAATGATTCCTCCGCTTTTAATTCAATCCCATGTCATTATTCTTTTAGGATTCATATATAAAAATAAAAATAAAAATAGAATCCTTCCGCGAAAATAAAGCGGTAGATTATATTTTGTCTTTTTATTTAAATTTTGATAAATTAGATATTGTCTATTAGATCAAAGTATAAATTAATTTTTTCGTTAAAAATTTTATCTACTTATACTTTTAAAAATTAGTTCTTGTACATTTATATGAGATACACATGAGACACTATGTGTCACTGTCTGATTATTCTGTTAATCATGTCAGTTTTAAATTGTACAAATGAATTAAATTTTAAAAAAAATTAATTTACTCTTTGATTTAATATAAAAAGACTAATTTACCTATTTTTTGAGGGGTAAAGTGCAATTTATTACTCAAAACATGGATCTCCCTGATACATTTACCCAAAATATTCTCATAATTATATTTATTTATAACTTTGTAATAAATTAAATCGGTATTCAATTAATTTGTAACACCAACTTGATTAGAAGCTTAGACAATAATAAATTATTTCTAATATTACAATTTTACGGATTTAATTGTTGAATAGAACCAAAATATATTAATTTATTTAATCTTTCAAATATTGTAATAAAAATTTAAATAAAAACTTAAATATTTTTAATATATTCAATATACCGTTTAATTTTATTTCATGTGATTAATGCAACACAACATTATTTAAAATAATAATTAAATTTTCACCAAAATAAAATAATAACTAATTAAAATAATTAACATATACAATTATTTTGATATTTCAAATATATTCTAATAAAAATTTTCTAATTATTATTAAAACATTTGTAAAAATTATAATTTTTTATATGTTGATTCAAATTTTATTTATTTTTCTTAATAATTTGTAGATAATATATAATTTATATTATTAAAAATATTACGTATAAAATTGTATATATAAAATCTAAAGTTAGCTATTATATAAATAATTAAAATTTACTATTTAAAACAAAACTATTATAATCTTCTTCTTTTTGGTTTATAAAAACATAACAATTTAAATATAAAATAATTCGATATAATATTTGATTTTTTACTATTATATAAATTTATTTAGTAACAATCTTTTAATAGAATCAAATTTTTTATTTATAAGTATGATAACAAAAATTTTATTAGCTAATTTTTTAAGTAGTTATTTTAATAAAATTAAAACTATTATAAATGTGTTAAATCTTATAAACTATAAAAATTATTTAAAATGATAAATTCAATAATATAATGAAAAATAAGAATTATAGTGGTTAGCTTAATAGTTTGTTAAATTTGTACTTATATATATATATATATATATATATAAATATGGAATAACACAACATATTTAACATTAAATATGTCAGTTTAATATTTTAATTATTTAATTTTATACGTATTTTTATAATTTACATAAAAGAATAAAACGCATAATACGCTTTTAAGATTACCAAATTTACTTATAGTCCCACCTTGTTTAGCCGCAGTAGCCGTATTAGGCAAATTAGGTGTCCGATTTTATTAAGAAAATATTCCACCATCATTTTCATCATATTTATGGTTTCATTTAATTAAAATATAATATATCATTTTTTATATTATATAAACATTTAGGTTAAATTTCTAAATTAAAGATGATATTTTTTTTTTAATTGGACCAACCATAAATAATATGATAAAAATAATCTATAAAATAATTTTTCGATTTTATTTGAATTCCAACCGCATGTTTGTTCATTTATCATTTTCTTTGCCAGGATAATGGTGTGCTAGCCTCAGCCATCAACCTTATCATATATTTTATTTGTTATTTATCTACCAGTCATGTTCAATTAATTTCCCCCTCCTATGTATCTAATTTATTGTTTTTAAAATTAGGTTGACGGCCGAATCCGTCATATCATCCATTTATCAGTTCGATTGATTTAGATGACTTAATTAAATAAATCGTTAAAATTTTAAATATGTTAGAGAATGAATTGAAAATGTTTAAATTTAAATAAATTTGAGAAAATTTTTTGAGAGATATATTTGAGTAATTTAAATAAGACTTTTATATAGTTTTTTAATTTTATTGTTTTTTTAAAAAAATTGAGAAGGGTTTATTTTTGTTATTCTTATATTTTTAAGGGCTATTTAAATTTAATTTCAAAAGAGGGCGGACCTAACATGTAAATAAACCAAAAGTTGAAAATAATTTAATTTGGTGATGCGTAGAGGTGTTCATGGGCCGGGCCGGGCCGGGTTCGGGTCGGGCTTAACTAAAAAATATGCCCATTTATTGGGCTCGGCTGGGCCGGGACCAAAAATGGGCCTAAAAGTTTGCCCAAGCCTGACTCGGATAAAAATACTAAAACCCGGGCTCGGCCCGACCCGCCCGTATTAATTTTTTATATTATTTTATTATTATTTTTAAATATATATAATACATCAAAAATACTAAAAATATCAAAATAAATATTTCCCAACAAATTGAAAATAAATTTTGAAAAATATGTAGACTTAAATAACACTAAGATAAATGCAACTTAACAAGCAATTGCTTCTAAAATAATAAAAAAAAATAACAAATGCCTTTAAAATAATAAGAAAATTAACAATAAAATAAATTTTATACAATATCCAAACAATAACAAAATAATAGCAACATAATAGTAAAATGATAGCAAAATGTGGAGAAAACAACAAGAAAATAACATTCAAAAATAATAAAAAAATATGCAGATTTTTTTTGTCCTTTAGTGAATTCGGGCCGGGCTGGGCCGGGTTCGGGCTAAAAATATCTTACCCGAGGCCTGGCCCATTTTAAAACGAGCATTTTTTTCCAATCCCATTTTTCGGGCCTATATTTTTGCCCAAACCCTCCCACATTTCGGGCGGGCCATCGGGCCGGGCCGGGTAGCCCGGCCCATGCACACCTCTAGTGATGCGACACCTTTTTTTTTTTCTCAACTAATCTAAAAAAGGTAATTGCTTCTTCAGATCCCTGAACGTTTTATATAATCACATTTAAGTCCAATGTCGCCACTATGTCAAGCGACACCCCTAAAAATTATTTTTTAAAAGTTAATGATTAAAGCATGATTGAGGGAAAAGAAAGTTGGTGCCGCCTGACATAGTGGCGACACCGACAAATACTGTAGAAATTGGGTCATTTTCTTAATTTTTTTCAGTTAATTTTGTTAAATAATTAATATTTTTAAGTTATTTTAATAAGAAAAGCTCTGGTTTAGTAAATTTCAGCATATCATTTCTAATGACATTCTTTGATGTCTAACTACTAATTTTTACTAATAAATTTTCTGTAGTTTTAGTGGGAAGGCCAACCAATATGTCACTGATCCTACTCGTTCAAGTATTTCATGTAACGCCCCAACGCCCGAGACCGTCGCCGGAGTCGAGTATGAGGTATTACTAAGCTTAATTTAACATTTTTAGAACTTTGGATTATTTGTTTCTACATTCACAGCTTTCAAGCTACTTGCGTCACAGTCACAAGAAAAATCATATCTCGAGTTACGAAACTCGAAATCAAGATCCGTAAATTTTCCCTGAATCTGGACTCATATAACTATCTACTAATTTTTTTCTAGAATTTTTGGTTGGGCCAATTAGTACAGTTTATTAGTTAAAGTTACCCCTGTTACAGGACTTGACTGGACTGACCTCTGTTTACTACGAACCACATTTCTCTCTGTATAAAATTCATATGACTATGAGGTTTGTTTATCCTAAAACTAGACTCAATAAGAATTCTGAGAATATAAAATATACAACCTAATTATATCTGTACAATTTATGGTGAATTTTTAAAATTGGAACAGGGGATTCAGAAACTGCTTTGACCCTGTTTTACTAAAATTCAAATATCTTCTAACATATAATTTCTTTACCTGTTTCATTTGTTTTATGTGAAACTAGACATATTAAGCTTCAATTTGATATTTAATCCATCACCAAATTCAATTTCTATGATTTTTAGTAAATTTTCAAACTCACATCAGTGTTGCTGCAATATTCTGTTTATGGCAAATTTCATCACTTTTTATGAGTTTTCATGCACTAAGTATCTTAATAACTTTCCATAACATCAAACATAATCTAAACTAACCATTTCCATAACTTATCATTATCAAGCATTTCCTCAACCATTCCATCACCATATCATAAGATCATTTACACAAAATAGGTATATTGCTATACATGCCATACTTAAATTTACAAGCCATTTACCGAAAAGTTCTTCCGGATAGTGTGGTGATCCTTCGACCTATCCCGACTCCTGAGCTGGCTTGTCCAAAACTACAATGAGTAAGAAGGAGGGAGTAAGTATAAATGCTTAGTAAGTTCATATGCAAATAACAAGTAACATAACAAAGCAATCATACCAAACAACATTAGCATGCATCACCAAAACACATATCACATTTCTAACCATTTTTCATCATCTTGTTACCTTATCGTGATTGTATCAATACTCAACCCGAGGGTTAAATACATACCTGTCCAAAATATCCATTTCACATCACTTACCAATACGTCTCTTTACATCTCGAATATTCCTCCATTTGAGTAGAACTTTACCCGTTGAACACATCGGAATATAATTCGGATACATGGAAACTTCGCACATAAGTGCCACATATGTAGCCAAGCTACTATGTAACCCGCCCATAAGCGAACTCGGACTCAACTCAACGAGCTCGGGCGTTCGCATCCATAAGTGAACTCGGACTCAACTCAATGAGCTCGGATGCCTAGTTACATCTCACGAACTCGGACTCAACTCAACGAGTTCGGACATTCGCATCCATAAGTGAACTCGGACTCAACTCAACGAGTTCGGATGCTCAACCATCCTAGTGACATGTCACTTGTATCCTAATCTATTCCTAAGGTTCAAACGGGATTTTCCTCGAACATATATCCTTGCCGTCTTCCGTAGAATGCCGGAACCAATACTCGGTAACAATTATATTTAACAAGTAATTCACATAATTTGCATTTTATTCGAAATTAACCACAAAGCATATATTTCATGATAAAAATCAGCATATCACATAATTGACATCAATGACTTAAAAATAACAATTATGCTACATTATTTACACATGAACTTACCTTGGTACCAAAATACAAAGATTTTGCAATTTAGTCCACAATCTTTTCTTTTCCTCGATTGGGGTCGTTTCCACGTCTTTCTTGATCTAAAATAACACATTTAGCTTATTTAATACTCACATTATCAAATTAATCCTTAATTCAAATTTTGGCAAAATTACAATTTTACCCCTAAACTCTTGCATATTTACATTTTTGCCCCTAGGCTCGGGATTAAACTTTATTCCTTATTCTTATGTTTTACAACATGCTGGTCACTTTTCCCTTCTATGGCAACATCAAATTCTCACTCTAACATGTACTTGTGACTATTAGGTATTTTTACCGATTAAGCCCTTTTACTCGTTTTTGCTTAAAATCGAGTAGTGCAAGTTGTCTAACATAATTTAAAACCTCATATTCTATCATAAAACATCAAAATACACAAATTTCACCTATGGGTATTTTTCCAAATATAAACCCTAGGTTAAATTATTGTTAACATAAGCTTAATCGAAAGCTCAGGGATCTCAAAAACGTAAAAATCATTAAAAACGGGGCTTAGAATCACTTACTATGAAGCTTGAAAGTTGAAGAAACCCTAGCTATGGTGAGATAGAGCATTTGGCAGCAACTAAATGGGGAAGATGACTATTTTGTGTCATTTTTCCCATTTTATTTCATTAATTATCCAAATGACCAAAATGCCCTTATTACCTTTCTTTGAAAATTTTCATATACAAGCCCATTTTTGTCCAAAATTTTAGAAATTGGTAAAATTGCTATTTAAGACCTCCTAATTAATATTTCAAAGCAATTTCATACTAAAAACTTCTAGAATGCAAGTTTTGCAACTTATTCGATTTAGTCCCTAACTTCAAATTAAGCATTTTATGCATAGAGTTTCCTCACAAAATTTTCACACAATCATGCAATCATATCATAAACCTCAAAATAATTATAAAATAATTATTTCTATCTCGAATTTGTGGTCATGAAACCACTATTCCGATTAGGCCCTAATTCGGGATATTACATTTCATATGGTCTAATAAATCTTAGGTTTAACTTACCTTTCTTACCAAATCAAAGAACTTTCTTCCACAAAGGCACTGTTAAGAACACTTTGTCTCTCGCATCATATTCAACGTCTTTTTTTAAAGATTCGTGCCTGATTTCTATCTATCAAGGGCCATCTTCAAATGATCTTTGATCAACTTCATTTTCTTTCTAATTTCTTTAATTAAATCTGAACCTACTAATTTGCTTTCGCTTATTGGAGTTCTACTTTTTACCATAAAATGCCTCATAAGGTGTCATTTTTATGCTTGACTGGTAACTATTATTGTTGGCAAATTCAACCAATAGAATATACTTCTCCCAACTTCCTTCAAATTCAATGATATAGTTTTTTTAGGATATCTTCCAACACCTACATGTATACAATTCTAAGGTTTAACTTAAATTCATAATTTACCTATTTTAAAATAGTTCTTAAGAAATTACTTGAATTACTTGTTCAATATCTCGACTTGTGTTCACTTATTTCTACTATATTTCACTTATTTCTAGTCCACCAATAGTGGAGCTTCCAATCATCATACATTTTAGTACTCTAGACTTGCGTTCATTGCTTTCAAAGTTACACATAGAAAAGAGACGATTATAACAATTTTCTTAACCAATTACTAACATTTAATCTTCAATTCAAACTTTAAATTTTACTTGAAAATGACTTTCTACTTAATGCATCAACTACTACATTTATCTTCTCTAGATGATAGTCAATGATACAATCACAGTCTTCTAGCAACTCAATCCATCTTTTTTGTCTTAAATTCAACTCTTTTTGGTTGAGAAAATACTTCAGACATTGATGATTAGTATAAATATAACATATCTCACTATATAGATAATGTCTCCAAATTTTTAAAGCAAATACAATAGTTGTCAACTATAAATATTGTGTATGATAATTTTTCTCATGTAGTTCCAACTATCGAGAAACATAAGCAATTACCTTTCCATCTTGTGTCAACACACATCTAAGTCCACTATAAGATGCATCATTGCCAATAACATACTCCTTTCTCAACTTTGGTGATGCTAACATTGGAGCTTTTGAAGTGCTTTCTTCAATCTCTCAAAGCTTCGTTAATGTTCATCAGTCCACTCAAACTTAACATTCTTCTAAAGTATCCTGGTCAATGTAAGGCAACCATAGAAAATCTCTTCACAAACTGCCTATAATAACCAACTAATCTTAGAAAACTTCAAACGTCAGTTTCATTTTTCAGTTGTCTCCATTCTAAGATAGATGCAACTTTTTTAGGATTGACTTGAATGCTTTTAGTTGATATAATATGTCTATGAAAAGAAACTTCTTTCAATCAAAATTCACATTGACCAAGCTTAGCATAAAGCTACTTTTCTCTCAAAATCTATAGCACAATTCTCAAGTGTCTATTATGTTCTTCCTCATTCTTTGAATACACTGAAATATCATCAATAAACATCACTATAAACTAATCTAAACAAGATTGAAATATATGATTCATCAGATCCCTAAAAGCAATAACTGCATTAGTAAGTCCAAATGGCATCACTAAAAACTCATAATGACTATACCTCGTTTGAAATGCAATTTTAGACACATCTGATTCCTTCGCTTGAAGTTGATAATAACCCAATTTGAGATAAATCTTTGAAAAATACACCTATTCCTTTTAATTGATTAAACAAATTATCAATCCTTGAAAATGGATACTTGTTCTTCACTATTACTTTGTTTAACTACTGGTAATCAATATTTAATCTCAAGGATCCATCTTTCTTCTTCACAAATAAAGTTGGGGCACCTCAATATGATACATTAGGAC
Organism: Gossypium longicalyx; assembly: GCA_025698465.1. Taxonomy (NCBI): domain Eukaryota; kingdom Viridiplantae; phylum Streptophyta; class Magnoliopsida; order Malvales; family Malvaceae; genus Gossypium; species Gossypium longicalyx. The sequence continues at coordinate 74,841,536 of CM047001.1, forward strand.
ATACAAACCCTTGATTTAATAACTCTTGCAACCGAATCTTCAACTCTTTTAATTTTATAAGTGTCATTCAATAAGGAGCAATAAATATTGGTGTAGTGTCAGGTAACACTTCAATGGTAAACTCAACTTCTCTTTCAAGTCGTAAACTTAGAAATTCTTCAAGGAATACATCAGGATACTTTCACACTGTAGGTATCTCTTCGAATTTAGGATTTTTCATTCTAATATTAAGGGTATAGCCTAAGTATGCCTAACACCCTTTTCTTATCATCATTCGAGTTAACAAAGCAACAACATTAGAAAGAACAACAAGTTTATCACTTATCACTTCAACTTCAATTCCATTTGAATTTCTAAGAATAATTATTTTCAACTTGCAATCAAGATAAAGCTTGATGCTTTGTTAACCAATCCATTCCAAGTATCAAGAAAAATTCATAGAATATGAATGATATAATATTGGCAAGAAATTCATAACGAGGACAATTCTTGCATACTTTGTTTACTAGAGTACTATGTCTCAATGGATGAATTGCTACTATATCAAACTTACTAGCCATTAAAACACTTGAATCTACTATGAATAATCATTCAATAAAGTGAAACCTCAACTTCACTTTTTCTAACATTTAACTAATCTCTCAAGAAATCTAATCTAACCTTACCTAAATTGAAATCTATTGATATAATTAAAACTTAGATACACTCTAAGCCTCACTCAAAATTCCTTACCAAATCTAAATTTTCATGTTCAAATGTGATTCCAAACTTAAAAACACTCAAATTTTAACTTATCATCATTAGGAAAACATAAATATCAAGTTCTCTCACTTTACTCAAAGATAACGAGAAATGAAGAAATATAAGAATAAAGTGATTATATCAAGTTTTTAATACTTACAATAACGAGGAAAGGATTACAATTCATACTTGTTGAAATCAATGAAATTTGATCAAGAATCAAAGAAAATGAATCGGAGAGTTGAGAGAACTTGATTGATTGTTTTAGAAATTTTTGCATGAAAAGTGAAATCTCATACTCTTCCCTCCTTCATATATAAGCTAATGGTCTATTTGCTCACATGCATTTGGTCAAACTACCCACTTAACCCCTTACATGTCTCAAAATCACATCTCAACTCTTAAGACATTTGACTTTTAAAATTTGACATTTTTTACAAAATAGTTCATACATCAAAATTATAATTTATAAATTCCAATCAATTTAATTCTATTTAGTAATGAAAATTCAATTGTAACGAGTTTTAAAAAAACTCAATACTCATTCTTGAAAAAAACCTCACAGTTTAACTTCCAAAACAACTTGGATTTGTTATTTCGAAACTTTATGAATTTTTCGACATTGGGAAATTCCGAACTCTTATAATTGGTTTCACCCATAAACCAAGTCTCAACTCAGTTGTAAAATTACCAAAAGTTCATTCCTTTTACAAAGCAACAAATATTATTTTGATGGCATTTATATCTTTTTATGGTTGAATAAATCTAAAAAAAATGCATACATAGGATTGGCATTATAAAATTTGAACCCAAGACATTATGATTTTTACTATTTCAACTAAAGTCACATTTAATTTTTATATAATTTTTTTCCTATCAATTTGATATATAAAATTTTGGTTAAATTCTGCTATTAGTCCATGCTTGTATTTGTTTAATTTGTCTTTGTACTTTTTGAATTGATCACTTTTAGTCCCTGTACTTTTCAAAATTTAAAATTTTAGTCATGACCCAAACAATAGCAATTAAATCAAATTTGTTAAATCAATAACTAGTCCTAGAGTATGTGTACAGTGTAGGTTTAGCCAATATTCTCCAATTGGATTATTCCAAGTCCCTATATTTTTTTAGTTTTGAAATTTCAATCTTAATGCAACTGACAATCGTTAATCCATTAGTTGGATTTTTAGTGAGTAATATGTGAAAAAAACAAGTTAACATGGCATTACACATACGATAATATGTTTTCCAAATTTGATTACGAAAATAGCAAAACTTAACTTAATTAATTTAACAATTATTGCTTGGTAAGGACTAAAATTTCAATTTTCGAAAAAGTATAATGACTAAAAATGACTTAATTAAAGTATATGAATTAAATCTACAACTTCCATAAAATTAAGGACTAATAGCATAATTTTACCTAAAATTTTCCACCATATCTTGAGTGTGTCATAATTCATTATAGTATAAAAAAGTGCGACCAACTCTAATGTTACGAAATAAAGACACTAGCTTAGTTAAATAAAATACAAAAAAAGAAGAAGCAAAAATCAAAATTATTATAGTAAAAGATTATTAGACATGTTCAAATTTTTATGTTTTAATAAAAACTACTAATTATTAGAAATGTTAGTATTTGATACATTGACAATATATTTTTTTACTATTTCATAAATTGTATTAAAAAATTATCATGTGTTTCTTTTTTTATATATTTATTTTTTAATATTTTATTGTACATTTTTAAGATATTTTTTAAAATTATTATAGTAAAATATTATTAGACCTTGCTTGTGAAATTTAAAAATTTCCTTGGTAGTATATCAAATACTTTCCCTTAAAAGAACTTTTAAACTGTCAACTTAAAAAAATCATTTTTCACTCACTTAAAAATAATTATAAATGTAGGAGAATGATCCCAATTATAAAATGTAAAAACTAAAGTATTTTTACACACTTCGTAACTATTTATATTATTAATATTATAACGATCCAACCATGGAATATATCAATATAATTATACTTGTCATGCATATAAATTTTTAAACTAATCTGATATCTATATCATATCAATCTAAAATACTCTATATATTAATATATTAAATGGTTAAATATTTTTTTCACATAAAACAAATAATTAGAAGTATTAAATTTACATCAAACTTGACATGCATGATCTATATGAATAGACCATAAAATATAACAGTTAAATCGTTAAAATATTAATCATATAAATAACTATAAAAATGTATAAAATTATTTTAATTTTTACACGATGCAAGTGGATTCTTCTATATAAAAAACAATTTATATTTTTATTAGTCGGGGATGAAAGATAATCTAAATATTGTTGCATTTGGTTGGTTGGATGTAGCAGAGAGAATGAGAAAGGATCAGCAATACATTCACATATGATCTATAGACATGTATATTAAATAAGAGGAAAATTGTGAGCCATGATTTCGATACTTCCAGATCCGCGAGGGTTCAGGCAAAAAGGGTGGGCAGAGATTGTAGACCTCTAATTCTCACATGCCTTGCCTTGTCTTGCCTGCCTGCTTCCTTGCTTCCACTTTACTTTTCTTATCTGCCTATCCATAAACTTGTAGTTAGTTTCATCTTTTTAACACGCTCACGTTATCTCCCTCGCTAACAAACTCTCATATTGTTTGATTTCTATTATTTGGAGTCCAGTAATTTTTTAAATTCAAATAACGAGGAGGTGGTGGTTCACTCTTGAGAGAGATAGGTATTAGATGAATTAGTGAAGAGGAAGTTGAGTGTCTTTGTCTTTTTTCAGGTGTTGTGAAGAAGTTTATGGGGATCAAGGAATCTACGTGTACTAAGCTTGTTGACAATGGAGTCAAGGATGAAGATCAAGGGACAAGCAGTGACCTTAGGCCCAAATGGTAGAATATTGCCGTTTAGTCCCTTAAATATATATGAAATTACATGTTAGTATAATAATAAATTTGCACTTTCATCCCTAATAATTTATGATTCATCTCTAGTCCCCTAATCAATTTTTTAGTTTCATCATTGAGGAGAGTTATATCATGTTCCTTTGTAATGATAGTGATATGACGTCCTAACTCAAAGATATGACCTCTTAGGACAACTGAATTATAAATTAATAATTTAAAACCCCATGTGCACTTAATGAAAGTGATCTCATGAAAGTTTACCATAACATGAATTGTGATTCAAGATTCACAAACTCGCCCAACGTAAACAGGTGCATAACTTGTGATTCGTTCGTTGATGACACATGGAAGGGATATAACACAAATATTTTTTTTTTAAAATGTGTTGATTGGAAAGCTGTTCACGAATGAAGATGGTTACAAACCGTCAAAACGGTGAAGACGAGGTCAGCCATAAACGACCGAAGTGAAAAGGATCACATCGGGTCATAGAAAAGAGACTGCATTAGGTTGAACAATGTAGAAAAACTTTTTGAGGGAAATTTCATATAAAAAATAAATTTACTTCAAATATATATACAAAGGGTTAAATTTATTATTATATTAATTAAAATTATATAAAATAAACGAAAAATATTAATGTTGTGATTAATTGTCTTAGATGCTCATTTTTTAAAATTGACATGGAGTAAATTGCTCTAGTTTTTAAGAGTGATCAATTTGCTCAATATCAAAATTGATTAAGATTAAAGAAATTTTTTTACCAAACAATTTTTAGTTATGTAAATGATTGACTATGAAGTATACTTTATTCTTATAAACAAAAATCGAACACCTAACATAATTAAGAGGCGACCATATCATATATCATAAGTTAAGTCAGATTATTGGAAAAAAATAGATTAAATACAGTTTTCATTATCAAAGATTGCATTATCATTGTACATTATTAAATTACTGAATTTTTTAAATTCTTTTAATAAACTATATTTTATTTTCTTTATATGTATTATCTGATGCTGACTTGAGAGATTTGCCAAAAAGAAGAAAGTTGGAAGAGAATCAAAGTTTGACCTCAACAACATCCTCCAATACTTAAAAAGTTTGGTTTACTTACCTCACATTATCAGCACTTTACCCTATTCTCCACCGGGCACGTCCCAGGTCTAATTTCTAACGCTACAAAATATCCATATAGGATTTCATGCCGATTTGATATAGAAGAACTTTAAATAATTTTTTTCCCTATTATTTGTATAGGAAAAAGATTTATTTCAAAAAATTTGCGGTAAAAGGTGAAAATTGGGGATTTTAGTAATTTTCATGGGACAAGGACTATTTGGTAAAAGGAACAAACTTGTGCGGTTAATGTTATGGACTTAGTTATAATGTTAGACATTGAGCAAGGTTTTATGCTGTTATTTCCCAAGGGTTTATTAGCAAATTTCCCAAATAGGAATAGAGAAACAAAATCACATCATTCTTGTTAGAGGTGCTCATGGGTTGGCCGGGCTCAACTAAAAATTTAGGCTCATTTATTGGGCTCAGGCCGGGCCGGGTCCAAAATTTTACCCAAATTCGACCCAAATAAAAATACTAAAACTTGGGCCTGGCCCGGCCCACCCGTATTTATTTTTATATTATTTTATATAATTTTTAAATATATATAATACATCAAAAATACTAAAAAATCAAAATAAATATTTTCCAACAAATTGAAAATAAATTTTAAAAAATATGTAGACTTAAATAGCACTAATATAGATGTAACTTAACAAGCAAATACCTCTAAAATAATAACAAAATTAACAAATGTCTTTAAAATAATAACAAAATTAATAATAAAATAAGTTTTATACAATATCCAAACAATAACAATAAAATAGTAGCAACATAATAGTAATATGGTAGCAAAATAGGGAGAAAACAACAAGAAAATAAGATTCAAAAACAAAAAAAAAAAAGCAAATTTTTTTTGTCATTTAGTGAATTCGGGCCGAGCCGGGCCCGGGCCAAAAATACCTTATCCGAGGCCCTGCCCATTTTTTAAGCAGGCCTTATTTTTTTGTCCAAGCTCATTTTTTAGGCCTATATTTTTACCCAAACTCTCTTACATTTCGGGCGGGCCTATATAAGTTTTTATATCAAATTTTCAATATGTTAAAATACAACAATTTATTATAACGATAGCCCTTGATGCGTGATGATGATGGAAGCAGTGGGTAGAGGAAGAGATGGTATAATAGCCAGAAGCAGGGAGCAAAGGAAGAAGAAGAATGGTGGAAGTAGGGGGTGGTGTGGAGGGGAAGATGATGATGAGTAATAGCTGTAACAGCCTAATTTTCAGTGGTGTCGGAACAGTGATTCGAGATCACTAAATCCGACAAATGAGTAGGAAATATTATTAATTTAGTGATTATAAGTTAAATGTGAAGTTAGGAAAAATTTTGAAATAGTGAATAGTGTACTAAAAATAAATATTAAAATAATTAGAATAAAAAACGAGGTATCCAGACCTCGAGAATTTTAAATCGAGCCATAAATATTTTTATAAATATTTATAGAGTGTTAATAAGTTAGTAGTAAAGTTTCGTCGAGAAATTTTAAAGTTCTAATAGTTAATTGAACAAAAAGAACTAAATTGTATCAAATGCAAAATTGTAAGAAATGATTAAATAGCTTAAATGATAAAAGAAAGAGGGTTTAAAAGGAAAATTGACCCAAGGTCTATTTGGGCTGGACGGCAAGGGCATGAAATCAGCAAGAAAATAAGGAGAATTAAGGGCAAAATTGTAAAATTAGAAATTTTACTTAATAAAGCTAGGACTAAAGTGGAATTATCTAGATTTCTCTTTATTTTTCTGCATTCTCATCAGAAAAAACGCTATGGAAGAGTTCCCTTAAGCTTTTTTTTCATATTTTTACTTCAAGTAAGTTCAATTCTTGATTATTTCTTAAAATTTTTGTATTTTTGTGATTTTTACAACTAGGTCCACTTGTTGAATTCATTAGTTTTTGATTCTATGAAAGAAATTTAAAGTTGCTATGAATATATGCTGGAATTATATGATGATTTGTCATGGAATTAGAGCTTTAAATTGTTTATATGCTGATTTTATTGAAAGAATTGAATAGAAAGTGAGTGTTTGGGACCTAATTGTAAAAGAGTTTGAATTTAGAGTTTTATGTGGAAATTTTGAATTTCAATAGTTATGAAATAACTTATAATGTCTAGGAAAAGTATTAATTGAGAAAATTATCTTAATTGAGGGGTTAATTGAGTAAGGACTGAATTGTATGAATTGTGAAATTTGGGGCAAAATGGAAATCAACATTTTGCACTAAAACTGTTTTAGACAGCAGCAGTAGTTTAACTTTGAAAAATCACAAAAAATTGTATAAAATGGAATTATAGGATGAATAAAATATGAAATTAAAGCTTATTGAGTCTAGTTTCTTATAGAATAAATGATATAAGTAACAGAATTGTAAATCATGAGATATGATAAATTTTGTGAGACAAGGTCAGAATGATTTCGGGTTCCCCTGTTCTGACTTTGTAAAACCATAAAAAAATTGGATAAAAATAATTAGGGGCTTAAATTTATATATTTAGAATCCTGAATTAGTCTAATTTCAATAGAAACAAACGGGAACATCATTTGAATCCTGTACGAAGAGATAATTAATTTTTAGTGAAGAAGGGTCAGAACTGTCAGACAGTAGAACAGGGGAGACTTTAATGAATAAACTGTATTAATTGGCCCAACCAAAAATTATGAAATTTTTATGGTAAGAATACATATGAGTCTAATTTCTGGTAAAATTTATGGATCTTAATTTGGAGTTCTGTAGCTCAAGATAAAAATAATTTAGTGACTATGACACGGATGAATAGCTTGAATATTCACATAAGTAAATAGTGAAAATTATGGATAATGTTACTTACAAGTGTGTTATTTATACTAAGGATGTGGATGGAGAGGAGGAGGAGGAAAAATATACATATATATATATATGAATGACTCGTGTATAAATTGATCACATGCCCGATTATAATCGATAAGTGTTGAATTAGAAATGATATAGTGTTTTATTTGGAATATTTATTATGAAATTATGATTATCGTTATAATACAAAAATCGAACTTCTAAGTTTATATGGCTAAATTTTAGTGATCATTTGTTAATTTTATGAATTTCATGATGTGTTGTTTCATATGTATTGATGATAAAATCGTGAATAATGTAAAAGCATGAAAATTGAATAAATGATCACATTGAGCATTTCAGTTCAGTGACAAAATGAATTGAAGGAAAAGACCATGGTTGGACCATGGCAACAAGTGATAAGTGATAGCTTCAGCTACACTTATCTAATCAAGGACAAGTGAAAGTGATAAGTGATAGCTTCGGCTACACTTATCTGATCAATGACAAATGACAAGTAAAAAGTGGTAGCTTCGGCTACCTGATCAGTGAAAAGTGGTAGCTTTCTACACGATCATCGGCTACTTGATCGGTAAAAATGGTAGCTCCGCTACCGATCAATGAATAGTGGTAGCTTCGGCTCAAGGGGACAAGGATTTTTGTGTAAGACCATATTTTGGGATATGACATCGGTGTGATATGTGTATAAGATGTAAGACCATAGCTGAGCTATGGCATTCTAGTGAAAAGACCATAGCTATGCTATGGCATCAATGATTATCAGTGAAATTCAGTGCATACCGATGCAGACCAATTCCGTAAGATGTTCACTAATTTGAAGAAGTTTGGTAAGTATTACATGAAATTATGTGACATAAGGAAATACGAGTTGATGAGACATGAGCATAAAACTTGGTTGATGAATGAGTTCATTTGTGATTATATATTTCTACGCCTTGAGTGTATTATCCGTATGAATTGGTATTCCAAATGAGTTAATGAGAAAACTTCTAGTATGAAATAATTTGAGTTTGAAACGAAATATCATGAAAACGTACTTGAAATACATTGGTATGTCTTGTATATGCTATTTGAATTTATAAATGTGGAAAGTAAATGTATGTGAAAGTATGAGATGATGATATCTGTACATGGAATTTATTGATGAATACGTGCATCCAAATTTATATGATAGATTTTAGTGAACATTGAAATTGAGCTCAATAAGTGATTTGGCAATTTAAATCGTGATTGGTAGGAAGTGTTAATGAATTGAATATTTATGAATTGTTACACGTATTTGTCCGAAATACGAGGAAGTGATGGTAATTGATACATGAAAATATGAAACTATGATATATATAAAAACATGGAATATGTTTGATAAATGTGTTCATTTATAATTATGGAATTATGTACCTCATGTGTGCTATTTGCATAAAGATGATATTTCAAACACTTTGGTGAATAAAGCTTAAATATGAAATAGTATGAAATCGAAACAAATTGTTATGAAAATGTATTTAAATTATCTGTAAGTGTTTCGTGCTTCTCGGTAATGCCCCGTACTCTATTCCGGCGACGGATACGGGTAGGGGGTGTTACAATAGCGGGTTAAAAAATAGTAAAAAATGATGATGATGATGAACAAGTATTTAATTATTATAACTCCATTAGTGGGTTAATGGTTGGGTGACTAAAATATTTAATTATTATAACAACGGTGACTAAATTACAAGTATTTTTATTTGGGTGATCAAAATGAAAGTGCCCAAAAAGTTGAGTAACCAACTAGATAATTTACCCCTTTTTAATTTCACCAAGCTCAATTTCAACTCGCGAGTCTTAATTAGTTTTATTATTGTAAAGATTATGCCAATTCATCATGTTTGAAAGCATTAATGTGGAATTAAATCCAAATCATAAAAACTTGTTATTAAATGACACTCAATCTATGTACATGTCAAACTCATAAAGACAAGAACTTAGTATTAATATGTACACTTCAACTTTGCAAAGGTAATGGAGACTTCCAAATCGGATGTGGCTTCACGAAATCCTCAATGAATCTACGCGTAAGAAACAATGACACTTTAAGTATAAAGACTTAGTAAGTACTCAAGGAAGATACTCAACTTACTTTGATGACTTATAAGGATTTATTTCACATTATAAGTAAAATTATAATAAGCATAGTTTAAGTTCTGATACCATACATTTAAATCCCTTTTTATAGATGGATCTATAAAATCCATGTAACACCCTAACTCATCTTCGTCGCTGGATTAAGGTTACGAGTATTAGAGTATAATTCAGAATATTCAGTATCACACAGTATCAATTTTACAATTTAATTATCAAATATTCATATAACATTTAAATTAAAGTGAAACATGTATTTATGGGCCTTAAATCGAGCCTACAAGGCCTTAAAAATAGTCTAGGAACAATCAGGGACCAATTTGATACAAATTAGAAGATTTGGGGTAAATATGAAAATTTTGAAAATAGGGGTCACACGGCCTGTGTCCAAACCCTGTGACAGAGCCCAGACCGTGTGGCTCCAAACATGGTTGTATGGCTATCCCACACGCCCATGTGCTCACCCGTGTAACTCACTGACTTGGATCATAGGGTCGTGTTGCAGGCCTTGTGCTAGCCCTTGTGAACCCTGCACCTAACACGTTTGGGGCACACGGGCGTGTGACATCCCGTGTCCCAGGCCGTGTGTGCCAAAAATGACCTAAAACTTGCCCATTTCACATCCAATTGCTTAGGTCCTATTTATACACTTACATACATGTTCATAAGACTTTGGAATGCATTTTAAACCACTCAAATCAAGTTAATCAACCATCCTATGTGTCTAACCGATGGGCTACCATTGACACCACATTTCAATCACATAACAAACCATTATCAAGCTAAACTTGCAAGCCACCCATGCATACCACATCAAATAACAAAACTTACCAATTCATCCTTAATTAGCATCAACCACTCATGCCTTCACTAGAATTAAGCATACATGCCTCAAATAGTTACTTGATATAACAATATTACAAGTACATCAAGCTACCACATATGTGCTTAAGACTATCACAAAATATACCACACATGTGCTTAAGACTATTACAAAATATCCACCATTAGCCTATTACATGCCATATAAGCCAATGTTATACTCAAAGTCTACCAAAAGCTTCTCGGATAGTGTGATTCTTCGAGTTAATCCGATCTCTCAATTTCCACAAAAATGTAATCTATAAAGAAAAAGACAAAGGCACAAGTAAGCTTACATAAAACTTAGTAAGTTCATCAATTAAACAATAAAGCATACCAAATTAAAATAATAATTCAAATAACAAGGTTATTAATAGAGTTCCTGTCAATCACAACTTACAACAGGTGAGTAATGCTCAAACAATAGTACAAATCAATTTCTCATATTTCAATAACATTCAATGATCATAAAACATTGTCCGATGAACAATATACGGATACGAGTACACAGTTAACCATCCAAAATACACCAGACACTCATACGAGCCAATCCAACTGATAACACACCTCGACATTAAGTGCCTAGCCCGTAGGCTAACATCTGCCCCCGTAACACACCAAAAAAACACTGTAATATAACACGATAGTCCGCAACATATGTAGGACCTCGGTATATTCAGTGAACAGAGGATATATAGAAATCATCATCACATCTCATAACAATCCCGTACCGTGCTCAAAACAACTTATTTGCATGTCAATCGTACTCTATCCTACGTTTATCGGATCAGAATATTCTAATCAATGATTGATACCATATCAATTCATTATTTTTATTCCCAAATACATGCATCAATATTATCCATCATTCTACAATTAAGTTCATATAATATACATTTAATAGGTATTAAAATTGAACGAACGAACTTACCAGACTATACTATAGCGATGACAAAGGTGCAATGACTATTCAGCAACTTCTACATGCCTCGATTTTCAATTCATTCTTGATCTAGAATAATAATTTCATTCAACTAACTAATTCCAATAGTAAAATTAACTCATTTTATACAATTAAATCCTTTTAGAAATTTTTACAAAATTTTCCCAACATTTTACTTTTATGCAATTTAGTCCCTAAGCTCAAAACTCGTAATTTAACCAATTTTAACTGAAACTAAGTTTAGTCAAATTGTATAGCACTCAACTACAACCCATATTTTTTGTTATTTTACATCAAGTCCTTTTTAATTTTATCACTTTAACATTTTAGTCCTTAAACATTAAAATTAGTAAAACTTACTTTACAAAATAGTCATATTTAACAACCAAACTTAATAATCTACCATAAAACTTCAAGAACAACTCAAACTCATCAATGGCATAATCTATATCATTTAATAGTTTTACAAATTAGTCTCCAGATAAGCTAGGTCAAGCTAATACGAGCTCAAAAACATAAAAAATACTAAAAACAAGATCAGTGATCACTTACATACCACAACCCTGGCTTGACCAAAGCTTTCTTCTCCCATAACAATGGCCATTCAGTTTCCAAAAGAAAAGAAAGGAAGATGATGACTTAATTTAGCATTCTTTTAATTTAACCTTTTATTTACTTAATTTACAATTTTAACCTCTACATTATAACTTAATAAAAATAAATAAAACATGTCCATATTTGTCCATCAAATGAGAATATGGTATAATTATCGTCTAAGGGGTTTAACTGCACAATTGATCCTTCAATTATTTTAAATTTTCAACTAAACAAGCTTAATTTCAATTTAACCCTAAATTAATTAGGACTAAATGACCAAATAGCCCAAAAGCAATTGGATTAATCATATCCACCACCGCTTGGACTTTTTGGCCATGGTATAATTACCATTTTGAACCCTTTACTAATTTAAATATATAGTGATTAACTTTTACCTCTTTTACAATTTAATCCTTTTACCTTAATTAACAACCAATCATCAAAATTACCAGAACAAACCTCAATTCACCTATAATACGACTCTGTAAATATTTAATAAAAATATTTACAACCTTAAATTACGATAACGGATCCTAATACCTCATTTTCAAAAATCACTTGACTTTTGGACTGAACCACTTATTCTAATCGTTAATTCAATTAATTAAAAGTCATTAAATCAAAATTTAATATAAAAATCATTATTAACTCGTATAATTTAAATACTAATTTTAAGAACTTACTCATCGGATTTGTGGTCCCGAAATCACTATTTCTGACACTAATAAAAAATAAGTTGTTACAAAACTCTCTCCCTTAAAAATTTCATCCCCGAAATGTGACAGCCCTAATTTGACCCTAGTCGGAAAGTGGTTTTGGGACCACTGAACCGAATCATAAAAATAATTAACCGTTATATTCTATGCTTATTGTATGTGTACATGCATGTGTGAAAGTTTCATGCTTTAATTTTGTCATTTGTATGTGAAATTATTAAATAGGACTTAGGTGAGACAATTGGGAAAGATGATAGGTAAAAGTAAAAGTGGCCTATTAATGCATGTCATAAAAAAATTGGATTTGCATGTCAAATACCCATTTTTTGTTTATGGTGGCCGGCCATAATGATGGTGTTGGGATAATATATGTTTATTTAAGTATTATAATATGATATGGCATTATTTTGCAATAAAAATAATTAGTAAAATAAGGTAAATATAATAAAAATAAGGGAGGCTCATCTTTCTTTCTTCATTGCCGAAATTGAGAAAGAAAATCTTGAAGGAGAAACCACCAAGGCATTCGGCCATGGCTATCCTAATTTAAAGGTATGTATAGTGATTTTTATTTTAATTGATTATGAGATTAAATTGACAAGGGCTTAGTATAGTTAACCCATGGTTTAAATTCATGAATCCTTGATCATATAGCCATTCGGCAAGTAGATAAATTTGTGTTAATTTGATAAGTTTTTTTTTTAGAAGATGTGGTTTATATGTTAAAGTAGCTTAAATGAATAAGTTGAATTCATGGTTGGTAGGTGTGAATTGAAGTTGCCGTATGTATATAGATATATGCATTTTAGAAAGAAAATTTTGTGTTATTTGAATACTTTTATATATGTGCATTCGGTCATTGGGGGTAACTAGATGAATTTAAAATGTTGTGGTTGTTTATAAGATTCGTTGAAATTTTTGTGGTCCTTGCCGAATACATGTTTAGTTAAGGAAAAATTTCTAAAGTTTTTAGTTAATTAGTAAATTAATGGTGTGTGTGCACAAATTATGTGAATTATAAATGTTGTATGAATACTTAAAAGATGTACATGAATTTGGTTTAATTGATCCAATTATGTTAGGGGAATAGGAATAAATATCGGGTTGATGAGCTATATAAATATATATATATATGTATATATATATTCAGCTATATATATATATATATATAGATTTGATGTGTACATGAAAATATGATAAGCCTTATGAGATTGTATTTGTGTATGTGAACTAGATGTTTAATGGATATTCGGCTAAAAAGGAGTTAAAGTTAAGTCATAAGAATTTTGGGTGATATTTATATTTGGACATTAGGGTTACATGTACTTTGGTTATGTGAGTTATGTGTTAAGTAAGCTATTTATTTGATATGCATATTCGGTCATTGTTCGGCAAGACTGAAACCTATGTGCAATTTGCTACAATTGATCATGAAATGAAATTGTATATGAAAGCTAAGTTTGAGTGTTTAGGGTCGAATGTGGCATATAATATATTAAGGCATGCTATAAATATATATGTGTGTTTACGTGGTTGTGCATAAAATGAGTAATCGATTAAATTGTGTTAGTCACATATAGGTATATATATATATATGCCTTATGTAAGTACCTTGTGACATAGAGACATTCGGTTATATATATATATATATATATATATATATATTATATATAGTTAAATTGTGATTATGGCAACCATGACTAGTTGGTGTTGAATGTTTTTAATTAGAAGAAGGTTATAAGTTGAGCTAATGTTAAAAGAAAATTTAGAAAAGATGCATAGTGTCGAATGTGTTCGAATGTAACTTACAAAGTACATAAATTTGAAAATGAAATGGTGATAGACTTAAAGTGGACAAATGATACAAATAAATTGGTTTTTGAAATGTATATGGTTGTCGTATGTATGTGTTTGATTGAGAATAAATTTGTTTGATTTAGCTCAAGAGCTTAGAGGACCAAAGTTGGATAGGGGAAAGGAGAAAGTAACCAAATAGCCGTTGAAATCGATCGACAACATCTGAGGTAAGTTTTAAGTAGTTTCCTTTAGTATATAATTGACGATGCCTTTATAAGAGTATAGTAGGTGAATTGCGATCTTTGGCTTGCACTTGAATAAAGTTGTATATTAGATAATGCATGTATATGACTTATAATCTGATGGTCACTTTGAGTTTAAGATTAAATGGTGAAAAGAATGAGTGATATGAGATATAACTCCTGAGCTGAAATGTGAATGATGATGTGCATATTGAGTTTATATTCGAATGTAATATATGACTATTAAGTGATAAGATGACTGAGATGTGTTAAAATATGACCAAATATATATGAGATTGGAAATAAATCCGGACATGAGGTCCACAGGCTATATGCTGGAAATATATCCGGACATGAGGTCCGCAGGCTATATGCTGGAAATATATCCGGACTTGAGGTCCGCAGGCTACGTGCTGGAAAAATATCCGGGTTAAAGACCCGCAGGCTTGCGCTAGTAATGTATTCTGAGCTCTAAGACTTGACAGAACCGATGCCAGTAAGTTAAGTAAAAATTGCGACTTCGAATGTCCGTGGTAAACATCGTTGTGTAAGTATTATATATTTTACATGTTAAGGTTCGTGTTATGTGCTCATATTTGAATTGATTTCTAAGTGATTTATTGTATCAAAGAACGATATATATATGTGTGTGAATGAATTCGGTGTTTAAGGATAAGACAATGATATAATTGGTCAATGTAAGTCATCATATGAAAGTATGTGACTAAAAGTATAGTATAAGCTATGTAGATAGTGAAATATGTGCTAGAAGTTTTCTTGTGTATACATACATACATAATCGGCCAATAGGTTTTATAACTCATTGTCTGGTGTATATTTGGCCAAGTGAATTACAATTAGAATACGAGTTTTGTGATACTCAATGTTCAATTTTAATGACAAGCTTTAATAGTATGAATTGCTTAAAACTTACTAAGCCTCGAAAGCTTACTCTGTTTCTTATTTCTCTGTTTTATAGATTGTTGATTTTGGCCACCGTCTCGGGGATCATCAGCAGTTCTTCATACTATCAATCTTTTTGGTACAGTTATATTTTGGACTCGATATGGCATGTATAGGTTAGGCTGTTGACAAAATATGTTTTGTAATTGTAAATATTTTGGCCATATGAAAATGGCATATTTATAACTCAAGGTTCGGTATGTGTTCAGCTCGATTTCTGCTTTTATTGCTAAATTTTGTGAATGAAAAATTAAATGTTTAGCTCGGTAATACCTTATAGCCTAAACCGGCGATCGGACTCTGGCTAGGGGTGTTACACGAAATTTCTTAAATAAAGTAACTGAATTCTAAAAGACTCTTATATTGTTCAAATCAAATCTGTCACCACAAACCTGTTCTCGCTCCATTCTGACCAGTATAATAAGATTCTACATTGTCCGTGAAAAGCTAAAAACAATTTTAAAAATGGTAGATAACACTACAAGTCCCTATACCATGTCATAAGTTAATTTTAATCCTTCTACTATCTAAAACAAATATTTTAGTCTATGTATGCTTGAAAATTTGACACTTTAATCCATATATGTTAATTTTGTTTTTAATGAAATGACAAGATTTATTGATGATTTACATTTCATTAGATCAAATATTAAAAAGCTAAACAACAATTTTAAAAAATGAGTAGAGGTAAAAAGTTGATTTTGTTTTTACCCCTGAAATGTTCCAAATTTATTTGTTAATATTTTTGTATATAATTGTTGTGTTTAAACTATTTGTAGTACACGCCAATAATCATTAAGTCATATTATTTTATTTGTTTTCAAGACCAGCAAATTTTTTAAATTGATTTAATGCCTGTCAATCAAGGTTAAGCCATGTTATTTCATTAACAAGAAAGCTAAGGTCAAGGAACAAAAATGTACAAAAACTAAAATATAGGGAATGATTTTTTTAATATGTAACATGGACTTGCAGTAAATCTTATATGTGACAATTACATATTTAGTACACCCTAGGTAGAATTTATGTTTTCAACTAACAAACAAGTATATGTGACAAGTATAACCTTTCCAAGGCTAGAAAGTACGTGCCTTGAGACCAGTAGTGGTGGAGGGAGGAATACCCTGTTGGTTTTTGAAAACATTGTTTGGATCAATCAGTGTCTTGGCTTTCACCAACCTATCATAGTTGTTCAAGAAATATTTTTCACCCCAAACTCTAGCCATCTCAACAGTATCTTCAGATAGGACACTAGTGTTAATTAATTCCATCACCCCAAGGTCAAAGTCCATGTAATTTACATAAGCTGCCCTTGGACCCCATGAAACATGGCTAGCCATTGCATCATAAAAATCTCTTATCCATTCTCTATATTTACTGCTTCCGTTTTTTTCTTCTTGATGCCACTCGACCAGGTATTGTATTGTATACAAATTCCCATATCTATGAGGAAAAGCAATTGAGTCGTTGCTTATGTTGTTCATTATGCCACCATAAGGGTCCATGATTATATATCCTTTGGGCTGCTTTTCAAGAATGCCGATGGCAGTTCTTATGCCCGTAAGAGAAATTGGATTCCTTACGTAGTCTGATTTGGCCTTGAAGTAATGCTTGTCATGCAGGTACCTGTTCTTGAGGTCTGAGACTCTGGCTCCATCACCTAGACCAGAGAAGAATAACACTGATTCAATCCAACTCATTTCCTTGCAATCTTCCTCGGCGACACCCAATTCGGCAAAAACCCGACGTAGGATCAAAACAGCTTCTCTTTTTCGACCGAGGAAGAAACCGTTAAATGTTGCTGATATGCCAATAGACTTAGCCTGAGGCAGCCCAGAACCAACAGCGCATGACAAATACATATCACCTTCTAAATTTGGAGCAACATGTTGCCATTTGTTTACTAAATTGGCTACATGTGCTTTGGTGCCCGGTCTAGACACAATGAAGCTGGTTACGGTCTTTGGTACTCTCAATAACTCAATTTTCCAAGCGTAAACGATTCCCCATATGCCGCCGCCACCACCTCTAATTGCCCAAAATACATCTTCTCCCATGGCTTGCCTATCTAATAATTCACCCTCTGCATTAAGGAGAAGAGCATCAATCACATTATCAGCTGCTAGCCCATATTTCCTAGACAAAAACCCAAAGCCACCACCACCAATATGACCACCAGTCCCTACCGTAGGACATGATCCTGCTGAGAATCCATGAGTGCCACTTGACTCGGCAATGGCATGGTATGTCTCACCAAGTGTTGCACCACCTTCCACCCATGCTGTTTCATTTCCCAAATCCACGGAAACACGGTTTAGATTCATCATGTCTATAATCACAAATGGAGCCCCATCACTAGCTACCGATGAAGTACCCTCATAGCTATGGCCACCACACCTTACTCTAATCTCCCATGGCCCTTTTGTACAACACACGACAGTGTTGATAAGTTGCTCTTTATTCTCCGGTAAGATAATAGCTATTGGCTTAGGAATTGTGGGTTCAGCAAAACGAAGATTTTGAATGGAAAAGTTGAGAAGAATAGAGTAATCATGATTATGTACGTTAGAGGAGATGGTATAGTTGCTGATATTATAATAGTTAAGACAAGACATAATATTTCTCTGATCAGTGGCTGCTGAGCCCGAGACCGAGAGAGATGAGATAAGAAAGTGTAAGAGAAGGAGGCTCAGGTTCACCATGGCAGTTAAAGATAGGGATATCAAGGAACCTCAGCTACGGATTTTATGGAATATTGGAGAATCATGGTATACGTTGACGACAACGGAATGGACATGGCAAGATGGAATACAAGGGAGTTGTCGTGGCCGGCCATTGTTTTTCTATTAGAAGTTATGCAGACAAAAACTCCCATCGCTATTTTTTTAAGGATCTCGAAGAGCTAGGCAGCTGGCAACAAATGAAATGTGACAAAACCGCTTGCATATATATATGAATATGATATTAGATGCATTTTCAATTGATTCCCATGTAGTAGTATACCATGGTTGCCATGGAACTCAACGCAAGGAAATAATTTCTGTAACCCCGCCCACCGCAAGAATCGTCCACAGTTTTTTCATAGGATTTAGTTGAAATAAGTATTGATTCAACTGTTGGAGGGATCAAAATGGACATTAAGAGGAATTGTGATCTCATGGACTCATAACCTTATCACCTAATCTCCACTTAATTTAACTTCAACCACAAAATATTTTTGATTAACAAGTAGGTTTTTTTTTAAATTATTATTAAACATACACGTTCAAATCATATTATCTCATTCCCGTCTTAATACTAAATTTTTCTAAAACAAATTATTTCAGTTAAATCATTCTATTTTATTTGAAATTTTATAATTTTAAAAGTTTTATTTTGAACTAACAAATGATTGAAAGAAGTGATACTGAGTTTCTTTCTCGAGTATTTGTATTGAGTTCAAATCAAAGTCATTATTGTTGGAAAAACTTTATTTGAATATCACTCCCAGTCCAAACATGATTAAGCTTAAATTGTAAAACAAATAAAAACACTTGGTTATAAAAAATTAAAAAAATACTCTATTTTGAGAGAGAAAATTCATATGAGACTTTAAACCGTACTACCTTATAATAATGTTATCTGAACTTATTATAAATTGGTTGGTCACATCAGTTGGACCTAGACTAAAAATCCCTTAACTGATTTTTATAATTTTATATTTTTGAATTTTTGAATTTTTGAATTTTTATTAATTTATTTATATTAAATTATTCAAATCATCTTGAAAATAAATTATATGATTGGTTAAACTACATAAATGGTAAGGTTTGTATTTGAAGTATAAAAGTATTGCCGGCCAAGCAAACAATCCAAAGTCTGTCGTGTTTCATCTCATGTTTTAATTTGTGCGATAGACTGAACTCTAATTCGTCTTTTCATGATTTGTTTGGCAAGACAATGAATAGGACAAATGTGCATAACGTAGTACACGTGGCAAATGAGTAATTTATTGAAACTAAAATATAGGGAATGATTTTTTTAATATGTTACATGGACTTGCAGTAAATCTTATATGTGACAATTACATATTTAGTACACCCTAGGTAGAATTTATGTTTTCAACTAACAAACAAGTATATGTGACAAGTATAACCTTTCCAAGGCTAGAAAGTACGTGCCTTGAGACCAGTAGTGGTGGAGGGAGGAATACCCTGTTGGTTTTTGAAAACATTGTTTGGATCAATCAGTGTCTTGGCTTTCACCAACCTATCAGAGTTGTTCAAGAAATATTTTTCACCCCAAACTCTAGCCATCTCAACAGTATCTTCAGATAGGACACTAGTGTTAATTAATTCCATCACCCCAAGGTCAAAGTCCATGTAATTTACATAAGCTGCCCTTGGACCCCATGAAACATGGCTAGCCATTGCATCATAAAAATCTCTTATCCATTCTCTATATTCACTGCTTCCGTTTTTTTCTTCTTGATGCCACTCGACCAGGTATTGTATTGTATACAAATTCCCATATCTATGAGGAAAAGCAATTGAGTCGTTGCTTATGTTGTTCATTATGCCACCATAAGGGTCCATGATTATATATCCTTTGGGCTGCTTTTCAAGAATGTCGATGGCGGTTCTTATGCCCGTAAGAGAAATTGGATTCCTTACGTAGTCTGATTTGGCCTTGAAGTAATGCTTGTCATGCAGGTACCTGTTCTTGAGGTCTGAGACTCTGGCTCCATCACCTAGACCAGAGAAGAATAACACTGATTCAATCCAACTCATTTCCTTGCAATCTTCCTCGGCGACACCCAATTCGGTAAAAACCCGACGTAGGATCAAAACAACACACGACAGTGTTGATAATTTGCTCTTTATTCTCCGGTAAGATAATAGCTATTGGCTTAGGAATTGTGGGTTCAGCAAAACGAAGATTTTGAATGGAAAAGTTGAGAAGAATAGAGTAGTCATGATTATGTACGTTAGAGGAGATGGTATAGTTGCTGATATTATAATAGTTAAGACAAGACATAATATTTCTCTGATCAGTGGCTGCTGAGCCCGAGACCGAGAGAGATGAGATAAGAAAGTGTAAGAGAAGGAGGCTCAGGTTCACCATGGCTGTTAAGGATAGGGATGTCAAGGAACCTCAGCTGCGGATTTTATGGAATATTGGAGAATCATGGTATAAGTTGACGGCAACGGAATGGACAAGGCAAGATGGAATACAAGGGAGTTGTCGTGGCCGGCCATTGTTTTTCTATTAGAAGTTATGCAGACAAAAACTCCCATCGCTATTTTTTTAAGGATCTCGAAGAGTTAGGCAGCTGGCAACAAATGAAATGTGACAAAACTGCTTGCATATATAATATGAGTATGATATTAGATGCATTTTCAATTGATTCCCATGTAGTAGTATACCATGGTTGCCATGGAACTCAACGCAAGGAAATAATTTTTGGAACCCCGCCCACCTCAGGAATCGTTCACAGTTTTTTCATAGGATTTAGTTGAAATAAGTATTGATTCAACTGTTGGAGGGATCAAAATGGACATTAAGAGGAATGGTGATCTCATGGACTCATAACTTTATCACCTAATCTCCACTTAATTTAACTTCAACCACAAAATATTTTAATCTAATAGTTAAAATCATTTTAGTTCTTATAATTCTCATTTTTAAAGTTAACTATAATTACCATCATAAATAATATTTATGAATCATTCTTAAAAATGGTTCATTTCAATCACATAACGTGATTTAAAAGTTTATAACATAAATTTTAACTCGCATTGTTGTCATTAATATGTAGATACAAACTTCAATTTAATCTATATTAAGGTAGATTGAATTGGTGGACAAATCAATTAGAAAAAAGTATTACTTTTTTTCTAAAATACTTAAAACATGATATCACAGTTTGAAATTTAATCCTTAAGGTCCTTACTACTTTTAAGTTTAAAAATAAATATATTTTTGTTTCATAATTTCTTCCTTCCAACTACATCCTAAGTATTACATGATTTAATAAAAAAAAATAAAACTTTCTAATATTTCCATTTATGGTGTATAACATATGTTTTAATGTATGCCTTGTACTATCGGTCAAATTGACCATGGTAGAGTAGTCATGTCTATCAACTATATTTAATAATTAAGTGGTAGATCATCCAAATCTATAAAAATAAAATATTATTTAAAAAACATGAATTCATAGAGATTGATGATGATTCTATTTAATCACATTAGTCTGTCTAAATAATTAGTTTTTTAATTATTTCAGTTAAAATGTTATGATATTTTCTTAAAAATACATTTTTAACACATTAAAAAAAAATCTATTAAGGTATGATAAGTATACTTTTCTAACACACGAGCACAAAATATATTTTAATATGATGAATACACCTTTTTAACACAAATATATATTGGTATGATAAGTTTGGAGTGAGTATTTTTAAGAGAAACTTTGTCCTAAACAGTTTAATCGAAATAATCAACTATTTGAACTAACTAAAAGTAGAACCAAATTATATGAAATTATAGTATAGAACCTAAATCCTAAATTTATATCATAACTTGACTTAGGACCATCATTTTTTATTTGAGTGTATTCAAAAGTTTAACTTTTATAAAAATATTTTTAATTAAAATAAAGATAATTACAATCATATTTATATATATTAAATAATTATGATATAATTAAAATATTGAAAGAGGGAAAAACATTGTAGTCATATATATTTATAGTCTATAAAATCAAATAAGAGGAAAAATAAACAAATGATACAAAACTTTTATCTAGAAAAGCATAAGAAAATTTTGTTGAAATAAGCTGCTTTTATTTTATAAATTTTCAAAAAATGAAAGATGTAGCATATATATATAGAAATTTACAGAAAACTCTAAATTTTATGTCATGCATGTTCACTTCAGATGCCTACAAAGACTGGTTAAATATAATGCTATGAGAGGAATAGCGAAGTTAAAGGGGAGCCGAGCCATTATGTGAAACTCCAAAATTCTGGATGTTGAAGCTGGAGCGGATTCAATTTTCGAATGCAAATGTCTGTCAGTCATTTATGTTGGAATTAAAAGAAGTAGAAAACTTGGGAATTTTAAGGACTTAATTAGCAATTAAACCATAAATATTTTCATGTTAGTGGAGAGGAGTGATGCCAACCATGGATGGCCTTTAAGATTTCTAAGGTTAATTGTTAGCCATTAGATGCTTTAATTAATTATAAAATATATAAGATAGTGGAAGAATGCTACTCATTTCTTCTTCATCATTCGGTTCAACATAGTAAGATTAGGAAAGAAAACAAATTCATATATACAAACATTTTTTTTTTATCTCTCTTTTTTTCTGTTTTGAGTTAAATTATGTCTCTCATCTCTCCATTCTTTTACATCCCTCTATTTGACAAATTTATAAAATTACAATTAAATTAACAGCCCTCTTATGCGACATTTTGTAATCAAATGTTTTATTTAAAAATAAAGTTTCAAAATTAATAAATATCAATTAACAATTTGTTTATTAAATTTAAAAAAAAAAAATAGGACTACACTCTTGAAGCAAGTAAAAAGATTGACAGATAATTATTATTTTTCTCTCGTTCCAACCCAACCCAACCCAACCCAACCGAGAAAAGGAACGTAAAGCCACACTTCTACAGTACTGCCATGTTCCTTGTTTTTATAGATTATATATGTGTATATATAAACACACAATGGTGATGCCAACCTTAATAAAATGCGAAGATGTGGGAAGCGGCAATGAAAGTACACTGAATGCAGTAGTGCGTGAGAACTAATTTGGGGTAGCAGGCTTGATTGATGAAATAGTGCAGTGCAGCAGAAAAAAAAATAACGAAACAAAAAACTATTTCACAATCTAATCCTAAAAGAATTATCACACCATGTACAACAAGATTAGATTCCCCTTCCACCTCATTGATGAAGGAAACCTCTTCAGGATACACCGTTTCAAAATTACATCCTTCATAATGTTGAATTAAGTACTACTTTAATATGGGGGGAAAGGAAATAAAAACATAAATATTTATAACCAAACAAAATCAAACACACCTTTCAATTGCATTTTGCAGGCATGTGAAGGGGGGTGACAGTGATGACTTCAAATAGATCAAAACCAACTCCGAGCCAGTAATAAAATACACCTCCTTCCCCAGTCAATAAGAGTCAAGCAAATCTGCATGCAACTCAAGCTGATATCGGTTCATATGGGTATGATAGCCATGGATGCTTCAGAGCCTCTGATGCAGAAGGGCGCTTCTTTGGGTTTACTTCAAGCAAATGAGCAACAAAATCGATAAACCCCTGGTCCCCCATAGGCAATCGATGCCTCAGCGATGTCTTCTTGGGTATCAGATATTCTAGTCTGTTGGTCTCCTGAGATATTGGCAAATACACACCACTTTTAAACCCAAATGCATTAGCATGAAAACTACATTCAAGTGGGAAGCAATGTCCAGAATAAACTACTTTTAACCAACAAGTAAAAAATAAGAAAATATGGACCTGATTACGTTCATAAAGCATGTGATTCTTTGTAAAATATTTGTATGTATCCCGTCCTTTTGCAAGCATGCCTTGTTCAATGGGACCTATGATTCCAATTACCCTCGCAAGTAATGTCGCAGGTGAATCATTTTGGAACAGGACCTACACCATCAAATTGAGATCAAATTGTACCAAGCATTCATAGACAGGTGTAGCAATAAAATCAATAAATTATAAACAGTAATGACCAATATATCCTACACTTGAGGCTAGAGAGAAATAGAACAGAAAAGGGAAAAATAATTCTCCAAGAATATTATCCATATTTCATATACTCTATATTCATATGTATCACAGTGAAAGAATATGCTTTTTCCGGTAAAATTAAATAAAGAAATCAATCAAAGTTGTCAGTACACAAACCAACTACATTGATTGTGCTAGGGTATGCCACATGCGGGTATGTAACTGACATGGATATGTTCAATTTTTTTCTTTTTTTCCAGTATATAGAGGATCATATCTTCAAACCTATGTCTAAAATTGTATCTAGCATGGGTTATGAACATGGGTACTTCAAGAAAATGACGAGTCCGAATAACATATAAGTCAATGAAATGAATGAACGAAATAGATCTCGATACCACAACATAAGAAACATTTTCTTTTGGTCAAGTTTGTGCCACAACTTATGTCAGGCAACTTACATATCTTCGCTTTAACAACTCAAGCAACTAGTCTTCCTGAATTTTTTTTAACCAGATACTTGCAAATAGTAAAGTTCCAAAATTTAATCCATCCAGCATTTATGGATGAGAACATCACCAAATGCAATTACAAAGAGGTCATAAAATTGAACAATATTTTATTCCTTTTCTTGTTTTAATTTTTTCAGTTTCAGAACCAGTGAGTTCACTTCAAACGTAAATCATGTTCAATCAAGTCCTTTTTCCATTGAATTTAATGATTTGTTCAAATGCATGATATTCCCAAGCTTTTTTGTTTATAATACTTTTTCTCCAAAGTAGTAAGAGAAACAATGAAAAAAAAAATTAGGTGTTAGAAAACCACATATCATAGCATGATTCATAAGGAGCAAATAGTAATTAATGTCTAAAGAAGACCAATACTTACATTGCCAGTACAAAGTTCCGCCAAGATGCAGCCAAGTGACCAAATATCAATCTTCTTATCATATTGAAGCCCTAGGATAACCTCTGGAGCCCGATAGGACCTGGATTGAACATAGGAGCATAAATGATCTGTCTCAAAACAACTGCTCCCAAGATCAATGACCTTCACCTCACATCTACTATAGCTTTTCACTAAGATATTTTCCGGCTTCAGATCACAATGTATTAAGCCAAGGCTGTGCAAAAACTGAAGAGCCTCCAAACACTGAATGGTAATTGACTGCACAGAAGAATTTAAAAGAAGATTAAGTAATGGCAAGACATAGATTAGATGCTCTTCTGAAGAAAACAGCTTTCCAAACCTGCAATCTTGGCATTGTGAAGTAGACTTCTCCACCTGATTCCCTATTAAATTTATGAAACTCGTATAAGTTTGCCTTGAGAAGTTCACAGACTATTAGCAAATGCTCCTGGAAAATAAAGAACAGTCAGCTGCTACTCAATTCAACATGCATTCTTGAGTATGTACAGGACACTATGATGCATTAGCCCAAAGATAAAAATTTTAATTTCACTATCAGAGAAAGCAGTTATAACATGCCAACTTGAACTTCAACAAATATAACCATTTGCCGCTGGGAGCCAGATTTGTTAAGAAAAATTTCCGCATTAAATGTACGTATCAATAGGAACGTGAAAGAATTAGGACTAGAATGCAAATATAACAAACTTGCAAACATCTAACCAATGGTAAAGAATATAAAATAAAAACTATAAAATGATAAGAAAAGGAAGAAGCCAGTATCTAGGAACATTAAAAAGCATGTACAAGGAATAAGACAGTAGTTGGCCAGGATTTTCTTACTCGGTAGTAAAAGTAATCATACAGTCGGAGAAGGTGATGCTTATCAGCTGGATCATGTTTGTTAACATACTTGAGAAGCTTAATTTCATCAAGGCTTTGATCAAAAAAATCCTTGTTGTTCTTTATAATTTTGACACAGACATCCATGCCAGTGTGTAGGTCATGTGCTTGTATAGCTTTACTAAAAGCAGCTGATCCAAGATACTCGGTGACATGATAGCGCCCAGCTATAACAGAGTTCAAAACAACATGGAAATTCTTGTCCTCCTCAAATCCGGTTCTGAAAAGCAAAAAGAGGGCATATCTAAGTTAGTCTGTTTGTAAGAACTCTACAGTATAAACCATACTAGGGAAATATTTCAAGCAAGTAGAAAAGATTAAGAATATATGCCATAGGTTATAAAAGCAGTAGAAATTTAGCTATTAGATGTCAGTGCCATCGATAACAAATAGCTACATCTATGAATATTCAAGAAGCTTCTTTCTTTTTGGGGGTGTGTGTGTGGTCCAATGATAATTGCTATCAATCAATAGCAATCATTTAGTGATCAAGTTATAAGTCAATCATCATCTTACAAGTTAAACATCGTATTAAAAATTAATAACAGGACAAATAAGTGAAAGAAAACTAGTTTCAACTGCCAAACGGTGAACTGGGTAAAATTTAAGCTAAGAAACAAAACATGAGCTTGCTAAATACTTGGTAAAGGAGTAGTAGTCAACAATGAGACACTAATTAGTTAAATGCTATGGTGTATAAACATATTAATCTAAAACTCTTGTCAGTCAACTAAAAGAGGGAGCTTGCAACCAGCTTTGTCTCTCCAACCTCAAGCACAGTTCATGGAGAATACCACCAGAGTGGTTCAAGGATGAAGACAGAAAGAGAAGATACATCACACCATTTATGCATCATTGAAATTTTGAAAAACATGCCTGTTTTTCCTATGCACAATCTTCAGGTTGAAGGTCTCAAATTCCTCCTCCTGCGCTTTAATTTGCCTCACTTGCTCTTGGACAGCAGCAACCTCTTCATCCTCAAGTGAGATCCCAGGATCTTCTCTCACACCACTAGTTTTCCCTTCTTTTATCTTTGTCTGCTCTTGTTCATCATAACAATAATTAGATAGACTAGAAGGACTGGAATTTGCAGATCTTACAGCATTGCCATTGTTTTCATCCCTAGAACATTTTCCAGCTGAAGAATCACTGCTTTTTCGTCTCCATGTAGCAAGCATATCATCAGACCCCATCAAAGCACTCAAACAATCATCATGTTCATCACCAGCTGCATTGCAATTACTTGACCATTGAGACTTACTAGAACCAGCCTGCACCGACTGCCCATCTCTTAGTGGATGTGGAAAAGAAAATCCCCTATCCGCAAGATTCTTCACCTGGCAAGTCAGACCTTTATCATTCCCAGTAACATACTTATTTGTATCATTTTTTCCAGTTTTCCTTTTATCCCTAATTGATTTATCAATATTTTTCCTGTCTTTCTCATGATGACTTTGTCTAGACCCTCCAACAACATCATGATCATGAAAATATTCAAAATCCCCTTCGCTACTTTCTCCAACTAAACTTTCACGTACTTCACTGCCAATATCAGCAGCATCACTGTTGATTCCCACACCAATAGACCTAACTGAACCATGCTGTTCGTCATCTATATATATATCATCCAGCCGAGATCTCCCACACTCGTTAAGAACTTTCCCATCCTCTAGCATGATAAGGTCATTTCTCTTAGTGACAAATCCCTGCCAAACAGGTTCAGAGCGAATCAAATTAAGCTCCTCTTCATCCATTAACTGCCCATCATATTGGGCAATTAAATCATTCTCACAGGTCCTGCTATACATTTCAGTTCCAGAGAGCCCTATGGGATCATCAGAAGCTGCAACAGGTTCAACATTCTTTGCCTGGATATAATGTTCACCAGAGAAGTAAGAATCATCCTCCGCAAATGATTGATCATCTTCTTCATCCTTGGTTTGACTTCGTTCTTGTGGATCAGGAATACTGTCATGCCCAGTTCCCTTCTCATTGTCACTAGGATAATCAATTTCATGAGCTAGAAACCAGGCTTCATCCTCGATAGGTTGCCTCATGTAACCAACATCATCATCATCATCATATTCATCAGAGTCCCAATACTCATTTGCATAATCAACAGATTCACTCAATCCATCACCAATAGTAGCAAAACCAGAAACCAGATCAGATGCATCTTCTGCAATGCCCTGACTCACAGAGAGCCAACTACCTCCAGCATTCCTTTTTCCACCTGGATCATCATAAAATGGATTTACAAGCTACACTCAGCAGAGTTAAAAGAGAAATAATCAACTGCTCTAAACAAAAGCATCATCCATAGTTATGAACTTTATTCAGGTCAAGACAAAGAAGACTTAGCATCCTACTCTAGGGAACCAGAGAATGCCACAAGTTGAATCCCTTTTATGAACATAAAGGGCTGAAGTGAAAAAGATTAAGCATGAAAACCAAATTAGAGTTTGGAGAGAAGAAATTAGACTATTGTTCCCTTATTATCCTACAGCAATTGGCTATAATTTTTTTAATGGCTGTCCAAAAGATTTAATATTTGAGTTAGAAGTTTTAGTTGTGGGATGATATATATAATCAAGGAAGAAGATTAACCACACTTCATTCACCCTATATGTTTACACTAGATAGTAGCAAGACTACTTGACATCAAATTGAATTTAACTTTTCCGGCATAGAATCTTAGTAAATTAGCAAGTTCAGCATTAGTGCAATACTCCAAATACAGCCACTCTTAAATTATTATTGAATATATCTGTCCTCTAAAATGAATTGATACTTAGCCTATGTTTGGATTGGAGGTTGGGAAAGGAAAGGAAAGTAAGGGAAAGGGTCATCCTTTCCATTGTTTGGATAGACTTGATAATTTAAGCTATGGAAAGTGAGGGGTATTGAGCATCCCTTGCTTTCCCTTAAAAGTTAAAATTTTTTATTTAGCCCAATTTGGGGGGAAAGCTAGGGAAATGAAAGCAAAACAAAATTTTAAGATGTAGAGTGTCTTTTTTCTCCTCTATTTCTTTTATAAATAGCTTTATAAAAAGGTTATAATTGTAAAATTTTATTATAATTATTCCTTTCCTTTCCTTTCCGGTGTTTATCCAAACAAAAATTGTTAAAATTACTTTACTTTCTTTCATTAATTTTAGTTATCCAAATAAGATAAATGTAATCATTTATTTTCTTTAGCTTTCCACTCTTTTACTTTTCCTTTCTTTTCCTTCACTACTTTTAATCCAAACATAGTGTTAGTTTCTGTGAGGTCTGAAACCTGAATTTGTCATTTCTCTAGTGAGAAGTACTTCTGTAGCTTATTAAAAATCGTTTTCAGAGGCTGGGACGATGGGTTGAACTCCTCTTTGCAAAACTCAAGTGAGAAGATGTTTCTGAGCTTTTCTGTTTACTTTCAAATCATCATTTTTTTCTGGTTTCTATATCAAATATTAGGGGGATTAGTTTATGCGAACCAAGGCATAACTAAAGAAGGAAAAGGAAAAGGAATATATAGCATGAAGACAGCTTACCCTCAAAGTAACAAATATCTAAAATGTATTTAAATAACATGGTGGAATGTTTTAACCCACCAACTGGCAGATGGAATCTTTTCAAGTTAAGAAAGACTTTACTACAACAAATTGGACATGTCTTAAAGTTTAGACAATGCATAAATATAGACATAGACAGAAAATTCATATATATCTTACCAGCACATATAATAAAATGAAAAGGAAAAAGTAGAAACATTAGAAGTTCAGACAATTAGCTAATTGCAATCATTAATTTAAACAAAATCAACTATCACTGTAAGCATTCATCGAATAACCACATAGTTATATGAACCAACCTGAAGAGCTTATCTCTTGCCCAATGGGAACGTCCAGATAGGACCCTATAAGGAATGCATTGTCAGCACTAGTGAGCTTTGCACCTGGGACATCACGCTCATATTTTTCCTCCCAATTGACATTCAATGACTTCTCCTCCGACTTGAGTTTAACTGGTGGCAACCTAGGAAACTCTTCCTTTGGATTTTCAGATGCAAGAGGGAAGACTAACCCATTTTTTCCTTTTTGCTCAGCAGCTCCTTGAGACTTCCCAAAGAATAGAGCCCTTCCAACCTCATCTACCTGTTCCTTAATTGCTGCCCTAACATCAGGTGCACATGCCTTCTGTTTCCCTTCTCTCTTTTCTGAAGTATTAACAGCATCATATCTGATAGAAACATCCCCCTCGGGGAATGGGAAAACAGTCTTAACAGAACAATTTTTCCATATCTCTGAAGTCGCACTAGCGGGTTCCTCAGTTCTAGACCATCTGCTATTATCAGCAAAGTTTTCCATCAAGTATGCACTGGTTGTCTTATAATGCTGATCAAGCTCCTTAGTTTCACTGGCATGAAACTTATCATATTTGGAATCTACATTAGCTTTGCTAGTATTCCCAAGCCATGAACTTTTGATTTCACCTGGAAACATAATCTCTTCTCCATATTTAACATTACCTTTATCTGTTTCAGAAGCTTCAGCTGTACCACATCTTGACAGGTCTTGTTTCTCTAGCTCCAAAAAGCTAGTGCGATTATCAAAACCACCATTTTTGTATAGATCAGAGTGATTGGTAGTATTTAAGTTCCTTGACTGCAAATTAAGTACAGTCTCCTCTAAATTTTTAGAGAAAGTGAAACTCTTATCACTTATCACTTTTGCTTCATTAGGTTTATTATGCTCCCCAGTAGAAATAGCATTTCTCGATTTGCTTTCAGACCCATTTCTGCCAGCCCCACACTCTATCTCTTTTATTATAAGTTCCTTAGAAACCTCACCACTGTTTCGAGAACCTAAACCATGATTTTCACCTACTGTTTTTTTCCCCTTTTCTTCTTCTAGAACCTTGCCAGAGTCCTTTTCTTCAAGGGTAAGTTTCTGAAGGAATCCATTCAAATCAGGTCGGTTACCGAGTTCACTACGCAAAGCTGCCTCAGCTCTCATAAAGCGATTTCTCCTCAGAAAGTCCAAAATCAAGTCTACTGAGCTTGGTTCCGTCATTATGAAGTGCTATAGATCTATATGCAGGGACTAGAAGCAATAAGTTACTGAACCTGAAATACCCAACCAAAAGAGACAAATAGTTTATTTATTTTAAGTCAGAAACGAAGTTGAACAAAAATGCCAGCTTCGAATGCTCTTTTCACATTTAGAAAACAAGCTTTGGAGAAGATAATCAATAAATTTTGAAACATTCAGTTTTCTCCATTTCCTACAAATTCAAATATAAGAAAAGTAGCCGAAAAGAAAAAAAACAGAACCTGGAATATCCATCTAGCATTTTATTTTCTTGGGCTGCCGGGTGAAATTTGATTTCTTTTTTGGTTTTCTTTTATTGTAATGGCCTACTTCCTAATAATAATAACTGAATCAAGGTTAAATAACAATTGCAAATCCAAGAAAACAAAACTGCTACTATTAACTAGAAAATAAGGGTAGGGGTGATTTTTTTCTTAACTGGCATTACCTACTTGTTTTAACTTCAATTACTAAGAAGTACAAATCCGAATCCGATATTTCTCATTCTTTTTTTTTCCTTACTACTGAAGTGTAAAGTATTCCTTTTTCCCTCTTTAAAAATCTCACCCTGATTCCGAAAAACAAAACATAATATTGGTACATTTTCGCAGACCTAGAGAAATTCCCAATCTTGTGAATCAAATCTAAGGATGACAAGATCCAGGGCTCCAACCCAAAACCCTAGAAATTGACCAGAAAACCTTAACAAAACTGAGATTCAAATTTTAATTGAGTCGGTCAAAACCGGAGAAGAGATTCAAAGGAAAAACAAAGAACTTACAGATCGACGAAGAAGAAGAGCAACCACACCGATCTCTGTTTCTGGCCTTGGATTCCATGGCCCCATTCCACATTAAAACTTCAAATGCCTAAAAAATTTACATCGCTTTTTTTCTTCAACTCTGCCCATCGTTTTATTTTTCTTATTGTTACTATTTTTCGTTTTTCTCTTCAGCTCTTTTTTTTTTTTTTTTTTTGGGGTTGGGGGTGTGGGGGGCGGTATTGAACTATTGGTTTTTGGCCTGCAAGTCCCTCAAGCCTGCCGTGGCACGTAAGAGCAAAAAATTTTAGAAAGGAAAAGAATACTAGTGTTCGATAATAATAACTAAAGAGGCAAAATACCATTTTAGCTCTAATACTTACATTTTTTTATCAACTTGGTCCCTTTTAGCTAAATTTTACTATTAACTTCTCAACAACAGTTAAATCGTTTTTAATAAAAATACTATTATAACATCAATTTTTAACAATATTGGTATAACACTTGGGATAGTAATTTACATGTACCTTATATTAATATGATACTATTTTTTATATGTTATGTCAACAAAAAATTTTAAAACTATAAAAAAATTTCAAAAAAATAAAAAGTTCATAAAAATTCAAAAAAAAATAGCATAAAGTAAATGTGGATTACTATACAAGCTATTATGTTTAAATTTTTTATGTTTTAGTCAGTATTTTTCTTTAAAAAATAAATCTTTTTGAAATATTAATATTTAAAAAAAAAAGCTGAGGTTAAATCTAACTAAAAGATAAGGATCAAATTGATAAATATATAAAAATTAAGGACTAAATTTAAAATTATGCCTAACGAAATAAATAATTGTATATGATTTCAAAAAATAATAACGGGTGCTTATGCTTCAGTTGCTTGGCAGTTCTGACATTGTCCTGTCCATTATCTCATAGGTTCGATTTAAAATAGTTTGAATTTACGACAGATTCTTAATAATTTAAATTGGTTCAACTTTTCTATAAAAAATATTGTTGAAGTGTATTTAATTAGTAGTAAATTTATTTTATTTAAATTTAATTATAAAAATTTTAAATACGATTTTTAAAATATGCTTTCATATTTACTGAAATTTACATCGTTAAATTAATTTTATTTAAGTTTAAATTTAATTATTCCAATCTAAGTTACGTTGAATATTGTTATACATAAATATTAACTTAAGAAGGTTTTCATCTTTTCCGTCACCATATATTATCTTTGGGCTCCTAACATTATAAGGTTTGTCCACTTCTTCTCCTCTTCATCTTAATAACTGACAACTTTCTACCCTATACAAGTGAACTCTCTTATACTTCTCACTACATTCTCCTCCCTTGTTGAAATCTTGCATAATTATTAATGCGATGAGAGTATATCAAAATAAATTCAGGTAAGATGACTTTGTTCAACGAAAGAACTCTCAAAATACTTGTGTTTGTTCACAATAATTTCATAACTAAATCAAGTTAGCCTCTCTTACCCTTTTCTATTCGATATAGATTTCAAATATGTAAGCCATTGGGTTTCAATAGCCAATCTTAAAAAAAAAAAATTGTGAATTCTTTATCACTTTTAGGGTATGAACCCTCTCCAACCATCATATGCATTCATATATTTTATATATTTTAAGGTATGAACCCAACGAGGAGTGTAACCCTTACTTATGCATACATATTATTTATCTTAATATATATATATATATAAGGGTTGGAAAAATTACTTTTATGGGAACTTTGAGGCATATTCTCAATAGGTAAATGTAACGCCCCAAAAATCTTGAAATCCAAAAATCTCGAAATCTCGAATTTTTCTTTTTGTGCTTAGCAATTCCGGTTAAGTGTTAATTACGTGATGGTAGGTCTTGGTCAAGGTTTGAGTTCGAATCAAAGGGTAAAAGAAATTATAGTTTAATTATTAAAAGAATCAGGGTTGGCAAGTAGTTGGGCTTTTAAATAAAAATAGGGGAAAATGGCATCAAAAAGCCTTGTGGAGGAGTGGCTAAGTGATGCCACTTAGGGAGTAGGGAGGTGGCGTTAGTAGCTAACAAGGAGATCCAAGGTTCGAATCCTAGCTTAGTATTTTTAGAAGTTTAATTTTGGCCTTCTAGAAGGTTGGAAGTGGCGTGAAAATGGACTCCAAGGGAAGTGTTTAGGAGAGAAAATTAAGGAAAAGATCAAGGGGTTATCAGAGAGAAAAACGAGGAGATGAGAAATGAGAAGTGATGGAGCCAAATTGGGAATTGGGCATGGAAAATTCGGCTATAAGGGCTATAAATCGGGGCCGAATACAAGGTTGCTAGGCTACTGCCGAAATTCTTCTTCACCTTGTTGCCAGAAACCTTTTTCTCTTCAAGATCCAAAAAGCCGAAAACCTTTTTGTTTTTCTTTCTTTTCTTTATGCTGATTTCTATTATTCTCTATACAAATTTCTTTGTTTCACTCAATCGATTTCTTCTTCAACTCTTCTTCTTTAATCTGTGCAAAATAAATCTTATTCACCATACTAAGTTTGAAAGTCGAATCTCTCAAGGGCCGAATACTCTTTGAACAAATCTAGTGTAAGTGTTTTACAATCTCTTTTCTTTGCTAAGTATCGATTATTGTCCCTCACTCTTTCTAATCAACTGTGGTAGGGAATTAGTATCGGACCTCAGATCTTAGCTCTCTGCCGAAATTGCCTTTAGGTGCTTGCGGTGTTGGTAAGTATTCATCTCCCATTGGCTAAGGTGGCCGAATGTTCATAGTTAAGGTAAGGGGACTTGTGTTGGATACGAGTCATTTATTATTCTGGTTTTAACAGTTAAGATTGGTGCAGATCTAGGAGTTGATCGTGGTTAGTGATTTAAGAAGGGGCTGTTATATTTATCGCGCAACTGAAAGGTGTGTTTTTTCAAATAATTAATGTTTCTTTTATTTTAAGAAGGGTTTTCAATGAAAACACGATTTTTGCTAAAATACTTCAATGTGACACACCAGATTTGGCCATAGAGTCTAGGCCGAGTTTGGGGTGTTACAGTAAAGGTGGAGAGTTGAATCATAAATTTATGGTTTCATATTCTACTCCATAAGACCTTTACAACGATATATCATATGCTCAAAATGATTGAGTGATGAATGAGAAATTAATGCACAAAGTAAGCTACTTGGAAATATTGTTGAGGAAAAGTAAAAGCTTAGATACCATATTGGTTAAATACCAAGTGTGAGATGTGTTTATATATGTGAACTCTCTTAAAAAGTAATTGAATGATTAAACTTGTAACCTTGCCTTGTGCACAGAGGGGATGCAGGTGCAAACTTGATGGGGTTGGGGCACACCGCATGATATAGGCGACACGAAATGTTCAAATTGGTTGGCCAAAATAGGCTTATGGATATTTTAAGCCCAACACAAATTTATTTTTCTTCAGCAGACATAATCCGCTTATATATGGACTGTATCTGATTTGATTTGATTTTTAAATCAATTTGATTTTTTGGCTCCTTAATGGCAGACTTTATTGTTTTTCCCAAATTTTTTGTAACACCTCTTAACCCTAAACCGTCGCTGGAACAGGGTTACGAGGCATTATCAGACATATCAAACAATTTACAAATAATTCTTAAATAAATAACAAACATATTATAATTTATGATTATACATATCTTGATTTAGTTATAAAGTCCCTATAATAGGCCCTCAAGGTTCAAATCACACGTTAGAATTGAATTGGGAATTGTTCGGGTACTACGAATTTTTTTTAATTTTTATTTTAATTGTAAATTGTCTGATAGGTTCGGTAATGCTTCGTAACCCTGTTCTGGCGACGGTTTGGGGTTAGGGGGTGTTACATTTTCGACTTTCCTAAATGCCTATAAAAGGTTGTGTATTATGTAGGATTAAACCTACATTCAAATAATTTCTTATACTGAAATTTTGTTCATTTCAAAACTCCTATTTTGCCTCTCCATATTTTTATAATATTTCGGTGATAGAAAAAGACAAAGTTCGTTCGTTGATTATTGTAGAGGTGCCACTACTTTGATCACTGTTGTTGTTGTATCCTGGGAGACATTCAACCAACATTTCTCCAAGTACTATAGGAGCAGTCAAATCTGTCTTAAAGAAATTGAGTTTCATAGGCATCAACATTTCGTAAAATCCCTATTTTTCCTTCTGATTTAAACTCTTATTCATTTTAATTTTGATTGTTTTTCATATTTGATAAATTAAATATAAATTATTCTATCTTTATTTATATTTAATTTATTTTATTCGCTAACGTATTTTGTCTAATAATAAGAAACACCCACAAGGGTGTGTAAGAAAAACTCATGAGTGATTTTCCACGAGGGATGTACACCCCTCCCTTCATGTATGCATGTATGTATATATTATATTTTTATTAGAGTGAGGGGGCACTTATGAAGGGTGTGTAGAAATGGGGTGTCCCACGAGAGGTTTGCACCCCTCCTATATATTACATATATTTAAAAAAAAAACCCACAAAAAGGTACAAATAGAGAAAAAACCCATAGGGTTACACCCTACACACATATACATTATATATTTATTAAAGAAAAGGAAAATAAGGGTTGTGATGTGATAATTATGTATAAAAGGGATTGTCACCCCTCGACACTTTTGAGGTATGAACCCCTCATGCATATATTAGTCATCCAAAGTTCTTATGTTCGATTGGTTTTACTGAATGGTGGAACCTTACTTGCATTATGACCTTAAATTTGCATAATCCTGGGCAGTTCAATTGTCGATGATTGCACCTCCGCTACATTGGTAAATTGTGTAATTCCAAGTAGTTCAACTATTGACGCTGCACCTATGCTACTTTTTCCAATTGTGTAATACTAGGTTTAGCAGCACCATTTACAAAATTCTCCAATTGTGTAATATCAAACCTATCAAGTCAACAGTTGTATCCTTCATGAAATTTTCCAATTGAATAATCTTAGGCAAGTCAGCAGTTGTATCTTTTGTGAAATTCTCCAATTGCGTAATCTCAAACCTGTCAGGTCAACGGTTGCACCCTATGCGAATTCCTCCAATTATGTAATCTTGGGCATATCGAGTTCGGTTACACCTATGAATATCTTCAAATGCATAAACAAGGGCAAATCAAGTCAATGATTTCACCCTCTATAAAATTCTCTAAATGCATAAACACAAATATATCAATCAATAAGTGCACCCCTGCTATATTAAGGGTTCATCCCTCTAAGGGTACAAGTCTTTCACCCTTCCACTAAAGGTATAACCCTCTTACCCTTCTAAACTTTTTTTTTAGAATGATGGTTTAGAAAAAAAATAAGATGAGTCAAAAGTACTTTGTAGATCAAAGAGTTTAGAAGATTATTTAGAAACAAAAAGGGAAAATCGAGGAAAGGGATCAAATTTGTTATGCCATGCACTTTTGAAAAAGATTGAAAGTCCACTGATGAAAGAGAATGGTGGTAGAAGGCAGCGACAATTGGTTGTGTTATAAAAGTAAAGTTTTTTGGGTGTTTTTATTCAAGTGAATGTTCTAGAGATAGAGAAACTTGAGAGTCGGGTAATGAGGGAAAGAAAACTAAAATAATAATGTGAAAACTCTTTAAATTTAGGGTTAAATATAAAATTGATACCTGAACTTTTCCACTTCTCTCATATTGATACCTATGATTTTTTTTGTCCTAAATTAGTACCCGGACTTTTTTCTGTCGACTAATTTGATACCTGACACTAATGACGTTAAGATTTTACTGATGTGGCAACGCTGACCATTCATGCACCGCCACATGGCGTCCTATTTGGCCTTCTTTTTGTTTTCTTTTTTATTTTCCCTCATTCTCTTCCCTTTTTCTTTTCTTTCTTTCTTTTTTTTTTTTTTTGCTGGGCATGCATTCTACACTTCTTTCTTTCTTCTTTCCTCCTTAAACCCCCCTAAATTTTCCTAATGTTCAGACATGGCAGCAGTTGCTCAACAGCTGATGTTATTTAGTGATGAAGATAACAACAGTTGCACTAGTTACTGCTCCTCTTTTTTTTCCTCAATCCTTTACTTTTTGTTCTCTTTTCTAGTAAGATTTTATAACTAGAGAACCCAATATTCTCCAGTTTTCGATGATGGTGCACGATGGCTAGCAAAAATAATTTCTCTCTCTTTTTTAAATCATTTCTTCTATTTTCCTTGAAAACAAATAAATAAAAAATAAAAATCTTTCTTTTGTTCTCTTTCAAGAAGAATTTTGAAACCTAAATAGCCAGAATTTTCTCTTCTTTTATGGCTCACTAAATCTATGGATATGGTGGCCTTTTCATGGCTTAAGGGTTAAACCTAGGTGAGGCCATTATCAATGAAGCCTCCTCCCTTTGTCATTCAAAAAATCAAGCCTAAAATCCCCTCAAACCCCAAAAGCTTAACATACATACAAGATTCTTTTTTTTTTTCTGTTCTGAGATTGTGTAGCCGATTAGTATTCTAATATTAGTTTCTATTTTTTTGTTGATTTTTCGAGTTTCTATTTTTTTGTTCTGAGATTGTGTAGTCAATTGGTCTTCTAATAGTTTTTTATTTTTTTTGTTGATTTCTCGATCAATTCTTTTTCTTTTGTTCTGCAAGTTTTTGTAATGTTCGAAAAAGTGTTTCAAAGATTTTATTTTAAACATTGATTATGTCTTCGGGTTCAAGATTTTCCATAAACATGTTCATCAAACATCAAAAATTTCAATCTTGCATTATTGATCAGGTAAAAAATTTAAGAGTGATAAAGAACCCAAAGTGAAAAGGAAAATAACTCAAAAAGGTTAAGCTTTGAGAGTATCGAAGAAATAGGCTTTCATGGATTACGTAGAGGAAATTTTTGAAACTTGTGTGAATATAACAATGAAAGAAAGAGATCTAAGGGGATATACAATAGCAAAAAGGGGGATTTTTGTGGTGATTGGATGGTGAGAAAGTGAGATAAAACTTTAAGAATTTTTTACAGAAGAAAGATGAAGTGTAGAAGTAGGCTAACAAAAGAAAAAGAAAAAGAAAAGAAAAAGGGAAGAGGAGGGAAAATAAAAAAGAAAATAAAAACAAAAACAAAACGGAGGAACAAGAGGATGTCA
Source organism: Gossypium longicalyx (assembly GCA_025698465.1). NCBI lineage: Eukaryota > Viridiplantae > Streptophyta > Magnoliopsida > Malvales > Malvaceae > Gossypium > Gossypium longicalyx. The sequence continues at coordinate 74,880,906 of CM047001.1, forward strand.
TGTGGCGGTGCATGAGTGGTCAGCATTGTCACATTAGCAAAAAATTAATGTTGTTAGTACCAGGTACCAAACTAGTGGATGGAGAAAAAGTTAGGATATCAATCTGGGACAAAAAAACTATAGGTATCAATCTGGGAGAAGTGGACAAATTTGGGTACCAATCTTGTATCTAACCCTCATATAAATAAAGTGATTATTAAATATTTTTAAAGTGATTATTAAATATTTTTACATGAAAGATATAATTTAGATATTATACCATTTATATTATAGTATTTTTTTAAATACAGTTTTATATTTACCGGTTGAGTTTTAACTCGATTAGCATTGGCATTGTTGCCAATGCAGGAGGATGTGGGTTCGAGTGCGCTGAAGCGCGTTATCTTCCTATTTAAGGATTAGGAAGGGGATATGAGTAATTCTAAGCATTATATTCTATCAAAAAGAACAAATATAATAAAAACTTATAATGAGATTAATGTTAAAAAAATATAGTTTTATATTTTAATAATATATTAGAATTCGTTAAAAAATATTAAAATTATAGAATAATATTTTTAATATGTTATATAATGAAACTTTTATTAAATTAAACTCTATACTTAAAAAATTCTTTTTTAATTCAAGGGTAAAAGTGACATTTTCATTTATTCTTTCTATATTCTTTAATATCGTTCCATTCAACAAAATAAAGTAATGCAATTTCTCATCTATTACATTCCACTCAACCAAACTACATAATATATGTTACATCTCTATTCCATTCCTATCGAATACCCACTCCATTAATCTTCTATTATATTTCAACAAACCAAACGTACCATAAAGGTTCATTCCACTAAGAGTACAACTCTCTCACCTTACTAGTAAAGGTTCATTTCGCTAAGGGTATGTCTCTCACCCTTCCATCAAGGGTACAACTCTTTTACCTTTCCACTAAGTGTTCATTCCATTAAGGGTACGAGTTCTAAGGGTACAACTTCCACACCTTCCTAAAGGTCTAGCTCTCACACCCTTTTAAAGGTACCACTCCTAGAGGTAATATCCTCATTACATTTTCTTAATTAATTTTTAATGTTAGTCATTCATCACGTACTTTATCTGTTTTTTCTTAACCTTCTTCATTGATCTGGATGAAAGAGAGAAAGATTGTGAGAGGTCTGCATGGAGGAAAAAAGCTAAAGTTTGTAATGGATAATTTATTAAGTTGGTAAGCTTCTTAATCTTTTTGGGTCACGGAGTTAAGTAAATGAATGAAAGTTAAGGATTTCAGCTATCTATCAGTTCTGTTTTGTATTGGATAAGGTTGTGGATGATCATTTTAATGGCCTTTGTATGCAAAAAAATTCTGGTTTTTATGATGATAAAATATCTTCACTGAAAATTCTAGAATAGTTGTTATGTTTTTTTAAGCTGAAGGTGTACTACCCCGAAATTTTTTACAATAAGATATTATCCTTGATATAATAAAATAAGAAAATAAAGTGACAAAAAAGGAAATTTTGAGTTATGTCAATATTGGGAAGTATATTATGATATATTAATTCAAGAAAGGATTAAATTGTAAAAGAGAGAAAAGTTTTGTTGTACAAGAGTAAATACTCAAAATTTGAAGGGTTAAAGTGTAAATATGAAAAAGTTGAAGGACCAATAGTGTAAATATTTTAAGGGTGGAATGATCTAGAAACTAAGGAAAATGGATGAATTAGGACCAAATTGAATAGGTGAAGAACTATGAGGGACTAAATTGTAATTTTACCAAATTAAATGATGACTCAAGGATAGAATTTTAAAAGATAATAAAGGGAGAAATCTAGAAAGTAATAATGATGCTAGAGATATTTTGATATTTTATAATTATTTAATTAGATAAATATTATTTTTTTAATATTTTAATAAGATATTTTATTATTATTTTATTAGTATATAAAGAAAGAAAGATGAGGAATTCTCATCCATTTTTTTCCATGCAAAACCAACGTGAGAAGAAGAAGAAGAAAAGAAGTTTTCATTTCTTTACAATTTGGTCCTTTTACTAAAAATTCACTATTTTCACCCAAAAATCAAAAGAATTTCCATAGCTACCAAGAGAGAAAAATGTTAAGAAGACTATGGGAAGTTAGAATATCAAGTTGGATTCAAGAAATGGAAGCTGAAGGAGAGAGAAAATCAAGATGAAGATTGAAATCAATAGAACAAGGTAAGAACATCATGATTTCAATATATTTTTAAGTTTGATATTATTGAAAAAGCATGGGATTAATGTTAATGTAGAGTTTCCTTACATATAGTCCTATGTTCTTGATATGTTAGTGAAGAGAAAATAAGAGAAAGTGATGAGAAATAGTGTAGAAAAAGAAAATAAGGGTGCTATAAACATGATAATTAATATCTTGCACTAAAACAGTTTTGGACAGCAGCAGTAGTCTAACTTTGAAAAATCACCAAAAATTGTAGAAATCGAATTATAGGATGAATAAAATATGAAATTAAATATTATTTAGTGTAGTTTCTTATAGAATAAATTATATAAGCAATGGAATTTTAAATCATGAGATATAATAAATTTTGTGAGACAAGGTCAGAATGATTTTTGGTTCCCCTGTTCTGACTTTGGAAAATCATAAAAAAATTGGATACAAATAATTAGGGGTTTAAATTTATATGTTTAGAATATTGAATAAGTCTATTTTCAATAAAAATAAACGGGAACATCATTCGAATTCTGTACGAGGAGATAATTAATTTTTAGTGAAGAAGGGCCAGGACTGTCGGACAGCAAAACAGGGGTAACTTTAAAGAATAAACTGTACTTATTGGCTAAACCAAAAATTCTAAAAATTTTATGGTAAGAAGATATATGAGTATAGTTTCAGGTAAAATTATAGGATCTTAATTTGGATTTCTATAGCTCCATCTATAAATAATTTAGTGACTATGATACAGATGGACAGCTTGAATATTCATAAAAGTAAATAATAAAAATTATAGATAATATTACTTACAAGTGTGTTATATACATTAAGGATGTGGAATGGAGAGGAGGAGGAGGAAAATATTTATGAATATTCAGCTAGCATGGCTAATTTGCATGTTTTAGGCTTAGGGACTAAATTGAATAAAAGTAAATCTTCAGGGGGCAATTTTGTAAAAATGTCAAAAATGACCAAATTGAAGGGAATGAATTGTTTTATTATTTAAATTAATAAATTGAATGAAATTATCAATTTAAGATAGGATGAAAATTGAGAAAATAGTAAATTACCAAAATGCCCCTGAATCTTGATATTTCTACAATTTTGCCAGGTAAGTTCGTGTAACTTGAATTATATTCTTAAATGCTTGAAATGTATGTTATTGTTGTGAATATGATTTGAATGTTCATTGTATGATAATTGATGAAATGTAAATAATATTTGATAAAAAAAGAAAATAAATCCCTATTGGAAGGAATGGATTTCAATGGATCTCTGAAAAGGAATTAACGGTAAAAAGGATCTAGCCCGAACGAGTGATCCTATCTTGATATAGCTCTCCTGAAGAATATGTGGAAAATGGATTTAGCCCGGACGGGTAATCCGAATTAGGGTCTGAATTTAGCTTGGACTAGTAATTCAAATCCAAGCTCATTAGAGTAATTATCGTTGCAGGGGATTTAGCCTGGACTAGTAATCCCGACAATACTCTATGAGTTTATATTATAGGGGATTTAGCCTGGACTGGTAATCCCGTTGTAAGGATGAGGTTCGCGAGAGTGTGATCTCTGAAATGAAATGTGTAAGACCATGGTTGAAAGATACCATAGCAACGTGATATGAAATGTGTAAGACAATGGTTGAAAGATACCATGGCAACGTGACATGAAAAGAATAAGACCATGGTTGAGAGATATCATGGCAACATGATGGGAAATGAATAAGACCATGGTTGAAAGATATCATGGCAGCGTGACATGAAATGAATAAGACCATGGTTGAAAGATACCACGAAAACGTGATATGAAAAGAATAAGACCATGGTTGAAAGATACCATGGCAACATGACAGAAAATGAGTAAGACCATAGTTGAAAGACACTATGGCATCATGTTAAAGATAAATAAGACCGTGGATGGGAGACGCTATGACATCTATTGAACAATTGATATTCAGGTAATATGTATCAGATGACGAATGGTTATATGAAATTGTTGTGTGAAATGTTTACAAGAACTGGTCATATGGAAATATATGTACAAAATAGTTGTATGAAATAATTATGAAGATAGATAAACGAAATAAGTATAAGTACATGGAATATAATTTATGTTAAGTTTGATATAAACTATTACCGGAATAAATATACATAAAATATATGGAAATGATGGAGCATGAAATATTGATATAATGAAATGAACGATATATACTTATGAAGAAATGGTAAGAGAATGATATGTTTCATGACATGTACATATATGATTATCTTTGATATGTTGATACAAAAAAATTATGTAGGTAAAGACAATTATTAAACTCAAGTGTCACATGTCGAGAAAATAAGTATATCAGTGTTGAATTTATATGAAATATGTACTAGTATACTAACAATGTTGCTGTTTGATGCTTATACAAGTGCTAAGCTGTTGATTGAATGGTAATATATTTATTTATATGATACATTGAATCGGTAAGTATTTAATTGAATTTTTTTAAGTGATCTGTAAATTCTAGTAATGCTCTAAAACCCTGTTTCGACATTGGATACGGGTTAAGGGTGTTACAGGAAGCTTGGGTAGCAAAGGAAGAAGCTAGGTAGAAAGTCTTGGCGTCAACTTCTAGGTGAGTACTAGAACCCAAGCCTTAAATAGATGTTTATGTTTGGAATTGTTTGTTGGATCTGTAACTTCTATCTTAAGATGGTGAATTCTATGGTTGAATGATGACACATCGAGACGCATGTTGTGTGTAGAAATAAAAGTATATGGCTGGTTGTAAGTCTATCTATAAAGTATAAATGAGATGTTTGGTGTAATGTTTGTTGGTTATGTTGGTTGAGTGTTGAGAAAATGTCGCGTCATCCTATGGCTAGATGTTATGTAATGGTAAGTTACTCCATAACAGAATATTGATGTATCGTGAGGTTTGTTGTGTTGAAGTGAAAAATTCATGAAATGTTTGGCATAATGTGTGTCGTACAAGAACAGTAGTGTTGGTAGAATGCTTGTGTATGATTATGCAGAGTTTTGAATGGTTGTTTGGTGGATGATAAATGAAGAAATATCACGATGTGCACTCTCTACCATGTGTTAACTGGCTTTGTGGAAGTTCGGGCAAATAGTACGAAGAATGTATATGCTTGGTTTTTAGATTTACAGAGGTTAAGATGGATTATACAGATATAAATGCGCAAATGAATATGATAACCCAATGTCGATTCTATGTATGTATGAGACTCTACGGAGTCTAAGGATTTAAGCCACATATGTGTAAGCAAGCCCATGGCCATGACATATGAAAGTTATGAAATATATGAAAGTTCGCCTGGTTTAATTTATAAGTCCGCCAAGAATGAGTTATCTGTTTATGCGAGTCCGTATGTGTAAGTTATGATAGTCCATCAAGACTATCTTACGTGAATGATTTCGCATTAGAAAATTCGCTCCTAAGTATCCGCTCCATGTTGTCTGTTTCTAAAAGTATATCACTATGAATAGGTTACCTATGATTTCAAGACAAGGGCAAAATATGAAGGCCTGCCAAATTTGTTTGTTTGATTAAGATGTGTTAGTTTTCCTTAATGACTCGTTATGGGGGTCTTCATTATGAATCCGTCGGTATGTTCGTAAAGCATGAATTCATAGTCTTGGGTCTAAAACAGGAATCTGTGAGAATCACAATATGAATCTGAGTCCATTAGAACAAGTCGCAATAACAATCTACATAAGGGTCTATTCACCAAGATTGTCTTATCTGATTACCTGTATATATTGGTACAAGATGCACTATGGGTTTTCTTTCATGCATTCGCAAGTAAGAATCAGTAAAGATTTCCTCTCAAGGAAGTAGCTACATATGGGTCCACAAAGGTAACTAACAAAGATAGAATATGTAGAGATAATCCGCCAAGTGGCCTAATGTTTATTTGCATTCTAATATTTCATTTGCTAAGTCTCATCATTGAAAGCTCTTTATGTGGAAGGCTTTGTATGGCCGATTAAGAAATCTCTATTTTCAAGACGTCGTAGTAGATCAAAATCAGTCAAGCAAGATGAATTGTTTACCAGGTTGTGCAAGTAATTAAGCAATGGTGTTTTTATGGATGATGTACCAAGTATGGGTGAGCCAAATTGTGTGACATAAATACCATGCCAATGATATTAGCGAACCAACCTAGTAGAGACAGTCAGACTTTAATTCTAAATCTTGAAATGCCATCTTATTAGCATTTTTCTAATGCAAGGTACGCAAAACTTACTAAGTTAATTTGAACTTACGTTTGTGACATTATATATTGCAGGTAATAAAAAAATTCAATAGTTCATGAAAGGACTAGACCAGAATCCATCGTATCCAGGTAGATGTGCTTCCTATTCATAATATGTATACAACAGAGCGACCCACAGGTGATGTCTCAAGGTCAAAGTCTTATTGTAATTAGTTTTGATAAGAATATTATTTCCAAACAAAGCAAATATTCGATATGTTTAAACGACTTTATGAATTATTTTTATCTTAGATTAATGTTACATAATTGAAATAAATTTATGTGGCATGGTCAAATAGATAACTGTATTTTAATAATAACTACATTAAGTCAGAATGGCGGAACATACTTTTAAAAGAATGTGTTAGTTAATTTTTGATTTTGATGTGTAGCACCCTGTAATCTAGATCCGACAATCAGGTCGCGTATGGAGTGTTACAAGTACCCTCAATAAATTTAAAAAATCATATATATTAAGTCACATAATTTCTTGAAAAGTCAAATGTTTTCAATAAAGATCAATAAAACACAAAATATTTTCAATTTCATTGAAAAATTTAAGCTAAGATACTACACCCTTATATGTACCTAGGAACCTAAAAAATCACCTAAATGCTGCTAGGGCCAGTGGTATCAACACATATTGTATGTGTATTGGTATCCAATATAAAAAATGATCAAACAGTCATTTCTAGGCAGAGGTATTGATACCTCATAGTTGGTATCGATACCCTATAGCAAAAGTGCAATAAAAAGCCTAAAACCCTATATAACTATTCTAAATCCTATACAAAGTATACTAACACATGTACAAACATAAAATATGCATAAATAACTAAAAACAACACAAACATGCATGAATGTAAGAATCATTAGGTGAGTTCTTTGTGTGAGAAAAATATATATTAAACCAAAGTGCTAAGTGCCATAAAATGTTCAAATGAGGCATGCATACTTAGCAAATGGTGTAACACCCTAAATTTCGGTACATTAAATAGTATTGTTCTGGGTACATGTACAATAGAATTTATGAGAATAGTTAAAATGTGTATATTTTAAAGGAATTAATTAGATATTTGGGAAAGGAAATTTGCAAGGACGAGTGTGAGATTAAAATTACAAAAAAATGATTAAATTGATATTTGGAGAAAATTTAAGGACTAGAGTACATATTGATTGTTAAGAAGAAAAATAGTGGTTTAATAAATATTATTGGTATGAAAGAGATATAGAAAATATATTGCTATGAGGAATTAGAATATATGTATGGACTAAATTGAATGAGAGTAAAAGAATAGAGACTAAAGTATAATTTTTCCATAAAGAGAATTATGGTAGTAAATTGAATATGGGATTAATAAAGGGGTAATTTGGACCTTTCATGTGACATATTTTGGAGTATTAAAAGGAAAATGTGTTGATGTTGAGAAGCATTTTTTTAGAGGGGTACATGTTGAGAAGCATTTTGAACCATTAGATTTTAATGAAAACAAGCGATTAATATGGGTCACTCATTGGGTTGACTTTGACCCAATTTAAAGGAATTAAAAGAAAAGAAAAATGATATTTTGGCCATTCTTGCCCTTTATGGTTGATTACCCATGGAGATTAGAGGATTTCAAAAACAAAATAAAATTCATGGGATACGAAAAGTCGACACTCCTATATCTTATAAGTTGAAATTTCTTCCCTCTTTGGATACACATGCTAGCTAACCACACTAAGTAAGAAAACATCTTTAGATTACTTTGTTGAAATTTAGGGAGATTTATTATTGCAATTTTTTCTTTTGTAAAAATAGACAATTTTTCCTGAGTTATTGCTTCGAGATTAGTTAAGAACTATAATTGCATTTAAGCAACTAAAATTTGAGATCTAGTAGCATACAAGGTGTTTAAGGGAGGGATTGCACAAACCTTATCAGGAATTTTGTGATTTATCATATGTTCAAAGTTTCAGATTGGACCCGCTCTCCAAGTATCCGTGATTTTCAAAATAGTGAAAAAGATCATTTAGTTGAAAGTTTAAAACAATTAGATTTTCAATAATGATTGATTAAAAAGTTTGAGAACCTGTCCAAAGACAACTTGTGATTCCCAGTCTCCCAACAACATAGAACATACATGCAAACATGTAATTTATTTGATTAAATTTATTACTTTAAACATCATGAGTCGATTCATTTTATGAAAATATATTTTGAAATTTCACTGCAAAACATTTTTTTTATATTTTCTTGAGGAACGAGATGGGTTTGGAGAATAAGAATAGGTGCATGTGACATTCACACATATAAATTAACCTTAAGGCAAGAATCTAGGAGTTGAAAAATAAATTTTGAGGATTTGAATGAGGGCATGATTGAATGACCAAGGGAAAGAAAATCAATATGAAGGATGAGGAAGAATGAGGAAAACAAAAAAGGTGGATTTAAGTTAGGTTAAGGCAGGAAAATGGTGTGGTTGATTCATAAAGCACCAATAGAGAAAAAAAAATGCTGAGATTAAGAGCAGAAAAGAATCGATGAAATCTATATGTGAAGGGGTGAGGAAGATTAATTATTAGCGTGAGGTAGGAACATAATTATTAATAGTGGTTAAGGTTCAACCAATATGAAGAAGGTGAAGGTGATTGGGGAGGGGGAGAAAATGATACACAAGCTCACGAATTGGGATGTAAAAAATTCCGAATCAACAAGTTCCGACTTGACTTGATTTATTAAAATAAAATTTTTAAAATTAAGTCGGGTTAATTTAAAAAAAAAAATTGAAATATTTACAAAAATATTTTTAATATATACAGGTATTAAGTTTTGAGGTTATCCTCATCTAATCGTTTGCCTCCTCTCCTTCTTCACTTATATTTTGCTATTTTTGTGTTCTATTTTACATTTTGAAAAATTAGCCTACTTAATTCATAATGCTATTGTTGTTATTATTTATTTTTATTAGTCTCCTGCATGTCGTGGTTGCAAAGTTCATGGATGATATGTAAGTGTGCTTAACTTCCTTGTATAAATTACAACCTTTTTTTTTTTTGAGTTTGGGGTCTTCTTTGGGGTACCTAAGTATGTTCCTATGAAAAATAATTTTTTCCTCAATTATATATATATATATATTCTTAGATGTTGGATACTTTGATCTCTTCCATGTTCATAAATTATGATTGATTTTGACAGTTTTTTCATTCCTTTTTTATTTTTTTAACTTATTTTTCTTGTAAAGATCAAATGACTAGAATTGGTGGAATTGTACAAGTATTGAATTTGCTTAAAGATTTGGGTTAAAATGAGGTTGAATTTTTATATTTAATTTTAAGGATAGTTCTTTTTAAAAGATTGAGAACATGATATTATGACTATGAATCAATTTAGCATTGCTATTGAGAAGTACTTTTGAGATAAAAATATTGTTAAATTATATATTTTTAAATTTTTTAAAAATATTTTTAAGATGTATTTTTTTACCGAAAATAAAGTAAAAATTTTTAAATTTTGGTTATAATGCTTCTTAATTTTTAGAAAGTAATATTAAACTGAATCTAAATTTTAGATGGAGATTGTAGAGGGCAAAAGTTCTACCTATCCCACCCATTACTATCCTACTGACGGAAGAGAGTAACAAAAAGAGAAAAACTAGGGTAACCATTCTTACTACAGAAGGAGATAGCATAAAGGGGAGAAGTTTTCTCCTTATAAAATTCTAACTCAACTAGAAAATTTTGATTTAGCTTGATTAAATTATAAATTAACATAGAATCTCTAAAATTTAAAAAATATTTATTTTTAAAAAAATAATGAATAATAAATTGTATTTTTGAAAATAATAAAAAATGTTTTTAATCTATAAAAAAATCTGTAATTTAATTCTGTTTGGTCTTAAAAAATTTTGCAAGGCCGCTGCTAAAGATCCAGGCCTGCAAAAGGTGAAAAACATTGCATTCGGCAGACATGAAGTTTTGGTCAATTTTCGGCTTAACCCGCTGAAAAAAAATAATATTCTCAAATTATAAATTGAATTTAAAAATAATAAAATTAGGAAAATAAAGATTTTACTTAATTAAAAAAAAATTGATAATCAGCTTACCTAAAATTTGAGGCGAGTATTTTACGAATATAAAAACGACAACCGGAATCAGTTGAATTTCTTCCCATAATACTTCCAGTTTCGTGGTTCGAAAATCAATTAAAAAAAAAAAAAACTGCAAATTAATATCAACATTTGCTTCTTTAGCAGTGGAAATGAGATTCACTGTTTGATAGTAATACAACTAGAATTCTTGAAAATGGCTCTTTACCTATCTTCCTTTATTCCCCTCGCCGCCACTACCACTAGCCTCTCATTCTCTTCCTCTTTCTCAGTAAGACACTTCCAACATTCACTAATTTATTATCTTTTTCGATTTCTTTTTCTCATAATTTTACTTTGTTTGAACATTTAAGAATATGGCTTGGCCTAGGCGCGCGAATGCGGTACGGCTGCTGGGTTGTAGTAATGCCGCGGTGTCAAGACATGGCCAAGGTCCTTTTTTTTATGCCTTTGTTTTTTTTTCCCCCTAAAAGGATCTGCTTTAAATTTTGTTTAGAATTTTGGTTTTCAGTTGCAAATGAATACGATCCGGAGCTTCGAGTTGTGCTTGAACTAGCTACGGATGAAGAGTTATATGAGCTTCAAAGAATCCTATTTGGTCCCAGGTTTCCGATTTCGCTTGGTTTTGATTGCTCAGAAATTCAGGTTTTTATTTAAAACAATTTCTTATTTGGAATTTTTTGTGATTTTGTTACGAATTTCAGCTACTTTAGTCCCTTATTAAAGTCTATACTGAATAAAGATGATGTGGAGGATATGATGATTGAAGAGAATGTTGAGGAGCGAGATGCTTTTATAACAGGTCTTGAATCACGCTTCTTATTCCTTGCTGCTGATGCCCGATCGACATTGAGGTCAGTGCCTTGGATTGCCTTCATAAATTTGGTCTTGTTGGATGCCTGTTTGCATTGCTAGTTATCTAAGACACTTTGCTGAAACCAAATCAAGCATATGATTGTTGCTGATGGTAGAGAGTGACAATTTTTATTTCTTTTGGTGTCAGCTGAGTTTCTGTTTTGATAGGCATCTCACCGATCCCGTTTGATCTTCTGATTAGGGGTTGGAGGCCGTCATACAGAAATGTCCTGCTTTCTGTGAGGAAGAAGTTGAACATTCCTTGCTCAAGCAAATTGTCCACTGAAGATCTGGAAGCAGAGATTTTCCTTCATCTATTGAGGAATTACTCTAGGTAACCTCATTCAATCTCAATGTTTAGCAAAATTTATCCTTATAAAGTCCTTGGTGACTACAAAATCGTGAGATCAAGGACCACAGTAAGTGAATTCATTGCCAGCCAAAATTGAGGATAAGTTTATGGGTCTGTTTAGGTTTGGAAAGTGTTTTTCATTTTACACCTCCACTATTACTGCAATATGATGACCAAAAATGTTTATAAAGAGATTCAATTAAACTGGTAAATAACTAAGTTTTGAAATCCTTTTTTATATAAGTTCTGAACAAACTAGACAACTATTTTAGCTTGTTTCTTTTTTAATTTCTAATGTATTATTGAAATCAATTTGCTTAAGGTAGAGATAGACGAAAAAAATCAGTTCTATATATGCACAATGGTAACTTTTATTTTGTGCTGCCTTGTTTAGTGAAGAATCAGGAACTTTTCCAGGCTTATGGGAAAATGATAATATTTCCAACATCCAAAATAGTCTAGAGTTGGGACTTAGCCAGTGGAAGGTGCAGGTCCTTGCTGCTGGTAAGGTTGGGGCAACAGAATTCCAATCAATGGTTTTGAAGGTATTCATACTTTTTTTTAGTCCAGCTTAATTTGTTAATGATTATTTTGATTCTTAATATAAATTGATAAGTAGTTCATTCCTTCTCTTTGTTTAGGGTGGTGGTATAGTTACTTTGGCAAAACTTTATCAATTGGTAAGATATTGACTTTTTAGTAGTTTATGTTTTATCTTGCATTGTTCGTTATTTTATTGAGCTTTATTTGTTGTTTGTGGTAGTTGACGAAGAAATTGTCTGGAAAGGTGTTCCTAGAAGCTGCCAACTATTTGATGAAAAAGGAAGCTCTTAAACAGGTGCCAATTGAATTCATAACTTTCTAGTTGTTGAAGGAATTGATCTATGGATGAATTATGAGGATTTGTATTTTACTCAATACTAGAATTCCACATATTTTTTGTTTAAAAATGTACCCAACCTTCTTAACAACTAGAGGTGTCAACTAAATAGGTTGTAATAAATTTGAGTTACGTTGGTTTTTAGATTTGAATTTTAACCTTGTCTGGTCATTTTTGGGTGAACATTACCCTCCAACCTCCCCTTTTTTTCATGCTACTGCTATATGCAAGGCAATCATCTTCTGTGTTTCTTCTCCTTGCATGGAGGGCAGAAGGTAATATTTCAGCATGTACTTGTCTCTCCCTGTGTTCTTCCTAGAATAGTTTATTTATCAAGGGTAGGTGATAATGCTTTTATTCTTTCCTGCATGCTTGAATATAAGAAGAGCAAATCATTTTTCTGCTACTTACCTATTTGTTCTAAATGTGTTCTACTTTCTTGATTATGATGTAAATGTGTATCTTTATTGTTTGATTAATGAAAATTATGTAATGTTCCTGAAAGATTTAACAGTGTTTTCCTATTATTTTGTTATTTTTTTAGTTGTCATGTATCAATCTACAACCCTCTTTATATCGATGTAAATAATCTTGGCTGAGATGATAGAATGTATAGCATAATTTAGCTTTGAAACTTGCAACTTACTTTCTTGCTTTCATGGCTTCTAGGGGGGGCAGGTAGTTGCTACCAGTGTAGAGTCAAGAGCGGCCTTGCTTGCGGCTAAGCAGGTAATTTTATCATCATCATGATAGAATATAAAGTTCCTTCTTGTTAATATATACTGTCATATGGAAAATAATCTAAAATTACTAATGAATAATTCGATTTTATGGGTGCAAATGTACGTGCTACTTTCTTAGTTTATGCATTTTCCTTTCTCCCCTGTTTGGCTATGCATGTGCTTGGATATTAACATATCAAGTTTTTATTTGATACAAGTGAACAATTACATTACAATGGGGAAAGGGGGAAAGGGTTTACAAACACAATGATCAAACCCTAGACCTCATGCCAATCAACTTGAAACCCACACAAGTTTGCCACTAAGCCATTGGCATGATTGGCAATATATCTAGTTACAACCTATGCTCTACTATATACTAAAATATTAAGTGATAACCTCTACCATAGTATTAGTCTTAAAGTTAAGTCTACATGGTATATATTGATTTTCTTTGGGTTAAATTTGGTAATTTTTGTTAAAATATTTTTATGGAGAGAGCATTACTTCGTCATTATTTATGAATAGTTGCAAAGCTAATATGTGTGAGTTGTTTGTTTTATGCATTGTAAACTATATGATAGGTGTTGCGCACCTGGTATTATAGTTTGACATCTTCTTGTTTGTCTGCCCTCTAATCATGGACAGGGCTTTGCGGGTGCTGCATCCAGATATGTGGGCTTGAGGAGTATGATGAATTTGCTTGGCCCACTGTATTGACTCTTTTCTGTTTAAATTTTTATCATTTACTTTTTCCTTGCATATTAAATTTTGTTGTTCTTGGCTTGCTAGAGAATTTTGTTTGATGCAAACCCATCTTCTCAATGTTCATAAGTTTAAAGCTTAATGTGCATCATAGAGAGATATGATTGTCGCCTCCTTTTTTTTCCTATCAATAAAACTACCATACTAGTTTTCAACAAACCAACTTCTTTATAGCTTACTGACTCATGATTGATACTCTAGCACACCTTTTTGTTTATGGTCCCCTAGTTACGGACTGAGCCACCATACGATTCATAGGAAAATTGTTTAACTTAGCGTGGCTTTTCCCATTGTTTTGTTTCTTTCACGCAAATGCCTTATGGTGAATGTGTGGAACTCTTTTAAAGGGAGTCCCTTACCTTAAACTCATTAGATAGAGTCTTAAAGCTTTTAAAATGGAATTAACCTGCTTTCTGGAAATTATTAATTAGAGTATTTATTAGATTTTGATTAAGAGAATATTTTTGGAAATAAATTAAACTGATATCACGTTAAGAGGATATCACGTTTGATTTGATTTTCCTTAATATCCTCAAAGTGATTTATAGACCATGGTTACTCAAAAGGGAGTTTTGATAAAAGGATAAATCAATTATCCCATCTTTTACCTTTTCAACCCAAAATACTCTGCTTAGCACACAAGGGTTTTTCTAGATGACTCTCTGAAAGGTTTAAGAGAGTGTTCTGTTCATGTTCGTTGAGTGGATATAGTAGATGTCGGAATGAAAAAGTTGTGGCTTTTCGGTTCGACCTTTGCACTAAATGCTTTTTGGTAAACCCGAGTCTGTCTACTCAGATCGTTTGAAGGTATATTTTGAACCTTCTTTATCTCGGATATGTTATCTTGCACATGGATCCATGGTGCGGGTTATTTGTAAATTGTTTTCCCGATGCGCTGAAGGTGCTCAGGTGACCCAACAAGCCCATAAGAGATTGGGTTCCTCCTTTTCCATTTGGTAAGACCACAACTGTGTTTCTTCTGTCATGTGAAAACCAATCCCTCTTTATCTACCTCAGTTGTTCTGATTTGAGAAAAGTCTCTAACACCTGTGTAGCTAAATCAATGAATCTTCCATACCATAAAAGGTTGGAAAGTTTAATTTTGTATATCGTGGCACTATTCTCGACCCACCTTTTGACTCTTTATCTTATTCTGTTGCCTATTCGGTTGACTACCTGTTTAGTTGACACTGTTGTTTCCTCTGTTACTCTTTTTCTTTTTCACGGTTCTAGTTGGAAGCCATCAATTATTGTATCTGCAATGACAATTGCTGCAATAGCTTATTGCCCAACTTGTCACTGCTTTCAGCCATCCTAGATTCTTCTTCCAGTTTTGTGTCAAATTGTTCTCAGAGGTTTGAATCATCCATGGTGTTTGGCTCTGATAACAAATTGTTACAATCCTGAGTTAAGGAGCAAGTCTCCAAATGATTCGTAGGAAAATTATTTAACTTAGTGGGGCTTTCTCCCTTGTTTCTGTTTCTTCGACGCAAATGTCCTATGGTAAAAGTGTGAAACTATTCAAATGGTGTCTCTTATCTTAGACTCATTAGAGAATCTTAAACCTCTTAAAAGTGAATTACTTTGACTTAATTTTATTGCTGTCGATCTGCCTCTTAAATAGAGGTTACATAGGTCTACTTGTTTGAATAAAAGGCTTAAGCTAAAGAAATTAAAAGAAGCTAATACTATAAAGATACTTTAATTAAAGATCTAATAAAAAATAAGCTAATATCTCTTTAAAAATAATAATTAATGACTTCAGTGTCAAGATATAATAATTGATGTCTAACACCTTTCGTGGGTAGATTTGACTGATCAATTTGTAGCAAATTATCATAAGCTATTGTCATCTTATTCATCGAACTTGTAAAAAAGTTCCACCTGTGTTTCTATTACCAATATAGCTTGCTCTTCTTCAAGTTTGATTGTATTTCTTGTAATGTAGGTTTTGGGGAACATTTCTGGCTGACGTTGTCATTCAGATGCTAGGAACTGATTATGCTAGAATTTTGCGAGCTATCTATGGATTTGCACAGGTATTGTTGTCACTTTATTATATGCATGCCTAGATGTTGTACTATTTCTTGCCAAATAAATGTGTCATTTGGATCTTCTATCAATATATCTCATTTTAACTTAGTAGAAGTTTGGAATTTTTTAATAATAAATTATTAATGGAATGATGTTTATGATAACTGAAGTTGAAGTGAAGTCGGAAATTTATATGTATTACGTATATTGTCTTGTCCCTGGTATAGTCTAAGTAGGGAAAGAAATTGGTACAACCTAATAACGATGTATGAACAGTCTTGAGGAAGGGATCATATGGAAAATACACATGACCTGCTCGAACTGTTGTGCTTCTTCATCCTCTTGTCCATTAGGTCTATTGACATATCAGATTTGTTTATTGCTGTCAGAAGATATGTTGGAGAAAAGTTACATTATAACGTCTAAAATCCAAATTGGTATCACTTTGTCAAATACTAGGGTCAAAAGTTATAGGTTTTTGGACCAACTGTTATTGTTGTATTTCAATGAGATCATAGTCTCATGACTATTTCAATATTAATTTGGCTTAGTTTGGCACCCCAGTTAAGTTGAAAATTGTGGTGGGAAATTTAAGGATGGAAAATTTGTCCGAACATCATGATGGAAAACTGTGGTGAAAGTGTGCTTTTGTAATGTGTTGTGATGAGATGGAGTGTCAAAATCTTATTGACAAATCCACAATAGATATAATTTGATCATTATTAAGGAATATAATTTTCTTGGCATATGTGTAATTTGATGCCAAATTGTGTATGAACTGGAACAATGAAAGTAGCTTGAAAGCAACTTTTCATTAAAGCTAGTGGTGGAGTAAATTAAAAGCAGCTGCAAGTTTTAGTCTTAAGCAGACTTGTTTGCCTAAAGTTGGAAAATATAACAATGGTATACAAGATTGTAATCCTAGCATCTAATGAAAGCTTATATTTTACATTAAATGAGATTTAAGATGAGGTGTAAAAGATGTAAATTTCTGGAAATGTAGTCATGAATCTGGATTACATTGGTTGTCAGACTAATGACCTATTAGCCCAGAGTTAGGACAATATTAAACAATTAAAAGCACAAATTTACCTTCACAGATATTGGGCTGGCTTTTTACCTCTATTGACAGTGAACCTAGCAGTTTAAACCTGAATCAACTAATTGATGTCAGCAGCTTCAAATATGAATAAATACTAAGGGTGTGTTTAGAAGGTCACTATGTAACTTGATTCGAGTATAATTGTTTGTAAATTACACATGTATGGCATGTTGAGGTAACTCTTGTGACTATTGGGATCTATTGAATTGAGTGTCTTAGTGGGGGGAGTGAGAATTGAGGCACTTACTCGGGCAATTACAACTAATTACACTCAAATGTAGTTACCAAATGGTTTTCAAACACACTCGGTACATAACTTGAGTTTAAGTTTTTTTATATATAATAATTTTATTTTAATTTTAGGACATATTATATTTTTAAAATATAATTAATGTTATTTTAATAGCCTTGTTTAAATAATCTAAAATTTTTATTGACAAAAGATAATTTTTCATGCATTTTGTTCTACTAAATATTTAACTAAATTACATATATTAATTATTTATACTTGGCTAAAGGCCAACCGATGATAATGAGGAATTTATGTTTACTGTTAGAGAGGGAATAACTCAACAAATATGAAATGCTAAAATAATTAAATAAAAATTCTAAAGAATTTTTTTGTTAATTTTATTAGTAATAGTATTGTTACCTTTTTGGACCAATATACTGCATATAATGATTTGATTCTATTTGTTACTTGTTTAGAGGTTTTTTTTTTCTTTAAGTATTATTGATAATTTTAATAATTTATATTCTTCTTTCTAGAATTTAAAATTATGTAGTGTAATTACAATTTATGCTACCAAATTTAGATAATAACATTTTGTCAGCTAAACATGTCTAGAGAATTAGAATTCTTTATGATTAAAAGAGAGTTTAATAGTTACACTTTTATCCAATTATTCTCTGGTGTCTAACACTCCCTAAAAATAGATGGCAACATTTACATGTCAGTTTTTTGGTCTTGCGATTTAAATAAATATTATGTGTTTCCCGATATACTTTTGGAAGCCAATTATTTACCAGCATTTTTGAAGTTTAAGCTGTAATGTTGGCTTCAAACTACTAGAACTCAAAACTTCATAAGAATTTGTGTCTACCAAAGCGACTTGTTCAAAATGTTGCCTTTACCATGAGATTTATAAGATGATTATATAATATCTGCAAGAATGTTGAATTTGGAGTTCTAACATTCTTTTTTTCCCATCAGATCCGTATCACACGAACATACCGGTAATAATTCGCAGATGATCGAGTAGTAGTTAGCTTTTCAGGTGGTCCATCTTGAACTTCTCTTGTGGTAGAAACATAACTTTGGAACTGATGCTGCGGTGACATTATAGGTATGTTCTAAGCTGTAAAAATTTTCTCCTAGTAAATTTGTAGTATACTTATCTCTTCTTTACTGTCCATAAGTGTTTGTTTTACAGCTTAACTACGATAAATTTTGAGTATTGCATTCAACTTTAGATATGGATGATATTTGTGATCTTGTAGTGCTAATGTGGGATGAAGTTACTGCTGTAGTACTAGTAGCAGCAGCAGCAGTACAAATTATATGGACATTGATTGTGTTAATAATTGCATTAAAGAGTTAAAATGATTTCTGCAATTGTAGAGATCAGCTGCATGTGCCTTTGTGATCATAAAACCATTGAAATATTAATCCAGTTTCTTTTTATAATATATAAATAAAGATGGAAAAAGCTTTCGGCTCTACAATTTCAAAAAACTGCTGGTTGTGGTCTGCCAAATATGCTCCATCGTCTTGCTGATTTTAGCCTCCATTTTTCTTTCCAGCACGCTGCCAACCCAACATTATTTACCACAAGAAAGCTTCATGTAAGATCCATTTTATGAGTGTTGAATTCAGCACATTTTTCCATGTACGTTGGGCCCTCAACACAAATAAAATCTAAGGCCAAATCTACTCATGAAACACTTCAATAACTAAAATTTAACAGGTTTATATTGAACGCATTAATATCTGTGCTTATAGTTGTACAAATTTACCCAATGTGATTGAATATTACAGTCCAAATAAAACTTGGTCGAATTTGAAGGGGTAAGTAGTAATATTGGAGTCAAAATGAGAAAGGCTTTGTCTGTTTAGGTGTTGAATTTACATTCCGAAAGTACTATTATTATTTGAATTCAGCTCATCCCAATAAAACAATAGTGGAAGTTTGTTTTCCATAAGTGAAACCCCCTTTTTTAAGTAACACTAAAAATTTTAGCTTATAAATTTACTCCATTTTTATATTCAATTTAAAATTTAAAAACAATTTATATTATTATTTATAAATTATTCATATGACATAATATTCACAATAGGTTAACACAAATTATTTTATCATGTTTTTACTATAATCTAGGTTGAATATTTATTAATACTAAAATAATAATTTGGCATTATAGTAACAATATTAAGGCATGAAAATAAAAAAAACATTTTATATTTAAGTCAATTCTTGTGATTTAAGCTTATAATTTAAATTCGTTAATATTATAATATAAAGCTTAAATTATAATAAAAATTATAAGTTTATATGGAGTCTATGTTCAAATCGACAGTTGATAGTAATTTGGAAAAAATATCCATAAACTATGTCAATTTGCGCAATTTAATACAACATCAATAAAAAAAAGTTCATCTTTTAAAAATCCAAAATAATATAACTGGTGACGATTTGGGCCTCAAAATTATGTAACCTGCCCAAATTGTGTCCATCTATACTTATTTGAACATTTGGAAAATAATAATTCTTTTGACACGAATCTATATCACATATCATTTGCTAAAAAAGTTTTTGGCATATCAATAAAAATAAGTGACTACACTAGTCACTAAATTATGGGAAGTTTCTTTTTAGTCACTTAATAAAAAAAAGTTATAATTTGATCATTAAACTATTCAAAAGTTTTTATTTAACTTATTGAACTATTTAAAATTTTTTATTTAAGTCACTAGGTTAAATTTTTTAAAAAAAGTTTCGCCAGCAAACTAAAAAAGAGCTGTTTGAATTTTGGCTCGTAAATTCGTAACATTCAACGCTATTTCATGAAAAAAATTGAACTACATAAGAGAGAGCAAAAGAGAGCTTTTAATTAGTATAAGTAATGTGAATAGAAAAAGCCATATAACATTGGCTTTAACAACCAGTTGCTTAAATAAAACTTTTGAATAATTTAGTAATCAAAATGAAAAATTACTCATA
Source organism: Gossypium longicalyx (assembly GCA_025698465.1). Lineage (NCBI taxonomy): Eukaryota > Viridiplantae > Streptophyta > Magnoliopsida > Malvales > Malvaceae > Gossypium > Gossypium longicalyx. The sequence goes on from CM047001.1 coordinate 74,901,387, forward strand.
GTTTAGTGACTAGCAGTGCAATTTAACCAATGAATTTTTTAATATTATTTTTGTTAAAGAGTCTCATTTATTTGAATAGTCTTTTCCCTTTCTTCTATCATCGTCTTTGCCCTACCATCGTCCCTCTTCTGTCTCTCGTCTGTGCGGATCAGTTTTTTTTCCTCTCCTCTCCTCTCATCTCAGTTCTCGCTCACCGTCGATTCCGCTGGTTTTTCCGGATCTGACCCGTATCCCGTGTCGGCACAGGTACTGCACCCCAAATTGCCGAGTCCGGGTAACGAAGTTTATAAGTATGTTCATCTCAGGTGAAGATGATAAGAATGAAATAGGTACTGAAAATACTGCATTTGTGCATGGGAAACCACCTGAAGATGCTACTGGACCTCCGAAAGTTGAATCTGATATGGAAATAGTTGATGAGAATGAAATAGTTACTGAAAATACTGCATTTGTGCATGGGGAACCACCTCAAGATGCTGCTGGACCTCCGAAAGTTGAATCTGATATGGAAATTCTTCATGAAAAAGTAAAAAAGCAAATCATTAAGGAAGGCCATGGTCAAAAGCCATCAAAGTATTCAACATGCTTCTGTAAGTATCAAAAACTTGTGAAATGTTTAGTTCTCTTCCCTATTTTTCCATGCTTTTAATCCACTGTATGAAAAGCTGAAATTCTTATATCAGAAACCATCGCCAGTCCTACATATGTTATGGTTCGATCTGGTCTAACTTTCAGTACTCACACCTGCAACTAGAAGCTTGAATCTTGTATCTGGTTATTTTAATCAACATCTTAATGAAGTTTGAATCTTTTATCTTATTCTTTTACTCAACATCTTGATGAAACTATACTGATAGTCGTTGTCCTATTAAATTGCATCAGTGGAGGTGTGATTCTAAGAGCTTGCCACTTTTGTCATGTCTATGTTTCTGGTATTTTAACGCATTACTTCAGCAAAATGCTAGCCTGGTAACTATGGATGTTTAGTCCTGTTGAGGGGAGGTCAAACTCTCTCCCATTGTTGAGGTGGGGATCGACTCCTCCGAGAGAGGTCTTTGAAGTGTTATCCTCGGAGACACCGACCTGGTCCGTCAATAATGAAAGGTATATTGTCCTCTAGGGAATGGTATATGGTACCATTTTGGCTAAAGAGAAGTTTTTGAAGTGTTGTCTGCTTAGGAGCCAATGGATCCTTCAACAGAAGGTATTGTACCAGTGTACTGGGTTCACAGAGTGGAAGCGCCTTGATTGGTGGAGATACAACCTGCAAGAGCTCAGGGGAGAAGCGTTACTATTGTGCACAATAATAATCATGAAGAATACGCGCGCAGGAATTTGAATGGTTGGTGGTTCGAATCTTTGCGTGCATTCTTCATGATTACCATCGTGCACAATACTAATGCTTCTCCCCTGAACACTTGCAGGTTGTATCTCCATCAATTGAGATGCTCTCACTCCATGAACCCACAGGGCTCTCTGCAGAGTTAGGAGACAAAACACCGACACAAGGACAATACCTTCTGTTAAGGGATCTATTGACTCCCAAGCAGATGACACTTCAATGACTTCTTCAAAGAGAGAGTCTGACCTTCCCTTAACAAGTGCAATGATCCATTTTGAACTTCTACTGCCCTTTGCTTTCTCAAATTGTTACTCAGTAGTCTTGTAAGATGTCAAGGAGTTGTACTATTTACTTTATGTTATATATTCCATACTAACATCTCAGTAACTGCAAATGTGAAATAGTGCACTACAGGGCATGGACTGAAACGACCAAGCATAAATTTGATGACACATGGCATGAACAACAACCACTTGAATTGGTCTTAGGCAAAGGTATCCATTTGACTGTTTTCTCTTTTGTTGTTTCTTCCTGTTAGTAAAGATGCACATTGAAATTTATGCTTTATTGATTACTGGTGTATAGGCATATAATGAAATATTAAATTTCTATTTACTGTGGTGGCAGAAAAAAAGGAAATGACTGGTTTGGCTATAGGTGTCTCAAGTATGAAATCAGGGGAACGTGCATTGTTAGATGTGGGCTGGGAATTAGGTTATGGGAAAGAAGGAAGCTTTTCCTTCCCAAACGTTCCACCAATGTCAGACATATTATATGAGGTTGAGCTTATTGGATTTGATGAAACCAAAGAAGTAAGTTGCTCTTTTGTAGTTTTCATGTATCATTTTTCCTCATACTAACTAAATGCATCTATTAATGAGACACTTCTATAGGGAAAGGCTCGTGCTGACATGACTGTAGAGGAAAGAATTGGTGCAGCAGATAGAAGAAAGATGGACGGGAATTCTTTATTCAAGGAGGATAAGCTAGAGGAGGCCATGCAACAGTATGAAATGGTTATAGACTTGTGTTCCTTTAAATTAGGATATCCTATCATACCTATTTTTGTTTTTGTTATTTTGGCAAGTTCTAATTGTTATCCTCCCTTTTCTTTTTCCCATGCTAGGCCATAGCGTACATGGGTGATGACTTTATGTTCCAGTTATTTGGGAAGTATCGAGACATGGCTTTAGCTGTCAAAAATCCATGTCATCTGAACATGGCTGCTTGTTTGATAAAGCTCAAGCGCTATGAAGAAGCCATTGGACACTGTTCCATTGTAAGTGTACATTCCATCTGACAGCTTTACTTTTCTATATAACCGGCTTCTTAATGTTTGTTGATCTATAATTGCAGATGGCAACTGTTAAAACTTGAAAGAACAAACCTTAGTCTGGAATTATCTCCATTTGATTTTTTATTTATTTTATTTTATTTTTATATGGTTTCTAAAGACAAAAGTGATTAGCTTGCTTAGGAGTAGTTTAATTGTTGGAAATAATCAGTATGAAGAAGGCTGCTGATATTTTGTCATTTCACTTTCGTACTTCCAAGAACCAAACAGTGAGTTTTAGGTCTTTCCATGTCCCAGTCTTGAACTTGTTATGAAGCAGCTTTGTATAATGAATATATACATTTGATTAAAATCCCATCCTATCTCTTCTTACACATTTGGCCATTGTATGTTGATTAACATCAACAGATATCATAACTCTGTGTGTGTGGTTCTCAGGTATTGTCAGAAGATGAAAATAATGTGAAAGCAATGTTCAGACGTGGAAAGGCCCGAGCCGAACTCGGGCAAACAGATGCTGCGCGGGAAGACTTTCTAATGGCTCGCAAATATGCACCTGAAGACAAAGCGATTGCAAGGGAGTTACGTATACTTGCAGAACAAGACAAAGCTATATACCAGAAGCAAAAAGAGATTTATAAAGGAATTTTTGGACCAAGACCTGAACCTAAACCCAAGAGAGGTAATTGGCTAATCCGATTATGGCACTGGCTTCTGTCACTATTCTATTACATGTTTAGGCGTGAAAGAGTGAAAGCTGATTAGTTTAAGCTCCGAAAGATTTTCCCAAAAAAATAATTTAATCAAAGCTTTAAATCATTTTGTGGAAAAGTTGTGGGATACATCACCAAACTTAAATGTGTAATACTAAACATATTATCATATGTATAATGGGATATCAGTTTATTATTTTGCACATTACTTGCTAATAGAATAATGATTGACATTTGTGATAAGATTGAAATTTCAAAATTTGAAAAATATAGGTACTTAAGATGATCTAATTGAAAAGCATAGACTAAATCTACAATTATAATAATTGAATTTATCCAAATGAGTTACCTGTTATTGTTTAGATCAAATAAAAATACAAAAGGCTATGTCTATACTTTTTACAAAGTACAATAATTAATAACAGCATTTAATCGAATTTATATATTTAAATTAAATTTTACAAATAATTTATATTAATTATTTAAAAACTTTTAAAATTTTACTACCATGAATTAATTTATTATGTTTATACCAGTTTGTTTGTTTGTTTGATAATATCAAAAAAAATAATAACTTTTGGCATCGAGCCATTGCACGTCAATTAAAATTTTTATTTATAAATTTTATATTTCGTATATCATAATATTAATGTATTACATATAGTCTATATATCATAATATTAATTATTTAATAAATTTACTGAGCCTTCATAATATTATAAATTAAATTTTGTTTGCTGAGAAGTTTTTTTACTGAGTTAATTTTTGTTAGATAATTATATTTATTTTCTTTAAATTAAGAGTTATTTATTTATTTTATTACTCTTCACATGTAATTATCTTATTGGATTATTTAAGTAATAAATTATATCTCATTAAAAATATTTCAAACATGAAATTCTACATCATCCTTGTTAATTTTGTTAACGATATTCTCAATAAATCTATTAGAAAAAATAGATTGAAAAAAAGAACAAAAGTTGATGGCAAAAAAAAAAAATTAAAAAATATAATTAGGGTTAGGGTCATTTTGATAAAATATATGAACTCTAGTGGTCAAATTTATCATACGAACTCTAGTGGTCAAATTTATCATTAAACATTTAATAAATAATAAAATTATACTTTAGTCCTGCGATAAAATTTTAGTTTAATTTTTCAAAAAATATAAAATTATAAGTATTAAAATATATATACATAATCCATTCATAACTTTCATATCCCAATTGTAGGACAAATTTTTCCCTTAAATGAACTATACCCATTTTCCACATTAGGTGCAATATTTATTTATCATAATCCTAAAAGGAATTATTCATTCTGGTTTCAAATTAGTTTCTTCTCTAGGGTTTATTTAAAAGCCCAAAACTCGTACCCATCAAAAGCCCTAAACCTAACTCTTAAGTAAAGAAAAAAACACTGGTTCGGGGGAAAGGGAAAGGCAAAAATGGCTTTCAGAGGGAAGGAGATGATGAAGAAGCTGTTGAAGAAGGTGGGGGAGAAAAACCTAGCGCATGGAGTTAAGGAACAGCTTCAAAAATCCATTCCAGACAGCAAGGTCGTCATGAACCGTGCCAAACGCGGCCTTTACGCTGGCCGTCACATCCAGTTCGGCAACCGTATCAGCGAAGACGGTGGAAACAAGTATCCTCTCTTTATCTTTGCTACTTTCTTAGACTTATTTTGTTCGATTTATTTGTTTATTTTGTCTCCTTTTTTTATGTATTATTTATCGGCCTAAGGAGATCTGTGGAGGTTGAGTCTTTAGCTGCTGTTATTGAAAGGCGGTGATGTCTTCTAGGATTCATGTATTAGAGTTAATATTGTTTTTTAAGAACTCAGTTCCGAGATTTGCTGCAAATTTGGCTTGAAGTTGTTCGATATCGTTTGGGAAACTCTGAATATGTATTAGTTGTGGGATATTAAACTTAAGAGTATCATCCAATTTAGCATTTTTGGTGATTTGGATCTTTGTTTTGGAACCCTACAATGCTCTCTATAGGTATTCGATTTTCTGCTATTGTTGGTTCTCTCTACTTTTAAAAAGTTTCGAGGAAAATTCGTCCTCGTTGTGATCACTAGTGATATGTTATATCAAGATGTGATATATCCTCGTAAGCATGTAATTTGTTCTGGTTCTTGGTTGCGAAATTGGTTGTGTGCACTTCGAACTCTGATATCTGTGTCTGAATTGGTGCAAAAGAGTAAGCGGATTGGTTGCTCTCTGTTTTCATGTTTGCTTGCACTTAAGAATTTATTCTAAGACAATATTGGCCATGATCAAGAACAGAGAAGATTATTCGAATAGCAAATCCTTAGTAGTTGGATTGAGGCTTTAATTCAGGAAATGAGATTTTTCCGTACTGCAATAATAGTAATGAGATTTTTATTGCTATGTTGAAGTTATGTGGTCTTTGTATTCATTGGGAAATTTTAACATCGTGCAATGGTTGTGACAGATCAAGGAGGAGTTGGAAGCCTAATGTACAGGAGAAGCGTCTATTTAGTTATATCTTAGATCGCCACATTCGAGTCAAAGTAACCACTCATGCCCTCCGTTGCATTGACAAGGCAGGCGGGATTGATGAGTACCTGCTGAAAACTCCCTACCACAAGATGGATACAGAAATGGGTCTGTTCTGGAAAGCTAAAATCGAGAAAATGTATGAAGAGCTTGGGCAAATGGAGGTAGTCTTCTTTTCGCCAGAGGATGAAGCAAAGTTTGAGCAAGGATTCAAAGACCTGAAGCTAGCAGAGAGAGCAGCTCGAAGGGATGCTAGAAGACAGATGTATGGATGGTCAGGGAAACTGGAAGAAATTGAGAACAGAAGAAGTCATGATGGAACTGGTAATGCCGGGGAAGATAGTTCCGATGGCGATGTGCTGGTTGCAAATTCTTGAGTGTAGAACTGGGTGCGTCCACTTTCTTTTTGGCTACTCTATAAGGGAATATTTGTTTTGGATGAATAATTTGGTGGCTAAGCTTTTTATATTGTGGTACTTATGGAATTAGTGTTATGATGGACGCATGTCGTCGACTAAACAGTTGAGGTAAAAAGGTGATATTACTTTACTAATGTATGATTAAACTCTTCACTATTCATTTTTTGATGGTCAATAAATTGGCTGTAGTAATTTTTAAATAATATATAATTAATATTTAGAAAAAAGATATCAAGTAAAAAGTAATAAATAATTTTAAAAAACTTTTTTAAATGATTGTAAGTGTAAACTTTTTGTAAAAAATATACGTGGAAATTTTTTTGAGAAAAAAATTACAAGCAGAGAAGAAAATAATTCAGTACGTCTATTTATTGTATTAGGTTAAAACATCTTATTCTAATCAATATTAAATACAAGAAGTAAACTTTTATACTAATGTCACTTATAAATCTCCTATTTTGTCACTTATAAATTCTAGTACTTTTTTGTCATTTTTAACATCAATTATAATTATTTTATCTAAACTTGTTCCAGACTCTCACTATCTAGATGCTGACGCCCTCCCGAAGGCTTTGGATTAAAGCTCAATCAATGTCCTTGACGAGCTTCGCGGTGGCGACAGCATTGGCTCCTCGCTGGCAGACTTGCTAGGCGTGGTTACAACAACCCTGGGCTCCTCCGATCACATTGGAGTTGTTTGGGTGTCTAAGGTTTTGTTTGCCCTTATTCTTAATGTTCTATTTTTTCTGGGCTTTGGCTGTACACATTTATGAGTTAATGATATGATTTGAATTTACTTAATTAATTATTTTTAATATTTTTATTATAATTTAAGTTTAAATACATATTTTCTATTTTACAACACTTTTGAAAAGCAAGGCTAAAACCATAAAAGCAACGCTTTGGTAGATTCGATTAAAGAAGACTACAAATGAATATTATGATTCTGATTTATTGATAGATGAGTTAAAAGAAGGATGGAATTTATCCTTCACAGCCAAAGCCGCAGCTCTGTACCACGCAGCTGCTGCCATCGCTCCAGGATCCGGAACTGTTGCAAGTATAGCTGCTGACACATAGCTTGACCGCCCAGCCTGCATAAACACCAACCCCATCACATCCCTAGACATATGGTGTGCAATGCATTAGGAGTAACAACAACACTACGTATGTATATGTGTGTGTTTGTGATCAGTCCTGTTTCTTCTAGTAAGTTGCTTCTGTATGGTTTCTAGAGTTTTATTTGCAGCACATAACTTGAAAATGCTTTTGAGATATGGCATGTAGCATCACATCATTTTAATAAAATTTTGTACCCAAGAACAACCAGACAATTGGACCAGCCAAGTGCAATCACAATCCTAAATGAAGTCTATAAGGAAAGGAAAAAGTGATAAAACAACCTGGGCCTGCATGTCTTTAGTTGATCCAGCTCCAGCCACTGCTGCTTCAGATGAGAGAACAAAAGAAGTACAAGAATCTTCACCACTACTTAACCTCTGCTTGCAACACAAAATATTAGTACATAATCTTAAACGTCATTAATGAAAAAGAGCAAAGAAAGGCTGCTGTTCTGTATAACCTCCTTAAGAACTGCTAATGCAGGAATAAGAGCATCCAATAACGTGCGATATCCAGTACTAGCCCCACCATATTTACTGACTGCAGCGATGGCAGCTTCAAGTGCTTCAGCCCCTGACATCAAGAGTTCTTTCGTCAAGGTTTTAGTTCAAAAAATCTTTCAGATGAAGAGCATCATCTCACATTGCTTTGCTGTGACAGTTGAATCTGAGTTTGCTTTCAACTGTGCATATGCCGCCTTACAAAATATAGTGTATCTGTTCAAAGTGAAGTTCTGAGTTTATATTTCTAATGATCTGTCCAAGTATATATCAAGCATAGAGAACAGGCAAGTAAATTACAAGACCCCACTAGTTCCTCCCATAGCTCTTCTCACAGATGATCCAATTTCATTCACTGTTTCTGCGGCATTATTCAAAGGATAGCTGGAACCAGATGAAGATTTCATCAAGAAATGAATGAAAAGCATGATAATCACAAAGGTGTAAAAACATTCTTTCACATGCAAAGACAGCTATCAACCAATGCATAACACTTCCAAATTGAACTATTGTTCAACAATAATGGCAGCAATTAAAGCAATTACCCAATAAGTCATACCAACTCGGGTGTGAGGACCAGATACAGGTATGTAACGGCCACAAGTATGGTTAGATTCTTCTAAGTTTTTTTTTCATCCTTGGAGGTTATATCATCAAATCCATGTGTCAGAGGCGAGTGTTAGACACAGGTATTTCAAGAAAAATGAGAAGTCCGAGCAACACAAACTCCAGCAACCTGCTTGACTATAATAGTTTTATAAATTGATATTTCTACTAGGAGAGATTCCTCTTATTGAATCATGGGCCTCCAAGTTTCTGAAGCATTACAACCAACAATTTTTCCTAGACTCTTGGCATTGCCATGACACTAATACAACTGCATAATAAGTGAAATACAAAATGTTCACAAATATTTCACCATTGTAAGGTCCAAGTAGTTTTACAACCAATAATTTGTGAAAGCCGCGTCTGCTAACATTGGAGGAAATCTTAAAAATATATTTAACACAGAACAATTGGCACGCCTTATAGATCAAAGTTGGTTATGACTCCAAATCCCTACACTCTTCGTATATTTGGAATTTAGTCCCTCTACTTTTTGGATTTAAAAAAGCAAGTCATTGTTAATACTGCTAATTTTTTTTTGTTAAATTTAACTCCATTGCATCCATTGCATTTAATTTTTTATATGGTTACCGAGTGAGTATTTGTTTATTTCAAAATATCACACTAGTAAATTTAACAAAATAAATTTAATCGTGTTAACAATTGGATCTGAATTATTAAATCCAAAAAGCAGGACTAAATTCTTGAAAATAAAATGAACTAAATTTCAAATGTACAAAGAGTACAGGGACTAGAAAATTATTTTAACCTCAGTTAATATATCCCTTCCACCACGTCTAGAATAATGACTTGTAGAAACCTCCGACACTTCATCAAGATGTTAAACATGTTCAGCACCTAAAAACCAATCACTAGGGTGGGCAGACAACTTCCACAACTACATATATGTCCCAGCATTCTGGTCGAGGATTGTCACAACTATCATGGTTCCCCTATTCAAGCAACAAAAGGGAAAAAATGGAGAAAGGGCATACTATTTTTTCATATCATCAAGGATTGCTGTTGCCCCTTTATACATCTGCAAAAGCAAATTAATCTTGCATATCATGCAATAACTTGTGAACCAAAAGCTAAACAATAAAATAAGACAGTTTGAGTGCACAACTTACTGTTGACCCGCAGTCACCATCACCAACTGTGCTATCCCAATCATTCAAAATATCTCTCATATTGATTATGGCATTTGCAGCTGCCTCAATAGCCACTTCAAGAATATGGCCCTGTTCAGTAAGCTGCAGTGGCCGACTTAATAACTACCAAAAACAGACAAGAAAGGTCAGCGTGAATGAAGGTGTTACGGTCCCAAGTTACAGATTGAGACTTGAGTTACTGGATGATTTGTAGAAAAATCGTTCGACTCAGTGGGGCTTTCCCCCTTGTTTTTGTTTCTTCCACACAAGTAACTTATGATGAGAGTGTGGAACTCATCTAAGGGAATTTCAGACCTTAGACTCGTTAAGAGAGAGTCTTAAACCTCTAAATATTGCAATAAATTCTGACTTTTACATAGGTTTACTAATTTGAAAAAAAACCTATAAGCTAAGTAAATTAAAACAAGGACTCTAAATAAAGAAAGACTTTCAATATCTCTCTAAAATATTTTAATTAAAAAAAATTCTCATGAATAAAATCTTCTAATACTGCTCCTAATAAAGTAATAAACTGATTTAATAATTAATTGATGTCTAACATCACTCCCCTCCTGGAAAAAGAGCTTGTCCACAAGCTCCAGATTGAATAACTCGTGCACGTTTTTGGCCCTTTGTTACATGTAAGGATGTTTCAATTTCCCTACACTATTTACTTTTTGGTAAAGCACCTAAAACCCCAATATCCATATTCTGTATGAAAGGGATGCTAATTAACCATAAACCATTAATTGGAAATTTCACTTCAATAAATGACGTGTCCATTCCTAATATACCCTTTTATATAACCAATTATTCCTGGACCTACCTCATCACTCTTCATTGAACGAGATGATGGCAATGGAACTGGAATCTTGGCCGGTGGACGATTACCTACAAGAAAACAAGTACTTGAGCAAAATGAACCGCATTTTGCCTCTGAACTTTAATTTAAAATTTCAACCTAGTAAGGTTAACTGTTGTAACATATGTAGCTTAGCCTTAGACTAGGGTATGAGTATCAAATTCAAGTAAGTGTCCAGCAAAGGAATATTTAACTTTTTCTAGGAATTTCTTTGTATTTGAAGGGTTATATCGCTAGACCCATATTCAAATGTATTAAACATAGATGCAAATACAGGTATTTCAAGAAAAGTGAAAAAGGTCAAGATTACATTTTTAACAATGAAATCTAGATCATGTTATAGATGGTGTTCATTAAACCAAATTTATTCAAGCATCTTATACACAAGTCAAAAATAAAAATGGAAACATAAACACAAAGTATCAAAATTCTAACACATTCACAAACCAGCAGAACCAACAGGCCAATGTGGAGCCTTAGTGGAAGCATCCAGGTGTTGCAACAGAGTTTGATCTACCTTCATTATAGAGATTGAAAATCCTGAAAGAAACATTGTACTAACAATGAAATATTTCTAATAAATAATTAAGTTTTTTTATTAGCAACAAACCTTTCATATCAAGAGAGGTCATAAATGATCCTGTATACACTCTTTCAACAAGTAGTCCAAATTCTAGCTGCAATTTAGGGACAGTCTTTCCAGCTGCAATCATTAGTTCCATCACAGGAGTGGCACCTAATCTGCATGTCATAAGATCTTTAAAATAACGAGAATAAAACCAAGAACAATATAAAAGTATTGAAAATACTTTGGACAAAAACCACAACATAAATGCAAATGGATCAATACATGAGCCAAACCAAGCTCAATTAGGGAGATAATTTAAGCATTCATCAAGAAAAAGCTTTTATTGAGCTTAAAATGGTGAATGAGCCTATTGATAAAAGTATTTTTATGGCTAATATATCAAATAAGCCCTTGAACTTTCTTACTTATTTAAATAGGCCCTAATACTTTTGTTACATCCAAATAAGCCTTTAAACTTTAATTGGTACTTAAATAAGAACTTAAATTTTGTCACTTCATTTAACTAAGCTCTTATAGTTTTACTACATCCAAATAAACTTTTCATTTTATTTAAATAAGTTCTTATTCTTTTATTACATCCAAATAAGCCGTTAAACTTTAACTAATACCCAAATGAACCTTTAATCATTAACATACACCTAAACAAGCCATTATTATGCAAAATTATGCTATTGTAAATTATATTATATTTTTAAATTTTTTAATACTTAATATTATGTACAACTAAATTTAATGCTTCTTTCTCATATTTTCATTTACTATACCTTTAATTTTGATCTTCATCTTATGTGAAACTCTAATTTTTTAATTGAAATTTAAATAATTAAGAAATAACTAAAATCGTTTCGAATATATAAATCTATTGAAAATATCGGAAAAAAATTACGAAAAGAAACATGTAAGCGTAATTAATTAAAAAACTAAATGAAAGATTAAGTAATATTAAAATAAAAGGTTAAAAATGATGCGCTGCCAGTGTATCAAGTACTCACCTTTAAAAAAAGTAAAGTTAAAAGAAAAAGTGAAATGTTAAAAAAAACCCCTATGTACATTAGTCTTTGGGTCTTTATTAACTTGGGTTTGAAGGCCCAAAATATTTTTCATTGAATGTATAATCCATTCCAATAATATTAATATATTTTAATTTATATTTTATTTTTCAAAATTGTTTACAATCGATAATGGTTAAAAAGAAAATAGCCTAATAAAATATATATAAAATGGGCCCCCGCACCCGAATCCTTTTATGTTGTATCTCCAAATCTTGAGTTTAACTCAATTGACAAGTTAGACACCTAGGCACATACCCATAAATGAGTCCAAGCAACATAGGTTTAAGGTCATTCTCAGCCCTCAATCCACGTCCTTTTCCCTTACCTCTTCTTTTGATAGCCACAACTAGTCCCATAATCTTGTATCAATATAAATACCAATGATAATGCAAGTCTAAACAACATAGAGCATGAACAAACTAACCACAAAACCATGAATTGTAACCATACTTCCTAGCTTAAGGTAGAAACATGAAATGCTAGAACCACAATAGAATCAAATTCCAAAGCCCCAAAACCATACTAACCACAAAACATCCCCTAGAACCCCAAGAAGGAAGTAGGCAAAATTTTTTCAGCAAAAAAAGAAAATTAATATTCATACTTACCCATTAATCATGAGCACCACTCTATTGCCTCGAGTAATTGAAACATAATTACTTTCCTGAAAATATTATATAATTAAAATTAATGGCAAACTAGAAAGCCTTCAGCATCAATAATAATTGGACTTAACTAAAGCAAACTAGAAAGGGGAAGGCTCAAATAGAGAAAATATCAATTGAATCCAAAGTGCAACTTAACTAGTTTCTGGTGAAATTATATGCATTTTTTTGGTACCTTCAAAGTAGAATAATAAAAGAAGACAACCAAAACAAGATATAATAGTGTCCTACTTTACTAAAGAAAACAACTCAAGGCATTTTGTTCACAAAAGCAATAGTAGACATCATAATAGTTAGTGGTATGAAATGCCTATAGCCTAAAGTTTTCCTTAGAGGTAATGAAAGAAGGCAGAGTGTTGAAAAAGATAAGCTGGTGCTCCACTACAGGGACATACCAATATTTGCTTAAGAACGTGAGTAACCACCACATCCACAGGCTGAAGGTCTGCCACAGCAGCACCAGGTTCCCCATGCTAGGAGAATAACACTAGTTAGGTAAACATGAAAAGTAATGAAAGCAAACCGCCAGATAACACTCAAAGGCTAAGCATGTAGCACTTTCGTCTAAAAGTGATCAACTCAACACAATAAAAAGAAAAAGAAAACCAACTTCGCTCGATTCTGTAGAAATAAGTATAAAGTAACTCACAATGCCTAGACCAAGTTCCATCTTCCCTGGACCCAAGCGATCAGATGTGACCTGACCAGGCAATGTGCAAACTGATAACGCAACACCCATAGTTCCAACCACCTCAGATGCACGTTTTGCCTCTGAAGCAACATCAGCAAGAGAAAGGCCAGCAGCAGCCACAGCTCCAGCAACCTGCATCTCGAAAATTGAAGGGTACACAAACAACGGAAAATCTTGTTAAAAATTACAGAGAGAGAGATAGAGAGAGAACCTTATTAACAAGGATTGTTCCTGCCAAACCTCTTCGTCCAGCAATGCCTTGAGATTTAGGTAATGCACAATCATCTCCAACAATTACAGTCTGCGAAAAAAAGGAATTTTATCCACATTTTGATTTTATTCTCCCTTACAATGATTCAGACAGTCAAAGAAATAAAATGTTACTTTTAAAAAGATTATGTTTAGCAGGGAAACATACTTCTATTTTATAGCCTTCAGATCTTGCTTGCTCAGCTGCTAAACCGAAATTCAAGCGGTCACCAGTATAATTCTGCCAACATCCAGGTTATACCATGAATTAGAACAAGAAATAAAATCCTCATAACATGCTCCTTGCTTCAAACCTGGAAATGCTTCTATACTTTAGCTTAACAAGTCTAACAATGTATTTTCATAAGGGTCGGGGAGAACTAAAGAGAGGTATCTTCTAATAATAATAATAATAATAATATTAGAGCACACATCTTGAAAGCACCGCATACCCCAATACAACAATTAATACCAACAAACCTATAATCCGATTCAGGATAGAGAAGTACCGTGACTACTAGAAGACACCCCATGGGACCAGTCACAGCTCGAATGCCCTGATGAAATAATTATTCACAAAAGGGAAAATGTTAACATAATTTTAGCAGGAAGATAGATAACCTCTTAAACCATAAAAAAAGGAAGCATACAGCTAAAATTGAATCAACTGTAGGAGAAGCAAAAACATCTCCACAAATTGAAGCTGTTAGCAACCCTTCTCCCACGTATCCAGCTTGTGCAGGTTCATGCCCACTACCTCCTCCTGCAGCACAAATTTTATCAAAAAAACTCCTGTCTACTGTTCTCAATATTTTATTTTTCAAAAAGGGTTCCTAAGAGAGACAAATATCACATGGCATGATAACCATTTCCTGCAGACAGAGATTTAATAGACTTTTTTTTTTCCCTTTCTTCTTTCATATATTTTCTTTTTAAACACAGTATAAGAAGAGTAATGTAACATGTGCAATCAGGAACATCGACGGATATAAATTAGCCCATACGTTAAAATATAAGTGGCTACATTGATGAAATTAAACTCTCAATGCAAAAGATCGGAGAACTATTCGGACAGAATCATGTGTGATCCAAATTTATAACCAACCATGCATGCCAACTAATCCATAGTGAATCCTGGACAATTAGAATAGTACTACAATATTTTTTCTAGATGAGATAGGACTCTTTTTGGCCTACATTCAAGGAATATTATTGGACCACATAGTTGCCTAACAAAGATGATGTTGAACAAAGTTACTGTAGCTTTAAAGCTTGTTTGAAAATCATCATAGCTTATGAAGATACTAAAAGCGGCAAAGTATATAGTATTTAAATTGCATTTTCCATATCACGAAAAAAGGATAAAAGTAATATGGAAGCCATTGTACTAAGAGTCAGATTGCATTTTGCCTCCTCTACTTAAAAAAGGGCAAATTATTCCCTATACATTAAATCAAAGAGTAAATTAGTCCTTTCAGTTAAAAATTTTATACATTTGTACTGTTAAAAACTAGAGTGACTACGTGTACCCCGTGTTGAAGTATAGAGACCAGTTTTTAACAGCAAAAATGAATGAAATTTTTAACAGAATATCAGTTTGCTCTTTGATCTAATATACAATGTCTAATTTGCTGATTTTTTAAGTAGAGGGGGAAAATACATTCTGACTCTTAGTACAGGAGTCTCCATGGTACTTTTACCCAAAAAAAGATATTAAGTGTTAGGGGCTTCTTAGGGTCCAAACCTGATATCACAGCGACCTTGTCATATGTTGCACCTGAAACATCAGCACGTAATACAACCTTCACCTGCAAACGGAGAAGTTATAATGTTGGATAATTGTAATTGCAGAAATGAACAAGAGCAAAAAGGAAACCAAATAACCTCGGGGAAGCCATCTAAGTATTGCAACCCTTGATAGGTTTCAACAAGACCCTCAATAAATTCAGTAACCACATCTACCACCACCAAAACAAAAGAACGTCAAAGCAATTCATAAACCAGACTATTAAAATGTTAAAATTCTCTTTAAAAATAAGTAACCCAATTTTTTTTTCCATTGTTCATATATTCTAGATTGGTAGAAGGACCATAGTAAAGTAATGCAATCGAGAAACAAAAGAAGTTAAATGAGAAAAGAAATAGTAACCATTTTGCCTAAAAGCCTTCCTTTTTTGTTCTATTTTAGCAAAATCCTTGCTTCATCCTTAGTTTGATTTGCTGAGAAATAAATAGAAGGAATAAATCAAACCATTGGGGTTGTTGATGAGTTTCTTCCCTTGGAAAGCCATAATCGTTTCTGCTTTGCTGTATGCTTCTGTAAAAATTCGCAATTCAGAAATGAGAGTGGGGATAAAAGGTTTTGATTTTGTTAGGTGTTCGAACTATGGAATTTTTTGTCTTTGCTTTAGCTAGGACTTCAAGACTGGGGAGTTGTTACTTGTCCGGACGTCAAATTTACCTGTTTTTTTTTTTTTTTTAATTATTGTTTTTAATGGAAAATTAGTGGCCAATATATTTGTTTATTTGTTTATGCTAATTTTCACTAACCTAATTTAAATTTTTGGATTTAAATTTATTTATTAAATGCTAATTTAATCACACTTTTAATCATTCCTTGGTAAAAATGGAAAATTTACAATTTAATTCGTATATATTTGAATTTATTCCAATTTAGCCCCAAAGTCTTTTTTATCACACTAATATATAATCCAATACGTTTCCATGACAAACAATCAATAATATTTCATTTTCTCATTTTTATTTAAATTTACACTTTAGTCTTTAAACTTTTTAATTTTTACAATTTAGTCATTTTATCTCTGTAACACCCCAATACTCGGCCTAGAAGTTTAGACCGAATTCCGGAGGTTACATTAATCATCGAAGCAATTGTGGGAAAATTTTAGTTTAACAAACCGAAAACATTACAATATTTAAGTTTCGTAAAAACTCTCAAATATAAAATCCCAATATTACAAAGAAACTCAGTCCCAATAACGCTTACTTGTATTTAATACAAAAGTTCATACCACAGTTTTTAAAACAGTACTTAAACTAATTATTTAAAACGCGTAACTCTGAGACCTCCGGCCTGCCAAGTCTAGCAACAAAATTCGGGAACGTACCTGAAAGGGGAAACACTAAGGGGGTGAGCTACATGAGCTCAGTGTGAGTTTGAGACATGATCAATAACAGAATTACAAACCAGAATTCTAGATAACAGTATAACAGTAAAGCGTACTTGAGCAAAACACTTATCATCACACACAGTGTTACCAAACATCATTACACACAAGAATAATCACAAATGATAAGTCAAACAGACAGAATGCAGACAAACAAACTTACACCCAATCACTTAAACAGATGCTTATGAATGCAGCCAAGTAGTGAAAATCCACCCATCCAGCCAAAACACCTCACTGTCCCCCGATCACACTCCAATAGAGCTATTTAAGCTTATCCAACCAAACACACCACATAGGACCTCGAAAGGCTCATCCAACCTTACACACTATGTATGTGGACTAAGCCACTTAGATAATAATACGCAGTAAAGCTGACGTATCTGCAGTACAGTGCATTGCGGTAAATCGCTGTATGAACATGTTGCGGTTTAAACTGCCATATCAGATAATAGTACGCAGCAAAGCTGACGTACATGCGGTACAATGTAGTAAATCGTTATACCAATAAGTTACAGTTAAATGGCCAGATCAGATCAGAATCAGTCTTTCTTCTCTTCACAACCAAACCCTAAATAATTTCATGCAAAAGTATGTATATAGACAAGAGTATAAAATCAAAATATAAAATTTCCAAATAGTTATTTGGACATAGAAACTCATATCTAGACATTCAATCATAGAATTCTCGTGCAGCTACAGAATGCGCATCACATACAAACTCCCACACACCAATCAAATAGATTCAGAAATGCGTACACACACTATCTCAGATTCAGAATCAATTTCATAATAACATCAAATAACCCACAACGAGTTGCTTACATAAAGCTATAACAACGAAAACACACAAGTCAAAGCCAAAACAAAGTCTTGACCACCCTTATTGAGACTTAGCTAAGAGTCGGAACCTATAAAAACCCAATTAAGCCTGAAACTGACAAAGATAAAAAATCAGAGAGAAAGGGCTACACGGCCGTGTGCCCCGATCGTGTGGGGAGGTCAACACACCCATGTAGAGGGGCACACACCCGTGTGACCTAGAGACATGGCCACTTGATCCGGCCGTGTAACTCTCTGTCCATTTGTGCTAAAATGGATAACAGGGCAAACATGACCGTGTGAGGGTCTCACACACCCGTGTGCCCACCAGACACGGTCGCGTGTCCAAAACATACTCTCGTATGAGATCTCTAAATCCCCAAATTAGCCACACGATCGTGTGGCACCAAATCACTAAATCCCTAATTCCCAAACACACACGCCCGTGGTGCCCAGGGAACACGGCCGTGTGAAAATCGACTATTTTCCCCAAATCAGCTACACGACCGTGTGGAAGGTCGTGTGACACCTAAATTAGCCTAAAAACCCTAAATTCCAATTGCACACGGCCGTGCGAACCACCCGTGTGGGGGCACACGCCCGTGTGGCCACCCGTGTGGTCATGAAATCACACCGAAATTGACTGAAAGTCTCGTTTTTCGATCACTAAAATGACTTTCATCAAAGTATTTTAGAAAACACCACAATAAACTAAATTCATGCTATTTAAAGGCAATACAAACACCAGTTTCTCAACTACCAAATCAAACAAAAAAGATTGCCGAATTTCAAAGCAATTCAATACTGAGTTATACCGTTCAGAACAGACTTATTCTGTTGAATTACCCAAAATCAATTCAGTATTTCAATAACAAAAAGGAAAGTTCAGAACCCACACCTTAATTCGTGATCAAAATGCCCAAAATGATCGACGCCTCAAACCCACCAATTCTGATTCACACTTGACGACTTAGCGAATAATTCCTCTAACGAAAATGCTTGGAGACTTCAAACGAAAGATCAAGGCACCAGAAAATAAATAACAAAAAAAATTGTGAAAATAAAGAAAATGAAAATAATAATAATAAAAAACTGAAGAAGAAATAGAGAAATGTGGGAACGTGTAAAACAATTTGGGGTCCCCTCCTTTTTTTCTCTCTCTCCCTCAATTAAAATAAAAAAATAAACTAGAAATAAAATAAAAAACAAAATCTACTATACTTAAAAACCATACTAAAGCAAATTTGTTTCCTCAGAATGCACACAAGAGAACTTGAACCAGGAACCCAGAGACAAACTAACACACAACCAACCACCAGACCAACAAGCCCATTCTAAAACTAAAACGCGAAAACACACATAATTGGTCGAGCTACGCTCAGACTCTAATCATAAATCTCAAAACTTTTAACCCTAAAATCTGAGGCGTTACAATCTCGTTTTCCATTCTAGAATTATTTTCATAAAATTCCATCTAAAAGATACACTTATTTTCATGAGAATCATTTATTTGACCCATTTTCCAAATTTTCTCAAAATTTTACATATTTGACATCAGTGTAGCGTCACATGTCAAAATGAAAATTTTTGAGTGTTACATGTTAGGTGTTGGTGCAAAATTTCCTCAATGTTGAGAGAGGTTTCCAAGGTCTAAATCGATAATAAGTCAATATTTTGCAATTGTACTTGAGGAAGTTTCAAAGTTGGCTATGGATATAATTGCACTAGATGATCCCACTTTTAGTTTAATAGTTGAACGAATGTACAATGATTATGTAAGACCCCCTACTTTTATCCGTCATCGGAATAGGATACGAGGCATTACTGGATCTTATCGAATCATTATTAATTAGGGGAAAAAGCAAAACAAAGTAAACATGTAATATTTAATAAATTTGTATAACATGGTAATTAACTTACCGCTTCTCTATATTCAACATAATTATGCAAAGCATAATTATTCGAATTGATCATGAGCCCTAATACCTATTCTTATCACATTGTTAGTCATATAATTTATATAAATATCAAGAAACATGTATGGGCTCAACTTTCATTAAATTTCTCATATACATATACTTTTACACATCATTTATTCACATAACTTATAACAATCATATCTATGTATTTTAAATACGCTTTCATAACAATTTGTCTTGACTTCAGACTATCTCACATTGGAGCTTTACTCATCAAATCATTTGAAATACTATCTTTATACAAATAGTACACTTGAGTTGCACAATTCTATAATTATGAACGAACACATTTATAAAATATATTCCATGTTCATATATTATAGTCTCATGTCTCCATATATCAAATATATAACAATCATTTTCTTGTATTTCAGATAAATACGTATAACCATACATAAGCATGTCATTCACTATTTCTTTTTGTCTATCACAATTTCAAATGACAGATTCATGTGAATGAGCTCAATAATAACCATGAAAATACTTACCACATTCTTTCACACATGTTCCACTTATAACATATTTTTTTTTATATTTGGCTTGACATTTACTAAGCAATATCGAATATTCATTTATTAGGCAATATCAAATATTCAAATTATTCTTTAACATATATAACATTTAATTTAAAAATAAATTTATAACATTTTTCATTTTAACAAAGTTTAACATTTACCAAATATAATCAAGCGTGTGATCAATTTATGCATAAGTCACTCACATATTTTCCTCCTCTTCCTCTCCATTTCACATCCTTAATGTATATAACACGCTTATAAGTAACATTATCTATAATTTTACTATTTACTTATATTTATATTCCAAAACTGTCCATCCATATCATAGTCACTAAATTATTTTTAAATTGAGATATGAAGCTCAAAATTAAGATCCGCTAATTTTCCCTAAAACTAGACTTACATATCTTCTTACCATAAAATTTTCAAAATTTTTGGTTTAGCCAATAAGTATAGTTTATTCTTTAAAGTCACCCCTGTTCTGCTGTCTGATAGTTCCGATCCTTCTTCACTAAAAATTAATTATCTCATCGTACGGGATTCGAATAATGTTCCTGTTTGTTTCTCTTGAAAATAGACTTTTTTAGGATTTTAAACATATAAATTTAAACCCCTAATTATTTTTTTTCAATTTTTTATGATTTTCCAAAGTCAGAATAGGGGAACCCAAAATCATTCTAACCTTGTCTCACAAAATTTATTATATCTCATGATTTACGATTTCATTGCTTGCATCGTTTCTTCTATAAGAAACTAGACTCAATAAGCTTTAATTTTATGTTTTATTCATCCTCTCATTCGATTTTTACAATTTTTGGTGATTTTTCAAAGTTAGACTACTGCTGCTGTCCAAAACAGTTTTAATGTAAAATGTTGATTTCCATTTTACCCCAAATTTCACAGTTCATACAATTCAGTTCTTGCTCAATTAACCTTTCAATTGATCTAATTTTTCTCAATTAATACTTTAGTCTATCATTTTAAACTACTTCATAACCCCTAAAAATCAGAACTTTAGCACTAGACTTTAATTCCAAACTCTTTCATAATTAGGTCCTAAAATAATTTCCATCAATTTTACTTGATAAAATCATCATATATCAAAATTAAAGCTTCAATTCTATATTTATTCATCATATTCTTCCAGCACTCATCCATAGCAACTTTAAAAATTAGCCATGAAATAAAAAACTAATGATATAGTAAGTTGGACTCAATTGTAAAAGTCCAAAATCTTAAAAATTTTAAGGAGAAAGCAAGAATTAAACTTACATGAAGCTAGAGTATGAAAACCAGCTTGAACCCTCTTCCATGGCTGTTTTTCAGCTGATGAAAATGAAGAGAAAATGAAGAGAATTCTAGATATTCCAATTTAGTCCCATTTTTATTTAGCTAATTTTGGCAATTTTCCAATTTTTCCCTTATTTCACCCATTTCTTGATTTTTCTCAGCTATTGCCCCCAAAAATATCTCTTTTGGGCTTATTTTCACTTTAGGTCCTTCCTCATTTGACAATTGAGCTATTTAATCTTTCTAGAAACTTTTACACTTTTTTCAATTTAGTCCTTTTTATTTAATTAATCACCCAAACGTCAAAATTTTCTAATAAAATTTTAATAATACCTTATTGACACTCCTTAAATATTTATAAAAATATTTATGGCTCGGTTGATAACACTGAGATCTCGATATATTTTTTCTCAATTTCTTGACCAAATAAATCTTTATTAAACACAATTTACTATTTCAAAAATATTTTAAAAGCTACGTTTGGCTCATAAATATTAAATAATATAATCTACGAGTTCATTTGCCGGATTTGGTGGTCTGAAACCACTATTTTCGATATCGCTAAAATTTAGGATATTATAGATTAAGGTAACATTTTGGTGTACAATATTATGCTTTAATATATTTTTATTAAATATGCATGTGTACTAAATAAGATTATTTATTTGGGATTTCATAGCTGTAATTGATGGTATACATATTGTAGGGAATCCTTCCACCAAATGAACAAATTCCTTACATCGAAAAAGAATGTGTCTCAACTCAGAATGTTATGGTTGTATGTGTTTTAATATGTGTGTCACATTTATAGTGGTTGGATGAAAAAGATCAACGCATGCCATTAGAATATTCCTTGATGCAAATCGAGATCCAAGACAAAAATTTTCACACCCACCAATTAATAATTTATTTATTTATAAAAAAAATATAAATTCTTTAATTGGTTGATTGTTATCTTATGATATATATGGAAAATATTATATTGTTGATTTTAGATATCCACAATTGAAAGGTTTTCTTCGACCATATAAATGAGAACAATATTATTTACCTGAGTTTCATAGAGGTAAGCCTATATATGATAAAGAAAAAGTATTCAATCATGTATATTCATCATCACGTAGTGTGATTAAGCAAACTTTTGATGTACTTAAAAAATGGACATTTTAAGTAATATGTCAAGTTATAGTTTTAGAAGACAAAGGTTGGTTGTTGCTACTACAATGGCGGTACACAATTTCATTTGGAAACACGGAGGTCTATATGATGTGGATTTTATGGAATATGAAACTAATGAGATGAAGAAAGTGATGATGAGAGTGAATTCAACAATTCATATGGTTGCGAAATTGAAGCCACAAGGGATGCCATTACTTATAGTTTAACGAGTCCACTTTAATATGAATATATTACGAAGTATTATTTTTATAATATTTAAATTGCATAGATGTATGAAATTAATAATAATTTTTATTTTGAAGTAAAAGTAATAATATTACTAATTTCTAATATATTACTTATATTCTTAAATTAAATTACTTAAATATCATTTAAATTTATAAATTTAAAAGTAATTATATAACTTTTGAAAATTTTAAATTGCATAGATGGATAGAATTAATATTAATTATTATATAAATTTTTTTTACTTTTTAATGTCATGTCTAAAATAAATATTTTAACTTTCAATTACAATTTTTGATAATAATATCAAATATCTAAAATTAATAAATCACGTTTTTTCACAATAATTTTCCCAACACCAGTTTTTCAAAAACACTTTTAAATCTCAACCGTAATACCAAAATGGCCCAAAGCCTAACAATAAAATGTATGCATTAAATAAATTAGTTGAGTTTTGAAACAATAATATTTGTAAAAAAAAAAAAAAAAAAAAACCAATTTGCATATTCTGCTACGCACAAGCTGATAAACTCTCTGGAATTTTGTTATTGTACAAAACTTGAAAAAGTTTAATTTATTAATTATATTTGTTTAAGTAATGGATCATTTTCTTGTTTCAATTAATCTTCATTTGTCGCTACCACTACTACTAACTTTGTTTCATTACCGATCCTCACTTGCTTATGGTATTTGGTTTATAATTACAGGTTGGGATGGATTCTTGCAGACATTTGCATAATAATATCATCATTGATGTGAATCTAATTTTGATAGGGACACTTGCAAACATTTGGGGTGAAAATGCAGTAATAAATACTCTTGTTTTTCAAGATCTCAGTTAAGGCAATCATAAATAAGGATGGAAGGGTTGAGTAAGATGTTATATGCATAAAATAGTGTCCCACAGTTTGAACCAGCGTTTCAATTGAATCTAAAATCAGTGATTTTTCTACTGTCGAAGCTGCTATTGACACCATGGTAGGTGCGGCGTCTGACAGTGAGCAGAGCAGATGGTTTACAATCTTATGGTGTATATGGCATTTCCCAAATTTTCTGGTATGGCAAAATAAAACTCTTCCAGCGAGTAGTGTTTTGCATTTTGTTGATGATTTTCTGCTTCAGTGGGACACTCATTTTCCAACGAGTCCAATTAGGTTGTTGAGTGATGGAGGAGGTGCGGATTGCTGAGCTAAACCAACGCCAGGCCGCTTGAAATGTAATGTCAGTGCTACATGTGTGGTGGAGGACGGGGTGACTACTTTTGATGTGGTCCTTTGCGATGTCGATGGGCGGCTTGTAGCTGATTTGACAAGATTTTTTCCGATACTGTATAATCCACTTATTGCTGAAACGTTGTCCATATGAGACTCTCTCTTGGATTAAGTCAAAAAGGTGGGATAATATCTAAGTTGAGTCATATTGCAAAGATACTATTACTTCACTAAATGATCAATCTTTTAAGAATATCTAAATATTGTTTAGTTTTGTGTAATTGTTTATAATCGAAAGCTCTTTTATTGGACACGTCGAAGGCTCACCGTTTAATTAATGTGGCTTTATCCTACATAAATTGTATATATTTTGCTTTCTCTTTATCTTTTTAATATTTTAAATTTCGAGCAATATATGAACGATTTCATGATTGAAAGAGATGTTTAAGATTAGATGTATGGAGCAAGCTTGTTAGCTTAGAATTAGTACGATTCCCTTTTAATTTGGTGCTAGTTGTTGTTTTTTTTTACATGTTTATAGTTTTAATGATAAATTATATACGATTAAATAAAATTTAAATTATAAACAATAAATTAATACAATGAAAAAATAAATTGAAATTCCAAAATTTAGTTAAAAAAATATGAGCTTAAACTCATTCAAACTTAATTTCATGAAAAAGTTAAAACTTTCACCTTAGAGAAATATTGGAACTCAAAATGTCTTAAATTTCAAAATATGCAAAACTAGAAAGGAAAAAAAATTCTAAACATGAAACACCACGAATTCGAGACTAATCCCACAAAAAATAAAATAAAATGGTAATTAAATGACTTTTATAAAAAAACTATATCTAATAATTATATTCTAATATTTATATGAATTAATTGAAACTTAAAATTAATATTATATATGATGAAAAATAAATTTATCAAATATATAATATTATATTAAGGTTATATACAAAATCACTATATAAATTTTTTTGAAATTATCATGATAAAATTTTAGATATCAATATGATTAATTTATAATATATCATATTTTTATAATAAATTATTTAAAACAATTGGTTGTATATAACAAATTACTGTTATATCCTATTAGTGTTAATAATAGACATAATTAAAAATTTCATATTACAACAAAAGTTTATTTAAAATTAAAAAATTAAAAATCTAAATAATTAAGTTGTACTAAAGTAAGTGAAAAAGTTTATTTAATAAATTTATAAAAAAATATAAAAAAATCAAGTGTAAAATGATTAAATTATTTAATTTTAATTACATCTAATGTGATAGAAAAATCTCTTCAATTCTTCTCAATTTCGAAATTGAGTAAATTTGCTTCTTTAAAAAAATAAAGTAATTTAATCTCTGTCAATTTCGAAAGTGAGTAATTAAGGGTAATTAATCATGACATTAATGTCTTCCGTTAATTGTACATATTTTTTATTAATATAATAATAAATTTAGCCATCGATGTTTACATATTTTTGTCATTTTAGCCCTAATTCAAAAACGTTTAACAAATTCAACCTCAACATTTACACAAATGTTATAGGATAAATTTATTAAATTACTCTAATTTTGAAGGCTAAGTTTGTTATTATACCAACCAAAAATGAAAATCATTAATGTTGTAATTAATTGTACTTAGTTACTTATTTTCGAAATTGATTAGGATTAAAATACTCTAATTCTTTTGAAAGGTAAAAAACTAAAGGGATAAATATTAAAACTATACATAAATTTTAATTCAATGTGCAATGTCATACATGAACTTTAATTTTGTGTGGTTTTATACATGAAATTTTTATTTGATTCAATTTTCACAAGACACTAACAACATTATCGAATTAGTATAATTTTATATTGATATATTACATACACAAATAATTAAATTATTCTGATATAAAAATAATATATGTATTCAATTCTTTAAATGTGTATAATTGAATCAAAATCAAATTTTCATATATATAAGAAAAATAATTTAAGTTTCATGTGTATAGTTACACCAAATCAAAATTTATATATTAAATTACACATTAGACCAAAATTTATGTATAAATTTAACATTTACCCCAAAACTAAAATAATTAAATCCTAAACTCCAACGAACACCAAGACCTAGACAAAAAAAGTAGAATAAATAAACAAATACAAAAGAAAAGGGTCAGAATCGATTGGCTAAACTTGTACCTTTAATGTCATCTACCCCACGTTGACTATTCCGCCGGCGAGCGCGAACTACTCCCACTCGTTTTTTGTTTCGGGTAAATTACAACCAAACTCACTAAACTATTAATAAATTTACATCTTGGCTATTCAACTTTAAAAAGTTATAATATGATCATTAGACTATTCAAAAGTTTTCATTTAAGTCACTGAACTATTAAAATTTTTATATTTAAGTCATTTTTCTCTAAATTTTGACTAACGAGCTCCAAGCAATGATCTAATTATTGGTATGGTGGATCGATACACATCAATAGATAGAAGAACATATCTCTGATCCAAGTTGATCTGATTATCAACGTTGGAGATTGAAGAAGAAATCTTTTGAATTTTGATTTACAAATTTGTAACATTCAGAGTTGTTTCATGAAAAATAAACTAAATTATAGAAGAGAAGTAGGAAAGTTTTCGATTGGAGTAGGCAGTACGAACTAAGAGTGTCATATAGCAATGATTTTAACACTTCAGTGACTTAAATGAAAACTTTTAAATAATTTAGTGACTATTTTATAACTTTTTGAAGTTAAATAATCAAAACATAAACTTACTAAAAGTTAAGGTGTAATTTACCCTATTCGTATTTTTTAAAATTAAAATTTTAGTCCAATCATTATAGTGATAGGTAGTTAACATATTTATTTCCTATTAATCATATGATAATCTAATCAAAATTTCGAGTTAACAAATTTTGACAAACAAAATACTTATAATTTTAGTGACTAGATTAAGATTTTTAAATAAAAATAATACAAACAGATGTACAGGGACTAATAGCATGTTTTAACCAAAAAAAAAAAAAAAAAAAAACTACTCCACTTGTTATCTCTCGTTGCAATCTTTCGCTGTATAACTTTTAAGATGCATTCCTTTTAGATGGATGTGACTGAATGTAAATATGTTATCAGCTTTTTCAAATATAATAATAGTAGTCTAGAATTGATTTGAGTTGAGTTGAGTTGTTGAAGTCGTGCCGTGCGGGGTTGGCTGACTATAAATTGGGGAAAGAGGAGTTTCAGTTTCCAAAATTCAAACACCAATTATTGAAACAATTTTTTTTATTGAGAATTGAGAGAGCATCAAATCAAAGCAAAGCAAAGCAATGTCGACTTTGAGCGTTCCGCCTGTTCTTACCTCTCCTAGAGACGATGCTATTCAGCTTTACCGTGCTTTTAAGGGTACTTGTTTTTTCCCTTTCGTTCTTCCGCCTTTACTATTTGCACTGTCTATTGTTGAGTGGTGGTAAATTTAATCATCCATTCTGAACCCTAACTTTGAGTCAATTTCATTTTGAACTCAAATGGGATTGAAACTTTGTTATACCAAGTTCAATTTTCTCTTGCGGATCAAAAATTTCCTATGGATCACTATGGCCTTAGGACTGTTTTGGAGAAATGTTTTACTATGTGGTTCTTCTTGCTATGGTCAACAAAGTCAACTGTTTCACTGTTTTTTAGGCCTCTTTCTATATCTATATATATATATATTTGTAAACTTAACATGTTAATTTGTGGTTGGGAATGAAGAGTAAATGGTATTTTAAGATGAAAAAGCGAATGATCTTCTTTTTTGAAGAATAAAAAACTAAGTATTTAACTTTTTGGAGTTGATTGTGGAAATAAATCGTGTTATATTTTATATATTTTCATGTTTTTAACAGAATCTTAATTTTCTTTTCTTCTTTTTTTGCTTATGGTATATAGAAAAATCATTGAACAAGAGCAAGAAGAAAATCAGTAACACATGCAGTCTTGGCATCTTTAAGAATCAACTGATAGACATTTATATATAAAAGTTAATAAAAATGAGTCAACATTTAAGTTAATAGAAAAGCGGAATTTTATTTTAATAAGGGCTTTAATGTTATTAGTAATATAAAAAATTAATATTTTCTTATTGAATAATCTATGTAGAAACCTCGTGGAGTAGTTCTTTCTACTTCAAACAAAAATTTATACTTTCATTTATAATGCTTTTGTACTCTCAAAGTTCTCAAATAAGCTTTTAATTGAACTGTTAAAAGTATTATTTTGTTTATCTATATCCTTACTTTGCTTGAAAACCACTACAAATCTTGGTGATCATTTTTCTTTGCCAAATTGGATTTCGCAAGACAAAATAGGAAACTCATGATGCGTTTGTTTTTATATGGCATTTAGCACAGGCTCACGTAGCATGCCGTATTAGCAGTATATTGATGCGGCAGAATTTAAAATAAAAACTTTAGCCAACATTTATTTGTGGTTATTTTTAAATCATTTGATTACTTTGATAGCATATCATTCCATCAAAGCATTCAATTCTACTTGTATCTATTTGGAAAATGTTGCATTTCACATGCTCTTCATTTCTGGAATCAAACATTCTATCTTTTAGTGTTAAACACCAGAATTAGTGTTTTCATCACATGGAAGTTCTGATAGTGCTCTGCAAAGTTTCTTGCACTGGCAACTTTTCATTATTCTGTTACTTTTCATTCGTAGACCCATGAATTTCAGCTTTAGGGATCATTGTATCTAGTTGACTTCTTACTCTAACAAATTTGTATTACACACTTGTACAGGTTTCTTTATCTTTAAAGTAGTTGCTTCACTTTTCACTTCTGAGTTAATGAAAAGGTTATAAATATACTAATTTTCAGCATAAAGCTGTATGATCTAGTAAATCCATTTAGAAGGTTAAAATCATTTGGTATATCTTAATTTAAGAGCACTTTCATCTTTTATGGACGTGTCTTCATGCAGAAAATTTTATTATGATAATGCTTTAAGTTTCTTAACTGATGCAACCAATGGATATAGTTTTTATTGGAGAACTTCCAAGTTGTGGCTACTTTTCTACTCATTTTCTTTGTGGAAAGCATCAGTTGTGCCTATAGGGTCATGATTTTATATTAATATGAAATATGCCAAAAATAACTGATTCTAAGAACAACAGGTTAAAAGAAGATTTCTTTTAATTTTTTTTCCTCTTAGTTTTCCTCTAGGGCTGGGATGTGATACTGCAGCAGTGGTCAATATTCTTTCCCATCGTGATGTGACACAGCGTTCTTTCATCCAACACGAGTATAAAACAATGTATTCTGAAGACCTACTCAAACGACTGAAGTCGGAGCTTAGTGGAAAACTAGAGGTACCGGTCTTTCTACTATTACTCTAATATTTTGGTTTTACAGTGTATTGTTTATTCAGTTGTGTCTTTCTATATATTAATATGCGGTGTGCATGTACGCGTGTTGAATTTTCACCTTATATCTCATCTTTAATTTGTTCAGACTGCTGTCTTGCTATGGATGCTTGACCCTGCAGAACGTGATGCAACAGTCATTAAGCAAGCTTTTTCATCGGGTGTGACAAATCCTTATGCTGCAACTGAAGTTATATGTTCTCGCACCCCATCCCAGATTCAATTAATTAAACAAAATTACCATTCAAAGTTTGGGGTTTTGCTTGAGCAAGATATTGCAGTACTCACCTATGGTGATCATAAAGAGGTATGTTTTCCAGATTACACCTTTCTAGATTTGGTTCCTATGTTTCCCCTAAGTTTAGATAACACTGATAAGCATTTCACTTTTATGGTTTAAATATGCTAGAGGTCTCACCAAACACACGCAGTTAGTCTCTTATTAATAGTTACCCTCTTTAGTGTGTCAAGGTTTGAGAACAAAAGTCACTTGCAGGGTATGTTGTCATAAAAAGTAAAGATTAGATAAAATCTTTTCAGAGTAAGAGTTTGGCCCTTGATTTTCTATACTGGAGTCTGAGTTATAGTGGAGGGTTTAGGTAAGTTACGTAGAAAGCATGTCACAAGCAATCACCCTATCATGATACTGCTGCTGATATTGTTATTTAATACTTTGTATAGCTCTTGCTTGCATATTTAAGCACCCACCGTCATGAAGGCCCTGAAGTTGATAGAGAGATGGCTTTGAAGGATGCAAAGACTCTTTTTAAAGCAGGAGAGAAGAAATTGGGAACTGATGAGAAGAAATTTATCCGCATATTTAGTGAAAGAAGTAGGGCACAGCTAGCTGCTATTAGCTCCGCTTATCATGACATGTACGGAGGCTCCTTGAAAAAGGTAAATTTTCTTCTGTCTTTTCTTCTCTTTTATTTGAAGTTTTGTTGCAATGATTTGATTTTCATTTTTTTTTTTCTCTTTTCAGGCAGTAAAGAGTGAAACATCTGGGGAGTTTGAGCATGGTCTTTTGACAATTTTAAAATGCTCACAGAATCCCGCAAAGTATTTCGCTAAGGTATTTAGTTTTTTAATCCTTAGGGTGTGTTTGGTTAAGTGGAAAAGTGAGAAGAAATAAATTTTAAGCGTGGTTGGCAGGAAAGAAAAGTGAGAAGAAAAAAATAGGAGAGATGATCATTTTCCATCATAATGCATAAAAAAATAATCATTCCAAATTGGAATGATAAGAGGGGAGAAAATGAGAGAGGAATGAATGCTGGTTTAAAATTATGTATTTTTAAAGAAAATCATGTTCTTTCCTCTCATTTTTTAACTCTACTAAGCAATAGATGGAAAAAAAATTACTTTTTCTTTCAATTTTTCCATCTTTTCTATCAAGCATACCTATGGAATGAAAAAAAAAAAATTACATTTTCTATCTTTCCACCCTACCAAGCAAAGTCTTAAGTTTATAACTTTTGTTTCCTATGTTGCGATTTGGTTATAGTGTTGGAATAGTATCAATTTGCTTTAGTTGAATAGGTAAAACCTTGCAAGATGTTTCTTCTGGGAATGCTACCATTTATGTTCGATAACACTCATCATAATTGCATCTTTGTTTATCATATCACTTTTTTCAATTATGCAGGTACTACATCAGGCAATGAAAGGTCTGGGAACCAATGACACTACAGTCATAAGAGTAATCGTGACGAGAACTGAGATCGATATGCACTACATAAAAGCTGAGTATCTTAGGAAATACAAAAAGTCCTTAAGCGATGCAGTTCACTCGGAAACATCGGGCCACTACCAAACTTTTCTTCTTTCTCTTTTGGGACCAAGCCATTAGTGTCAAGGTTGTGAATAATGGGTAGGATATACACGTGTAATGCAAGTAAAGCTTAAGGGAAAATGTTTGAGTGGATCCAGTTATTTTCATTTAGTTTGATTGTATTTGTCTAATATTTGTGAAATGGCAAGTGATTGCTGTTTTTGTGTAGTGATGTCAGTCTCACTATGTAGGGTTGAGATTTTGTGTATTATTCTTCTGATAACTCTAATCACCATCGGTGTAGGATCTACCCATGAAATGTATATTTCATTCTTATGAAGTGTGAAATTGTATTGAATATTAATGGATTGAATGATAAAAATAACAGTTGCCGTATAGGCTTTCCACTAGTGTCATGGGCTAGATCTTTCGTCTTGCAATCCGTGCGGCCTTAAGCGATTTGCTCGTCCAAATTCGTTCAAGTCAGCCTTTACTCGAATGAGGATTCCTTAAGAACTCCTTTAAGGCACCAATCGAACAGCGGAAGCAACTTATGCCAAAAGAAGCTTATAAAGAACAACAAAAATGGATGCTCGCAAAGTGTTTGAGTAAATGCTCTCTATTTTCTTATTCATAAAAAATAATGAAACAATGAATGGAGTGAGTACAAATGAGGGGGAGGCTCTCTATTTATACTTGAGCTCCCCCAAAACTGACGGTCAAGATACAATTACATTGACGGACGAGATTAACCATATCCCATAATTTAAGGGATTTACAAGATATTGTCATATCAAATCCTATCTAATCTTAAAAGATATGATTCCCTTTATCTTTTAAGATTAGTTACCATAGTTGCCTAAGTTGCTATATCTTCGCTATCGGGCCAACCAGGCTTCAATCTGACAGGCTTCTCCAACAGTTCCTTGAATCGGGCCAGCTTTCGTGGGCCAAATGATCCCAATCTAGGTAATAGACCTCCATTGGATGCATTTGGTTCGATGGTCACGGGCTTCGAACTCTGGCCCGTGACATTAGACTGCTGTTATTATCCATACACATTATATGTTATTATTATTATTTTTATTATTTTGGTGAAAGAAATGAGAACATTACAAACTAAATCCTCAAAGAAGGTTCACGAACAGTCTTAAGTCTAGACTCCTAGTACAAACAATCTTGGCCAAGTTATCTGCAATTAGATTATTTCCCTTGGGAACAAGATGAATTTTCCAGTGCTCCATCTTTCTAAGCGTTTGATGAATTCTTCTAATAATGATAGAATTGGAGATTCCCGAATCATTTTCTATGATAGCTTTAATGGCTTCAATATTATTAGGTTGAATAAAGACCTTTTGGAAACACCTATCCGCCATTAGATTCAACCCATCCAAAATCCCCCAGAGCTCTGCCTCCAAAACTGAACAATTACCCAAATATCTCGCGAATCTTATAATCTATCACCCTTGTGATCTCTCACGTAGCCTCCCGCAGCTACAAAGCCCTCTTCAATCTTAACCGAACCATCAGTGTTCAAACAAACCCAACTGTTGGGTATAGGGCAATTAGGTAGAGTGCTTCGGGCTTCAAACTTTGAAATCGAGGAAACTGAGGAATACTGCTTAGCCTAACTAAAGGAGATTTTAATAATTTCCTCAACACTCCACGAAATTCCTTGGAAAACAAACATGTTGCGAATCTTCCAAATACACCACGCAATAATCCCAAAGAGATAGGACCAATTAATTCCCCCATCAAAGAAGTCATCTGATTTTGCAAATTATTCGCCATCCATTCAAGTAGAGATCCAGAGTAAAAACCAGAAAGAGTTTGCTGAGGAATGATTTTATCCCAAATGCCTCTGGCTGCAAGACAATCTCTGAGTGTATGCATCACATCCTCCAAAACATGTCCACAAATACCTTAAACGCTGCTGCTACTACAACCTCATCTTACTCTTTCAGCATTTGTAAGTAGCCTTTGCTTTAAGACAAACCAAATAAAGAAGCGGATCTGATGAAGACCTTTAAATTTCTAAGGTATCCTCCAAAACCCTTTTTTGGAATTCAAAGTGCCTTCACGAACCTTCCCATATGCACTCTTAAGAGAGAAGGTGACGATTGAGGTGGCTCCCCATATGATCCGGTCCAGACTTGATGAAGGATGCGGTGGAGGAACACTCACAATCCGATCAATGATTTCTTCTGGCACCTATAATAGCCAATTTTGGCCTATGTCTATGAAACAAAATAAACAAAAAATAAGTGAAAATCTAAATGTTTATTAACAGTCCCTTTATACATTAAAATGACCCAAATCAAACAATAGCCCAAAACCCAATCTATCCTACCCAATTTGCAAGGCCCAAACTAAACCCTAGCCCACTAGCTATCAACATTTTCAGCAAACACAAAAAAAAACCCCTAGCCACCAAGCCTTCAGCCACCGCATATGCCACCACTGTTTGCTGCCTCCACGCGCGCCGCATGCCTCCTCCACGCGCGTCTGACACCTGCAAAGGGAGATCCACACTCAAGCAATACAAACAATGAAGAAAATGACAAAAAATGACAGAAAAACAAAACGAATGTGGACAAAAACGGATCTCAGATCCGGCTATAAAATCCAAAATCAAAGCTTTGTATTTTTTTTACACACGTTAAAAAATAAAAAAAGTAGAATAGAAGCAGAGGCAAAGGTTGATTTGATTTTTTTTTCTTTTTCTTTTTCTTTTTCGCCTTTCGATTTCCTGTTTCTTCTTTATTTTTATTTGCAAATCTATTTTAAATAACAAATAATAAGAGATGGAGAAGGCTTACCCAGAATCCTCCGTGATTGTGTTGCCGGAGACTCTCTCTCCGTCGCTGAAATCAGACCCAAAAGGAGGAGAGGAGAGACTTTCTTTCTCTCGATCGACGGGCTGACGGCGCAAAAGCGGGAGGGGTTTTCCAACTCTAGTAGAGAATTAAAAAATGGGGGGTCTTCTCTGAAATTTTTCAAAAAAAGAGGAAGTAAATGAAAAAACATAAAAAAATGGCTTAAATAATAAGGGCAAAATGGTGCCGTTTTGCACTTGGGGTACTAACGCTGAAACGGCGTCGTTTGGAGTGTGCCTGTGCGCGACCCGACCCGCTCCAGAGGGTCCGCGCGTTTCCTTTTAAGGGGAAAATATCCGTTTTGGTCCCTCCGCCTTTTCTATCATTTTATTTAATTCCATATGGCATTGTTTCGCCTATTATTTTATTTCATTTCTGATTTGATCCTTGGCTTGGATAGATGAAATGCAGCGCATAATGACTTGCAATATTGTCCCATTTTATCCTCGCGAATTTAAGCGCGTTTTGATTTAGTCCCTGGTATTTTTTTATTTATAATTAGCACCCCGAAATTTGTTCCAATTTTAATCTGGTCCTTAGTTTGTTTAACTTGCTCATTTATTTATTTATTTATTTCTAAAAAACTGTTTTATTATTATTACTCATTCTAAGTTTATATATATATATATGTTATTTATGTCAAAACTCTCTTATATATTATTTATTTTAAGGTTCTTTTTCCACATATTGTTTATTTTAAGCTTTTATACATTATTTTAAAGTTGCGTTTTTATAAACTATTCGTTTGAGGTTACTATATATTATTTTATTGTATTTTAAGTTGAATTATATATTAACTATTTTAAGTTATCTCATATTAAAACTTGCTTTTTATATTATTTTAAACTCGTTTTTATGTACTATTATTTTATTATTTGTTTTAAATTGTTACTTTGTTTTAAACTCTTTTTATTTATTTAAAATAGTTTTATTATTTATTCTAAGTTTTTTATATGTATTATTTATTTTGCACCTTCATATATACATATTATTTATTTTAAACTCATTTCTTATCATTCTAAAATTTGTTTACGCTTTGTTTATTTTAACTTGCTTTTATATCTTTTTATCATTCAATTTATTGGTCTTTATTTATCGATATTATTATTTAAATATTGTATGATTATTGCCATTGTGTGCATTTTACTTTGTTTATTTTGTATTTTTGTATTATTGTCATTCATTCGTATAATGCCGTGTTCATGTACCCTTGTACTAAGCTCATTACTATATTTCTATTTCATATCATCGCCTCATGAATCAAACCTCGTTACATTCATCCAATAAATCGTTTTATCTTAATCCAAACAAACAACGTACGTTGTTTAAATATCGAATTCGCTAATATTCAAAAAAACAAAAATTTCAAAACAAGACAATTTTTCGCGTTTTGGAACATCGAGGAATTGTGCCCTAACTTACGGGATTTTGATTTTCTTGTTGATTCTAAATTGCCAAATATCCTTTTGAGTTTTAAAATATACAAATTTCCAATCAAAATTAAAGACAAACTTGCGCTCGGAAGTTCATGGTATTGTGTCCTAACTTACAGGATATGATACTCTGATCTCTCGATACGAGGAAATCTTTAACAATCATTTTGAGCTAGATCAAGCATTTTTTTAAAATCAACATTGATAAAAAAAGGGGTCGTATCTTAAAATCCGTTCCCGATTTTTAACTTTCAACATTAAGACACTAACTAATCAATTTGGTACCAATTTTGGGTGTAACGAGAGTGCTAACACTTCCTCGCACGTAACCGACTCCCGAACCCATTCTCTCGAGTCTCGTAGACCAAAAACACTGTTTTAGTAAACTGAAATGTTTTATTAAAACAAAGGTGATCCGATCACATTTAATAAAGATCGGTGGCGACTCCCGTTTTAATTTTCATTTTTAAACAAAGTCGATTCCTGTTTTTTTTTCAAAAAAATGGTTTCGACAGCTTGGCGACTCCACTGGGGAAGTTTGAGAGTCAAGCCATAAGTTGATTATTTTTTTTCTTTTGTCAAAAATTGAAAATCTATTTTAAATTTACGATTACTTCATTACATGTTATCTGTTACTTTCGTGATTTTCTTCATAATATGTTTGCTTTAAGTGGTTTAATTCTTGTAATGTATCTTTGCATATCGCATCGCATAAATTGGTCAATTTTACCCTTTTACGTGGGAGTGAGAAACTATTCCTTCGTGAGGTCTTCACCTCCGTATAGGATAGTGGATCGCTTTCGGGGTACATCTGTACCTGCGTCTTTGTGAGGTTTTCATCTCCGTATAGCCGTAGGGAAATGTATTCCCCTGAAACAAACTCGGTCTATATGAGCCTATAGTGGGTGAGGATCGAGGAATCTACCAGTTCAGGTACCTTTACTCTAGAACCAAATCACATGTAATGAGCCCTAAGAGCCTACCCTAGGTAGAACCACACCAAACCCTAGTGGTTACCCGAAAAGGTGCTTGATTATTTCCTGTTTGCTTTGAGTTCTATTATTTGTATTTAATACTGACTTGTTGTGTTTTGATATTATTGCATGGCATCTCATCATAAAAAGGTGTTGGTTCACGGTCGGTTACTAGATAGAAAAGCTTAGCATGGAAAAAGGGTTTATTGATAGAGTGGAAGAGAATGCGGCCGTCCGAATATGGTCCGAAAAAACGTAGCAAAAGAAAGGTAATAGTTTGACCGAGGGATATGAGTCGGAATTATGAGATTTCACTCACATCAGTGTAACCCGGAATGACTTACAAGAATTAAAGAAGATATGAAATAGTTGGAACGACGAGATCAAATAACTCTTTTACTGTAATTACGACGACCTACCCTATCTGCTCGATGTAAAGGTGGACAAATACTTGTTTCGAGCCCTCGTATAGTTTTGGAATCCCGCCTACAGTTGCTGAATAATGGGTTGCAGCCCGTATCAAGCAGAAAGGAGATAGTAAGTGTATTTCTTGGAGAAATTTGAGGGACTTGATCCTTGCACACCCGGACATGAAGAAGAGGGTTGACGTCTTCGCCTTGAGCCTCTACGATTTGATCGTCTTTCCCAAGGCATTAGGACATGTTGATGAAGCCGTCTCAGATTTATTCGATCAGCTTAATAAAGGGACCACACCCGTCCCGACAATCCTAGCAGAAACTTTCAGATCTTTGAACGCATGTCGGAGGACGGGCACAGGAAGATTCGTAGGATGTGCGCAATTATTGTTGGCTTGGTTCCACAGCCACTTTTGGAACGTAAAAAATATTTCCTATCGAGTTTTCTCCAAGGACTATTCCCCATTAAGAGAATTAGTGGCTACACCGAGGCGAGACGAAATCTCAGAAGAGAAATGAATAGCTATCCTCCAGACTTTACAATGCGAAGATGTCAAATGGAGGGCTCCATGGTTAATCCCCGACGAGATCTTATATCGGTGGGGTGATTTTGACTGGGTCCTTCTAGTTGGAATATGAAGAGTCGTTGGATACGGTCTACTACTTGTGTTAAGGTAGTATCAATCAAGGCAGTTTATACCGGTGACACAAGGGTTGGCTCAATGTGAGTTCTCTTATAAAGACAACAATTATAAGATGAAGGTTCGTGAGATATCAGATGCTTGGAACCAAACCCGAAGAATGAAAAAATTCACCACGGGCCCGATGACGACCCCCGAGTATGAATTATGGTGGGGTAGGAGAGTCAACGACAACATCCCTAGGCCATATTAAGGGAACACTCGACCGATAGAGGAACATTTACGAGTCATCTTGTCCGAGTTAGAGATCATCAAGCAAGACTTTGAGAAAAGAAGATCAGAATTGGGGAAGAAGATAGAGCAGTTAGAATAGGAAAAGATGAAGTTGGGATTAGACGTCGATATCCACAAGCTAGAAGCCGAGAAATTGAGGAAAGGGAAGAACAAGGCCAAGAAAGATTTGGATAGTCTGAAAACTGATTACAAGAAGCTTCGTATGTCAATAAGAACTGCCGGTTTAGGTAAAACATCAGAACAGTGGAGTCAAGAAATTAAAGAAGAAAAGACTAGAGCCGATCATTGGGAGAAGAAGTTTCAAGATGTTTGAGTACGGGAGGACGCTCTGAAAAAGAGTTTATTGGAAAGCCAAAGCGAAAAAGAGAGGTTACGAGCTCAGGTGGCCGAATTGAAAAAATCACTACATCAGTATCGTAGCCGTAACTCTGTAATTGAGTTGAAAGCCAATCTAAGTAGGATTGAGGAGTCAAAAAGAAAAATAGAGGAACTCGAGACTGCACTACGAGATAGCAAAATTTGAGAGGAAATTTTTGAGGCAAACAACGACCATTGCAGGAAACAGCTTCACCGCTCTCAAGACCAGATCAGAGATAGAGATTATATCATGGGTGAAGCTGTGGATCAGGTTTGGGAAGTAGCTGATCATTTGAAAACCTTAGCAGTTCAGACTAATGTATTAAGCTTAAAGTACGAGTCAGAATCAGATCGAGGCCGAAATTTAGCTTGGCTTCTTAGAAAAATTAAGGCTTTGAGCATTAGGGCAAAGTCGTATATGTAATCATCTGCTCTATGTAAAGAAATTTTTTTCTAGTAAAGTTATTCTAATGAAATTAAATCAGAATCAACGCCTCTTTTGCATTTCATTTCATTCATTGGCATTTCATCATATGCATTAAGTTTTATAAAAAGGCCCTAATTAAATAAAGTTATTTCAGAAGTTAATCTGGAAACCAACAAGAATCAACCAACCAAATACCGTTACAATACCCGTCGCAAGACCAAAACGATGGATTAAAGATTAGAAAGATTAGAACAAATGCAAAGGGACATGTAAGAGCAGTTACAAGCGCAGATGCAAGAGTAGTTAGCTAGAATCCAATACGACATGAGGGAACAAATGCAAGAATCCCAGAATAATATGATAAGTCAGTTGGCACATTTGCCGGCTAAAGAACGCGAAAAAGGGAAGAGCACTGCAAGGAACGATAATGAAGACTCTGCCTATCCCCCGGGCTTTACTCCTGTCAACGCCCAACCATAACCAGAGGTGTACCCACGAGAGGTGCCCGTCACTATTAGGCCGCAACAATATCATGCCGGTGCCTCAGCACCGATAATTTTTCCAACAGGCTCGAGCTCCAATCTAGGGGACAATCTAACTAATTCCGTTGTTTCAGATCTCGATAACGCAGCAGAAATGGAAAAGACAAAAGTAGATCTCCCAAAGTAACTAGAAGACCAATACAAGTGGTTAGAGGAGAAATTCAAAGCAATGGAGACTGTTAATTACCGTTGCAGAATTGACGCTAAGGACCTAAGCTTGGTCCCAGATCTGGTGCTCCCGCTGAAATTCAAGACTCTAGGAGTTAAAAAATATAATGGGACTAGCTGTCCAGAAGCTCACATCACTATGTTTTGTCGAAGGATGACTGGACATGTCAATAATGATCAACTGTTAATCCACTGCTTCCAAGACAGTCTGATCGGGTCTGCGGCCAAATGGTATAACCAGCTAAGCCGTGCCCAAATTAGTTCATGGAAGGACTTGGGTCAAGCTTTCATAAAACAATACGGCCACGTAACAGACATAGCACCTGATAGAATTACACTACAAAACATGGAAAAGAAGCCAAGTGAGAGCTTCAGGCAGTATGCCCAATGATAGAGGGAGATAGCAATGTAAGTCCAACTACCTCTCTTGGAGAAGAAAATGACCATGCTCTTTATTAATACCCTAAAGGCTCCATTCATTAACCACATGTTGGGAAGCACTACTAAGAGCTTCTCAGACATAGTAATGTCTGGAGAGATGATAGAAAATGCAATAAGATACGGGAAGATTGAAGTAGGGGAAAGTGCCAAGAGATCAGCCCCGAGAAGGAAAGAAAATAAAGTAAACAATGCGAGTGTGTACAATAAGGGTTATTCCAAGCCAGTCACCGTGAACCAGCTGAAGGCAGTGACTACTAACCATCAGGGCTCCACAAGACAAGATTCCAACCCAAGGCCTAGCACGGAAAGAGTTCAGTTCACGTCGATCCCAATGTCATATAGGGAGCTTTACCAGAATCTGTTCGATGCGCATATGGTGTCCCAATTTTATCTAAAACCCATGAAACCTCTATTCCCTAAGTGGTATGACACAAATGCTCATTGCGAATACCATGTAGAAATCCTGGGACACACGATCGAGAACTGCACCGCCTTTAAAAAGATAGTCGAAAGGTTCATAAAGATGGACATTGTAAAGTTTGATGATCACACAGGACCTAATGTGGCAGAGAATCTGTTACCCAGTCATTCAGATAAAGAGGTAAACGTGATAGTTGAAAATAGAAGGAAGAGAACCAATATGAATGTATCAGAGGTAAAGACTCCGTTGAAATGGGTTTGGAAGAAGATGATAGAAGAAGGTTTAGTCACACAAAATTTAGGGGAGAAGCCCGAAGGAGCAAAGTATTACTGTGAATTCCATGATAAAGAGGGTCATGAGATCCAAAAGTATAATAAAGTCAGGGCGCTGGTACAGGAACTGATCGAAAATAAGGAGATTGAATTCTTTGAATATACTGAGAGCCCAGAGGGAGAAGATATATGCGCGTCGAAAGGAGGGTCAACCAACAAAGTCCATAGGGTCAATCACCCGATAGTAATCATATCACGACCAAGAATCAGTGAAGTCAAAGCATCAGTTGCACCAAAGGTCATAATCCAAAAGCCTGTTGCTTTTTCTTATAAAGATAGCAAGAGGGTACCTTGGAACTATGACTGTAACGTAACGATTCTGAGAGAGGAGAACCTGATTAGCTCTTCAAAGAAAGGTCAAGACGAAGGTTTCTATATATGCAGTGGAAGGCGTTATTCCCCGATCACAAAGACAGAACCAGTTAAAGAAAAATCTGTGATTGTTGAACAAAAGAAAGAGAAGATAACCAAACCTGAATCACCTGTCAATGAGCCAGTAACTGAAAAGGAGGCTAAGGAATTCTTAAAATTTCTGAAGCACAGTGAGTACAACGTTGTGGAACAATTGCACAAACAACCATATCGTATATCGGTGCTAGCCTTGCTCTTGAGCTCAGAGACGCACCATAGTGCATTGATGAAAGTGTTAAATGAAACATATGTTGCGGATAATATCTCTGTCAACAAGCTCGATCGTCTGGTCAATAACATTAGCGCTGATAATTTTATTTTCTTTAATGATGATGAAATACCACCGGGAGGTATGGGATCTATAAAGGCCCTGCACATCACCACTCGCTGTAAGGGATACACATTACTGGGGGTACTAATTGATAATGGATCAGCATTGAATGTCCTACCTTTGTCCACGCTAAATAGGTTGCTAGTGGATAGCTCTCACATGAAGACGTGTCAAAACATAGTGAGAGCATTCGACGGTACTAAAAGAAATGTGATGGGAAGGATCGAGATACCTCTCTTGATTGGCCCAAACACATATGAGGTAGACTTCTTGGTAATGGATATCAAGCCTTCGTACAATTGCCTGTTAGCAGACGATGAGGTGATAGAGTGTTCCTTTCGATCGCTAGAATTTGTCAATGCTACATTCATTGTCGAAGGGAACAAGATCCCGATATCCAAAATATCCAAAATCACGAGGATGGGCCTGCGATCGACAGTCAGAAAAGAAGCATTGCCAGGGAGAGGACTTGAAAGATGCCTTCAAAGAAAGATCGAGGTACCGATGTTAAGGGAAAAACGAGACCGCTTTGGCTTGGAATTTAAGCCAGATGTGAAGCAAAAGAAGAAAGAGCTAGAGAAAAAATAAGAGAGGAGAAAAGCGTGTCTACACGGTGAGGAGGTCAAGTAGGAGCTAATGATTTTCCCTCATTTATCCAGAACATTTGTGTCGGGAGGAACTATCTACCCCAAAAAGAAGATGACGAGAAAGAAAATGGCAGAAGAAATGTTGGGAAGGTTGAGCATTAATGCCATATCTGAAGAAAGAACTGAAGAAGGGAATTTATCTAGAATTCGCCCTTACATCCCTGGAAGTGTTTTGAACAATTGGACCGCGGAGGAGATCTCTGTAACTTTTAAAATTAATTTAGAGTAATGTTCAAAACAAACTTATTGCTCTAAGCCTAGGGGCAATAAGAATCCTTTTATGAAATATGCATATGTCCGAATATCGTTATTTCAATAAAAAATACATCTTTGCATATCATCCTAAGCAAATATTCTTTTATTCTTTCTATTTCATTCATGATCATATCATATAAATAAATATTCTTAGATTCTTTTATTTTTTGGACTCTTTTTTATCCCTGTAACAGGTCTCTAGATATCAATGATATGAGTAACGCTGCTTCTGACTCAGAGTCTCCCTTTGAGAAAGATATGTGTACAGAGGAATCTCAAGATTTTAAAGATGACCGAAATTGTAATCTATCTCCTGATTTGTTGAGGATGGTAGAACAAGAGGAGAAACAAATCTTACCTTACAAAGAGTCAGTGAAAATTGTGAGCTTAGGGGAGGGAAAAGAGGTAAAGATTGGAGCTTGTATCGCCGTAGAAACAAAGCGAAACCTCATTGAGTTATTACAAGAATTCAAGGATGTCTTCGCATGGTCATATCAAGACATGCCCGGGTTGAATACTGATATTGTGGTACACCGACTCCCCATAAAGAAAGAGTGTAAGCCAGTTCAACAGAAACTCCGAAGGATGAGACCTGACGTTCTATTGAAGATAAAAGAAGAGGTTAAGAAACAGTTCGATTCCGGTTTCTTACAAGTGGTCAAGTATTTAGAATGGGTAGCCAATATAGTCCATGTTCCCAAGAAAGATGGAAAAGTACGAATGTGCATGGATTACAAGGATTTGAACAAGGCTAGCCCAAAAGATAATTTTTCGTTGCCTCACATCAATACATTAGTGGATAACACGACAGGTTACTCATTTTTTCCTTCATGGATGGCTTCTCGGGATACAACCAGATAAAGATGCATCCTGAAGACATGGAAAAGACCACATTCGTAACCCTGTGGGGAACGCTTTGTTATAAGGTAATGCCATTCGGACTGAAAAACGCAGGAGCGACATATCAGAGAGCCATGGTAACTTTGTTCCATGATATGATGCACAAGGAAATCGAAGTTTACGTTGACGATATGATTGCAAAATCCAAAACAGAGAAGGAGCATGTGCAAGTCTTGAGGAAATTATTCTTAAAGTTAAGGAAGTTCCAGTTAAAGCTCAATCCCACGAAATGTACCTTCGGGGCCAGATCAGGAAAGCTGTTGGGGTTCGTGGTCAGTGAAAAGGGGATTGAGAATGACCCTGATAAAGTCAAGGCCATACAGGAATTACCCCCACCGCGCACTCAAAAAGAAGCTCGAGGTTTCCTAAGAAGACTAAATTACATCGCCCGGTTCATTTTACAACTAACGGAGAAATGTGACCTGATATTCCGTCTCCTTAGGAAACACAACCCAGGTGTATGGGATGAGGAGTGCCAGAAAACTTTTGATAAAGTCAAGCATTACTTGTCCAATGTCCCGATACTGATGCCACCTTACCCAGATAAGCCACTGATACTGTACTTGGCAGTGTTCAAAAACTCCATGGGATGCATGCTAGGCCAACATGACGAGTCAGGAAGAAAAGAAAAAATGATATACTATCTCAGCAAGAAATTGAATGAATGTGAGACAAGATATTCGTCAATCGAGAAGTTGTGCTGTGCCTTGATTTGGACAACCCGAAAACTAAGATAGTATATGTTGTAGCACACAACTTGGCTCATCTCAAAACTAGACCCTCTAAAGTATATGATGGAGTCAACTGCTTTGAATGGAAGAATGGCTCGATGGCAAATTTTACTTTCTGAGTTCGAAATAGTCTACGTGAATTAAAAGGCTGTAAAAGGGAGTGCAATAGCAGATTTTCTGGCCAGTAGAGCTCTAGAAGATTATGAGCCTTTGAGCTTTGATTTCCCGAATGAGGATCTAATGTATGTTGCAACCACTGAAGAAGACTCTCGAGAAGGCCATCATTGGAAACTAAATTTTGACGGAGCTTCAAATGCTGTGGGTAACAGAATCGGGGCATTATTGGTATCCCCAAATGGAGATCATTATCCCTTTACTAGTAAATTGGATTTTGATTGCACAAACAATATGGCCGAATACGAAGCATGTATCATGAGAATTCGTGCAGCCATAAAATATAAGATTAAAGTGCTAGAGATATACGGAGATTCTGCATTAGTGATCTATCACCTCAAATGTGAATGGGAGACAAGAGACCCTAAGTTGGTCAATTATCGAAGGCTGGTTCTTGAGTTAATTAAGGAGTTTGACGATATCACTTTCTGCTACCTCCTACGAGATGAAAACTAGATGGCTGATACCTTGGCAACCTTAGCTTCTATGATCAAAGTGAACAAGCAAGAGGATGTGAAGCCTATCCAAATAAGTATTTATGAGGCTCCGACTCATTGCTACAACATCGATGACGAAGAAGAAAAAGACGATCGTCCTTGGTATCAAGATATATTGTGATATGTGAGGAATCGTGAATACCCAAATCAAAGGACTGAGAATGACAAAAGGACATTGAGAAGGTTGGCCATTGACTATGTCTTAGATGGAGAGATCCTGTATAAAAGAAAGAAGGATCATGTACTCCTA
This sequence comes from Gossypium longicalyx, assembly GCA_025698465.1. NCBI lineage: Eukaryota > Viridiplantae > Streptophyta > Magnoliopsida > Malvales > Malvaceae > Gossypium > Gossypium longicalyx. The sequence goes on from CM047001.1 coordinate 74,946,288, forward strand.
AGATTTGTGGACACTGTCGAGGCTAAGCAAATCTTGGAGGAGGTCCATGAGGGTGTCTGCGGAACATACGCTAATGGTTTCACAATGGCTAGACAGATCATGAGATTTGGATATTATTGGTACACTATGGAAGGGGATTGCATCAACTATGCCAAGAAGTGCCATAAATGCTAAATTTATGGAGATAAAATTCATGTACCTCCTTCACCACTTCATGTTATGACTTCACCATGGCCTTTCTCCATGTGGGGGATGGATGTTATAGGGCTGATCTCACCAAAAGCATCTAACGGACATCGATTCATCTTTGTGGTCATCGATTACTTCACCAAGTGGGTAGATACCACCTCTTACGCCAATGTCACAAAGTCGGCAGTCAGCAAATTCTTAAAGAAAGAGATCATATGTCGATATGGGATGCCTGAGAGGATCATATCAGACAATACACTGAACTTGAACAATAGTATGATAGCGGAGGTTTGTAGCCATTTAAAGATCAAACATCATAACTCGTCACTATATCGCCCAAAGATGAATGGTGCGGTGGAAGCGGCCAATAAGAACATTAAGAAGATCGTGGGGAAAATGATTGAGACTTACAAAGATTGGTACAAGAAATTACCATTTGCCCTCTATGCCTACCGAACGTCAGTCAGAACTTCTACATGGAGGCGGTTCTGCCTATTGAGGTCGAGATTTCCTCTCTACGAGTGTTGTCAGAACTAAAGTTAGATGAAGCAGAATGAGTCCAATCTCGATATGATCAGCTGAACATAATTGAAGAAAAGAGGCTGAAAGCTATTCGTCATGGTCAAATGTACCAAAAGCGAATGATACGAGCTTATAACAAGAAGGTTCGCCCTAGATAATTCTATGAAGGAGACCTTGTTTTGAAAAAGATCCTCCCCATACAAAAGGACTTTAGAGGAAAATGGATGCCAAATTGGGAGGGACCTTATGTGGTGAAGAAGGCTTTTTCTGGAAGAGATCTAATTTTGACCAAGATAGACGGTAAAAGCCTGCTTAATCTCATGAATTCGGATTTGGTCAAGAGGTACTTTACCTAAAAAAAATAGAGAGGCCAAGGCGAAAACCCGTAAAAAGGCGCTTTGAGACCAAAGGGTTTTGAGTTGACAACCTAGAAATGGACAATTTAAATTTTGATAGAAGATGGGGTATGCGGTGGTCTTGTCTTCTCGAAATTAACAAGAAGGAGGGATGCTACATCTTGGGGCATCAACAAAGTACTCTTGGTCTTCTAAAACACATATCAAGTTCAAAGGGTCCTCAAGAAGATTTATGCAGAGAAGCTTATGCTACGATATCTGGGGCACCTATTTTTATCTTATTCATTTTGTATCTTAGCAAAATTTGCTGTTTTTATTACTTGATTCATTTTGAGCATTCCTCTCAATAAAATCCCATCTTGTCCATTACGACAATCTTTTTCAAGTGTTTTTTTATTGAAATAATGATTAATGGACTAATGATATTCAAAAAAAGAGTTCTGCATATTACTCTGAAATGTTTTTAAATGATATAAAGACCTGAAACGGGACTAATTAGTTTGAATTACCCAAATTCAAAGGTTGGAAACATTGGGGAAAATAGCCCAAATTATGATTGTTCTTCAGGTTTTCTGCCAGAGATACCAGTCGAAGGAAAAGACAGAACAATACGTCAATGATAAAACCTCGATGAACAATGAGTAATATCAAATTAAGAATTTAAAAATGACATTTTTTGCATTCATGCAAACATCATTCATGCACATCTAGTTAGGAGCATTTGGTTCATTTCGATCATGACATCCTAATCATTTGGCATAAGCATAGACTCAAGAAATTGATTCTACAGGTCACGTCCCTCAGAGGACGTTGTAGCAAGATTGAATAAAGCTACCAGTAGCAAATCTTATCTCTCTGAAGTTACAGTAGAGTAGATCAGAGTTACAGATTACAGAGCCTTATCTCCCTGAAGTTGCAGTGGAGCAGATTGAAGATAACAAATCTTATTTCCTTGAAGTTGCAGTGGAACAGATTAAAGCTATGAGTTACAAGTCTTATACCTCTGAAGTTGCAGTAGGTCAGATCAAGGCACCAAATCTTACCTCCTTGAAGTTGCAGAGGAGTAGATTGAAGTTACAGATCTTATATCGCTGAAGTTGCAGTGGAATGGATCGAAGATAGCAAACCTTAACCCCCTTGAAGTTGCAGTGGGGTAGGTTGAAGTTACAAGTCTTATCTCCCTGAAGTTGCAGTGGAGCAGACTAAAAATAGCAAATTTATCTCTCTGAAGTTGCAGTGGAGCAGATTAAAGCTATAAATCCTATACCCCTGAAATTGCAGTAGGTCAAATCAAGTTACTGTGGCGAATCTTATCTCCCTGAAGTTTCAGTGGAGTAGATTGAAGTCACAAACCTCATTTCCTTGAAGATGTAGAGGAGTAGGTTAAAATTACCAAGCCTTATCTCTTTGTAGATCGAAGCTACAAATATCTTCTCCCTGAAATTACATTGAAGCAAATCGTGGCACTAATTCCTATACCCCTGAAGATGCAGTGGGATGGAACGAGGCTATTAGAAGAAAAGAAGTACCAATAAGTCAAGACTCGATAAGACTAGGCAAAATTGGCTCTTCTAAAGTCTTTGCTACATTGTTACATTCATCCAATAAATCGTTTTATCTTAATTCAAACAAACAACGTACGTTGTTTAAATATCGAATTCGCTATTATTCAAAAAAAATAAAAAATTCAAAACAAGGCAATATTTCGCGTTTTGGAACATCGAGAAATTGTGCCCTAACTTACAGGGTTTCGATTTTCTTGTTGATTCTAAATTGCCAAATATCCTTTTGAGTTTTAAAATATACGAATTTCCAATTAAAATTAAAGACAAACTTGCGTTCGGAAGTTCATGGTATTGTGTCCTAACTTACGGGATGTGATACTCCGATCTTTCGAGACGAGGAAATCTTTAACAATCATTTTGAGTTAGATCAATCATTTTTTTAAAATCGAAATTGATAAAAAAGGGGTCGTATCTTAAGATCCGTTCTCGATTTTCAACTTTCGACATTAAGACACTAACTAATCAATTTGGTACCAATTTTGGGCGTGACGAGGGTGCTAACCCTTCCTCGCACGTAACCGACTCCCGAACCCGTTCTCTCGAGTCTCGTAGACCAAAAACACCGTTTTAGTAAACTAAAGTGTTTTATTAAAACAAAGGTGATCTGATCACACCTAATAAAGATCGGTGGCGACTCCCGTTTTAATTTTCATTTTCAAACAAAGTCGATTCCCTCTTTTTTTTTTTCAAAAAAATGGTTTCAACAGCACCCACAGTCTAAAAAAATCTAAGTTCCACGAGCCATTACCTACAATCAAATCACTAAGAGAACAATCCAAATTAAGGTTAGTAGAGGAAGGAATAAAATTCAGTAAAAGACCACAGTTTGGGATCCAAAAGTCCTGCCAGCCTTTGATACTCTTCCCATCACCAACCGACCAAACCAGATTTTCTCAAAGGAGTGGCCACACCTTAGAAATGGACCTCCAAAGAAAGAAACTCCGACTTCTAGATAATTCCTTAGGCAGACCACTAGGAACTTGATATTTTGACCGAAGAACCTAAATCCAAAAGGCATTGGCGTTTGAAACAATGTTAAAACCAATTTTCATCATGAAGGCGATATTATGATCTTCTAACTGTCTAAGGCCTAGCCCTCCATGAGCCTTAGGCTGACACACTGAATCCCAACTAACCAGGCCATCTTATTATTTACTATAATAAACTGTTAGTTTAAATTAAAATTGATCTAACTTTGTAAAGGTTTATTGAGTCAAATATGAGTAGATGAAAACACTAAAAAATCAAAGATAATAAATTTCATCTTTTTTCATTCCTTTAAAATTAACCCTCAACGTTACAAAGAAAAAAATATAAAAAAAAATAAAAAAATTACATGGTTGTGTTATTTATTTATTGGGTTTCTAATCTTCAATCATCAGAATGGTTGCTTCAATGAAATTAGTTGACAATGATGTAGTTGAGAAAAGTGGTAACTATTTTGAGTTTTAAATTATGTTTCTTACTTTTTGCATGCCAAGACTTTGTGTAAAGAGAAATCTACTATCAAGTTATGAATTAAGCTCAACAAAAATTTAAATTATTGCAACCTCGTTCCCAGATCAATACTTTCACCAAATTAAGTACCTTTTCTCTCAAAAGCATCCAACTAATAAAATAATTTAATACATAAAAATATGTTCCTCACAATCATCTACATTCCTGCACTTTTTTAATCCCTCTTAAATCTTAATCAACACTTTTTACAAACATATCTCAATAATTACTTAAATACCGTCCATATCAATTATCCTTCAAATCAGGGAATAAGCCTAATCTTCTTTAATTCCAATTCCAATTTTAATCTCTCTCTCTTTTTTTTTTAATACATTTTTGAAAATTTAGAATTATGTTGAATTTTTAAAATTAAGATTAAATTAATAAATTAAATAAATATTAAAATCTAAATTTGTTATCATCCCAAATTATATTAATATTCTATTCGGTGACTAAATACATTTTAACACTAAAACTATTAAAATATGAAATTGAATTGATGAAAGTGACTAGTTTAAATAAAAATTTTACAAAATTGTAAGATTTCAAATTTGATCTTTTAAATTTTACAAAATTTTAATTTAATAAATGATAAAATTATATTTTAGTCCTCTCAAAAATGAATTTATTTTTATTTAATCTTTTAAAAATTATAAAAATATAAATTATTAAAATTATGAAACTACATTTTAACCCTCACCAAAATATACAACTTAATTCCTCTAAGAATATTTTCTGACTTTGCTACTAATCACTAGAAAGCCGCTCTTTTGTTTTTGCATGAACGCATTTGTGCATTGCTTGAGAACTATGATCAACACTACACTATATATCCAATATTCTCTACATTCCTTTAGGCCGTAAAAGTATCATAAAGTTTTTTATACTAGGAGTTAGTTTGTATTTTACTTTTATTTATTTAAAAAATAAATAAATTAGTCATTATATATTAGATTAATATGATCAAAATGGTCTCTTTTTTTGTTAAAAATATCATCCATTTCTACTTTTAAAAATATACGTGACTAATAGAATAATTAGACAGTTGCATATGGAATGCCGCGTGTACCTCATTCTAATATACAAGGATTAGTTTTTAATGGTAAAAATTGATAAAATTTTTAACAGAAAAATCAATTCGCTCTTTGACCTAATATACAGAAACTAATTTGCTCATTTTTTAAATAAAAAAGGGGTAAAATCCAATCTAAATAGTATAATTACCTAATATGGAATATCAAACAATGAGATAAGGTAAATATTGAAGTGAAGCAATCACACACTAATCACTGCAATCGATCCCATTCAACAGTGCATGGTGGAAGAGGGTGAATAGCAATCTAATAATATGAAGTAATGCACCATTGAAACTCATTCCTTTCCTTTTGCTTTCAATTCATGAACCCAGCAACGCTAAAAGAAAGAATATACAGGCAGAGCGACGTGCATGAAACTTTGATATGATGAGTCTGTATACCTGTTGTCAAACTTTGATGGAAGGAATCCATCCATCAAGCTTAAAGCATTGAGTGAGTGAGTCAGTCAGTGAGGTCCTTGCACTGCCAGTCTGCTCTTCCCAAGCTGAACTCCAAGCTTGGATTATGGTGTTCTATGTTTGGTCCCCTTTTCATTTTTTCTTCACTCAAACTGCTTCCCTGTAATCCAATCATGTAACACTTTATATATACACACACATAATCCATTCGCAACTTTCATATCCCAGTTCTACGTTCAATTTTTCTCTTAGGTTCAAATATGTTATAAGTCCCCGTAAATTTCAAACTTATAAAATTTAATCATTGTACTTTTATTTCTAGGAATCTAGCCCTTCTACTTTTCAGATTTCAAAATTCAGGTTTAGCTATTAACACTATTAAAATTTTTGTTAAATTTATTGGTGTGACATTTTGAAATAGAAAAAAAAATACTCAATTAGTAATCATATAATTAAAAAGAAAATAACGTAATTAACTTGAATTTAACCAAAAAAAATAGTATTACCAATTGGAACTAAATTTTGAAATCTAAAAAAATAGAGAGATTAAATTTATGGAAATAAAAGTGCATGTACTAAACCCTAATATTTTGAAAAGTATAAGGACTTATAAAAAATGTAACCTTTCTCTTAATCAACTTATTGATAATTATACTGTATTTGAGACAATTACATAGTAAACATCATCATTAATTTTACCAACATAACATACCACACCGCTTTTAGCAATTTAAGAAAATTTACATCATCTCCGAGTAGAAACACTCTTCCCATCCTCTCAATTTTGATATTAATAAATTTGTCCGCTTATTATCATTTTCAAAAGTAAGTATCTAAAAACAATTAGTCACAACATTAATATTTTATTTTATCAAATTTATATAATTTGATTGGTATAATAATAAATTTAACCTTCAAAATCTACAAATGAAGTCTATTATATATATATATTTGAAGATAAAGTTCTTTATATATATATTCTTTTTGAATTTTTTTACATTTAAAAAAAATATACATTTTGTTCGAATAATTTTTTAGAATTAGGACTACATTGATAGAATATCTCAATATCAAGTGCTTAATTTATTATATCAATCATAATTATGTAAATTTGATGAAAAACATTAATTTTCATTATTGATTGTTCCTAATTGTTCACTTCTGACATTTACAAGAAAGACCAATTTGCTTAATATTAAAATCAAGAGGGACTGGAATAGTGTTTTTATCTTTATCTCCTCTGTAGTTAACCTAGATGCTTTGTTACAGATCGTTGCATTACATGCACACATATGGAGCTGATAAGATGGTCTGACCACTTACCTCAAAGTGGTTTCCGGCCTGAGAAGACGGAGGTTCAGGTCTAAGCCGGTCCGGATTCCTCGAATTCGGTAACCAAACTCCTCTACTGCACAAAAAATCATAATTTAATTAGCTGTTTTTCAATTAAGTACACCCTTAACATCGAGTTTGACAGATTGTGCAGAAGGCAAAGTAACGAGTTAATGAATTAGTGATGATGTTGCTAGTATTGCTCATCCTCAACATTCAATCACAACTTCCATATTAGATAACATGAAGAACAAAAGACAACATCTACAAGTTCTAGATGTTGTCAATTTTGTAAGTGAACAACTATAATGGTAAAAGAAAAAAAAAATCTTTTTGACAGATGACTCAGAACTTGAGGTCACCTCTTATATAATGTTATGAGAAACAATTGCAGTAGCCTTAAATGAGGTTCAATTTGAATCAACCAGAAAGATGGTGTGCAGTGCAGTACAGTACGGGCCTATTGCAACGCCTCTACTGATCTATTATTATCAACCAAATATATATATGATGAGATGATAAAAGTACCGTGGAGGTCCCTATACTAAAAGTTAGATTGTATTTTATCTCATTTACTCAATAAGTAAAAGAGTAAATTGATTCTCCTATTAAAAATTTCATCTATTTCTATGGTTAAAAATTGGTTACCATAAGTTAGCATGAGATATACGCATCGCACCACTTGTCATTATTTGGTTATTTCATCAATTACGCTAATTTTTAACTGTATAAATGGATAAAATTTTTAATACAAAGAATCAATTTGCTCTTTGATCAATATATAAGAATCAATTTATCTATTTTTTAAGTAAAAAAATTAAAATATTATCTAACTATTAATGCAAAAATCTCTATAATGCTTTTACAAGGTTGAGATTCATTTTTAATGAACAAAATCCAGCCACTGGTACAATCCATAATGCAGTGAGGTGTCCCAGACCATGTATCCACTAATGTAATACTTGTCTCTTTTGAAAGCTATCTCTCTAATAGCTCTTAGAAAAATGAAATCTCATTTTAGAAAGAAAAGGAGCTAAAATTATGAAACAATAAGTAGCACCAAAACAAGATTATAGAGATACAATATAACACTACTCACCACTTTTCTATCCATAAAATGCTTCATTAAACTTGCTATGTTATACTAATTCAATCATTGACTTTATAAAATAGAGAAAAAAAATTATCCTTACCAAGGAAAGTTTGAATTTGAAATTCTAAGTTGAATGATTATATTTATTTTAGGTTTAAATTATTTTTATATATTATAAGTAAATTATAGAAAGATAAAAAATATATATTAATATTTGTTAATTTTTTTTTAAAGAATTAATGTTCAATCAACTTAAAAACAAGCAATATTTTATAACGCACAAAGACGTCATGCGTACAAAAAAACTCATGACTGTGCACGGGACTAATACATACATAAAATTTAATACTAATAAATCAAATAACATCAATTCAGTTAAAAATTATTAAAAATATTTTTTATAAATTAATAAGAGATTTGAGTCTTTTATATATATATATATGTATATATTAAAGTAATTACGATATCTGAAAACATAAAAGAAACCATCTCTATTAGAGATTAATTTAAAGTAATTACAATTCCTTTTTAAAAAATTACTCTTATTTAAAGCTGGTAATTTCAACTTTTGAATTAAAGTGATAAATTTATAGATATCATCAAATAAAAAGTCAACAATAATACTTTTTTTATTAGAAAAGGGTAAAAAAAAAAAAGGTGCAACTCACTTTCTAAAATTTATTTCCTTCTTTAGGTTTTTTTTTTTTTGTGTGTTTTGAAATTTTAAAGTTTTGATTTTAAAACTTCTATATATATATATATATATATATTATTTACAAATATAAAGATTTCTGGAATAGATCATATACATTTCTTAATAGTCGATTAAAAATAAGTATAAAACAATTTATAAATATATAATCTACACTAATTTTAAAATTAAAAAAACATGTCACCACATGTAGAACAACAAAACCCGACATTTTTCAAGCATTGATAATTCAAATTTGAATTGAATGTAATAAACCTTTTTTTAAGATAGAATGTAATAGTTTTCATGTTTTTTTTTTTTTTTTTTTTTTTTAAGTTGTTGGTTGGAAGATAGGTTACTATAGTTTACTGTCACCATTTAATCATGTTTTATCTTTTATTCATAATGACTTAGTCGAGGATAACTAAAAATATATGGGTTTGATGTAATGAATTAATTTATTTTATTTATAAAAAAATAAATTAATTATATTATAAATTTACTCTTTTTTAAAAAAAAATAAAAAAGGGTAAATTTTAGAACGTAAGTTCCATTTTTTTTTATAGTTAAAACTAATAATTGAAAAGTAATTTTAACATTTTTCTTTAATTACAAAGGAGAAAAAAAGAAATACAATTTCAATGTTTTTATAAAACATTTTATATACCGAATAAAGAGAAGAAAAGAAATTACTTTCCCTCAAATTGAAGTAAATGAAAATTGAGGTTTTTATTAGTAAATAATGAATGTACCATTTCCCTTTCTTAACTTTTTTTTTTTAGGAATAAATTTTAAAATTATACATCAACTTTAATTTAATGTGTAATTGTATACATAAATTTTAATTTTAATTTAATCATACACATTTAAAGAAATAAATATAATTATCTATGTATGCAAATATATAAATATAAAATGATATTATATCAATAATTGTGTTAATAATTTAAAAGAATTGGATCAAATTAAAATTTCATATATAAAATTGCACAAAATCAAAGTTTATGTATACAATTTCACATTAAACTATAATTTATGTATAATTTTAAATTTATCCTTTTTTTTTAATTAAGAAAAAAAGCTATTCAAATAAGAGAAAGATTATTCTTTTCCTTTCCTCTCTATTTCTGTATGCAATTCAAACATAAGATTAAGTTGAATCAATTTTCAACTTCAAGTTGTGAATAAGTTTAACGGAAAATAAAAGAAATAAACCATAATTTTCAAATTGTTCAAAGTTAAATTATTGATTTCTCTTCGATTCTTTGTTGATTTTTTCATACTTCTCTTGATTTTTTTGATACGAGGGTTTAAAGTGTGTAATGAATTTGCAGAAAGAACCTACTGATGGGAGGAAATTGTTTGCTACTGCTTTAGATCAGTCATTGGAATTCTTTCCTCCGCAAGTTCAAGATGGTATCATCATTGTTAAGCCATCGAAGAGGGTATTAGGGTTTGGCAACATTCTCTAGTTGCTCAGTTCTTGGGACAGCCTCCTAATTTTAGTTTGCTTTAGAGGGTTATGAATTTGCTATGGGAAAAAAAGGGCGATGTAAGAATCTTTGTCTTTTTCGGTTTTCAAATTCAGATGCAAGGGACCGGGTTCTTGAGAATGGTCCCTAGCATATTCAAAATAATACTGTGATTTTGAGAAAGTGGGAGTCTAATATGAAATGTATAGATTTTGATAGCCTGTTTGGATTCAGTTGAGGCAAGTACCTTAAGAGCTTTTCACTAGAAGAGGTATGAGTTGCATTGCAAGTGCCTTAGGCACTACATTGTACATTAACAATATTTCTACTTCTAAGATGCTAAATTTTATATAGAAGTTGGAGCTAATCTAGTGATACCTAGGTTTATTAATGTGGAGCTTAGTGATGGATCTTTAGCTTTTATTGTAGTTAAAGTACCCTGGCTTCTAGTTGTTGTTTCTTTGGTCACTCTATAAAAAATTGTCTTACGAAAGTGTAGTACAAGAGAAGGTTTGGAAGCCTAATAAAGTTGGTGAAGGATCTAAAGCTTCTCCAACTGTAATGGAAAGTCAGCCTCATTTGATGAGTGGGAATTTTGTTCGTCCTGCAAATAATGAGATAGGGATTAGTGATGTAGGATTTGTGGCAAAGGTGGTGTTGGGATCTAATGTCATTAGTATAGTGATATTGTCAAATGTATTTGTAATTTTTCGAACAGATTGTTTAAATTAAATCCCCTCGATTTCATTAATATCTTTTGTATAATGTCTTCAATAATTTTTGCACACGAACTAAAATCCAAGAAAATATTAGCTTACTGAGTACTTAATGTTTAACTAATATTAAGTTAACATTAAGTTGCATTATGTGGTTAGATTTTAATGGTAGAATACAACTTATATTAGTAGACAATTTAAATGGTTCATGGTCTAATCCAAATAGAGCAAGTCGATTAAAAGACTATTATGTAGTCTAACAAGTACAAATGAGGAAATACCTTATCTTGAGTATTGGAGTGAATGACTCCCAGAAGATAGAGAAATAAATATGGTTGTCTGGACTGACAATACATTGGACATAATCCAAGTAAAATAAATCTTAGATCCGTTTGTGGATTTATTCATTTGACGTTCATAGTGTGACTTACCTCAATCATGAATAAGTGACAGACTATGTGTGTATAACTCGTATACTTTGATGTATTAAAAGCAAGAGTTCAATTAGTAATAGAGCCGAAAGCTGATATGTTACGTATGCGACTTTTGGATGACATAGCTTTATTACAATAGTAGAATTCATAGACTAATAAAGGGTAAATGATATCATTTCACCCACTTTACAGGGTAGATGGAAAAGTAATGTGGCCATAGTTCATTTGTCTAAGATGAATAATTTACTTATTATTTGTTAGTAAATGACTTTTTCATGAAAGAATATGTAATTGTTAACATGCATGAGATAAAATAAGATCATATTGGGTGAACAGATTTAATCGAAAAAAGATTAATAATGTCTTATGGGGGCAACACACATAGGACAAGGTTATTGGACAAACACTTGATAAATAGTTTTTGCAATGGTATATAATAGAATAATACTGTAGCAAAATGACTCCATGATTAAATAATGTGGCAATTATTAATACATGAAGAGTCATAAATTAATTACAAATTATTTGAGACCTAATTATATATGTCTAATTAATCCCTCTGCTAGCTCGATTCAACTCTAAATGATTTGCAATAGAATCGACATGAATGAATGAAAACGACGAATTAGAGAAATAGATCACATGTATCATTATCTGTAATGAATGATTTTTCTCGCTATATGTGAGAGATGACTTAGAGATTAAATTAATTTTTTTGAATTATTATTTAATTATTTGCAATTAATTCATTGGAGGTTGGAGTGAAAATTAAATTAATTAGTCATCACAGTTTTAGTGAACAAGTTAATTTAATTAATTTGCTCACAGTTTCTAGTATAGTAAAGATGTCATGACTTTAACGAAATTAAAATTGGGTTGAGAAAATAATTTAACTAGAAAATTAATTAAATAAACAATATTTTTGGGAATAGAAAAATAATTATTGGAATAGTAAAATTATATGAATTAGTTTAAAGATCAGATAATACATATAATTAATACCCAATACATTAGATAAGCCCGGAGGCCCATCTATATTGCAAGGGGCAGCAACCCTAATGTTCATAGGGAGTAGTTGTTGCCCCTATGTATCCCTGAATGGGAACGCATTTTGTTTTCCTATTAAAAGAATATTATTTATTTATTCATTGTTCGACTGAGACTCTTGGTACTCTTATATCTTTCTCTATATATAGAGACCATCGGCTTGGTCAAATACACACCTCCTAAGTGTCGATACTTTGTCAAAATCAAATGTGATTTATTTTCCCAAATAAATACTATATTCTGAGAGAGTTCATCTTTCACTTTCTAGCCTTTGAGACAATTAATAATATTCCACTAAATATTAATAAAACTTTCCATTGTGTGTGACTGATTCGTGAATTTAAAGCTCACATTCTAAACAGACTAGAGTTTAAGATTAGCAGAAAATATTGTTTATTCAAAAGTCGGGAAACATTTTAAAATGTCTAACTCAAAGCACAATACTAATTTAGTTAGGATTTATTATTATAAATGTCACAACCACTCCATTTTAGAAAATCTTTTTATTTTCCAACAAGTGGAACATTCTACTGTTCTCCAATAATTAATACTTTGAGTAAGGGAAAAGAAGTGATCTCGAGTTCCTATATAAGTTTGTCGTTGTAATAGCTCGTTTTTCAGTAATATTGAAAATAGTGATTTTGGGATCACGATTCTAACGAGTGAGTTTGTAAATATTAGTAATTAATATTTATGAGTTAAATATAATCTTATGGTGAATTTTGATTGGATAGATTTTATTAATTGGTTAGTTAGTCAAGTAAAAGTGGTGCGTAACGAAAGTCAGTGGTTTTGAAAAATGAGGTATCAGGACTTCGTTTTCATAAACTGAGCTTGTAAATATTTTTATTAAATATTTTCGGAGTTGTAGTATAATTGGATTGAAGTTTGGTTTGGTAATTTTGGTGATTTAATAGTTAATTAAGGAAAAAAAGATTAAATTGTAAAAACCGTAAAAGTTAATTGGTGTTGAATTTTATTAGTGAAATGACTTAGTTAATGAAGGTGCAAGGGTCTAGGTGGCAAATATACCCCTTTTTCATTATGATGGGCGGTTGGTGGCCCTTTTGTTTATAAAAAAAATACTTAAATTATATTAGAAATTAATAATTTAATATATGATAAAACATTAAAAATTAGTCAACATCTTTAACATTTTCTTTTTCCACCGAATTTTCACCGTAGTTAAAGAGAATGAAAGCTTCAAGCTATCAAATTTCGGCCTTCTTCCATGGTAAGTAAATCAATTTTGTTTCTTTTAATTTTTATATTTTGAGATTGTTGCAACTAGATCCAGTTAACTTGTACCTCTATTTTCAAAACTGTTAAAGGTTTTAAAATTTTCCATTGATGATTTTAGATGTTATTGATAGAAAATGGTAGATTTGGAAGCTATGAAATGTTTAAGGATTATTTGATAAAGTTTTAAGGATTAAATTGTGAATATGTTAAAAGTGAATTTTAATTTCTATAAATTTGGATTTTTAAGGGCTGTAGAAGGACATAATTGAAATTTGGAATGAAAAACGAAGCTCCATTGTGAAAGTTATACTTGTTTCGGTTTTAGAGGCTAAATTGAATGAAATGTAAAAGTTTAGGAAAATTGTGTAAAATGAAATTAAAAAATTATAGGCACGAATTTGAGTGTTATTATGAGATTGATATTGATATTTTGAATCTTAACTATTATATAGATGAAGTTGTTGACTTAGACGAAAAAGAGAAAACTGTCGAATAGTCCCTATTAACTAAATTACTACGGTTTATCAGGTAAGTTCATACGGTATAAATATGTTTAATTTCTGTTGAGTTTTATCAAAATGTTCATTAATGTTTTATTAGAAATATGAATTGGCTAAGAATTAGTACCTAAATTGAGAATTAAATCAAATTGAAATGGATTGTTGTGAAATGGTATAATATGAGGTTAAATCTCAATGAAAATAGTAGAAGTCTCATATACGAGGTTATGAGTTTTGCCCAGGTTCTGAGCTTCTGCATATGTTGTAGACTCGAGAATACAGGTTTAGGTTTTGAGCTCTTGCATATGTTGTGGGTTCGAGAATACAGGAATATTAATCCCTGACCAGGCTATTTATCATGTAGGTTCAACCCCAACGGGTAACCAAATACTATTATTTTAACATGTATACATAGTTCTTTTACGAAATTCCATCGGGTAATGTTATGAATAAAAAGGTGATTTTACGCCATTGATTATTGGCTAAGTTATATGCATATGAGTTGAATATGAGGTATAAGTTGGTTTGAAATGAAAATAAGAATATTTGAGGTTATATATGTGATTGAGCTCAAAATCTTATAAGTAGATGTTGTTGTTGGAATTTTGATATGTATATTTGAATTAAATAATGGATGTTTATGATAAGAGTATATGATACAAATTGAGTGGTGCATGTGAGCAAAGTGATAAATTAGAAAATGAATTCATGATATAAATATTGGGTTGAGTTTGGAAATTTACCATTTGGAGATATATATACATGTATGGATTTTGCTTTAAGCCTTATGTATTTGATATTGTTTTGAATACCATGATAGGTGAGATTGTTTCACATTGAATCATGTTTTTCGTAAGTGGTTAATATAAGTTAAATGTTTCTATTGTATGAACTTACTAAATATTTTATATACTTACTCGTGTTATTACTTTTCTATAGATTTTGGACATCTAGAACGTATCGATTGGATCAGCGAGAAGCATACACCTTTCATCTCTCGATTCGGTAGACTTTTGATGTTTCGAGCTTGGTTATTTGTGGCATGTACTTAGGAGGGTTAAATATTGAAATGTAAAGTTTGTGTTTGTGTTTGTGTTTGTGTTTGGCATTGTTGAGTTTGGATGTATATAAATATATGAATATATGCATATGGTAACTTGTCATGTTATGGATGAATTGTTACAAGGCTTGATATTAAGAATGTTTAGATGCATGGTATTATATATATGTTTATGATGGTGGTATGAAATGGCTATGGACTTTGGTTGTGTTAAGCAAATGCTTATGTTTGGTATGATTGTGTTTTGATATGAAATGGTTGAGACATGAATTGAGTTTATTGAATTGTTGGTGCCAATGAGGGCATATTGGTTGTATGATTATATGATTAGGTGAATTAGTGTTTTAACTTTGAAATATGTAAGTTTTGGTGTTGGTTTGATTTGCACAAAAATAGCATTATAGGTCACTTGAATGGTTGAATTGCAAATGGTTCAAAATAGGTCATTTTTTATGCACACGGGCTACCACACGGTCATGTGTCACACATGGTTGGATGACACGGCAGTGTGCTCAATACGTTCAGGATGGTTTTTAGTCCACATGGCCACAATGAGTTACACAGGTTAGCAACATGGCCGTGTGACCCTGAATTACACGACATTAGTTTGTTACATGGGTTGGGAACATGGCTGTATGATAGCACCACACGGTTTGACCATACAACCGTGTGATCCCTATTTTACTATTTTACCTATCTTTTTTTAAATGTTTCAAAATGGTCCCAATTTAGTTTTGAGCTTGTTTAAGGGCTTTTGTAAGCTCGATTGAGACTCAATTTTGTTTGTATTGCATATTTAATGTAGACTTAACTTATTTATATTGAATTATAGAATATTATTAAGAAATTTGCATATAAAAGTTTCTGTTTACTATTGTGACATCCTATAACTTGGGTCCGACAACTGAACTTAGTATGGGGTGTTACAATTGCCTTGAATAACTCTAAGGAATTGGAACTTGCTATTGTTAGTGCTTCTTGGTCAAAAAAGGAGGAGATTTTTAATGTTGTAAACACTCAACCTTCACTAAGAAAAGCTTGGGCTACTTCTATAAGGGTGGTTAATATTTTGCAAGAGGTCAAGTCTAATAAGAAAGATAATATGGAGAATGAGGTACAGTAGAAGTTTGGGATTTCAACCTCAAATGGAGGTACTTCTATTTCTAATCAATGGTTATTAGTTTTTAAATAAGAGACTTTAATATCCCTTACAAAAGCAAGTAGCTATTATATTAAAATAAAAAAATATAATTTAAAACAGATATTTTAAAAAAAATAAGCATATGACTGTATAAAGCAAGCTTAAATTAATGATTTTAAATGCAAACGAGTTTAAATAAAAATTGAGATTCATAAGTTAAAGATATCAATTCAATAAAAGATATTACATAAAAGCCAAATTAATATATATATACACTAAAAAGTATGGCACACATGCATGATAAAATTATGCAAAATAATGTAAAACATGATAACTTGTATTTTAATTTTATATAGTTTTTTTATTAAACATAGGAAAAAACTGAAAAAAAAATTGACTAAAATTATGTTGGTGTCCAATTAACTTGTAATATCAACTCAATTCAATTTCAAATTTAAGAATAATATAGATTTAAAATGTTATCTATACTATATATAAGATTTTGTTTGACATAAAAAACAACAAAAACTAAAGCAAACATATAATAACATATTTGAAATTGTAACCAAGCATTGCCTATTGGTTCTATACCATATTCATAACTAGAATTTTTTTCTGGACCCTTTCTAATCGAGGCTAAAACTTTAGAAATTAGAAATGCCAAAATAGGAATAGCACTTGATATTATTAGAAATGCCCAGAAAATATCATATTCGTAAAGCAAAAACATAGACAAACTCCTATGAATGTGAAAAATAGATTGATTTAGTCTCTTCTTCATTGTCAAGTCATTCATAACTGTTTGTTTAGTCAAAACATCAATTCAGTTTGATTAGATTGTCTAGTTTCGTTTGTTTGTTGTGTTTTCATGTTGTGTTTTAAGATTTATTAATTGGAATTAATCCTATTTTATTTACATTCCACTTGAGTTAATGCCACCCATTAATCGGGTCTCAACTCAATGTGAAATTATCAAAAAGTCATTTCTTTTACAAATAAATTATTATTATTATTTCGAGGGTATTTTTTAATATTTTGATAAATAAAAATAAGCAAACACATAATGAGTATGATGAGATTTGAAATCAAAATATCTTAGTCTTTACCATCTTAATTTTATCATTTCAACTAAAATCACATTTAATTGTTTTGTCAATTTTTTAAATAAATTTATTACATAAATATTCTCATTCTCATTTTGAGTGTGTCATAACCTAAAATTAAATGATGAGTTTCATCTATATCTATACTTATTTATTAAATATTTTATTGAGTTGATGTCCATCAATCAGGTCCCAATTTAGTTAGGGAATTACAAAAAAATCATTTTGTAATGCCCCGAATTTTGAACTATTGTTGTTAGTTTTTATTTATAATTATAAATTTGCTTCAGTAGTTAAGTATTTTGTTGTGTGGCTGAGGTTAAGGGTTCAAGTCTCACTTTTAGAGATTTTGTTACCCTTTTGGTTCAACTCTTGTCCTTAAATGTTTGACTTAAGTTTATTTTTGCATTAATTTAGGTCAAGAGTGAGCCTGCTGTTTTGATGATTAAGTTTCAGTATACCTTTTGGTCCTGTATTTAAATCTCTGTGCATGCAGTAAGGAAGTATTTTTTTATGCTATCTGGTAAAACATTTTAGTTTAGTTAAATATGTATTTTTTAGTTTATTCCCTTCTCTCCCTTTCTTTTTTTTTTTTCCATTCTTCTATTTTTTTTTTCCTCTTTCGTTCGATTGCTTCTGTAACTTTGCTATTGGGTTAAATCGAGGGTACGACGTTATTCATTGCTTCAATTGAAAGGTTTCTACGTAAGTTTCAATGTTGGTTTTCATCGGTTTCGTTTGATTTCATCTTTACTTTGTGAGATTAAATGCTACTATTAGTGGTTCCAAACTCTTTGTTCATTATTCGAATTGCTTCCGTTTAGGTGAATTGAGAGGAGTGTTCCTCCAGCGAGTTAGTTCCGATTAGTGGCTGTACGATCGTTGGTAAGTGAATAGAACTTTGTTTCGGGGTTTTGTGTTGAAGTTTTTGACATAGTTCAATTCGACTGCTAAGTTAGCGTTTTAGTTAGATTAATTCGTTAAGATGGATATTGGATGGTGGTTTTAGGTTCTTGATTTTTCTAAGCTGTTTCGCATTGAAACTACATCAAATGTGTAACGAAAACTTGTTTTTCTACGATTTACGAACGTCGGAAAACATGGTTGTCGACGCCACACGGCCGTGTGTCAACCGTGTGACAGACCGTGTAAGTCACTATTTGTGTATTAGGGTCACACGAGTCAGGGACACAGACCGTGTAAACCACATCATATGTGTAATAAAATCTAGTACAACTTTATATTGATCAATTTATTAATTGGACAAAGCTTGTATCAGGTTGGAATTCATTTTAAAATAAATGATTTTTTTTTGCTTTCATTTAATTTTTTTGTCTCTTTTGGTTATTAAATTTGCGTTATTTGTAAAATTGTTTCAAAATGACTGAAAAAGTTAACGATTGTTAACTTCGCTGATGTGGCATCCATATGGCAGTTCACGTGTATGTCATGTCCTCAATTACTTAATTTTTAAAAAAAATTAAAATATATTCTTTTATATATTCATGCTTTTATAATTTTTTAATTTTAAAATTTAAAAAAAATAATTAATTGCTGAAATGAAATCCATATGTATACCACATGAGCAAAGTTAGCAGACGATAACTTTTTTATCCCTTTTGGGAAGATTTGACAAATAACGGAAGTTCAAAGATTAAAATAGGCAAAAATATAGAGAGCTAAAATATTTTTTTTGTAAAATTAAAGAGCCAAATAAATCATTATAGCAATAAAAAAAATTAGTAAATATCAAAATCAAATACATGAAAATTATCACTTTTTTATTATTATAAATTTTGGTAAATAAAATTATTTAATAAAAAGTCAAACATATTTCACACACATTAATATTTACCAAATTTTTTATTGATATTGTATCATCAATATGTTTGACCTTTTATTAAATATTTACCAAAATTTAAAAAAAGAAAGTGATAATTTCCGTTTTGATACTCACTAAGTTTTTATTTTGATGTTAACTAAAATATATACTCCTGAAATCCCATTTGAAATGGCAATTTGGTGCTTCACACATTCAAAAAAATAAAATAAAATTGGTGAATAAAAAAATTGTGTTTTATGTAAAATAGTTATAATAATTTAGAAGTTATTGAAAAATTATTATTTTTAAAAAAATATTTATGAAAGTACTTTAAAATTTTGTCAAATAATATACAAAAGTCATAAAAAAACTTATTTTATCAAAATAAATCTAATAATTTAAAACCAAAACTTAAAACTGAAATCAAACTGAACCAAATTAAAATGATCAAATGGTTAAA
Organism: Gossypium longicalyx; assembly: GCA_025698465.1. Taxonomy (NCBI): domain Eukaryota; kingdom Viridiplantae; phylum Streptophyta; class Magnoliopsida; order Malvales; family Malvaceae; genus Gossypium; species Gossypium longicalyx. The sequence continues at coordinate 74,966,025 of CM047001.1, forward strand.
AAATTTAAAAAATCGATTCAACTGAATTAACATCTCTCTAACTTTAAGTTTCTTTTTTGGATAATTATCAATTTATGAAAAATGCATAAAAATTAAAAAATGGACCCAAAGTTCACTATTAATGGCATTGTATTTTCTTTCCCAGTGGTTCAAAGTTAATCAACCCCCAACCAGAAACAAATATAAAAAAAAGTAGCTTATTAAATCCTAAAATAACAATAACCATTGCAATTTAAGTAGCATTGTTAGGGTAAACGTTCTATCAAATCGAGTAGAATTGAGTGAATTTTTTTTTAGTTAATCGAGTTGATGAGTTGAGTTCTATTTTATCATTCTAATTTAATTTGAAAATTTTTCGAATCGAGTCCAGTAAAATGAAATTCAAGTTAAACCGAATCGAGTGAAATTGTTTAAGTTAAATAAAAAAATTAAATATGTCAAATTAAAATCTTATTATAGTATAACTAATTCTATATTAGAACACATAAATTTGAAATCATATATATTTGAAAACTTTTCTAAAGCAAAATAAAAAATATTTTAGGTCCCTACAATTATTATTCTAGAAAATTTTTAATTTTTTAACTTTCTTTATATATATTTTTAGATTTTTTTTGAAATTTCTAAAAAATATAATTTTTAGAATTTTTATAAACATTTTTAATTTTAAAAATTATTTTGAATTATTTTGTAATTTTTATTGAAAGAGACTAATTTGCTCATTTTCAAAATTGATAGGGACAAAAAAGGTATTTACACCAATTTGTTATTCGAATTGTAAAATTCAACTCGATTTGAACTCAAAACTCGAATTACTTATTCAAGTTGATTCGAATAAATAAATTCGATTAACTCAAAATTTCAAAAAAATAAAATTAAATTTTTTTTGAATCGAATCGAGTTTTGCTCACCCATAACTACATTACTTGTTAGTTTGCTATTGTAATTTTACCCATCCAGAAACGAAGAAAAAGAGACTGAACGAAACAGCAACTGACAGACAAACAGACTCCTGACAAAATTTGAACGTCGAGAACTCGGTTATTATATTATAAATGGAAAAATAGCCTTCCTACTTCCATCTATAAAGCTAAATGCTTATACAAATTTATAAAAACTAAGAAAGGTTTATTTAATTGGATGACTCACTCAAGTCCTTAAGAAGTAAAAGCATGGTGGTCCGTATCTTTCCGGTATTGTACATATTGGGTGGAACCTTTTATTTGGTAGTGAACCACAACAACTAACTTTAGATATAATTTCGGTACAAATTTTGATTACTATCCATTGATTTTGCTCATACCAATAGAAATATATATGGTGTACCAACCAGTAAAAAAATTAAATTTTAATTTTTTATTATTTCTTTGTACCAGAAAAATAAGTTTAAAATATATTTTAATTTTTTATTATTTATTTTGGATTTGGTGAATTATGAACAGAATAATCTTATTGTTTAATTTGTGGATTTTTTTCTTGTTTATCTTGAGTTTGTTTAGTGATGGATTGTATTTGGGAAGGTTATTGAAAATTATTTTATATAATTGATGAATATTTTTTTTTGTATCTTAAAATTTACATGGGTGAGATTTGAACATGCCACCAACTCTTTTAAAATCTTTTCTTTACCACTTCAACCAAAGTTACGAGTAGGAAAACAGGAATACCTTGGGTAAAAATATTATATGTTAGATAAAAAAATAAATTGATTCTTTTTATTAAAATTTTTACCTATTTCACTGTTAAAAACTGGCTTAGCTAATGAAATAAACCAGACAAGTATGTGTACATTATATTAACATATATGAACCAACTTTTAACAAAAAAATAGATAAAATTTTTAACGGAATGACTAATTTACTCTTTGATATAATGTACATATATTAATATATCTAATTTTTAAATAGAAAAAATAAAATAAAATCCAAATTTATGGTACTTTTTACCTCTTATGATTATATTGAAGAAAAAAAATTTAAAAAGTTAAATATACACTACTTTCTACACCTGCTAGAGCTAGGGATGCTAAAGCTATATATATATATATATATACGAGTTTCAGTGCCTCTCCTTTCTACATTAAAGAAATTGGCATCTGTTGAAAAATGAGGTTTATGTTAATGTAAACATCTTATGATTTTTTAAAACAAAGGCATTTTTAGTATCTTTTACCATTAACTTTTTGGAGTTATATATAATCTTCCGTACTACTTATGCATTAACAACACACATCTATAAATCTAAACCAACCCTGCCAGCATACTATATATTACTTAATCCAATGCAACTTTAATTAATTATAGAATTTAAAAAAAAAATTCTGTCATTCTGTGTTTTAAAATTTAAATGGATAAAATATTTTTTGAAAAATAAAATGAGGTAGAGAGAGAGAGACATACCTAGAAGAGTTACTCCAAAGATTACTATTAGCAGCATTATTATTATTATTATCATGATTTAAGGAGGAATCTGGACTTCCTGATCTCTGCCGGGGAGCAGCAGCTGCCAAATAATCTTCTTCTGATTTAGATCCATCTGCAACAATTAATTAACCCATTTTATTTTTTTACTTAATTCACTAAACAATGAAATTACACTACCATGAGTGCTTAATCTTTTCATTGTGGGTATTTTCTAAAATGATAAATAATTTATCTATGTTCCATTTTTATAAGTAGGGAACGAAATAAATAATCACTACATTGCATCATGTTGTTTATAATGATTAACAAAATTCTTAATATAAAAAGTGTAGTGAAGAATATGAATTGCCTGAGGAAGATGCAGGTTTGTCAGTGCTCTTAATCGTTCTGTACATCTGCAATGTAAAAAGGACACAAAGATGATAATAAATTTAAAAACCAAAGCTATATTATATATGAGAGTCAAAAAGATAAATAAAATCAGATGCTTCTCTTTGTGGGTTTTTTGTTGGTTTGTTTAATAACCACGAGATTGATGTTTGGTAAGGTCAGTAATTGCTTTGCATTATTGAGAAATGATGGCTTCTTTTTTTAACCTTTTTCTCTAAAAGTTGAATTTGTTCTGTATCACAAATCAGACTAAACTGTTCATTCATAGGCTCCTGTGCCACCCACTGTCACACTGGTGAGAGAGATGAAATGAAAAAAAAAAAAAAGGGTTATATAATTAGGGTTTTCAAGTACCTGTAAATGGCTTTTGACATGGGCGAGGGTTAGATCTTTGACATCCATTAGCTCTAAAACTGATTTAGGAGTCGCTCCTGTGTTCAAGTACACAACATCAAGTTAGTCCTCACCCCCCCCCCCAAACACCAAAAAAACGAAAAAACAAAATCAAATCCCAAAAAGAATTTTCAAAGAAAAAGATTGAATTACTTTCATGACCACCGAGAAGCTCCACGGCATGAACAAAACGAGCATGAAGAGAACTGGTCCAACGCATTCTGGGTGCTCTCATGTTTCTTTTGCTTTGTAATTTAGGGATAAATCTCGATCTAACCATGCTGTTACAAAAGTCTGAACCTCCCAACTGATGAGGATAAAAATGGGGTCTCAGTGTCTCCATTGAAATCCCATTAAACCTAGGTGGTGAGTGCAAAGCCGAGGAAGATGAACAATTATACGATGAATAAGACCAGGCATAGTTACTATATACTGGAATCCCTTTGATGGGCTTCAGTCCTGAAACATCAAGTAATGAAATCCCATGGTATATATTATCATCATCGGTTCTTGCAAGTGGGGCAAAGCTTTTCTTCTCCCAAGGGCTTTCACTTTCAGCTTCTAAGGCACTGGTGGTTGGATTTGCTAAGGAAAGCTGGGTGTCAGCTTGGGAGGCAGGTTTTATGGAACTATCACTGTGTGATTTTGGGTTTACACCATCGTCCTTGCGCCAAATATCAAAGGAAGAATCCCCAGCAGCACAAATAGAGGAAGGAGCACTATTGGGAGGGCTAATGTGCAGGGAAAGATCAGGAATCCGATTCAAAGAAGTGAAATCTCCTTTATCAGACATATTTAAGTACTAGCTAAGGGAAAAAGAAGTGGAAAAACAAAAGAAGACTTTTTTTCTTTTTGCAAATGATGATGGAATTATTGGTATTATTATTATTATTATAAATATATATGAGAAACAGATGAAGGGAAGAGAAAAAGATAGATTGGGGGGGGGGGTGCTGGGAGAGACTGCGTTTTTCTTTTATTTTGTTGCTTCTGCTGCTACCTCGAGAATATATATAGGAAAATGACACTTCAACAAAGCCCTCTCTTTTCTCTCCTTTTCTCAATAGTCAATACACTGAAACGCAACACAATGTAAACGCAGCATCATTTTTGTACCCACTTATTTTCTCCTCCAAACACGAGGGGTTGGGTTAAATTTTACATAAGAGACTGAGAAATAGTAGAAATACCATGGAGTCCCTTATATTAAGAGTCAAATTATATTTTATTCTCTCTACTAAAGAATAGGTAAATTAGTCACTATACATCATATCAAAGAGTAAATTGGTCATTTTTGTTAAAAATTTCATCCATTTGTACCATTAAAATCTGGATGAAAAACCAAATAGTGAGATGTGATGTGCCATGTGTATTTTATGTTGACATACATGGACCAATTTTTAACAGCAAAAAAGGATGAAATTTTTAACAAAAAAATAATCTGCTTTTTGATCTAATGTACATGAACTAATTTGCCAATTTTTTTAGTAGAAGGGGTAAAATACAATCTGACTTTTAGTATAGCGGCTTCCATGGAGGCACTTGTACTAGAAATCAGATTGCATTTTGTCTCCTTTGCTCAAAAAATAGGCACGTTAGTTTTTGTACGTTAGATAAAAGGGCAAATTGGTCATTTCTGTTAAAAATTCTTTTCATTTCTATTGTTCAAAATTGACGTGACTAATAGAATAACTAAACAGTTACACATGACATGTCATGTATACCCGTACTGACATATATAAACCAAATTTTAATAGTAGAAATGGATGAACTTTTTAATAGAAGGATCAATTTGCTCTTTGATCTAATATATAGGGACTAATTTGTCTACTTTTTAAGTAGAAAAAATAAAATACAATATGACTTTTAGTACAAAGACCTCCATGATATTTTTATATGCATATTGCTCTTCTCTTCCCAAAATTTGTGAATTTCTCCTTGGCAAAATCTCTTTTCATCTTTCCTACAATCACATGCTTCTTTCTTTTAGTTGTAACTTACAGTTAGGTAAATTAGAACGTAAGCTCTAGGTTCATATAGATTTGATTTTTTATTTTTTTATTTTTATGCAAATACAACCTCATGAATATCCTTGTTGTAATCCAGTCCAAAAGAAAAATCAAAAGAATTTATGAGGCCCACTTTACTGCACTGAACGATTAACATGTGATTAGAAGAGCTAAACTGGAAGTGTACAGCAAAATTATGAGCCTCCTCTAAGCTACGGCCCAAAAAAGACAAATTCACATCAGAATGACTAAGTTTAGAATATATTAAATATATTATTTGGTGTCTGAGTAGTTGAAATTTTTTTAATTTAATATTTGATTTTAACTTTAATAGTTAATTTAATACTTGAATTTTTCCTCTTTCATTTAAATACTCAATAGTTAATTTAATAGAGTAGAAAAAAAAATAGTGTAAAGATAAAAGAGAGATGAATAAGAGGCATTGGTGTCCACAACTTGGTTGTGATGGAAATAGTAAAAGAAAGGGTAGGTTGTGGTAGTATCTCTCGCAAATAATAAATGGGGGATATTGATTAAATAGATGGACCCATTGACCTGAAAATGTGGGAGATAGAGCCCCTTTAGTCTAAAGGTTTCTTTGTTTGCTTTCATAATTCCATAGTGAGAGAGAGAGTGTTTTAGATTTGATATGGCTTTGTAACTTTCTTATTCCTTTTCATCATCCCAAATATTCCCTTCTAATCTTTATAAATACTTTGCCCCACCCCTTTCCCAAATTATTATATACTCCATCTTTTTTCACACTATATCTAAAATTATTCATAATCTCCCTTTAACCTATAAATAAGAAAATAACACATTTCAACTCACATCCTCCTGCCAATCGAGTTAAAGATTCAATCAACATATATCTTTATCTATTTATAATATATATATATATATATATATATATAAAAGCATGAGTTTGAAATTTTTTTAACTGATGACAATATCATTTATTTTGTATCATATTATTAAATTGACATTTAAAAATAATTATAATATTTTATTTACAATTATTAAATAAAAAAATTGAGTAAAATAACATTTGTGATAATTATATGTTGGCTTAACTCACAAATTAGTACTTAACATTTTTTTATTTTTTTTCATCTTGGTACATAAATTTTTTGTCACGTGATACCTAAACTACTTTTTTTTCTCTCAATTTAGTACCTCTGTTAATCAAACTATTAAGTCTATTAAAAAAAAGAAAGAGCTTAACCCATAAATAGTACTTAAACAATACTCTTTTTCTCAAGTTGGTAACTAAACTTTTTTTTTTTGTCACAAATGGTACTTAAACTATTCTTTTGTTACCAATTTTACACCAAAATGTTATATTTGTTAAAAAATTTCCAGCTAATAATAAATTGCCACGTCGTACAAACTTTCAAAGTAATTTCTAATCCCTTTATTTTATTTTACATTATTTCTTTCTATTTGTCTTTTGTTTTCTTATTTTATATTTTCTATTATTTTTTCTACATATTAATTATATATTATTTACAAATTATTATAGTCAAGTTATTGACTATTAAGAAAATAAAAATAAAAAATTGAATAGTGAAGAATTTATTTTACAAATTCTTTAATATATTTATTGTTTGTACAAATTCTTTAATAATAAGATTTTTTATTAGTACTATATTTGAATTATCAAAATAATTAATATATTTTATTAGCGTTTATTATATGTTGAAAATATTATAATTTTTAATTATTATTTGATTTTTAAAAATATTATTAAAAATTTATTGATCTATAAAATATCAATATTTTAATATTATATTTGAAATTTTTTATGATATTTTAATTGTTAAATAAATTAATATATTTTTATTATATTTAACAATTCAAATAACGAATTAAAATTTTAATAAATTAATTAAAAATAAATTATTTTAAAATTAAATATTTAAAATTACATGCAACACATGTGCCATTAAAATATATATATAGTTGAGAAGAAAGTTTTTAACTGATGAAAATATTTTTATTATTCATTGTGTTACTAAGTTGAGGATAAAAAAATGATATTTTAATATATTACTAATTATTATTATAGTATAATAAAAAATAATATTTAATTATAAATAATTAAATTAAATTAAATTAAGTCATAGATATAATGAAATAGATTTTGTATTCATTATAGTTTACATTAATTATTTTAGATTAATTATCAAATTAAGATTTAACACTATAAATAAATACATTAGCATAAAATATTTACACATTTTTATTCAAGAAGCATTTAAAGAAAATCATCTTTAAAAAATAGGTTTTGCTTGCCTCACAAAAAATCTATTCTCATTATTCTTTTGAATGTTTAGCTTTTATTATTACTTGATGTTTGACCATATTATTATGTGGTAATTAATAATGCTGACTTAATTAATAATAACAATGTAGATTAAAAGGAGACTCTTAACATTGATAAGTTACACATATGTATTAAAATAATGGTTCAAGAAGGAAGAAATATTGAATAATATTTGAATGACAATGGCACAAAGGAGAGATAAAACAACATTTTAATAGATGATAAGATAATATTGTTATATCAAAACAGTTGTTGAGATATTAACTATGTGCTTGGAAGGAGTGAAAGTGGGCAGGATAAACAGAAACAAAACAAAGGACACAAAGATTGTTTTCGCAATTCGGATTCCTTACGTTTGCAGAGTCTAGCTCAGTGATAAATATTCACTATTGTCAACACTTAGAACAAATGAACCTAAATTTATCACACACCCATGACAATTTCTTCAATTTTGCACCTTGAAGACTGATACTCTCACCAATAAACTTAACCTTGCGAATTCAACAAGTAAAACCACAACACAATAGGTTTTACTATCACAAAGCACTCATAAAATAAAGTCCCTCACTTGAGCAGATTAAGTTGTACCTCTCACAATACAATAACCTATACAAGTCTCTTAATTATTTAGAATATCTTGAGACTTGCTAACATAAATAAGATCTATCACAATTCCTATAAAACAAAAATAAGATAAATTGAATACAATAGAATAATAATAGACAATGTAAACATGGACTCTTGGTAGTTAAGGATGCAATGTTCCAATCCAATCCAATATCCACGATCCAAGGGATTAGATAATGGTGATCTAATCCGATCCAATCTTCCAAATATGTTTCCTCAAGTGATATGATCTTCATTGATGGGTTAGAATAACCCACAAAATCAACATAGCTCAAAATTTTAATTCAATAAATTCCCAACAACATGAATATAAAAACTGCATAAGCTACCACAATTATTTAGGGAGTGGGCACTTCCTCAAGAAATCCTTTATACTTGTCATATTTTTCAACAAATATTATCATATTTATATTTTAAATATAATAATATAAATTATTTTTTAAATTAGGGAACCAAATCTCAGGATATGATATTTAATGATGTATGGGCCCATTTGGCTGTGAATTTATATATTTTTTCAACAATATAATGTCAATTTTATAATTAATCCTCGTATACGTGTATAATCATTATGAATGTGTTAAGATAGTCTGAGTTATTCTGGCAACGTAATGTGACGTCATATATTCGGATCCAATGATCGGGTCAAATGCAAGGTATCACACCCTTTGTTCTGTTGTGTTTAACCTCATCAAAATTCATCTTAAGGGTTTGTAAAGAACCAGTGAGTTCATCAATAGCCAACCTTTTGAGATCTTTAGCCTCTTCACTAGCAATGACCTTAATAGAGAATCTATCAAGAAGAGATCTCAACACCTTCTTGACCAAATTGGTATTTTGTGTTTTCCTCTCTTAGAGCAAAAGTCTGGTTTGATAGATCACAAACCTATGCATAAAACTCTCCAATAGTCTCTTATTCCTGCATCCTTATGCTTTTAGACCTTGAAGTCAGCACTTGCATCTTTGATTGCTTAATAGTACATGTTCCTTCATGAGCAGTCTCCAAGATATACTAGACAAATTTAGCAATAGTGCATTTAGCAATCCTTTTTAATTTTTACAACTCAACTCCACAGAAGATGGCATACAATGCTTTGAAGTTGGCATTGGCGAGCTTTTCTTCCTTGGTAGTCCGTTAAGCTTTAGGCTTTGCCACTCTACCACTCTTAAAATCAATCATAGGTGGCTCCTATAATGTAAGAATTGCTCTTCATGCCTTCTCATCAATGGATTTCATGTAAGTCTTTTTGCTGACTTTCCAATATAAATAATTGCTACATGAAAGAGAGGAACCTTCCATAGCTAGAACCTAGAAACACTAAGGACCTCTATTAGCTACGTTAAGTGGTAGGCTCTAATGCCAAATGTTAGATCAAAACAATTGTTGAGATATAATTAATTTCTTTTCCACTTCTGCACGAAACTCTCAAAATTTATCAAAGGTTTCATTTTTGCGGTACATTAGATAAACATATCCATATCAAGAATAGTCGTAGATGAAAGTCACGTAATAATAGTAACCTCTTCAGGCATTGATGCTTATGAGACCAAATACATCAGTGTGCACAAGTTCTAAATGTTGGTTGGCCTTTGTACCTTTTGCATTAAAATTTCTTTTAGTCATTTTACCTTCCAAGCAAGATTCATATTTTGGAATACTAACTTCCTTAAGCATACTTAAGGGACCATCTTCCATGAGTTTAGTGAATTTTTCTTGGTTAATATGACCAAGTCTTAAATGTCAACGTACCCCTCATTAGAATAAGAAGTTTTAAGCTTCTTATTCACCATTTCAGTTTGAAGTATTGAGTAGTTATTCATTTTGATAAAACAAAGATTGTTTTCCATCCATCAATTACAAATCAAAGAACAATTTTTGTGAATAGCAATCCCTTTATTAAATGTCATAGAATAACTGTCATTAAATAAACATGCTACAAAAATTAAGTTCCTTTTAAAATGAAGTACATAAAACACGTCCTTTAAAACAATATTCCTAAAATTATCAAAATGTAAAATAAATTCCCCCACTACTCCGACTGAATCATAGCTCTTATCTCTGGTTCGCAATGAGAGGCTCTTGTCAGGCAGACTTTTTGTTTCACTGAACCTCTATAAAGAAACACATACATGGTTAGTGGCTCTAGAATAAATAATCTAGTTGTCAATTGATTCTTCCACTAAGCAAGATTCAACCACAAAGAGTTCCACACCTTTTCCATTTTCAACTAAGTAATCCTTATACTCCCTGTAGTTTGATCTGAAGTGCTATTTCCTATTGCAAAAGAAACATTTGATATTTTTAGGATCTTTTGACTTCTTAGTCTTCTTCCTATCTACAAGAGATGGAATCAAAGATTTAGTCAATTTTGTGACAGCCCTAATTTGACCCTAGTCGGAATGTGGTTTCGGGACCACAAAACTGAGTCATAAAATTTATTTAAAATTTATTTGCATATCTTCTATGTGTGATATTGCATGTGTGAAAAATTGATGTTTTAATTTAGTTTATTGAATGTGAATTTTCTTGAAAGGACTTAGTTGAGAAAATTAGAAAATATGATAGGTAAATATATAAGGACATAATAACTACAAAGTGTGAAAGCTTGGGTTTGCATGTCAAAATGCCCAAAATACATGTAGTGGCCGGCCAAACAATGATGTTCCTCTACTAGGTTTAATTAATTATAATTTCATATTGACAAATGATTAAAATAATAAAAAAATGAATTAATAAGAAAAAGATGAATAAAAGAAGAAATGGAAGGAGACAGAGTGTGTTCATCTTCTTCTTGCAAAGCCGAAACCTAAGTGAAAGAAGAAGGAAATTGGTTAAAGACATTCGACCATCTTAAGGGTTAATTAAGGTAGGATTTCATGTTATTTTCATTAAATTTTATGAAAATTTAGTTAGTAGTCAAGCTCTTATTATAACCCATATGTTGATTTTTTTATTTGGTGACAAAATGTGCATACGGTTATAATGGTTAAATGTTAAGAGGATAGTGTTTTGATGCTTTGGATGGAAATATTAGAAAGGTGAAGAATGAGTTAGCTAATAGATATATGTGCATTTGAATGATGGTATGAATAAATGTGGAGTTTTTGCTAGTTAGAAGTATTCGGTCAAAATGTTTATGTGGTGAAACTATGTGTTAAATGAAAAAGTGATGTGCAATTGTTATTTTGGTAGTGATAATGCATTCGGCCTTGAGACATTAGATAAGCATTAGTTGAGGTTTTAATGTCTTGAACAAGGATGGTTGTAAGATGAAGTGGAAATCATTAAATTTATATATGTGAGTATTTAGCAAGGGGTGGTTGCCGTATAGACATATATATATATATGTATATAGATGTGTTTCATTGAAGTATTGATTGGTTATCGATAGTAATTGGATATTAGGTGGTCAATAGCCGAATAGCTTAGTTTTAATAAAAGCATAAGGTGGATAAAAATCAAATTTATGCCGTGTGATTCTTGTGATATGAAACTATTAATAGTATGGGATATAATTAACTAACAAGGTAATTAAATTATTAAATTTATTTATTCTAGCTCAAGAACCCAAAGGAGGGGAATCAAGCAAGGGCAAAGCAAAAAGTATCGAGTAGTCGATTGGAATCGTTTCATCCAACATAAGGTAAGTCCATAAGCAATTATAAGATTGGTTATTTTATACATAAATGGTGCTCGCATATCATGAAAGAATTTCTTTTGTTTAGATATTCTTTTGATTGATAAATATATGTGGTCGTATATATATTTTTGAATTAAATCAATTGCTTTGCTATAATGAAATGACATTGGCACTAAGTGTGCGGATTTTGAATGGCACTATGTGTGCGGAATTGAATAGCACTATGTGTGCTGATTTGAATGTCAATACGTGTGTGTGGATTTCTAAGGCACTATGTGTGCGGGTTAGCATGGCATTAAGTGTGCGGAATTGAATAGCACTATGTGTGCTGATTTGAATGTCAATACGTGTGTGTGGATTTCTAAGGCACTATGTGTGCGGGTTAGCATGGCACTAAGTGTGCGGATTTGAATAGCACTATGTGTGCAAAATCGGTTGATAATATAATAAGTGCAGGAAATGAATGAAGGGTTAGAGCTATTGATTGAAATAAGAAAATTGGAGACATGAAATGTATATGCATGGATCCATCTAGTTCATCATTGTTTAATACTTTGAGAAAAGGATTTAAGCCACCTGGTTGTTTGATATTTGATTAAATAGCAAGAGTTGACTTGTAGTTGGATCAATAATCTAAGTAATATATGGCATAGCTCGGTATGGCTGAAATGGTGGATATACTTTATTTTTTTTTATGATCTCAAGTTAATGGTCTGCATTATATTGCTTACGACTTACTGAGTTGAATACTCATTTGGTGTGTTTACTTGTCTCTTATTTAGATTTTCTTTTGATCCATTTTGTGTGCTCGGGACCATCGTCGAAGTCATCACACTTGCCTGCAACGTTTTGGTACTCCTTTTTAGTTAATCTTAAGTATAACATTATGGCATGTATAGGTATTATATTTGGGATTTCCATGTTATAATACTAAATTTTGTAATCCTGGCCATACGAATATGGTTTAACCTTTAATATTTAAAAAAAAAAGGCTATGTTTGTTTTTATAATACAACTCTTTTGATTAAGTAAAATGTTACTAAATGGGTGGTTAAATTATTATATTAATAGGTCAAAGTTAGGCTTATGGAATGTGGTTATTTAATTGTTATTATGAGCTAAATACTATATGTATTTAAATTTTGCTATGCATTCGACTATTACGGCAAATCACGAAATGAATAGTGATCCTCTTTTATGATGTATGGGTGTGTGCAAGGCATGTTGCACATCAAATATATGGTTGGGTTTGAAATTGTGTAATTATGATAAATTAATACCTTGTAAGTTCGGTTTTGTTTTAACTGCAAAGATCGGTAGAATAATTATCCACTATTTAATTTTGTTCAACTGTTCGCTCATGAAATTTTTAGTAATACTCCATAACCCTTCTGGCGATGGATACGGGTTAGGGATGTTACAGATTTCTTCTTTCCCTTAGCTTTATGCTTCTTCTTAGAGGACAAGGAGTTCACAACTAAGTTTGCCTCAAGTTTCTCTTAAACTGGCTTACCACCATTTAGCAGCAACTCATAGGATTGTAATTCCTTCAAGATTTAAGTCAAGGTAAGTGCCTTATTCCTTAAGTTGTAAGCGGACCTAAAGCCAGTGAACTCATTGTTCAATGATAAGTGTTAAAAAATATTTATTAAAATACACTCGATAAAGAAAAATTTAATAATATATAGAATACGAAAGTATAGCAAGAATACATAATAAGATATAATTTTAGGAGGTATACATAGTAGATTCACAAAATATATGTTTATAAATAGATTTGGAAATAATTAGTTGTAAAAATTGCATGAGATTAAGAATGTATATGAGACTAAATTAAAATTTCCATATGTAACAGATTTTTAAATAACATAATTATGTACACAATAGATTAAAAAACATATACATGTGTACAAATAAATTTAGAAATAAATATATATAAAAATAGCATGGAATTAAACATGAGTCTAATATGTATCGATGTACATAAAAACATTTAAACAAAAATACTATATAAAATGTTAAATAATATGATATAAAAAGAACTTCAAAATGATGATTTTATAAAACATAAAATAGAGTTATTAAGGTATCTCACATATATATAAAATATTAAGTACTTTAGAACAACAAACATTTACAAATTAAGACCTCAATCAAAATAATATATGTACTAATATATATAGAATATTCGAAGAAATATGACACAAAACGTCAAAATAATAAGATAAAAGAAACTTCAAAAATAATTGTATAAATAAAAACAAACTAAATTATCAAAATGGATCAAAACATATAAAAATATTAAATGTATTTTAAAATGGTAAGTTATACGAACAGAGGACTGAATTAAAATGGAATTAAAATGAGAGAGATAATTTAAAAATAAAGAAACCAACATGGGGACCAGCGTGCAACGTGCAAAAATGCATAAAGAGTAAAACTGGAAATATTCCAGATCCTTGTTGAGGCACGGACCCAATTGGGAATAAGCACAAATTACAAGACCAAATTAAAAAACAAATGAAATAAACAAGGTGCAATCAAATACTCGTGCGATGGGGGAGGGCTTGGCATACAATTATACCTCTCCATTTCAAGGCTACAAATACAAGCCATAAACGACGTCACTTTGTGTTGCCAATTAAAAGAGGACAAAACCTCTTAAAAGCCGAAACGCTTCAACAGAAAAAAAATAGGGAAAGGGGAAGCCTAGAATGTTTCTGCAGATTGAAAAGGGGAAAAAGAAAGGGAGAAGAGGGAGAGAGGGAGACGATGCCCATAGCGTGTCGGTCTTAGCCGATTTCGGCGTTCATCGGCGTTCGACGCCTCCGCCTCTGCCTCCGCCATGACACCAGTCCGAAACCTCCAAAACACAGGTAAATTTTCTCCTCCTTTTTTACTAAAAATTTTATCTATCTAAGCAAAAAAAAAAAAAAAAAAAAAACAAATGAAACTAAAACCCCCGATCTAAAAAAGAGTCCCTTTATGTTTTCTTTGAATATCTATATATATGTTATATTCGAAACTGGATTTGTAAAAGAAATAGAAAAAAGAGCAGAAAGAAACACCTTGATTTTTTTATTCGATTGCTCGCTTTTTTTCTATCTTCTGCGTGTATTGTAACCCTCAATACAATGAAATTTTTAGGCCTTTATAGCTTAAAAGAAGGAAAATAAGAAAAAATACAATTTTTCATTATTCCCTATTTGCTCTTTCGCTTCTGTTTGTTGCTTTTTGTTTGCATTTGCTTGCTTGTGGTTTTTGCTTACTCGCAGGTAAGGGGTGTACGAGGCCACCGTGTGCGCGTCTGCTCGTTGTTGTGGAGTGGTGCATGAAGGGGTCGTTATGGCTCACCTAAGAAACCTAGGGTTTCTGCAACTGTTTCAATTTTGGGCCACTTAGGCCTTGAATTTTGAACTGTAATTGGACTGGTATTTTGTTAATGGGCTAATGTAAATGGGCTCTATAATTTGGTTTTGTGTTTATACAGGCCCGG
The DNA here is from genome assembly GCA_025698465.1 of Gossypium longicalyx. Lineage (NCBI taxonomy): Eukaryota > Viridiplantae > Streptophyta > Magnoliopsida > Malvales > Malvaceae > Gossypium > Gossypium longicalyx. Next base: position 74,981,330 of record CM047001.1, read on the forward strand.
GCTAAATTGGCCCATTACAGTTTTTATCCTAGATTTCAAGAATGATCATACAATAGTCCTAGTGATATTTTTACCTAATCTATATGACATGCTTCCAATATATGAATGACATACTATGGTAATTTTATAATATTTATTTTCATTTATTTACAAGAATCAATCAATCATAAAACAAACAATTTTAATTTTCCATAGTTTCTCTTTTAAGGGAAAAATCGAATAAGTGAATATGAATCGTGCACCAGGTAGGGTCCTAGGAAAGAGAGGTGAGTCTTATTTGACCGCTTAAAAACTAAGTAGCAAAACCTAGAAATATGCATCTTACGGCCCTTGGTCCAAGCTTTTCTTGACTTACTCTTATATAAGCAGGACAACTGAATACTTTAAGGTTAAAGTAGTTTGGAGTATTACCTGACCATATCTCTTTAGGAACCTTTCCATCCAAAGATCGATGTGAAGACTGATTCATCAAATAGCTTGCCAAATTTATGGTTTCAATACAAAACTCATTTTTTAGGCCTGTGGTGAAAAGTATGCATCGAGCTTTCTCAAGTAGGGTTCTATTTATTCTTTCTGTAACCCCATTCTGCTGTGGAGTAGTAACAATTGTGTAGTGTCGCTCAATACCTTCCTACTTGCAGTAGTAATTGAATTTGACTAAATAGAACTTGAGACCATTGTTCGTCCTTAAGCTCTTTATAGATTTCCTAGTTTGTTTCTCTAGTAAAGTCTTCCACTGCTTGAAAGTCCCAAAAACTTCATTATCACTTTTTAGGAAATAGACCCATACCTTTTTGGAGTTGTCATCAATAAAGGTTAGAAGGTATCTGTTGTCTCCTTTTGAGATGATCGGAGCTAGACCCCATAAGTCGGAGTAAATGTAGTCGAGAGTGTTCTTCATTCTATGTTCTACAAAACTAAAATTAACTCAAGTATGTTTCCCATAAATGTAATGTTCAAAAAAAATTAATTTCCCAACTCTTATTTCTAGAAGAAGGCCTATTTTGTTCAAAATGGTCATTCCTTTTTCGCTTTTATGGCCTAGCCTCATATGTCATAATCTTGTTGTATTTGACTCTGGATTTGCGAAAATTTTTCGCGTTGTTACGACGTCCCGAGTCTCCTCGTTGCGACGTGGCGACTGTTTTGGCTCAATTTCAGACGAAATTGTTGTTGCACTAGTAATATTTGATCCCTGTAGAATGTATAGACTTTTGATCTTCTGACCTCTTGTTAAGACAAGAGCTCCACAATATATTTTTAAACCGTTTAACTCAGTGACGATCCTACAACCATTCGAGTCTAGAATACCCAAAGAGATGAGATTCTTCTTTAAATCAGACACATGCCTAACATTTGATAATGTTCTGATTATCCTGTCATGTGTCCTAATTTGAATGGTACCAATGCTGATTTTGCAAGTGAGTTATATCCAATCTGCATAACTCCACCTTTAACCGAACGGTATGTGGAGAACCAACCCTTGTTGGGACACATATGGTAGGGACACTCTGAGTCCAAGATCCACTCAGTCGTAAACTTAGACCTTTTGGTTGTTGACACCAAAAAATCATCACCTCTGTCCTCTGCTACACTAGCATCGGCTACATTAGGTTTCTACTTCCTTTTCTTATCGTTTTCGGTAAACCTCTTCTTCTTTTTTTCTGAAGTTTATAGCATTTTGTTTTGATGTGACCCTTTTTTTGTAGTAGCCACATTGTTTGTAGTGGCTTCTTGATTTTGATCTCACCCTAGATCTTATTTGACCCAAATCCTTAGATTGTTCCCTTCCTCTAGTAATCAAAATCGAAGATTGCCCATTTAACTTGTTCTTCGAACCTAACTCTCGTTTTCAAGTTTATCAAATAATTACTTATATAAATTAAGTAAATTAAAATATATAATCAAATAATTAAAATAATTAAATAGATGTGTAACACACGTCATGTAAGAAACTAGGTAAAATAAAAAAATATTAAAAGTATAAAAAATCAAAATTAAGAAAATTCGTAATTAAACTAACGTTTCCATCATTTAAAACAAAAATCTAGGGGTGAGCAAAATTCGATTCGACTCGAAAAAATAAAAAAGAAACTCAAATTTCGAGTGAAACGAATCGAGTTATTCGAGTTAATCGAGTTATTCGAGTCACTCGAATTTCTTTTTCGAATTTCGAGTTGAGTTTTCGAATTCGAATAACTCGAATAATTCGAATATCAAACTATAATATTTTGCATTTTTACCCCAAACTCTCAAACCTTTTTACTTTTCTATCAAAATTTTTACTCCTTCCCACTTTCCCTCCAAAACTTTTACTCCCCTCCCATCCCAACCCCTTAATCTACCCAAAATTCATTTCCTACCAAAATTTTACTCTCCCATTTACTTTTTCTCAAAATTTTACTCCCCAAAACCCCCAAAACTTTTTATTTTTCTCCAAAATTTTTACTACCTCCTACTTTCCCCCTAAAATTCTTACTCCTTTCCCATCCCACCTCCCACCTACCCTAAACCCATCCCCTAAATTTTTTTTTAATATTTTCCCTCCAAAATTTTACTCCCCCATTTACTTTCCCTCAAACTTTTATTTCCCAAAACTTTTTATTTTCTCCCTAAACTTTTACTCTCACCCTTTACTCTCAAATAAAAAATCAAAATTATCCAAAAAAATCATTAGACATAAATAGTAATAATTTTATATATACTATTTATATTATTAAATTAAATTTCACATTTTATATTATTTATATTATTGAATTGTTTAGTCATATTGAATATTTATATTAAAATTGAATTATTAATTATGCCATAAAATATTCGTGTTAAAATTTTATATTGGTATCAGTTTCACATTTTATCTTTAAAATAACTTTTATTAAAAAAATCACATTTTTTACATTTAATATATTTTTTAATTCCAAAATACATAGTGACAAGAATCTGAAGATTAGTGACAAGAATCTGAAGATAATTGAAACAGCTAAGCAAACAAAGAAGCTAACCCGTATATAAAAGATTAATAAATAAATTATGAGGTGATGAAAGTTAATAAAAAATTTGATTAAGGTGGGCAAATTTTATTATGGTAGGTGATAGTGGTTATAAGGACCTAAAATTATTTTTTAAAATTTAACTCGAACAAATATATTCGATTCGATTCGATTCGAATTCCATCTCACTCGACTCGATTCGAGAAAATTTTAAATCAAATTAGGATGATAAAATATGATTCGTCAACTCGATTAACTCGAAATTTTTTTCATTCGATTCGATTCGATTCGATCGAACGCTCACCCCTACAAAAAAACTACATTTTTTTTAATATCAAATGACCTTACCCTTTCTAAATATATTTTGAAAAAGTAATTTAACATGTTTTAATAGATAAATAATAATTTATACATCTATGTGTATGAAAACTAATTATATAATATTTATAAATATATTTTCAGAAATTAAATAATTGTCTTTTATTGTTTATGTCGAGCTCGAATCATTACACCCTTAAATTTGATTGGATTTAAACTTTCTCAAGTTTTAAATTTTTTTAGACTTAAAATTTTTAAAACTTGAATAATTATGAAATCATACTTCAATCATTACAAACCAAACTCGATTTTTCTTGATAATAGCAACTCTACATCCTTTTTATAATAAAAATTGAAAGAGTGTAGAGTTTTTATAAATGAAAACATAAACTATATTAGTATTAGATTGATGAGAAAGCTGACATTTGAAAATGTGATACAAGGGAAAAAAATCATGTGTTGGTATTTGCATATAGTTTTATTGGAAACTTGCATTGCGCACATTGTGAAACATTAAACCATCTACTCAAACATTGAGGTCCATTGTCTTTTTCGCAAAAGTTGGCAAACAAAACGCGGCTGAGTGTACCTGAAATTCCAATTACACAACTTTCAATATAATTACACATCCTCACTTTTCTTCTTCTCTTCACTAACACATGCACCATATCTTTCTTTATTCAGAAAAGGTTTGTATTATTTTTTCCTTAAAAGGAAAAAAAAAATTAATGCATTTTTTTAATACAAAACTTTCAATATAATAGAAATACTGATTAAAATATCAAATTTTGAATGATATTGGCTTGACAATTCACTTGGTAGTTAATGTGTACTTCATGTTGAAATGACACTATTTGTTATATATATGCCATGCCAACTAATAATTTAAAAATTAAAAAAAATAACATGAAGTATACTTGTATTGCCATGCAAACTATCATGTTTAACAATTTAAAGTTGTAGTCAAGATTTCCATTAAGAAAACAACAATTCGACTCTTTTTGAAAAGCTGATGATCAAATTTACTCTTTTCAAAAAGTTGAGAGCCAAATTTAACTAAAAAAATAAGGGTTAACTTGATAAATTTTTTTTTAAAAGATCATTATCCAATAGTCAGGAATCTTGTTAACCTTTCCAAAGAATGTGTATTAATTATTACCTCTGAGTTGTAAAATTTCAAGGGTTGTTTGGCTACACCCGAAATCTGGTCGGGATCGATGGGGTTGACAGGCAATTTGAAGTCAACATATGGCCCTTCGGTTGAACAAAGCAAGAAACCAATCACTCCACTGTCATAATAAAATTTGTTTTTATGTTAGACACAATTATAGCTTCTTATTGTTCCCCAAAAAACAACACACAAAAAGGGAGTTGAGACATGCCTTGGATAAGTGGGAACAATAGTCCAGGCATAGCTGATAGATCCTTTGAAAATATGACGAAAACTTGAAATGAGTTGTTCAATGTCGAATGGCTGATACCATAAGCTTTCTGCCTGGATGCACATCACTCCTCCTGGACGGAGAGCTTTTGCTGCCAACTTAAAGAATGGACTGTCCAAAAGTTCATGTTCTGGTCCTGCATCATATATAATATATAGTCAATGTAATGTAACAACAACTTAAAATGACTATTAACATGCATAGATGGAGGAGGGATATACTTATGGGGTCAAATGCATCCACTATTATTGCATCATAGGTACCATTTGGAACAGATTTCAAGAATGCAGTTCCTGCAGGCGAAATTATTGTTGAGAAGCATTCAAATTATTATAGATGAGCTAAAAGTATAATGGAAGCTTCTTTACTATAAGTTAGATTGTGTTTAGGTTTTTTTTTATTTAAAAGATAAGTAAATTAGATTTTTCTGTTAAAAATTTCATCCAATTCTATTTTTAAAAATTGGCGTATAGTTAATGAAATAACCAAATAATTATATGTGGCATGTCATGTGTACCTCATGTTGAGGTAGAGGAATCAATTATTAACCATAAAAATAGATGAAATTTTTAACAAAATAATTTATTTACTCTTTGATATGATATTTAGGGACTAATTTGCCCATATTTTAAATAGAAGAAGCAAAATGCAATTCATCTATGATACTTTTATCATTTACCATGAAAAAGAAAGAGAAGAAAGAAAAGCATGCATGCATGCATACCATCTTGAACATGAAGTGTTACGCGAGGATCATCATAACCAATGGCAATATCAGGGAAGAATTCCTTATACACCTTTAAAAATCAAAACATAAAATTAAACCCAATTAAGTGAAGGACATTTAGTTGTAGGGTTGTTGCTCTACTCACATTAATCAGCAGAGTGTCTATCTCGCATATATCAATGTGGTGGACAGAATTGTGGCGAGATATTTCCCGGAGGATGCCACCATCTCCTCCACCAATCAACAACACCTAAAATGGATGGAAATGACAGTTACCGAACCTCAAAATTTTGCTGCTGCTACCAAATAAAAATGATTAAACAAATCTGGGTTCATCATGAAATCTTATTATTGCACAAAAAATGGTAGACATTGGACTACATATATAGACAAGTGATGATGTATAGAATAATTAATATATAAGAACCTTGTTGGGGGCTGGAATGGAGCAAAGAGGAAGGTGGGTCATCATTTCTTGATATGAACATTCATCCTTCTCGGTCAGTTGGAGTGCCCCGTCTAACACAAACACCTTTCCATATCCTGATGACTACAAATTAACATGTGCCAGCCAGGCCACCATTTATAAATTTAATTATGAAAGTTGGATTTTAAGAATATATTTAAGGGTAAACTACATTCAAGGTCATTAAACTATTTAAAAGTTTACACTTTGGTCATTTGACTTTCAAAAGTTACAAAATGGTCATTTAATCATTCAAAAGTTTTCATTTTAAACATTCAAAAGTTGTCATTTTAGTGATTAAGCCGTTAAAATTGATATTTTATGGCTTTTTTTGTTTGCACCACTTACTCCAATTGAAAGCTCTCCTTTTTCTTCTCTTCTACAGTTTAGTTTTTTTTCATGAAACATCTTTAAACATCACGAACCTGTGAACTAAAATTCAAACAACTTTCTTCTCTGATCACTGACACTAATCGTCAGATCAATTTGGATCTAAGGTATGTTCTTATATTCGTCAATAGGTATTGATCAACCATACCGATTGTCGGATTGTCACTTGGAGCTCGTTAGCTAGACCTTTTTAAAGGAAAAAAATTAATAGCCTAGTGACTTAAATAAAAACTTTTGAATAGTTCAGTGGTCATTTTATAACTTTTTAAAATTGAATGACTAAAGCGTAAATTTATTAATAATTTAATGACCTTAAGTGTAATTTACTCTAATATAATTAAATTAAATTAAATTAAATTAATATTACCAGAAACACCATCATTCTTTGGTACTTTGACTTCCCCTCGAATAAAACTTTCTCGACCTTTATGTAGTGTGCTTGTCCTTCAAGATACATTATGAACAAACATCCACAAACCTTATCAACATTCGGCAACATCAGTGGAACTACAAAATCTAAAATCTAAATCCACATCAAAATGTCCTTGCTTTTACAGCTTAGATATGATTGCTTTTAGGGCTACTTTTGTAAATTATTTAATAATATTTTGGTTTGGAAAAAAGTTTGAAAATTTGACATGACAAAACCGCAAGGGTTTCACTTGCCAGATGAATAGAATTCCTCTCTCCATACATATTTTATTAATGGTTGAGAGAATGAATCTGCGACTAAAGTGGGGAAAAGGGTTTTAAACGTATATAAACAATATCCAAAGATATGAAATGGTATCTAGTTAGAGTTAGATTTCTGGGTAAAAGTATTATAAAGGTTTCTGAGATTGTCCTTGTATATCAGATTAAAGAGCAAATTGATCTTTTCTACTAAAAATTTAATTAATTTGTACTATTAAAAATTGACGGGATTGATGAAATAATCAGAAAATGACATGTGACGTGCCACGTGTACCTCATGTTGACGTATAAAGATTAATTTTTAATAGTAGAAATGAATATAAATTTTAACAGAAGAACCAATTTGCTCTTTTATCAACGTAGAGGCCCTCCATAGTTCTTTAACTTAGATTTGTGTAATGAAGGAGAAACCTTATAACCAAAAAGAAATGAAGAATACTATGCATATATATATATATATATATATATATAGTATAGGATATAACCAAAAGGAAAATGATATGTAGGGCGAGTTTCATGAAGTTGATGTTATATAAAGAAGGGAAAAAACAAGTTAGCTAGGTTTATAAAGATGAGAAAATATGATATAAAAGTAAGAAAATATAAGGCAGTAGTGGGCATTCATCACCTGGCCATATTGGACAATGCTCAGCAAACCATCCACCAGCTTCTTTAATATTGTCCACCATGTTTTCATCACCTCCACTAGTCAGAGTCTCACAATTACTATCATTGCTGATACTCACAATCTTCCTCTGGTCGCTTATGTGAATATTTGCACCAGAAACAATGTTATTCATCTCTGCCATTAGGGGTGTAGGCTTGGTTCTTAGTTTCTAATTCTCAGTGACGGGATATTTGTTTTCAGGTATGTGAGCTTGGCTTGGCTGCCATGGATGACAATAGTAGGTGGTTTTTATATGCTGGTTGAGTGGGGGGAGGGAACACCTGTCCCTATGCAATTTCTCAATCTGTGTGCTTTTCTGGTAAGATCATCATAATTGTTCATATCTCTGCCTTAAAACTGAAATCTGTATATAATTATCAAAGGGACAAAATTAACCAATTTTTGTAACATGTTAATAAATTACATTTCGATTTTAGATATAGAATTTAAAAGGAAAGGTTATAAAATAAAAGGAAAGAATGAATCAGGTTCAAATTATAATTTTTTATATATTTTTTTCATTTAAAGCATTTATTTATAATTTGAGTAAATTATTCTTTTAATCTTTGTTTTTAATTATTTTTAAGTTATTTCATATCTTTTGTTTAAAAATTTTTATATGTTAAATATAAATTTAATTTTAAATAAATTATCTCTTTATTTTAAGATTTTGTTTAATTTAATTAAGTTTTAATGTTATCATATTAAAACTAATAAATAGTATATTTTTAAGTTTAAAATATAATTTTAAAAAGACATATATTAATAACATTTATCAAATTAAATTTATATTTTTTACAAATATAATAATAGTACGTTCATCGATTAAAGTGGAGCAAAAATAAATATAGAACTACAAAAAATCAAATATTAATAATTTTAACATTCAAACAAATTAATTTAACAATAAATAAAATAACTAACTTGTAAGAATTTATTAATAATATTATTTAAATTATAATAAATTAATATTAATAAATAAACCATGATGAACTTTTGTATTATTTTAATATTAAATATTTTTAATATTTAATAAAATTAATATAAGTGATTCTAAATTAGTTAAACATTTTTAAAAGTATTTTGTAATTACATTATTGTTTCAATTTATTAATGATTTTTATGAAAATTTTCATTAAAAAATTTAAACAAGAACTAATTTTTTTTAAAAAAAATTATAAATTTAATATACACAATTGATTTGTGTATCACGTAGAAATATAAACTAGTTAATTAATATTACATCTCTCCATTCACTTTGTAATTTTAGCGATACATTTTTTTTTAGTTTGACCAAAATACATTTCATCTTCGTTCATCTAAAAGGGTCAAGTTCATCATATATATTAAAAATATATATTATATACAAAATGATTGACTGGATTGGTGTTATGAATTAACTCGTTATCAATTCAATTGTAAAAATATTAACAATACCCTTATTTTAAAGGATAATTAATATTCTTATAATGATATTTGTCTTGTAATACTTTTATATCGAATTCAAATAAAACAATTGAAAATCATTATCAAGAATCAAACACAAGACCAACAAATTTATATGAAAATCTCTTACCACCCTACCAATAATTGAAATAATTGTGAAAATATTTTTTTTAATATAAAGTATTTTTATTTACCTACATCATGGGTGTGGGTGTGATAAAATCTAGTCTATATTACTTTCCCGATACTTTTTATTTACTTTAGTTTAAAAGATCAAGTTAATAAGGAGAGTGGTTCCTTTTCTTTTTTTTTTTTTTTGATAAATAATAGAAGGCATCATATTAACTTATATCAATTTATTCTTACATAAGGAGAACCAAATTTATATTTTAAAACATGAAATGTAGGAACATTAAGAATACGTAGATTAACATCAGTAAATGGACATGTTCTAGTCAACCAATCAACAATTAAGTTTCCTTCCCTTTTCATAAACTGAAATTTAACAGACTCAAATTGTCGAGATACTTGCTTTATTCTTCTGACGAGAGCCACCGATGACGTAGTTCCCAAGCAATCAAACATTAATAGCAGAGTGGTCCTTTTAACTAAAACATATTAATGAAGTTTGGATTTTACCTTTGGATGAACAAATTCATGCAAATAAAAGAAAACAAAAAAGCATTGCTTTTTTCTTAATAAATTGAGTTACCAATTTATATTAAATGCTTTTCCTGTTTAAATTTCTTTTTTCATGTTTCTTCTGGTTTACATTATACAGGCCTACTCCTACTCCATCATTGTACAGTAGTTAGAAAATGAAAAATAAAATAAAAAATCCATCCTTGAAACTACAGCAAACGTTTCTACTAGCTTGTTATGCAATCACACAACACTCTTACCCTTTTTGCTATCATTCATGTCATGCAGTTTGCCATTAAACTAAAATCTCCTGCTCCTTGCCGACACAAATATATTATTATCACTATTAATTATTATTAAATTATAATAATTATTTAACAACACACTTGTTTTTAGTTACGGAGTTTTACCAGCAGCACCTTAATATGCTGTTCTGGTGAGGTGAATCCTCTTTCTCCACTTACATGTTAAATTACTTAATCTTTTCAAAACATTTTTATATTTTGAATAATTCTGTTAAGTAATATTTAATGTTGAGGCGACTTGAGTAATGACCGGTACTGCACTTAGTAAGGCGTAGTTTTATAACTTGTCTTATTTGTTGGCATGTTTAAGCCAAATGTTTTGGTTATTTGCTTGCATCTTTTCGAGAATGTTGTGTAAATAATCTTGTGTTTATTGGAGAAGAGATTAAATCAAACAAGATTATTTTTCAAAGATTCTTATATGATCTACTTACCTTATATACCAAGATATGCAATCCAAGATTATATGGGTTGACTTTATGAAGATTTATCTCAATCCTTTGTATCCTTATATAAAGGGTAATTGATTTGATGAAATTCGAACAGATCATGATGGATTGAAGTTTGCTTGTTGCATCTAAATTTGTGCTTTAAGTATGGAGTGCTTTTTCAACCTTGATAGAGTTTTTATTGTTGAGGCAAGTATGTGAGCAGTGGCTCACGTAGTGCCAATGATAGTGGCCACTATAGTTAGCTCTGTAACAAACAACATAACTTGCTATATTTGGAGTTGATAGTCTTTTAGAACAAAAATCTGTGGATTGAAAATCTTGTTGATATTGTAGTAGTATGACAACCCATCTACAAAGAACGATCTATTTTAAGCAACATATCCTGAGGATTAAAATATTGTGTATTTTATTTTAGTTGTTGTTTTATATGGGGAATTGATTGTAATTGATCTGGTGTATTAGCAAGTCTCAAACTCTTATATATTTTGAGAGACTTGTATAGATTTTGTATCAAGTGAATTAGCATTGATCTATTCATTGACGAGCTCCTAATTGAGAGTGCTTTGAGAATGTAAACAAGATTATTACTTGGATTATAATCTAAGTTTTCAAGGGGAAACTTAAAGATGAATGATCTAGATCATTAGCTGCAAAACTAAGGTTACTATATCGGCATGTGATGAGACTTAAATCACTTAGTATTAGATTTATAGCCTAAGTTTCCAGGGGAAAACTTAAGATAGTGGATTTACTCACTAAGCTAGATTTCACAAACTTGGGAAAATTGAACTATGTAAATAACTTGTTGTGCTCTTGCTTTTTCTGTTCTTATCGCAATTTCACTTTTAATGGCACTGCAAGTAGCACTTATGTTATCACTAGCTATTTTCTTTGCAAGTTTCTATCGTAGGTTCCAACATTAAAATTTTAAGAAACCCTTTCTCGTTTTATGTAGTTCTTACATATTTTAAGTGATTATTTCAAGTATTACAAATTACCTAATTTTTAAGAAACCATTTTATTGTTTTAAGTATTTTTTTTCATCTATTACAAATTACTTAATTCCTTAGAACACTTTCATTTTTTATGTTAAAGTTGTGTGACCTGAATTCTTGTTAAAAAATAAAATACAGTGGTAAAACAAGGGGATTTGTGTACAGACCATGCCGCATAAGTAGAATCTGTATAAAACTACCCTTCTTCTATTTGACATCGAGCTAGCTTGATCATGGAAATGCAAGAGGAGAAATTATCCAAAGATCACAAACAAGGATCCGAAATGAAGAGCCACCAGGGAGAGCTTAATGAAGTTGTATGTGAGAAGCGTATCTTATAGAAAGATTGATAGATGTACTCCCAGGATAAGGGTTCTGTCAAAGAGATAGGATTTTGTCAAGACTATTCCTTTTTGAGGAAAGTCTGATGCGGGTACACCACTGTAATGATAACCCGTAGGGAGGAAAAGAGCGAAGGGGATGGCAAGCTAGTATAGCCGTAGGGATGATGGCCTGCTAGTTTAGCTGGACAGAGCGGTCTTTGCTAATGGGACAAGAGAGTCCCCAAGTCAGGGCTAGTGCAAAGGATAGATTATTGGAATTAATCTCACACTGCGAATAATAGAGTGGAATGAGAATGAGTTCGCCAGAGTGGTGAGAGAAGTCATGATTCGATATAACCTTTCTGTGATAAGTTTTTCATGTATTATATCATTTTATCATTTATATCTAGATTGTACACAAGTCATGGTATAGTCACACTTGTATAATCCAATCTCATATTTCTTCATATTCTGAGCAAACTACAATAAACAAATAAGTGTGATATCTTATATCAACTTACTTGAGCATGGTCACGCATTTCTAGTTTCACTCTTGCTCCCATTATGTAGGAGGGACAAATCCTATCTTGATTAATCATATCTCACTACATAGATTGTGACATACCCAACATCAGTCTTTGTAGTACAACCTATTACGGTAGATGTTTGATTGTATCAAAATATATGACTCACGATGTTTGGACAATGATGATCTCAAGTTTAAGGATCGTATACATAGTTATCACTATGAGTAATGTTGTGACTATTACATAATAATCCAAGAAACATATTCATAGTGAGTTAGTCCAGTATGTTGCTTTCTAACACATACCCATGTATTGATTTTGACATCCCTATGTCAATGACAACATTTTGTCATCAATCAACTACACATTAGTCTTAATGCATTATTATTGTCTAAGCCCACAATAATTCTTGACTAAGGAACTTTTAAGAATAATCATATTATTCTCAAGACTTTATTATTAATCAGTTTATTTACACACAGAAAAAGAAACTGAAATAACAATGGCAATGCCTTATATTAACAAACATAGCAAAATGAGTAAGTGAGTACGATCATCTCATGATTGGTCTTTGGGCATACTTTAACAGATAGCCCTTAGCTAGATTTTTAGAGTTGTACTGTAAACAACATATTGATTAAATATAGAAATGAATTGAATGATTAAACATTCAGCGGCTTAAGGCATTAGCTATAAGAATATTTATTAATATTATTAGATAAACTTTATTTTAGTTTGTTTACTGATAACTAAGTTGAAATTTATTAAGTACAGGTCCATTTGTGACGCTTCATACTCGGATTTGGTGGACGAGTCAGGTTTAAGGTGTTACATTAAATTTATAGTGGTATTTTTCCCAAAAAGTGTCACCAGATGTGCCACATTTAGTGGCAATCCTTAAAGAAACATTGCTAATTAATGATTTTAGAAGGTGGAAATATGAATATTTGTGTGAAATTCATTAACAACATACATATAACGACATTTATTCTAAAAATGTCGCTATTGATCCAAACATATGGTGGTGGTTATAATTTAATCACCATAAATATTATAATTAAAAATCAAAATGTTTTTAATATTATTCATTTATTTTAGCAGCATTTTGTTTTTGAATGTCATAAATTCTATCACTTTTAGCAGCTTTTCACTTATAAACGCCGCAAATTTAATGGTATTTTGCTTATAAATGTCACAAATTCTATCACGCTTAGTGGCGCTCACTCAAAAATACTATGGCATCCCACACCCAACTTGGTCAACGGACCCGAATGTGAGATGTGATATTCCGTTACTCTCCAACATTACTACTTGAAGCTTTGACAAACACAGTTGGACTAGCGACAACAATTTTACCTTTCTATTCAATATCCTAAAACTCCTTTTCCAAGATTCTCTCTACCAGCAATAAGAATCTAATCAATTTTGTCACTACTAACATTGAACTTTTTTCTCCTTTTCCTTCAACCCTAGCCCTAGCCTTAGCTTCTTATTGTGTCATCGATGCTTCACTCTAATGATGAAACATCGTCTAAAACCACCCAAAGAAAGACCCAAAACCCTCTCTCTTCCCTTCTCTAAATGCTTTTCTTAAAAAATCACTGGAAATTTCCAAATATCCTAAGAACTTTCGAGCTTCTTGAACCTAGATCTCTTTCATTAGTCGTTAGATCGGCCCAATTTTAAGATATATTACTCTTATTGATGGTGGCTATTTCTTCATAGTTAGGATTTGCAAAGTGACAACCGAAAACCTATAAATTGTCATTGACTTGAGATAAATTATCTTCTTCTTATTGTTCTTTTTCCAATGTTTCCCTTCTGATTTTGGTTAAATTTGTACATGATTTGATTTCTTTCACCTTATTTTTAGCCACTATAAAAAGGCATAATGACATTAATTGTACATGATTCCAAAGAAATTGAATAAAATTTTGTTTCTTCATGTAATACAAGGCTTGGGCATGATGTTACCCTTTGTTTTTTCACTACTATTCTATGGCGAATATGGTAAACAAATTACTGAGTTTTTTCTGGTTGATTTGTTGTAGAGGAATTTGGTGAAGATTCCAAGCTTGAAGTTTTAGAAGATAAGGAAACCCTCATCGTTAGAAGGTACAATTTGATTGGGGAAAGATAGGTTTTGGTTTTCAACTATTAATTCATATAAATTAAATTTGTGTTTTGGATTTGAGAAGGAAAACTAAGGTTTAAATCTTTTCATAGGTGGTGTTTGATTACCAACAGAATCCCTAAAAAAAAACAATTAAGGAAGTTGAGAAGTATTGGACTTTAAGATTCTCTAATAATAATCAAATGCCCAATCTAAATTAAGGTTATCTTTGTTATAAAATAAAGAGAGATGGGGAGAATAAAGAACAAAGACAATATGAAAGCAATAGAAAATGTACTTTATTGATCAAAATGGATGATTACAAAGCTTCATCAGAGTCTCTATTTATAGGCATAAAAAGTATAAAAGAAGTAGAGATTTAATTCTAATAACTATTAGAATTTAAAGTACATTAAAACTTTATCTTGATCATGATGGACATCCACTTAATAAGATATTCATAACACTCCCCATTGGATGTCCATTGATATATAATGTGTCTCGTTAAAACCTTATTAGGAAAAACTCTGTGTGATAAAAACCTAATGAAGGAAAAAGAGTACACAATTTATAATACGCATAATATGCTGCCTCATTAAAAACCTTACTAGGAAAACCCAATGGGACAAAACCTCGATTAAGGGAAAAAGAGTGCAACGCGTATTTACTCCCCCTTATGAAAACATCGCATATTTTCTCATATTCTACATATTCAATCTTGAATACTAGTTTTTCAAATGATTATTTGAATGTATTTGATAAGCATTTATATTACCATTCCTTTAAAAGTCACGAGTGAGGGAAATTTGGGGAAATATATTTTGATCTCTTCAAGAGATTCAATAATAATTATAACAAACTTTAATTATGATTCTTTTAAAAAAACACAAATAGGTATTTTGGATTATTTTATAATCCTCATTCAACTATTATTCACTAAGTCAAATTTACCACATATATTCAAATTATTTCAATTCATATAAATGAATAATTTCTCGAGAATTTCAATATGCTTCTAGTATTCTAAATCCTTCAAGAATTTTAATATAAATTTTACTATATAGTGATTCATAAAAGGTTGTAACAATAACCATTAAACGCAAGTTAAATCTTTTATGAATTGTCAATTTAATAATATATTTAAATGTTATTGCATCCACCACAAAAGAATATTATATCTTTTTATAATCAATGCCAGGACTTGGCAGAAAACTTTATATTTTTATTCCGCTTTTGCAAAACTACTTTAATTGCACCCTCACTGGCTTTATACCTTTAGATATTTGGACTACTGGTCTAAAAAATCCACAAATTTAATTGTACTTGAGTTGCATCTTTCTATTTCGATCAATTTATTCCATATCTATATTTCTCAATAGATTTATTCAAAATCCTCCTTTTATTTCTTATTTCAATAATAATATTGCATGCAAAATCATTGTTGACCATTTTTATTATTCAGTTCCACATTTTCTCGAATTGACATAACTTATCGAGATCTCTTATTTTCATTATTTTAAAATTCAGTTTCAGGTAATTGAATCTCTTCTGGAGTTTTACTTATTAGTTATATCTTGAGTCTCTTCTGGAGCACCCGCCTCCACTATATGACTATCTAGAATAATTTTCATCTTTGAAAACGATCAATCTATTATTTATTCTAACTGATTGTCCTACTAGGACTTTGATTCAAATTAAAATATTAGATGGTATATAACACTTGATTATTCTCATTAAGGTTGTAAACACATCTAACAGTTAACTTGTAATGAGTTATCCTTATTGAACTTCTGGTTCAATTACTCTCCCCCTAACTCATTACAAGTTATTGTTTCTCTCCCCCTAATGTTGGGAAAACTGACAACTTATGTCACAATTAAATCTCAAATTAATTGCTCAAAAATATTATAAGGAGACTCATATAAATATACATTCCCAATCTCTTATTATGACCTGTGCGTTGTGGTGGAGCAGTTGGAACATATACTGCACATCCAAAAATTGTAAGATGGGAAATATTTGGCTCTCGACAAAATATCAATTGTAATGGGAAATATTTATAATTTATTGGCTTGATACGTACAATATGTAAATCAATACAAGCATGAATTTCATGCTGAAATAGAAAGTTTTGTTCTCATAAGTAATGGTTTAGCTATTAGTTTGAGGCATTTGATACATAATTCAGCTAAATCATGTGAACATGAGTTACAGGATGTTCAAATTTTATCCCAATTGACATACAATAATCATTGAAAACCTGAGATGTAAACTCATCAACATTGGTAAGATGAATTGTTTTAATTGCATGATCTGAAATTAATCATTTAAACAAGCAATCTCGCAATCGACATGTTGCAAGTTGATAAGACATATGTGATTATTTTGTAAATGCATCTACCAAAATTATATAATATCAAAACTATCCACATGGTGGATGAATGGACCCATATTTGTTTCAAAAATGCAAGACATTAAATCTCAACTTTAGCTAGTGAGTTTCTAATAATCAATTTTCATTGAGAATAAGCAACATATGAGAATTCTTTTAAATTAAAGAATCTTCTGGTTCTTTAATGGATGTCCATATGATATCTCAATTAATATTTGCATCATATACGATCCAGGATGGTCTAACTAGTCACGCCAAGTAGTAAACACATTTGTATTAGTAAACTTCTGGTTTACTTTAATTTGTGTTTCAATTGTACTAAATTGTAACAAATTGATAATTTTATTATTATTCCTTTTAATTTGTATCCAAATATAAGAACTATTGTGACATTTACTACTGAAAATGTCTAAATTAATATGAAGTCTATAATGCTACTAAGTCAATAAATATAATTTCTAGATAATTATATGCAATATTTACTTCAAGGAATATGCCAAAATCTTCAAATTTCTAAAAAAATTTACAACTTCAGGTGCATCCAACCATAATGAGCTTTAGATAGAATTATCATATTTCATTGCTCATAAAAAGATCTTTCACAATCCAATATTTTGCTTCCAACCCCTTAATGGGGATGATAACAAAAGAAGATCACAAAGATAATCACAATCAATTCAATTTAATAACAAGAGTAATCAATAACTCAATCGTCCCTTTTTCATCCTTTCAAAATAGATATTTATAGCAATAGTGATTCATATGAAATATAATATTTTTTCTCATTAAAAATCTCAATATAAGATCCTTTATAAATATCTTTTAAAACCAATGGATTAACCATCCCAAGATATTAACATATTAGCTCTTCTAGAGCTTTCGACTAATTTTGTACTATCAAATATTGAAATAATATTTATTTGTTTTATTACCAAATAAGATAAATACTTTCTATCTATAATGATAGAATTTATTACTACATTCTCATATCCTTCCTCAAAGAATATTAACAAAAATAAAATATCATATGTGACCAATAATATTTCATATCACATTGATAACATAAGTTATCTTTATCCTTTGAAGAGTTATCTTGAGAACTCTTATTATTCTCTTATTTATTACTATGTTCCTACTTTTAGTGGCCCATAACTATATCTTTTATTTTCTTTATGTTTACATTCACTTCAAGGAATGCAACAAATCTAGTAGGACGAACTTATAAATATCCCAATAGATTCTTTATTTCATAATCACCATCGCAAACATGCATGGATTTTAACTCACAATCTATCTATTAATGTTGTCATGATTAGTCTCCAATTACAATAAGTATGATATAATAAATAAAATATAGTAAAATATACCTGAAGATCTTTAACATCATCGTTATCACCATGATCCATTATGAGATTGAATCTTTCAACATTGTTACCATGGATGAGAAGTAGTGATTATAAACATCTTCTCGATTTCATATAGATAACGGTATCAAATCTTTCACCATCTTTAAGAACAAAAAGTAAAATAAGTTAATCAAAATAATGATAATGTATAATGAAAGAAGAATGAAAAACTATAATCAAATATGAAACATTAAATAAAATAAACTTCCTATAAAAACTTTGCATCTTGTCGGCAAAGATATTGAAAATCATAAAGGATAAATTTGATCGTTGATAAAAGGAACTATCACTTTGAGCAAGATCGTGCTGATAACGTATTATAAAATAAAGAGAGATGGGGAGAATAAAGAATAAAAAAAATATGAAAGCAATAGAGAATGTACTTTATTGATCAAAATGGATGATTACAATGCTTCACCAGAGTCTCTATTTATAGGCATAAGAAGTATAAAAGAAGTAGAGATCTAATTCTAATAACTATTAGAATTTAAAGTATATTAAAACTTTATCTTGATCATGATGGACATCCACTAAATAATATATTCATAACAATCTTCATATTAGATCTTTGAGCTTTACATTGGTTGATTGTTTCAGGATTTTTTTTGTTCATTGTTGATTGTTTCAACTTTGAGTTGTATTACATACATGTTTTCAATTTCTAACCAATCAAATAAAAGAATGCTTGGGCTTTGTATATTATCTCATTATTGCTATTTTAAAAAAAAATCAAATAGTTGTAATATTTTTATATAGTTCTTCTATAATTTTATAATTTTTTTTTATTTTTCTATAATTTTTACCAATTTTTTGAATTTCTATCATTTTTTTAATATTTTTTATTTTTAAGAATTTTTTTTATTTTTTTTATTTTTTAATTAATTGTCAACATGGCATTTCAACAATTAATACATGTGGCATCCATGTTAGCATGTTAGCGACACTATTATCATTTCCATCCAATTCTGATAAATTTTTTTAAAAAAATAATAGTTCAATGGCTAAAAAAACCAAAAAGAATAAAGGGTTGATTTGATTTTTTAAAGAAGGTTGAGGGCCAAAAATGTCATTACGCCTAAACTTTACTTAGGTAGCTTAAAATTGGTCGAGTGCATTTGGAAACATGAGATTTTTTTTTAAACTTGATTTAATATGACAAATATGTATGAATGCTTTAGGGCATGTTTGACAATGTTTGAGCTTGTTTTGGGGTTGATTTGGTAGGCTTATACTGTCATTTTTTGTAAATTTTTTAGGTTTTGGGATGAGGTATCAAAACCTTTTCACCAAGCATCGGTACCTTGTATGAGATATTAGAACATAGATCAAACCTGTAACTTGCAACTGGAATTTTGAAAATCTAGTACAAGTATAAGTACTTTGGGATAAGGTATTGAAACTTGTCCCATGTTTTTGATATTTTGGCCTCGAATGTTGTTTTTTAAGCTCCTTTCCGTTGAATCTTTGCTTAACTATTGCCTAGAGTGTATGAATGTAACGCCCCAAAATTTTTATTTTTTCTTTTGTGAAAATGTGACACAATTGTGTATTTGCTTCAGTGATTAAGAGTTCTGGGTGTGTGTGTGAGGTCTCAAGCTCAAGTCTTACCTTTGGCAAATTTTGATATTTTTCTGAACTAAGCCTTGCACTTGAGGAGTAGGCTTATATTAAATTGTTTGTAACATTGAATAGAATAGGCTTGCTAGTCTGGTGGTTAAGTGGAATGCTAGTTTACTGAAGGTCTAGTGTTTGAATCCCCACGCGAATATGGGTATTTATTTTTGACTCAGTTCTGAGAGAGAGTTTGGGTAGAAGTTGAATTCTGAGTAGTGGTTGCCAGTGAGATAGTGGGAGTAATTAGAGGGATTTGGGGATAATGGTTGTTGAATTTTTATTTTATTTTTTGCAATTTTCCCAAAAAAATTTCTCCATCTTCTTGACGTCTGTCTTTCCCCTCTTCTGTCGAATTTTTCTTGTTCCCTCTCTCTTCTATTTCAGTTTTCATTTTGCCTCATTCTTGTTCAACAATTGAATTCGCTCGTCCGGTAAGTACCTGTTTTATCTCTATCTTATCATTCCTTTGTTGGTTTTCTGAAAGAGGGTTATTTTTTGTTCTTTCGGATTAGGTGAAAATCAATCAGCGATTAGTGCTTCTGCAGAGATTTGAACGTTTGGGATTTCAATTCGTTGTTGGTAAGTGACCGAGTCCATTATTTGATGTTCTAAGGTTTCGTTGTGAAATATTCCCAGTTTAGTTTTCGTTTGTGTTATTTAATTCAGGCTTTGGTAATATCGATTATAGGTTTTGGTGACCTTAGGATTTCAATATCAGTGAAAACGTACTAGGTGTGCACCTGAAAATCAGAAAACAGGATTTGACGAAAGTCGAAAAACCCCTCTGCCGATGCCACACAACTGTGTAGTAGGCCGTGTGCGACGACACGGCCGTGTCATCTACGAAGGCCAGGCCGTGCGCAAGAGACGACCGTGTGATGGCTAGGGAGTGGCCATGTTGGCCACACGGGTTACGCTAAATTGGGCGTGTGGGCCTACACGGACGTGTGGTATCTGGGCCAGGCCGTGTGTTCCATATGGCCAACGCCAAGCTCGGTATGTGGGCCCACACGGGCTAGCCAAATGGGCGTATAAGCCCATTTAACCGAAATCTTTCCTAGGGTTGCACGGGTTGTCCCAAATAACTGTGAGCCTACCGTAAAATCAGTAAGGGGTAATTAGACGCTAACTTGTATGATCTATATGATTGATATTGTATTCTGAGTATGTTATTATCATGCCTATCCGACTAATCTGTTCCATAAATCTTTATCTGTAATTAAGCATGTGAGCATGGTTATTCTGTAAGCCTGGTCCTACATTTACTGTATCTGTTTTGGGGTTGGGATGGTATATATATATATTGGAGGAAGTGTTCTGAGAGACGTTTACGACTACTATATGGCAGCTTAGCTGCAATTTAGCTGATATGTGCCGCATTCGGTACATCATACTGTATAGGGCTGGGTGGGTATTTTAAACCCCACATGGCGTGTAGGGATGGTCGGAGATGGTGTGTAGAGGCTGAGGGTAGGATCCTAATTCCTGTTGTAGTAACCAAAATTGGCCCGGGTTTTAAAATTGAAAACAAAAAAAGTAATAAATAAATGTTTATTTATTAAACAGTCTTTTAGACCCTAAATTAACCCAACTACCCCATAGCCCGTTACAGTGACCCAATACATCACAACCCGAATACAGTCATAGGCCCAAATTTTTAGCAGGCCCAACGAGCCCCAAACATACGGACCCAAATCAAACCCTAGGGTTTCTTCCTAACTCTCTTTCTCCTCACGCCGTAAAGGATTACGGAAGCTTGGGAGCGCTCATCCCCAGCTCCCGAATCGAGGCCATCAATGCGATCCAAGGCCGGGACTGCATGCCGCCATCCTCGAAGTCTTCATCACCGCCGTGATTTCCGTGTTCACTGCACACAAATGGAAAGGAAAACAGCACAAAATAGGAAAAAACTAAAGGAAATATTTCTTACCAAATATAAACAGAGCTATAAAGCCCGAATCACTGTTGTTGTAAAGAGAAATTTTCTATTTTTGGTTTTAAACACATATATACAAACAGTATAGAAGAAATAAAACTCACGGCAGATTCAAAGGTTTTACTATTTTCATTCTCTATTATTTTCATTCTTTTTTATTTATATATATACATGTATTTTTAATACAACAAACGATCCAGAAACAGATTTTTAAAAAAAAAACCAAAGGGAAAGCAGTTCATTTTTAAGTTGTAACACACAAAAATACTTTTAAAAATAAAGAGGAGAAGTAATACCTGTGATTCGCCTGGAAAGGGGAGAAATTTTGAACCTCTGACCACCGTGTATGGTGGCGCGTGAGCGGTGGTCATCGGTCGTTGTTGAAACTCAAGCCAGAGGACGGAGAGGGGTTTCAGAGTTTTCTTTTGTTTTTTTTTTAAAAAAAGGGTGTTAGAAATGAATTTTAAAATCAAAATTTAACTTATATAGGGCCTCCGATCCGACCCGAAGGGTCCGCGTTTTTAAAAAAATGGGATAATTATCCCCTTAGTCCTTTCGTCTTTTCATTTGTTAAATTAAGTTTATTGCAATTTTTAATTTTTGCCTATTATTTTTATTTTGGTTTCAATATGATCCACGACCTTTTAAACACGAAATTAAAAACGCATTGCCGTTTTGGGAATAGGGCATTTTGCCCAATGAGTCCCTTTCGTTTTACGCGCATTTCAATTAGGACCTTAATTCAGCTTTATTTTTTTTAAATTCGCCCTGTAATTTTATTGAACTTCAAATTTAACCCCATATATATTATTATTATTATTTTTTTATATTGTTATTTATTTTACTCTTAACCTTATTTTTATATTGTATGTAATTATTTTATTATATATTATTTATATTATTATTATTATATATTATTTTTCACAAATTATTATTATACATTTTATCTATATATTATTATCATTAAAGATTTTTAACTTGTATTATATACTTATTTTTATTTATATGTTAATTATTACCTTATTTATATTTTATTATTATACATTTTGAAGATATTATAATATTATAATTTGTATGATATGTATATTTCTTCATTAATTACTTATTTTATACTTATATTTATATAGATATTATATAATTATTTTATTATAAATATAGATTCTTTTACATATTTGGTGTTTTATACATTATTTTTCTAAACTAATATATTTTATTTTATACATAATTATTAATCTTTTATTTTTTATATATATATATAAATACTATTTTAAAATTATTATTAAATATCATATTTTTTATAAGTATATTTCGTTAACAATTACCTACTTTATTTTTATATTTTTATTCATTTATATATTTTTATTGTATATATATCATTTAGGTGTTAAACGTTAGTTTTTTTTTTAATTTGATGTTATATTTTATATGTACATTGATATTATTGCTCTTTTTATATGTATTAAATTGTATATTATACATCATTTCTTAATTATTGCCATGTATGTTTGTATGTTTTGCTTATCCATTTTCAATATAAGTTGTATGTATCTTTGTATATATGCTGTAATTCTAAACACGTATGCATCTAGGATATGATTTTTTTGTATTATTGCTATTGTTAAAATGTATGTTTTATTCACTTATTATTGCAATGTGCTATTCTATAATGATAATGTGATTCCTTATGTATCATTTTAAAAAACGAGACTCCAAAGTTTTCAAAACAATATAAAGGCAATGCTTGGTGTTTGGAAATTTCGAGAAAAGTAGTGCCCTAACTTATTGGGTTGCGACTCTTCTCGTTGAGTTCGAATAGTCAAGTACCCTTCTAAGTTTTTAAAGGTTTTCAAAATGCAAGCAACCGTCTTGGAATTTCAAAGCAATATGTCCTAACTTACTGGATATAGTGTTTTGTTGTTTCAAGATAGAGATTTTCAAAAAGGTTAACTTAGTATCAATATTTTGATACAAGTAAACTCCAATTTTCAAAATCAAAATATTTTAAAGAGGATGATATCTTAAAATTTTTAAAATTTCTGACATTTAAGACAGAAAACTATTCAATTTGGTACCAATTTTGGGCGTTTCGAGGGTGCTAATCCTTCCTCGTACGTAACCGACTCCCGAACCTATTTTCTTAATTTTCGTAGACCAAAACGTTTTATAAGGTGATCCAATCACACCTAAAAAAGGTTGGTGGCGACTCCTATTTTTGTTTTTCAAAAGTCGATCCTCGTTTTTCAAACCCCTTTTAAAAATGGTTTCGACATCTGTTTTTAACTGTATATTTGTATCTATATCTGAGATGGGCTTAGGCCCAAATCTGCATCTGAATCTGTAATTGGCTTAGGCCCAAGACTGTTTTTGGCTGATATATGTTATTCTGTATGTATGCATGCTTAATTCTGTGGGGTTACACACTGAGTTTACGTAAACTCACCCTTCTTCTATCTGTTCTGTACAGGTAATCTATAGAGTTAGGCAGATCGGTATAGCGGTGGACTCGACAGTGACCACTCTTTTAAAATTGTTACACTTTTGTTTTATGGTTTCATTTTAATTTGTTGGGTATTTCTTTTGTAATTGGGATTTTATGGACTGTTTTGCTTAAATTTGGGTTTTACAGTGTTTACGAACTTATAACTACAAAACTCGATAACAACTAGGATTTTACCAAAAGCAAATATTTGTTTTTTTTAAATCACGAATGGTTTTTCTTACTCACAATGGTTTTTCATAAGCTTCCGCATTTAAACACTTTTAAGGTAAGTTAGTTAAACAGGAATGAATGTTTTGACAATAATTCTACTCAAATAGAGTTAGCAGATCCGAAATAGTTTTACCGTGTTAGTTGTTTTTAAAACTCATTCCATGTGACATCGTCAGATTCAGGCATAACGTCTAGGCCGGGTTTAAGGTGTTAATTAAGTGGTATTAGAGCCAGGTGGTAAAACTCGACTATGGATTTTGGGTTTCAAAATTTAGTTTTAAAACAATAGTTTCCAAATAATTTAAAAATATATTGATTAGGTACGTGGTACATCGAGTCAGTGGCACCGATCCTGTAAGTATTTCTGAATTTTGATGAAAACTCCGAAAATATGGTTGATTGTCTACTTAAAAATCTTATAGTTAGTACACTCTGAACTTTTGATTCTTTATATAGAAAACATATGTTAATAAATATTGAACTAATACAGAAAACACTTAATATAGATAAACTTGATTAGAAAATGAGCGCATGTGGTATCCATGGACACAACATTTGAGGCTGAGGTAGAGGCCGTAGGGGGCCCGAGTTGAGTCCTCATCACTAGGCAGCATGCTAAATCTGGACACTAATGAGACACCTGTGTCACCTGCTACTGAGACTAGATTTTAGAGTCGATCGGCTAGGGACGACGCACTATCCTAAGCTATGCTGAGGATATTAGAGAGGGTCGCTAGGCCCAATTTTGGATCTCAAGGTAAAGGGTCGGTAACTGAGCGACTTCGATCTAATAGAGCTGAGTTGTTTAGGGGTGTCACAAGAGTCGCCCCTAATGTGGCCGAGTATTGGTTGGAGACAATTGAGAGAATTATGGATGACTTGGACTGTACCCCCGAGCAAAAATTAAATGGTGTAATTTACTTACTTCGTGATGAAGCATATCAGTAGTGGTTAACGGTTCAGGAGGGCACTCAGCCTGATTGTCTGACTTGGGATTTCTTTAAGTTTACCTTCCAAAGCAAGTATGTGAGAGCGAGCTATGTGGATGCTTGCAGGTGTGAGTTTCTGAACCTCACGTAAGGTGATCGATCTGTGGCTAAATTTCTGAGGCTGAGCTACTATGCTCGAGGGATGGTGGCATCGGAGTATAAGAGATGTGTTAGGTTTGAAGATGGCCTAAGAGATAACTTGAGGGTTTTGATAGCTTCGCAGAGGGAGCGTGAGTTCGTAGTACTGGTAGAGAAGGCAAATATTGCTGAGGATGTTAAGCGCGCAGAGCGCCAGAACAAGGACCATGAGAGAGATAAGAACAAGAGTGATTCGGGGCCCTTGAGTCCTATGCAGAGGCCTAGAAAAAAGGCTAGATCCGATGGACCCGTTAGAGTGGGGGCCCTATTTTTTCTTTTACTCCTATTGCGTTGCAGCCGTGCAGTGATTATGGTAGGCACCATCAGAGCCAGTGTTGGAGGAGGATTGGGGCCTGTTTGAGATGTGGGTTACTAGAGTACCGCATTCGAGAGTGTCTATTGAGGGCTGATTAGGTGCAAGCTCCGATATCAAGTCCTGCATAGCCACAGAGAGTAGTTTAGTATCCACCTAGGGGCCGTGGTCAGGCTAGGGGTGGTAATGGTATGGGTCATGGACAGAGAGTACTGGGCTGACTGAGGCAAAGCAGCCTGCTTTGGTTTATGCTGCACATCACCGAGAGGACAAAGATGCTCCTAACACCATCACCGGTACGTTCCTTATGTTTGATGTACATTACCTTGCTTTGATAAACATAGAGTCTACTCACTCATATATAGCTAGTAATGTATCTGAGATTTTGGGGATTTCTATGGAGAGCACTACAAGTGAGGTTACTGTACTAAGTCCGTTGAGGCAATCAATTTAGGTTAGTAAAATTTATAGGGATGTACCTTTAGTGGTGTAAGGAACTATTTTTCTGACGGATCTGATGGAGCTTCCGTTTGGAGAGTTTGATATAATTCTGGGAATAGACTGGTTCGTCAATCACCGGGTTAGTCTGGACTGTGCGACTAGGAGGGTCATTTTGAGAACTGAGGTGGATGATGAGGTGGTTGTGATCGAAGAGTGTCAGGATTATTTGTCTAATGTGATCTCTATGCTTGTGGCTGATAAATTGGTTCGAAAAGGGTGTGAAGCGTACTTGGCCTACGTCAATGTTTTTGCTTCTAGGAACTCTTCGATTGGAGTTATTAAAACTGTGAGGGATTTTTTTGGATGTCTTTCTTGAGGAGTTACCGGGATTACCTCCTAATCGAGAAGTGGAGTTTGGGATTAAGCTTCTTCCTATTACAGCCCCGGTGTCTATCACTCCCTATCGTATGGCACCGAAAGAGCTTACAGAATTTAAGGCTTAACTACAAGAGTTGTTGGACCGTAGTTTCATTCGTCCTAGTGTGTCTCTGTGGAGAGCACCAGTTCTATTTGTTAAGAAGAATGATGGGGCCATGAGGATGTGCATTGATTACCGATAGTTGAATAAGTTAACCGTGAAGAACAAGTATCCATTTTTGAGGATTGACGACTTGTTTGATTAGTTCAGCGGGGTTTCTGTGTTTTCAAAGATCGATCTACGTTTAGGGTATCATCAGTTGAGGTTTAAAGAGGTATATGTGCATAAGACAGAATTTAGGACTCGTTATGGACATTACAAGCTCCTAGTTATGCCTTTTGGGTTGACGAATGCATTGGCTGCATTCATGGATTTAATGAATCGGGTATTTTAGCCCTATCTGGATTAGTTCATCGTAATTTTCATCGATGACATTTTGGTATACTCTAAGACTAAGGATGAGCATGATGAACATCTTAGAGTAGTGCTTCAGATTCTCCGTTAGAAGCAGCTTTACGCGAAACTAAGCAAGTGTGAATTCTGGTTACGTGAAGAAACTTTTCTGGGGCATGTGGCTTTTACTGAGGGGATTCGAGTTGATCCTCGAAAAATTGAGGCTTTGCTGGATTAAAAACAGCCTAAGAATATGTCTGAGATCCGCAGCTTTTTGGGTTTGGTGGGTTTTTACCGCTAGTTTGTTGAGGGATTCTCGTTAATTGCTGCACCGTTGACTAAGCTTCTGCGTAAGGGTATGTCATTTGTCTGGACTGATGCACAGTAAGAGAGCTTTGAGAAGCTCAAGTCTATTCTGACTCAGGCTCCTGTTCTGATATAGCCTGAATTCGGTAAGGAGTTTGTAGTGTACAGTGATGCGTCATATGTTAGATTAGGTTGCGTTCTGATGTAGAACGGTAAGGTTGTAGCTTATGCGTCCCGTCAGTTTAAGACGTACGAAGGGAACTATTCAACGCATGTTATTGAGTTAGCTGATGTAGTCTTTGTACTAAAAATTTGAAGGCACTATTTGTATGGTGAGAAATGCATTATCTACACCGATCACAAAAGACTCAAGTATCTCCTTACTCAGAAAGAGTTGAACCTTAGGCAGCATCGTTGGATTGAGCTGCTCAAAGATTATGATCGCATCATCGAGTATCATTCTGGTAAGGCCAATGTAGTGGCTAGCGCTTTAAGCCAAAAAGCAATGTCTGATTTGAGGGCGGTGTTTCCTCGCCTTAGTCTATTTTATGATGGAAGTCTGTTGGCCGAGTTTCAAATTAAGTTGTCTTGGATTGAGCAGATTCAAGATAAGCAGTTGGGGGATGAGTTTCTGAGGTTATGGTTTCGTCAGGTTGAGAGTGGCAACACTTCGGATTTTGGACTGAATAATGATAGGGTACTTTATTTTCAAGGTCAAATCTGTGTACCGAATGATTCTGATCTGAGGCAATCTATTTTGAAGGAGGCGTATAGTAGCCCTTATGCTATACATCCCGATGGTAATAAGATGTATCGCGACCTTTGAGAGTTATACTGGTGGCCAGGTTTGAAGCGCGAGGTTACTGACTTTGTGGCTCGATGTCTGACGTGCCAGCAAGTAAAGGCTGAGCACCAGTTGCCTTCAGGTTTATTGCAGCCAGTCAAGATTCCCTTATGGAAATGAGAACGAGTGACTATGGACTTCGTTAGTGGGTTGCCATTGACACCCACTAAGAAAAATTCTGTCTGGGTCATTGTGGATCGATTGACAAAGCATGCACACTTCATTCTAGTTCAAATTGATTATTCACTGCCGAAGCTAGCAAAGTTGTACATCTCTAAGATAGTAAGACTGCATGGGCATACCTGTCTCGATCATTTCTGATAGAGATCCTCACTTCACTTCTTAGTTCTGGAAGAAATTATATGAGGCTTTGGGTTTAAGGTTGGACTTCAGTACTGTGTTCCATCCTCAAGCCGATGGTCAATCTAAGAGGGTGATTCAGATACCAGAGGATATGCTTTGGAGTTACGTGATTAATTTCTGAGGTAGTTGGGAGGATTATCTGCCGCTAGCTAAGTTCGCCTACAACTACAGCTTTCAAGCTAGTATTTAGATGGCAGCTTACGAGGCTCTGTATGGTTGTAAGTTTCGTACTCTATTGTGTTGGACTGAGTTGGGCGAACGTTGAGTTTTGGGTCCTGAATTGGTTTCTGAGACTGATGATAAGGTTAGACTGATTCAGGATCATTTGAAAGTGGCCTTTGGCAGACAGAAATTGTATGCAGATCTGAAGAGGCGTGAGATTGAGTATTCTGTGGGGGACTTCGTGTTTCTTAAGTTCTCTTCGTGGAAGAAAGTTCTGAGGTTCGGTCAGAAGGGTAGGTTGAGCTCTAGGTTTATTGGACCATACCAGATTTTGAAACTTGTGGGACCAGTTGTCTATCAGTTGGATTTACCCCCTAAACTAGACCGTATTCACAATGTGTTTTATGTCTTGATGTGGAAGTGGTACCGTTTTGATCCATCCCATGTTGTCGCGGTAGAGGATATTGAGGTTAGGCCAGATTTGACCTTTGATGATGAGCCGGTTCAGATTCTAGAGCGAGACATTAAGGTACTGAGGAGAAAATCCATTCCATTAGTGAAGGTTCTTTGGTGGAATCATAGCAGTAAGGAGGCCACGTGAGAACCTGAAGACTCGATGCGTCAGCAATATCCTCATTTGTTTTGACTAGGTAAATTTTAAGGTCGAAATTTCTTTTAAGTGGATAGAGTTGTAACACCCCAAAATTTTTATTTTTGCTTTTGTGAAAATGTGACAGAACTATATATTTGCTTCAGTGATTAAGAGTTCTAGGTGTGTGTGTGATGTCCCAAGTTCAACTCTTACCTTTGGCAAATTTTGATATTTTTCTGAACTAAGCCTTGCACTTGAGGAGTAGGCTTATATTGAAGTGTTTAAAAAATCTTAATAGAACAGGTCTGTTGGTTTGGTGGTTAGATGGAGTGTTAGTTTGCTGAAGGTTTGGTGTTCAAATCCCCGCGCGAATGTGGGTATTTATTTTTGACTCGATTTTGAGAGAGAGTTTGGGTGGAAGTTGAATTCTGAGTAGTGGTTGCCAGTGGGATAGTGGGAGTAATTAGAGGGATTTGGGGATAATGGTTGTTGAATTTTTTTTTTTTTTACAAACTTCCCTAAAAATTTCTCCATCTTCCTGACGTCTATCTTTTCCCTCTTCTGTCGAATTTTCCTTGTTTCCTTCTTCTTCTCTTTCGGTTTTTGTTTTGCCTCCTTCTTGTTCAAAGATTGAATTCGCTCGTTTGGTAAGTACCCGTTTTGTCTCTATCTTATCGTTCCGTAGTTGGTTTTTTGGAAGTGGGTTATTTTTGGTTCTTTCGGATTAGGTGAAGATCAAGCAACAATTAGTGCTTCTGCAGAGATTTGAACATTTGGGATTTCGATTCGTTGCTATTAAGTGACCGAGTCCACTATTTGATGTTCTAAGGTTTCGTTGTGAAATATTCCCAGTTTAGTTTTCGTTTGTATTACTTAATTCGGGTTATGGTAATGTAGATTATAGGTTCTGGTAACCTCGAGATTTCAATATCAGTGAAAACATAACAGGTGTGTACCCGAAACATAGAAAACGGGATTTAACGGAAGCCAAAAAATCCCTCTGTCGACGTTACACGGCTGTATTGTAGGCTTTGTGATAGGCCGTGTACAATGATACTGTCGTGTGATCGACAAAGGCCAGGCCATACTCAAGACACGACCATGTGATGGCCAGAGTGTAGCCGTGTGGACTACACAGGCTAAGCCAAATTGGGCGTGTGGGCCACAGGGGTGTGTGGGCCCAAACGGGCTAGCCACATGGGCGTGTGAGCTCATTTAACCAAAATCTTTCCTAGGGTTACACGGGTCGTCCCAAACGACTGTGATCCTACTGTAGAATCAGTAAGGGGTAATTAGACCCTAACTTGTATGATATGTATGACTGATATTGTATTCTGAGTATGTTATTATCATGCCTATCCGACTGATCTGTTCTATAAATCTTTTTCTGTAATTAAGCATGTAAGCATGGTTATTGGGGTTGGGGATGAGGATCTACATTTACTGCATCTATTTTGGGGTTGGGGATGGTATATATATTGGAGGAAGTGTTTTGAGAGGCGTTTATGCCTACTATCTGGCAGCTTAGCTGCAATTTATTTGATATGTGTCACATTCAGTATAGCATGGTGTGTAGGGCTGGGTGAGTGTTTTAAACCCCACATGGTGTGTAAGGATGGTCGGAGATAGTGTGTAGAGGCTTGGAGTAGGATCTTGATTTTTGTTTCTGATTGCATATTTGTATCTGTATTTGAGATGGGCTTAGGCCCAAATATGCATCTGAATCTGTAATGGGCTTAGGCCTAAGATTGTTTCTAGTTGATATCTGTTATTCTGTATGTATGCACGCTTAATTTTGTAGGGTTACACACTGAGTTTACGTAAACTCACCCTTTTTTCTGTCTGTTCTGTACAGGTAATCCACAGAGTTAGACAGATCGGTGCAGCGGTGGACTCGACGATGACCACTCTTTTAGAACTGTTACACTTTTGTTTTATGGTTTCATTTTAATTTTTTAGGTATTTCTTTTGTAATTGGGACTTTATGGACTGTTTTGCTTAAATTTGGGTTTTATAGTGTTTACGACCTTATAACTACGAAACTTGATAACAACCGGGATTTTACTAAAAGCAAATGTTTGTTTTTTTTAAATCACGAATGGTTTTTCTTACTCACAATGGTTTATCGTAAGCTTCCACATTTAAACACTTTTAAGGCAAGTTAGTTAAACAGGAATAAACGTTTTGATAATAATTCTACGCAAATAGAGTTAGCAGATCCGAAATAGTTTTATCGTGTTAGTTGTTTTTAAAACCCATTCCATGTGACATCGCCATATTCGCCCATAACGTTTAGGCCGAGTTTGGGGTGTTACAATGAGTACTTATAAATACATCTCATCATGTTTAATAAACATGAAATTGATTGTTTCGATTTTGTCTAAGGTTAATTCGATAACCAATGTGATATCATGCATCTGATCATCTTTCGGGTTGGGTGTAGAGTGTTACATGTTCTCGATGGGCAAAAATATTATATTAATATAATTGATTATAAATTGATGTTATTAACCTCTATGTGATCACAAGAAGTTTAAAAATATTATTGTTTCATGTATATGCCTTCGATAATCTAAATGTTGTGGTTACTCTAAATTACTTAAGCATAAACGATCAAATAACATCATAACTTAAAATTATACAATATTGTAAACTACGATTTATGTCATTCACCATATATAAGTTCAATATGTTTAATATATCATAACTTAATGTATATGTATTTAGTATTTTAGATGTTGTGGCTACTCCAATTTACTTGTACATATACAATCATATGACATCATAACTCCGTGTTATACAATATTCATTTGACATTGCATATAAAGTTGTATACACATAATAAAGTAAATATACATAATATCCATGCATTTTCATACATAAAACATCAATTTATGTAAAATACAACCATCCAAAGCATCACACAGAGTAATAAAATCCTTGATAACAAAAAAAAAGGTTGTTCTTATTCGAGCTGGTGACATATTCTGGAGCCATGACTTTTGTGTGGGCAGTTTACTACCTTCACTCATTATGGCCTGCTGCCACAACTTTCTCTTCCAACCATCAAAACACTCGTCTAGTCGTCACAACCTCCAAAATTCAAGTTGCAACTTTGAGGTAAGTTTGATTACCTTCACTTATTATGGCCTGCTGCCACAACTTTTTCTTCCAACCATCAAAACACTCGTTTAGTCATCACAACCTCCAAAATACAAGTTGCAACTTTGAAGTAAGTTTGATTATAGACTTAGAATGTTGCAACTTGCTCTATAACATGGCCTTGGTTTTGAAAAAAGAAGAAAAAAATATGAAAATTCTTTTGTATTTTGGAAACATAAATTTATAGAAAATTCAAGGCTACCATAGATGAACTTTTTGCAATTTCTTCAATTACCCAAAGTTGAAAAATACATAATAATGTCAAAATTTATTTGTCATCATAAAATCAACCAGAAGAAATTCGACCCTCATCAAGATGGTAGAGGTAAGCAACTTATCAGAGGGATAATTGATGTGCTTGTTGGGGGCAAGCGTGTAGAATGGGTAGCCTCCAATTTCAGGCGAAAGGCTCACCTTAGGAGTGTAATGTTAGGGGCTGCCCCAGTGAAATAGCCCAGGACTTCTCCATAACAGGTTTAGTTTTCAGAATTTGATGAGAGGGACGTCTTTGATGTTAAATGAGACAGTCTTCTCATGGTTTTTGCCACCATCTTCTCATTTCAAGTAAAGATGATCTTGATCAACACAGTTAGCTCTGTGAATATTCTCATCGTCAAGGTTTTCAATCAAAAAGAAAACTTTAATATAATAATAAAAAAATATATTTTAATTAAAAATGATAGGTATCATTACATAATTGGACCAAAAGAATCTTGGCATAAGGATTTATTTAGTCCTCCAACTTTATAAAAAAAATATTTTAGATATCCATTTAATTTTTCACCTTTTTTAACTCTTTTTTGAAAACTTCAGACTGGGCTTATTATTGATAAAAGTAAAAGTACATAGTATGAATCCAAAAAATAAACAGCAAACAATGAACATAAAATAAAACGGCCCAAACTCAAAAGTGGCCCAAACTAAGAAAAAATCTAGATATTTTAACCGAATAGTCTAGAAATCATAATAATTACATCTAATTAATACCCAGTCAGAAATTGCTGAACCTTGTCTTGTCATCTGAGTCTCATTTCTTTCTTTGATTTTGACGGTTCAGTTTTTGGGAAAGTTGTTCTTCTAAAACCGATTCATCTGCTCTCTTTTTCTTTCTTCTCAATTCTCTTCTTCCCCATTCTCTCTTCAATCTGGTTCCCTTCTCTACTCGATCCTTCGTTGATTTTTAGCATACCCCAGGACCTTCATATCCGGTACATCTTTTCCTTCCTTTTTAGAGTTTCTGTTGCCAATACAAGCGCGAGAGCATTTGCAGATCTTAGTGTGTGTTTGAACATGAAGCTTCTCGATTTGTTTAGTTTTTGTTTAATATCATATATATATGCTCCAATATCTGAACGATCTTGACTCTTTGATATGCATTTCTTAATTACTGTGAGGGAATCACCTTCAATAATGATCTTCGGCCATTCTGGTTCAACTCTTGTTTGGACCGCTTTTCAACACGCAATTGCTTCAACTGTAAAGGCAGAAGTTACCCCATGGTGGATATCTGAACAGGAAAGTAAGACAACCCCTTCTTCATTTCTGGCTACAATTCTTGAGGTAGATTGTTGATGAGTCGCATCATAGGCACTATCAAAATTAATTTTGACGAACTCACTAGGTGGGTGAGCCCATCTTCTTTGCTCCTTCCCCCTTATTGGATTTTTCCTTTCTAAACCATTAAGTTCAACAAGATAGTTGTTGATAAAGTTTACTATTTCATGACCTGTACTCTGTTTCTACTCATGCACTCTTTTATTTCTCTCTCCTCAGATAGCCCAGAGACTACATCAAAAGAGTCTATTCTGACATGTAGTGAGCTAATCAGAGATCTAGTAATCCACTGTAAAAAATTCATGGTAGAATTTATAAGAATATTTTGAAGATTTAATAGTGTCCAAACTTCCACTGTGACAGGACATTCGCGAAAGATATGATCGATTGTTTTATTACTTTCTCCACATCGAGGGCAGCTTGTGTTGCTGACGAGCTTTTGGTAGTGCATATTAATCCTCGTAGGCAGATAGTTCCATGAAATTCTCCATACTGTAGCCTTTATTTTAGTAGGTAGATTTAGGAGCCAGAGTTTTTTGTAAAAATTCTCGTAGTTGGTTTGTAAAGCATAAGCTCTAGGAATTTCACCAGAAAGTTGTAATAGTTTGTAGGCACTGCGGACCGAGAATTCCCCTAAATGTTCACCTCCCCAGGCAAGCAGATCATCCTGAGGTGTGCGCGCTAAAGGTATCCGAAATATTTTTCCAGCATCGTCCTCTGAAAATGTATTGTTTATGAGTTCTCTTTTCCATATTCTCGCATTGCTATCGATCAACTCACTAACCTTTGCATCTCGCATAGTATTAAAAACTGAAGATAATCTAAAATTAACAGCATCTGAAATTCAAGCATCAGCATGAATAGAAATGTTTGAACCTGTACCAACCCTCAAACATATTCTTTTTTTCCAAAATACCTTTCGTTGCCCAAATGCTTTTCCAAATATAAAAGCTAGTTTTTACCAAATGAGAATTTAAAAAATGTTCATTCGGAAAATATTTTGCTTTAAATACTTGCGTAACCAAAGAATCCTAATTATTAATAATCCTCCACCCTTACTTTGCTAGTAATGAAATATTGAATTGCGACATATTTCTAAAGCCCATTCCCCCTTCCTTTTTAGATCGACACATAAATTTCCATTGACACCAGTGTATTCCTTTCCTTCCCTGCCCTTTTTGCCACTAGAATTTAGCGAAGATATTTTCCAACTCCTCATATAAAGATTTTGGTAGGAGAAAACATGACATAGCATAAATTGGAATTGTTTGAAGTACTGACTTAATAAATACCTCATTTCCCCCTTGTGACAGTAGTCTTATACTTCAGCTTTCAATCATTGAATTAATTTTATCTTTTAGATTCTAAAAAGCTTCCTTATTTCATCTGCCTACCATATTAGGGAGTCCTAAATATTTTTCCAGATTTGTGGAGCACCTCACCCCTAGTAAACTCGATACCTTTTCTTTGTCTCTTTCTATTGTATTTGAATTGTAGAAAATCATCGACTTGCTAAAATTCACGCATTGTCCTGAACACTACTCATATTCCTTCAAAATTTCTTTTAAAATTCTTGCTTGTCTATTTCTCGCTTCACCAAACAGTATATAATCATCTGCAAACAGTAGGTGGGATATTTATGGCCCTCTTCTACCCGCCCTTACTCCTTTGAACAAACCCTCTATTGTCGCTATTCTTATTAAAGACGAGAGTCCCTCAATGCATATCAGAAAAAAGAAAAGGGCTAAGCAGGTCACCCTGATGAAGCCCTCAAGTGGATTTAAAAACGTTTCCTCTTCTCCCATTGATGTTGACTGTATAAGAGACTATAGAGATACATTTCATCATTAATAACACCTATTTCTTTACAAATCCCATTTGAAAAATATCTTCCTTTAGAAAAGGCCATTCGACCCTATCATAAGCTTTACTCATGTCTAGTTTAACTGTCATAAGCCCTTTTTTCCCGGTTCATTTTTGACGTAACGTATGTAAGAGTTCGTAGGCTGCCAGCATGTTGCAGTAATTAATCTTCCTAGAACAAAAGCACTTTGGGCCTTGTCTATACATCTACCAATAACTTCTTGAAGACGATTTGCAATTTTTTTTGCCACAATTTTGTATAAAACTGTGCATAAGCTAATAGGTCTAAAATTAACAAGACTGGTGGGACTTGGTATTTTTGGGATAAGCACAATATCGGTAAGATTTAGAGAATCAAAATCCTTCCTATCATTTAGAATTTCCAAAAAAAAATTTCAACATCCTTATCTACAATGTGCCAAAATCTTTAAAAAAATAATGCCAGAAAACCATCACAGCCTGGCGCTTTAGTAGGCCCCATTCCTTTCAAAGCTGAAAATACCTCTTCTACCGTAAATGGTACTAGCAAATCTGTATTGATATCAAATGAAATATTAGTATTGATTCTCGTTAGAAGATGGGATAAGTTCCCTACTCCTTTTGATGTGAATAAATTCTGGAAGTAATTTGAAGCGGCTTCATTAATTACTAATTCATCAGAAATTTCCTGTCCTCCATCAGATTCTAGCCTAGTAATAGTATTAATTCGTTTACGTGCTATGGCATACTTGTGAAAAAAAGTAGAATTCTTATCCCCTAATTGAAGCCAGTTAGCTCGTGCCCTTTGTTCCCAATACATTTCATCTTTATCAATCTCCATATTAAGTAAAATTCTAGTATCAATCAGTTTTGGCATTGTGACATCATCCCCAGTAATTCTTCTAGTTACTTTGTGAGCCTATTCCTTAAACCATCTTGACCTTTCTTTATTGAGCTTGCCCACCTCATCAAGCTAAATTGCAGCCTTTCTAATTTTTCACCAATAGATCCATGGTCCATCATGCCTCGAATTTGAAACTTGGAATTCCCTTATTACTATTTTCATTATTAATACTAATAAGTAGGGGGCAGTGATCTGAAATTGAGTGTGTTAAATGATGAATAATTCCTCTTGGAAAAAGTTGCATCCACTTTTCATTCGCCACGCCTCTATCCAATCTCTCTTTAATATTTGTTTCTAGTAAGTTCCCTTTCTCCCATGTGAACCAAACCCCCTGTGTAACCCACGTCCATTAATTGACATTCATTTAGAACCTCGCGAAAAGCTTCTATTCTTTTCTCTTCCCTTGGTCGACCTCTGCTTTTTTCAAAAGAATACAATATTTCATTAAAATTACCACATACCAGCCATGGATGATTTTGATCTTGACCCAACTGCCTTAGCAAATTCCATGAGGCATTCTTGTTATTAACATAAGGTGATCCATAAAACACTGTAAATCTCTACTCTTCGTTGACATTGTCCTCTTTTACCATCACATCAACATGACTTTTTGAGAAACTTTTAAGATTTACCGTAATTCCTGCTTTCCATGCCATACAAATTCCACCTCTAGACCCTTCTGCTCCTACATCAATCCCATTCTCGAAACTACATCTCCTTCTAATTTTTTCCATGCGCTGTCCATCAATTTTAGTCTCCATGAGGAAGACCATTTGGGGCTTATGTTGCTTCAACAAATACCAAAGCCTTTGTGCTGCCCGTGGACTCCCCAATCCATTGACATTCCAGCATATCATTTTCATTGTGCTCGGTCGGCTTGCCTTTTGGCAGCCGCCGATCTGTATTAGTGAGTAACATAATCTTGTTAGAGATTTTTTGCCAACAAAATTATACCTCATTCAATTTGAAATTCTTTGCCATCGTACTTCATTCTTTTTGCTTCATTTTCATGAGAGATTCTTGTACCATCTTCTTCAATTGCAATCTCGTCCGATTTCCTCTTTCTTAGTCTACGATCACCATTATAAGTATCCACCTCTCTTACTACCTCAATTCGCTTCCAATTCGATTTCTTAGCTGGTTTTAAAATTTTTCCAAAATTATTATTTTTCCCAATCGTCTTTTCTTCCACATCTGTCTCTTCTTCCTGCATCTTCATCGCTATCTCTTTCTTTATAAATTGTGGACTGACTTGGATGCTTTGGGACATATCACTTCTATCCTCCACTTGTAAATTTAATTAAGTAATTTTCTCAATATCACCTATGTATGAACATTGAGGCTGAATTTTCTTTGAACTAGTATTAAACTTTAGACTCTCCTTTCTAATTAAATTTAATTCTGCTTTTAATGCTAAAGAAAAAGGAGGATCGATTCTGATTTTATTTTTTTCTACAAGTGTAAACTCTTGGCACTTTATGACCCCATGCCCCATCTTTCCATAGCCAAAACAGAATGTTGGTAATTTTTCATATTTAAAAGGGATCCAAGACTTACCTTGATTTTCTGTTGAGACGAAAATACCCCTGCGCAATGGTTTTTGCACATCTAATTTGATTCTGAGCCGACAAAATTCACCGTTAACTTCAGATCTCATAACACCTCCAAAAGTAACCCCAATAGCATGCATCAAATCTTTTTTTTTATCAAATTCTGATAAACATGGTCCGATCTTAATCCAAAACGGGGATGAATTAAGCCGGATTTGACTTCTTTCTATCGTTCTAGTCAGTTGATCAAATAGTACTAAATTTTTCCGAAACAACCATGACTGCCCCTCCATAACTAACTCCAAATCTTCTTCACTATCAAACACAGTCAAGAATAGATTTTGTCCTGCCAATTGAATCTCGAACTTTTTCCTCGTCTTCCATATACTTTTCATCTATGCTCTAAAGCTATCCGGATAATAGGATTTCTTTATCCATATAGTGCATAGTAGGGTTGGTTTTTCGCCTAGTACCACCATCAAGCTTTTGACTGATAACTGAATAAATTCATCTGCCAGAAAAGAGATCTCATCTCCTTTAAAACCCTCGTCGCCACCACTTTCCTCCATCCTAAGCCGCAAAAATCTGCTCTTACTAGGATACTAAGCAAAGCACTCTTGGCTAGGGTTTTTAATTTTTATTAGTTCTTATTTGTTTATTTATGTATTATTGTTACTCTTTTTTTAATTGGCTTGCTTTATTTTCTTTATTTTTGCCTTCACATTTTTTTAACTCTTAAACTTACATTTTTTGTCAAATCACCCTAAAATGAATGGAAAAATTAACAAACATAACTTTGTTCATGTGGATATACACGTGGATTGCCACGTAAATGTCGCATCAACAATTAATTATTTTTGAAAAATTTAAAAAATATAAAAAATTATTTAAATTATTTAAATTTTTTTAAAAAGTTAAAAAGTTAAAAAATATTAAAAATTAATTAATTGTTAATGTGGCATACGCATGGTAATCCAGATGTATGTCCACGTTAGCAAAGCTAACATTTCTTAGCTTTTCATCTATTTTGGATTAATTTGACAAAAAGAGCGCAAGTTCAAGGGTTAAAAGAGACGAAAAATTAAATGGAGTGCTAAAATAAATTTTTTTTTTTTGTAAAAGTTGAGGGCTAAATAGGTCATTATGTCAAAAATCTTTAATAACCAAAGTAAGAAAAACTATATAATTTAAATAGAGGTGCTCGTAGGTTGGGTCGAGTTGGGTTCGAGCTGAGCCCATGCAATGTATCTAGACTAATTGTCTAAGCTTAGACTCAACTCGACTTGAAAAATAGGCTTACTTTTTTA
Organism: Gossypium longicalyx; assembly: GCA_025698465.1. Taxonomy (NCBI): domain Eukaryota; kingdom Viridiplantae; phylum Streptophyta; class Magnoliopsida; order Malvales; family Malvaceae; genus Gossypium; species Gossypium longicalyx. The sequence continues at coordinate 75,021,222 of CM047001.1, forward strand.
CCAAGCCCAACCCAATTTAAAAAAGGTAAACTCGAGCTAGCTTATATTTGATTTTTTTAAAAATTAGTTTTTATTTAAAAATATTTTTTAAAAAAATATAATATACTAAATGTACTAAAAAAAGGCTAAAATAAAAGTTTTCTAATACATTAAAAAGTATTTATATTAAAAATATTACCATAAATATAATAAATGTTTTATTGTATTAAATATAAATTTTATATTTTGTATTTTGAGTTGGGTTATTTAATTAGATTTTTTTTAATTTTGGATAATTAACTTAATTATTATTAGGTTAATAATTTAATATAAATATATCTAATTATTATTTAATAGATATAATTAATATAATTATTTTTATAACATAATATATTTAGGTGAGATTATAGGGGAAAAATTTATTCAATATCTAACCCGAGCTTTCAATTTTACTGAACTCATTTATGAGGCTTCATATTTTTGCCTAAAGCATTTCATTTTCTAAACGGGCCATCGGAATGAGCAGCTCTACTTTCAAGAACTAAAGTACGTATTGAAACAAAATTAAGTGCGCAACCCTAAAATAGTCATTTTGCGCGTTGCTTTCTCCTTATATATGGCTTCATCTGGACTACGCTTTTCAGTATACGAAAACCCCTCCTCAAGAAATATTCAGAGTCTCTGTGCAATTACAACTCGTAAGTTAACTAATAATTACTTTTCAATATTTTTAATTTTCTAATATAAATTTTCTTTTATTTTAATTCTCCAGTTGCTGCCTTCACAAAATTAGGGTTTTGTGTTAATATTATTTCTCTGTTTTCAGCTAGAAAAAATGGCTACGGAACAACCAAAATCGGCAACCGAAGACGTGAAGATTGATTTGTTTGAAGATGATGATGAGTTTGAAGAATTTGAGATTGATGAAGGTAATTGTTTTTATCTTATTTAAAAAAAAGGAAAATTTCGTGGAGGCTAGGGTTTAATTTTGGGTATACTAACTGATAAAAAATTATGAAAAAGATTATGCCGATTATCTTGATTTTTTCACTTTCTTCTATAGTTTTCTTAATGTTGAATTATAAACTTATATGAGCTGTTCAATTTATTGAACTTCTACGCTTCTGGTTGTATCTAGATTGGAATTTATATTTGAATTAGAGAGGGAGTCTGTATTGCGGCGATACTTGTTGGAGTCCAAGAGGCCATTGGCTTTTATGGGAGATAGTCTTTGAAAAATGTGAATCTAATGTAGTCATTGCCTGGTTGCTGATTTGGTTGCGAACCCCTTTATATATTTGTTTTTTTGTGTCCTAGACTTTGTTTCTCTTTATATATGATACATATAAGTTGCCTAAATTCATTTACTGGTTACTAGGATCATTGGAGTGCTTGTTTGTGCAATTAAAACTCCCACTTTTATATCTGGATAACCATAATATACTAGGTCTAGCTTGAAATATTGCTATAAATTCTTGTTGGAAACGTACACAACTTGATTCTTGATTCATCAAACTCTTGTTGCAGTCAGAATAAGAGCTTCTCTTAGCGTCCTGCAGAATTTTGACACTCATAATTTTCTGACCTAGCCTCCAAGCTGAACTGACCCGTTTTCACCTTAATGACCATGTTAGTATTCGCAATTCACAAAATTTTGACATCATCTTATACCCCTTTTATCCTTCCATGAGCCTGACTTTCAAATTTGCTAATTATAGAATTATATTTACTTTCTCCAATTAGGTATAAAAATAAAACATTGGGTTTCAAGAGTTTTCCCCGGCAGCAGATCACAAACAATCTTTAGTATTCTTGAACTCCTAATCTCTGATGCAAGCAACTGATAACATGGTTGCATGCTGTTGGCTTAAAGAATGTTGTGATGATAATTAATGTTCATAGTATAATTTAATTCCACGTAGTATACTTTTTGCTGCCCTAAGATCATTACTTGTTCTTCTGGGATGTATCATCTGTTTCTTTTCTGAATTACAGCTTTTTCCTTTTGATAGTGGTACTTAGTTCACTAAATACTTGCTCCCTCTTGCTAGTCTCAGCTGATGGATCTGTGTTTGGTTTCAGTTTTTTTAGATAATTCGTAATGTATTTAATATGATATCTGAGAGAATTGAAATCTGCACTTTTCTGTTTTCTGGCAGAGTGGGAGGATAAGGAAGAAGGAAAGGAGATTACACAGCAATGGGAAGATGACTGGGATGATGATGATGTCACTGACGATTTCTCTTTACAACTGAGGAGGGAACTTGAGAATAACACTGAGAACAACAACTAAGCTGGACTTATGCATTCCTCTGCGCTGAACTTGTCTGAAACGGGGTTATTTTTTTGTTTGATTTTCTTTTCCATGCAAAGCAAATGAAGGAATGAGCTGTAACTCTTTATGCTTGGATGTACTGGTAGAAACTTAAAATGCAGAAACTGGTTTGATTGTTCTCTAAAATATAGACATTTGATTTAGCTGCTTGTGCTGCGTTAGAGCTATTGAGTACATATTGTTTGTTTAACTTCTCAGGATGATCTGCTCCCTTTTTTACGTTTTACAACTTCCCAACCATTTCCAAGTAATCTAAAATGCAATCTCGAAGCGGCCCAAACAACTAATTAAATTGCATTCAAAATGTGCAAAACTAATTGCCCACGAACTTTTCAATGGAATAAGCTACATTAAAAGGGGGAAATTTTTTAAAATTAAATAATTTGAACAAATTAGATTAAGACACGTTCTCGGTGAAAAAGTCTATGTATATCATATATTTATAAAAAAATTTATCAAAAAAACTTAACGGGGTGTAAGGTTGTAAAGATAGGTACAAATAGAATAATAGGAATAGGAGATTAGGACATGCTAGTATGGGTGTCCTCTCCTCTTTAAGTAAGTTGTATGTTTGTCTGAGTCGAGCTTGAATATCGTCAAATTTGATTTGAATTTAAGAACTTGATATTTGGTTTAAACTCGATTAAGCTCGTTTATCAATTTTATATTTAAGTTTGAGTTTAGCTCGATAATTAAGTTTAGGTTCATAATATATATTAAAGGTAATAATGTAATTTAATAATGTAAAAATATGAAAAGCTTGATGATGCTCATGAGTCGTTCAAGTTGAGTATTACTATCAATAGTTAAAGCTGCACGAGCTCTAGCTCAGTTTGAAAATTACCGAATCGAGTTCGATTTTTTTTCGAATCAAATTCGAGCACCAGTATCTTATTTATACTCCTAAACTATGATAACCTTTGAGAATAACAAAATTTGTGAGGGATATGCTAAAGGGAAACACGTCTTTTTTAAGTCTAAAAATGTGGTCTCAACATCTATATTCACATTAATTTTTTTGGACCAACTAGACAACGAGCTTAGGTGGTAAACAATTTGTGATTGTTGATGATTGTTTTATATATACTTGGGTTGTCTCTTTATTTTCAATAGAAAAAGCTTTGAAAAGAAATTCATTTCCAGAAAATTAATTCATATCGCATAAAGCCTCAGCTACACCCAACTCACCACTGCTCTCCACCATCCTTGCCATGCTTTGAATAAAGCCTCAGCTACACCCTCCCTTTAATCCAACTTCACTGCACCATTACATCGCACCAGGCAGCTTGGCATGGGATACCAGTCCCGATATAGCCACAATATGGTGACCAAATGATCAATGTTGAGGTGATAAGGGCAGGTGGATGGGGGCTTTGTATGAAGAGCTATCGATAGGGCTTAAACCATTTGGTGAATGATGAAGAGACTAGGGACAAAATCAAGGAAGTGATGGGGAACCAAATGATGAAAATGGAAGCTGCAATAATCAATGAAATGGCAGGGCAAAGGTCAGAGGTTGGTGGGGGTTGTGAGAATATGATGAAGACACTTTTCCAAGTTTGTAAAAGAATCGGAAACATTTTTCTATAAATTTTTATAATCAAATAATTGGTGGGGGTTGTGAGAATATGATGAAGACACTTTTCCAAGTTTGTAAAAGAATCGGAAACATTTTTCTATAAATTTTTATAATCAAATAATTTTTTCTATAATTATTAATAAAATTTATATAAATTTATATATATTTTTATATTTTTTACAATTACCTAAAAAATTACTAACAAGATCAGTCTAAACAATATTTGAAAAAGTTACATGGAGGATTGTTGAGTTCGCAACCTGTTAGAAGAAAACATTAAAATTAATGGCAGTGATCAATTTACAAATTTTTTTTATTTAGAGTGACTAAATTGAGAAAAATATTAGTGACTAAAATAAGACAAACTCTATTTTAAAGTGATCATAGGTGTAGTTTACATTGTTATTCATGTATCAATATATATTTATATATATTCAAATAAATATTTGTTATGCTCATGTGCCACAGGTGAAAAGAAGCAAGTTAGAGACGAGGTCGTAGCTAGGTATTTACCTAGGGTATTGTAGCAATAGAAAGGGTTATAGAATTTATGATCTTTCCTTCAGGAAAATTTTGGCGAGTAGGGATGTTGTGTTCAATGAAGGTAAAACATGAAATTGGGATGCTACTGAAGTTGAAATACTTGAGCAAAGGGAGTGCGAACAGGGTTTGCAAAATTATGAAGATGGAAGCGAGCTAGGGCCGCAATCTGGTAATGATCTAATTGAAGCAGACTTTGACGACTCTTTAGTAAAGGGCACATGATCGATTGATGAGATCTATCAGCGAGCTGGTGTAGCACTAGTTGAACTTGAGAGCTTTAAAGAAGTTGAAACCATAGAAGGTTGGAAAGAAGTCATGCAAGAGGAGTTGAATATGATTCACAAGAACTAGACTTGGGAGCTCGTTGACAAACCATCGCACAAAAAGGTTATTGGTGTTAAGTAGGTGTTCAAAACCAAAATCAATGTTGATGGTTCACTCAATAGACTGAAGGCGAGGTTGGTTGTGAAAGGTTTCGGTCAACAATATGGCATTGATTATTGGGAGACTTTTGCACCAATAGCAAGGTTGGACACGATTAGATTATTATTGGTCTTGGTAGCACACATGGGTTGGAAAATTCATCAGTTAGATGTTAAATCAGCTTTTCTGAATAGCTACTTGTAGGAAGAAATTTATGTGGAGCAACCTTTTGGGTTCGCAATTAGAGGAAAAGAAGAGAAGGTATACATATGTAAGAAAGCCTTATACGGATTGAAACAGGCTCTACGAGCTTGGTATGCTAGGATAGATGAGCACTTTACGAGTTTAGGATTTCAAAAGATCCCTAGCGACCCAACCCTGTATGTGAAGAAGACTGACGAAATCACTTCGCTGATTGTTTCATCATATGTTGATGATCTGCTTGTGATTGGAACAACAATGATTTAGTAAAGGAGTTCAAGTTGCAAATTGAAAATATGTTTGAAATGTCAAACCTTGGGGAAATGAAATATTTCTTGGGAATGAAAGTGTGACAAGTTCAAGAAGAAATTTTCATAAGTCAACAGAGCTTCGCACTAAATATTTTAAAGAGGTTCTACATGGAGAAATGTAAACCAATTGGCATGTCTGTTGCACTTAGAGAAAAACTTAGCAATAGAGAAGATTTTTAGAAGGTTGATGAAAAGAATTATCAAAGTCTTGTGGGTTGTTTGTTGGACTTACAAGCGACATGACATGATATTATGTTCGAAGTTGGCTCCTTGTCAAGATTTATGCAATACTGTAACAATCCGTTTTTAGTCAAATCAGAACAATGGTTTCGAGACCACAAATCCAAAGTCAAAATAATTATATTATTATTATTTTGAGGTCTATAGCATGATAGAATAATTATGTGAAAATTTCGTTAAGAAATTTTATCGTTTAAATGCTTAATTTGATAAAAAAGATTAAATCGCGTAAAGTGCAAAAGTGGAGTTCTATTAGCTAAAGGTGTCTAATAGCTATGAAATATTAAAGTTGAGGTCCTTATGTGCTAATTAGACCATTTTTAATGTTAGTGGACATTTATGGACATATATTAAGTGATTTTTAATGGTTTATTAAAGGTTAAATAAGTAAATTGATTAATAAACATAGTAAAATATAGAAAAACAAATGTGTCTTCTTGATAAACCATACATGTAATATATTTTAATTCCATGCTTGGCATATTTTTGGATGATTTATGATGAGAATTAGTGAATTTGATGCTCCTAATCCCTTAAATTCATGTTTCTATACTTAGGAGAGCATTTGGGAGCAAAAGGAGCGAAAAAGGGGCCAAAATTGGAGTTTTCAGGATCCACACGGGCTGGGCAAATGCCCATGTGATCCACACTGGAAGGCCACACGCCCATGTGCCAGCCCATGTCAATATCGCTCCCTGTTTCCCAAACACGAGGAAAAAGTCAATTTTTAGGGTTTCTAAGCATTCTAAAGTTTATATAAACACACTAAAAGAAGACCTAAAGGGAGGACGTAGAGTAAAACATAGGAATTACTCGAAGAACGCCAACGGATCCATCTTGGAAGCAAGATCTCCTTCAAGACTGAAGATCTCCCTCCAATTTCTCTTGAAGTTTTTGGGTTTCTTTATATTTTGTTGTTTTCCTATTTTTGAGATGTTTTCCTATTACATTATGAACTAAACTCCCTAAATACCTAGGGAGGACGAAACCTATGATGGATCTTATTATTTAATTATCTAAATTACACGATAAATACTTGTTCTTCTTCTTAATTATGTGTTCTTAATTCTTGCCTTAATATTTTCAGAATATTAATCCAAGTTTGATGTGCTTATTCAGTGGAGCAAAAGTCCCTATTTAAGAGTAGATCTAGCATAATTAAGCGGAGTTGCATGCAATCCTAGAGATAGGATGACATAAATCTGCCGGATTAGAGTCAAATCTAATAGGGGAATCCATAAATCGAGTTAATGCGACAATAGGGGTTTTAATTAGAAAGAGATTTCAATTAATCAACCTAGAGTGAGTTGTTCTTAGTCTCGAAAGAGATATTAACATAATTTAGGGATTTCTACGGATCAAGACAAGTGAATAAATCGTTTGATTCAAAGTCAAAATAATAAGTGAAGTTTAGGTGGATTCTTCCTTGGGTACTATCTTTATCATTGGTTTATTCGATTATTTTCTTCACTCTCTGTTGCGTTCATTAGTTAATTAGTTAAATTTAGATTAAACTAAATCCCTTTTATTTTAGGCTAAATAATAGAAAGATAGTTAATACTAGTACTTTTAGTCCTTGTGGATACGATATTCTGGACTCATAATAGCTATACTACCATTTGATAAGTGCGTTTGCCTTTTTCGTGATCGTAGTCTAGTTTAGTGAATCATAAAATGATCATCAAGTTTTTAGTGTTGTTGCCGGGGACTAAAATATTAGGAACGCTTGATTTTTATTAATTTAGCCATTTTTATTTTATTGCATTTTATTTTTATTTTTAATTTTTTTTTGTTTACTAACTTTTCTTTTGTTTGCTCCAAGCAAGTTCTTGTAGTTTATGAATAGAATAAACCCGTTAGGACCTCTACTTTTTTATAGTGAAATTGAAAGTACAGCTCGTAGAAATCATAGAGAAATAAGGCGGAGTCTACAGTATATAGAGGAAGGGCAAGAGGACGATACTAATATTAACGAGGAGATGGCTAAAAATTAGAATAATCTGCTACTTCCTGTGGTTGTCACAATTCCTGTAAATCAGAATCCTGCTTCTCGTACTATGTACGATTATGCTAAGCCCACTCTCACTGGGGCTGAATCGAGTATTGTTAGACTTGCCATTGCTGCAAATAATTTTGAACTGAAACCTAACATTATTCAAATGATTCAACAGTTTATTCAGTTTGATGGTTTGCAGGATGAAGACCCAAATACTTATTTGGCCAATTTTTTAGAGTTTTGTGATACTTTCAAGATAAATGGCGTTTCTGACGACGCCATTCACTTACGATTATTCCCCTTCTCGTTGAGAAATAAGGCTAACCAGTGGTTGAACTCCTTGCCACGAGGGTCCATCACTACTTGGGATCAAATGACCGAGAATTTTTTATTGAAATATTCCCCATCAACTAAGATAGCTAAGTTGAGAAACGATATCTCCTCCTTCGTGCAAATGGATTTAGAGACTTTATATGATGTATGGGAGAGGTATAAGAACTTATTGAGAAGGTGCCCTCACCATGGGTTACCTCTATGGTTACAGGTTCAGACTTTTCATAATGGTTTAAACCCCTCAACTAGGCAGATGATCGATGCAACCGCTGATGGGACCATAAATAATAAAACACTTGAGGAGGCTTATGAGTTAATAGAGGAGATGTCACTGAATAACTATCAGTGGCAAGTCATGAGGACAAAGCCTAATAAAATAGTCGGTGTTTTCAACCTCGACGCGGTCACCATGTTATCAAACTAGGTAGAGCTCTTAAATAAAAAGATTGATAGTTTATGTGTTTCTACGCATATACATCCAGTAATGCAGTGCAATGCGAATGGAAGAAGAATGAACAACATAGAATATCCATCCTACAACCCTAGCAAAGAGAACGAACAGATCCACTATATGGGTAATAATTCTAGAACTCAGAATAATCCATATAATAACAATTATAATGCATGTTGGAGGAACCATCCCAATTTCTCGTGGGGTGGTCAAGGACATAAAAAATCTCAACCCCCTCCAGGTTTCCAACAACCACCTTACTAGTAGGAAAAGAAGCCGAACCTTGAGAAGATGCTAATAAAATTCATCTCGGTGTCAGAAACTCGCTTCCAAAACATCGAAGCCACACTAAAAAATCAGTAAGCGTTGATTCAAGGGCTCGAAAATAAAATTGGCCAACTTGCCAAGATGATTTCAGAATGACCACAAGGTAGCTTACCGAGTAATACCGAAACTAACCCAAGAGAGCAACTTCATGTGATTACTGTTCGAGATAAAGAAGAGTTAGTTGAAGATGAACCAAAACCGAGACAAGAAGATGTGGTAGGTAAATATAAGGTTGAGGTGAGCCACAACAAGCAAAAATCGGTCATTAAGGAATATAAACCTCATGTGCCATATCCAAATGCGACAAGGAAAGACCACACAAACGAACAATTCGGTAAATTCCTTAAACTATTGAAAAAATTACATATTAACTTACCGTTTATTGAAGCTTTTTTACATTTGTCAAATTCCGTTAAATTTTTAAAGGAGCTTTTAGCAAATAAGCGGAAGTTAGATAATTCGTCGCACGTGGAGTTAAATGTAGTGTGCTCAGCCATTTTGCAGAATAAACTACACAACAAATTGAAAGATCTAGGGAGTTTTACTATTTCTTGTTTAATTGGTAGTTTAAGTGTTAATAATGATTTGGCTGATTCAGGGCTAGTATTAATGTCATGCCCTACAAAATGTTTAAGCAACTAGGTCTTGGGAAACCCAAACAAAATAGGATGAACATTCAATTGGCAGATAGAACAATTAGATATCCTAGGGGTATTGTTGAAAATGTACTCGTCAAAAATGATAAATTCATTTTCCCAATTGATTTTGTTGTTCTAGACATGGATGAGGATAGTAACGTACCACTGATTTTAGGACGACCCTTTTTAGCAACTACTAGAACTATCATAAATGTTGGTACAGGTGAGTTAATACTTCGCGTGGGTGATGACACGATTAAACTCCAAGCTTGTGATTCTGTTAGGATATCTAGTGATCGAGATGATATTACGAGCTCTGTTAATGTTAATAACCTTGTGGCTCAACATTCTTTACAGGAAACACCTTGGAAAAATATGACAGAACCGCAGTCACAAAAACAAAACAAATCATGAAGAAAGAAGATTACAAATCGATAAACTAGATGAATGGTAGACACATGTCAAGGAGAAACCTAGAATACTCGATGAACCAAAGCGACTCCATCACGAGCTTAAGGATGAGACGAACCAATTTAAGAGTGGTGATCAGGTATTGTTGGATAAAACGGACCCTCAAATCGCCACTTCAGAGCATAATGCAAACGGAGCAACTCCTTTTATGATACTGAATATTTTCCCATACGGTACAATAGAGGTAAATCATTATAAATTTGACACTTTTAATGTAAATATTACTCAGCTAAAACCTTATGTTGATAATAGAATTAACAGTGAGAAAGATGAGTCTCGACTCCGTGAACCACCATAACTGTGCGAATACGAGGTAAGTCGAGCTTAGACTTTAAATAAGTACTTCTCGGGAGGCAACCCGAGTGTTAACATTACTAATTTTCTTAACATTATTTCATGATTTTATTTTAAAAAATTAATTAATTTTCAAAATCTAAAAAAAACAAGTGTGTTTTTTATCCACATGGCCTGGCCACACGGGTGTGTGGAGCACACGGCCTAACCACACGAGCATTTGGGATCTCACATGGGTGTGGGAGAAGCGAAGGAAAACACACACTGCCTGGCGACATGGACACACGGGCGTGTCCTAGGCCGTGTGAAACCTAGAGCTAATTTTTTTCAAAGTCAGAGAGTTACACGGCCTGACCACACGAGTGTGTAGAGCACACGGCATGGCAACACGTGTAATGGCCTAAATTCAAAATTATCGGAACAGTGGTTTCGTAACCACAAATCCGATTTAAAGAGAAATTTATTTCAATATTTTTTGCATGAAAATTGATATGATAGGAAAATCGTATGAAAATATTGATAGAAAAATTTTACCGATTTAGTAGTTAGTTAGAAAAAGAAATTATTGAAGAAATTGGGTAAAAACAAGGTATCGAGACCTTTATCTCGTAAAACCGAGTCGAAAATAATTTTATAAATATTTATGAAATGTTAGTAATGTGGTATTAAAATTTCGGTAGGAAATTTTAATATTTGGGTAGTCAATTAAATGAAAAGGACTAAATTGTAATAGGTGTAAAAGTTGCTAGAATGATTAAATAGCTTAAGAGTCTAATAAGAAAGGATTTAAAAGGCAATTAGACCCAAAATTTATTTGGGCTGAACGGCAAGGGCATGAAATCAGCAGGGAATTTGATAAATTAAGGGCAAAATTGGAATATTGCAAAATTAACTAAATAAAGCTAGGACTAAATAGGAAATATCTAGATTTCTCTTCATTTCTCTTCAATTCCAGCAGCTAAAAATGCCATAGGAGGGTTCTCTAAGCTGGTATTTCATAATTTTTACACCAAGTGAGTTAATCCTTGCCTTTTTCTTGTAATTTTTGTGTTTCTAAGACTTTTACAACTAGGTCCTACTATTAAATTCATTAGTTTTTGATTTCATGGATGAAATTGAAAGTCACCATGATTGAGTTCTGTAAGTTTATGATGAAATAGAATGAAATTAAAGTTTTAATTTATTTATGAGATGATTTTATTAGGTAATTTCAATGGAAAATTGATTTTTAGGACCTAATTGTGAAAATGTTTGGAATTAAAGTCTATTTCTGAAACTCTGATTCCTAAAGGTTGTAAACTAGTTTAAGGTGATATAATAAAGTGTTAATTGAGAAAAATAAGCTCAATTGAGAGACTAATTGAGTAGGGACGAAATTCTCATTTATTAAAAGCTTAGGGGAAAATTGGTAATAAACAGTTTGCACTAAAACAATTTGGACAGCAGCAGTACACTAACTTTGAAAAATCACCATAAATTGTATAAATCGAATTAGAAGATGAACAATATATGGAATTAAAGCTTATTGAGTCTAGTTTCTCATAGAAGAAATAATGTAAGCAATGGATTTGTAAATTTTGAGATATAATGAATTTTGTGAGATAAGGTCAGAATGAATTCGGGTTCCCCTGTTATGACTTTGAAAAATCATAAAAAATTAAATAAAAATAATTAGGAGCTTAAATTTATATGTATAGAATCCTTAATGAGTCTATTTTTAATAGAAATAAACGATAACATCATTTGAATCTTGTATGAAGAGATAATTAATTTTTAGTGAAGAAGGGTCAGAACTGTTAGACAGCAGAACAGGGGTGACTTTAAAGAATAAAATGTACTTATTGGATAAACAAAAAATTCTGAAAATTTTATGGTAAAAAGATATATGAGTGTAGTTTCATGGAAAATTAACAGAACTTAATTTGGAGTTTTGTAGCTCGAGTTATAAATAATTTAGTGGCTGTGACTTAAGTAGACAGCTTTGAATGAACTATAAATAATAGTTGAATTATAAAGAATGTTGTATATGAACATGAAATGTATTAAATTGATAATTAAATTTATTTATTTAGATCCAGAAGATTCAAATACGAAGCTAGATCGAGGAAAGGAAAAAGTTCAGGATTAGTAGATTTTTGTGCACAAACAAGTATCAAGGTAAGTTCATGTAACTTGAATTATATTCTTAAATACTTGAAATGTATGTTATTGATGTGAATATGATTGGAATAAAGGAATGTTCATTGTATGAAAATTGATAAAACATTGATATATTTGATAAAAATGGGAAGAAATCTCGGTTGAATGAAAGGAAAATTCGATGGATCTCTGAAAAAAGAATTGACGGTAAAAAGGATCTAGCCCGGACGGGTGATCCTATCCTGATATAGCCCTCCCGAAGAATATGTGGAAAATGGATTTAGCCCGGACGGGTAATCTGAATTAGGGTCTGAATTTAGCCTGGACTGGTAATTCAGATCCAAGCTCATTAGAGTAATTGTCGTTGCAGGGGATTTAGCCTGGACTGGTAATCCCGACAATACTCTATGAGTTTATATTACAGGGGATTTAGCCTGGACTGGTAATCCCGCTGTAAGGATGAGGTTCGCGGGAGTGTGCTCTCTGAAATGGAAATGTGTGCACATGAATATGAATTGACGGACCCGGAATTGTACACTAAAAGTGTACCTCTGAAAATCCATCGAAAATTCCAAGAAATTCAACGGGATAAATATGGAAAAATAACAAGGAAATAGAAATCATGGTATTGATGAGCTCATCAATCATGGTATATATTATTGGTACATGCAAATTATTGTACTAACTTGAATGTTGAGTTTGTGCATATTAGGGTAATAATGCATTGAATGGATATATAAATGTTTATTGTATTGTATTGAAAATATTAGGTAAGTATAATTCTTGTTACATGAGCTTATTATACACAAAGTGCATATTAGTGTTAAGAGCTCGAAGATCGGATTTGGTCGGAGATACATCACACTATCAACCTCAGGATTTCGGTATATAAAGAAACTTTATTTTGGAAATCAATGGCATGTATAAGCTAATAAAGTAAATGATTTTGTGAAATGAATGTAGAGTTAGCCATTGGTATGGTTAACAAACCTGGTTTTGGGTATGTGATGATGTTATCTTATAAATATGCATGAATATATTTGGAAAATATGTTGAATTGGTTTGGTTGATGTGGATTGGTCTCGATTTAAAATTTACAGGGAAGGTTAGATATCTATAAAAGGGGATATATTGAGTAAAAAAAAAATTTTAATTTGCAAACTCTGATAATACTTCTTACCCTATTCCGGCAATGAATACGGGTAGGGGTATTACAACACGGGCATGTGGGATCTCACATGGGCGTGGCAGAAGCGAAGGAAAATACACATGGCCTGGCGACATGGCCATGTGACCCACACGACCTGGACACACGGGCATGTCCATGGCCATGTGAAAACTGGGTTAATCACCCCAATTTTACTTTATTTTATTTATTTTTAATTGTTATATTATTTATTTTTATTTTACTAATTAATTAATTAATTAATTAATTAATTAATCTTATACTTATATTTTTATATTTTTATATTTTTATATTTTTTATTTTGATATTTCTATTTTTTTCTTTTTCTTTTTACTTTCGTATTTTTTTTACTATTATCATTACAATTACATTTTAAGTTTATTAATATCATTGAGTTTATTATTGTTATTATTATTATTATTATTATTATTTATCTTTCTTTTTAATTTTGTTTTAGTTGTTTTATTTTTTTATTTTTTTCTCTTCAACTTATTTTCATTATTATCTTTTGAAAGATTTATGATTGTTTCTAATCGAGTTATAACCCCTTAATCTTCTTTATTATTTGTGTTTATTTTCTTGTTAGTTTGATTGGAATCATGAGTTATATTCAGATTTGACTGCAATTCCGCTTTTCACTATTCTAAAGATTTCATCCAATATTCAGGTCAGTTTTAGTTTTCTCCCTCTCTTATGATAATCTATTTATACTGTAATTATATATATTTTTACATTGAAGACAATGTACATCTTAAGTTTGGGGAGGTTATCTATAGAATTATTAAAAAATTCCTGAATTATGTCTTGTGTTTAAGTAATTTTCTCACATTACTGTTAGAATGATTTTTTATTGACTTATGATTATCATTGATGTGTTTTAGATTAAATTCATAGGTAATTGTGCATTGATTGTTTAAACTTTAAGACACTAGAGAATCAAGTATGATAAGTCTATTTTAAGAATTAAAAATTTTAGGTTATTTCCCTAAATTGAAGTATTACCTTGAAGTTTGAAACTTGCAAGATTAACATCAAAAACCATAATTTTTGTGAGATTTTGAACCTTTAGAGCATACATTTTTCTTGCTCACTCTATTATTGGTTATGAGTGTGTCAATATTGATTTGTTATTCTAGAACTTGGTTCGATTATACATGTCAAGACCACACATTTGATTTGATATACTGAGATGATAAAGGCACCTAGGTTTTAACCCATTTATCCCATAAAAAGCCTACCTTCATAATTAACCCTTAGTGAGCTCTTTTGAGCCTAACAAACTTGATGATCGTGAAACTAACTAAAAATTCGACTAAGGCAAGCGCACCTATTGAACAGTAGTATAGTTATGGTGAGATCGAAAATATCGTATCCACAAGGACTAAAAGTACTAGTAATTACTATCTTTTTTATTATCTAGCCTAAGAATTAAAGGGATGTTTTTTTTAAACTAAAAATTAACTATCTAATTAACTAAGTATACGACAGAGATGAAAGTTGAAAATATTTTTGGAAAACCGATGGAGAAGACAATACTCAAGGAAGAATCCACCTAGACTTCACTTATTACTTTCTAAATTAGATAATTTATTCACTTGTCTTAATCCGTAGAAATCCCTGATTTATGCTAATATCTCTATCGAGACTAAAAACAACTGACTCTAGGTTGATTAATTGAAATCTCTTTCTAATTAAAACCCCTATTTTCGCATTAACTAGATCTATGGATTTCCTTATTAGATTTGACTCTAATCCGGCAGATTTATGTCGTCATATCTCTAGGATTGCATGTAACTTTGCTTAATTATGAAAGATCTACTCTTAAATAGGAACTTTTGCTCCACTGAATAAGCACATCAAAACCTAAATTAATATCCTGGAATATTAAAGCAAGAATTAAAACTCGTAATTAAGAATAAGAACAAGTATTTATCATATAACTTAAATAATAATAAGATCCGTCTTAGGTTTCATCTCTCTTAGGTATTTAGCGAGTTTAGTTCATAACAATGGAAAACATCTCAAAATTGGGAAAACAACAAAACATAAAGAAACCCAAAGAACTTCTGAAGAAATTGAATGGAGATCTTCAGTCTTGAAGTAGATCCTGCTTCCTAGCTGATCCCGATGGCTATCTTTCAGTATCCTCTGCCTTCTACTCTGCATGTCCCCCTTAATCATCTTCTAGGTTGTTTAAATAGACTTTGGAATGCCCAATTTATCCCAAAATTAGCCTTTTCTGAGTAGAATTAGACTTGGGCTCGACAGGGATACGACCGTGTGTCACGTCCGTGTAAAGGTGCTCAGGTCATGTGCGATTCTGACTTGGTTTAGTGTCGACATGGCCATGACACATGGGCATGTGTTCTACTCGTGTGTTACACACGGGCATGTGGATCACCTGTGTGGAAGTGCCTAGGCCGTGTGTCTCGTTAAGTTAGGCCTATTTTGTCCCTTTTTGGCCCGTTTCTTGCTCTTTTTGTCTTCCAATGCTTACCTAAGTATAAAACATGAATTTAAAGAATTAGGAGCATCAAATTCAATGAAATCAAGAAAAAATCATCCAAAAAATATGCCAAGCATGGGGTAAAAATATGTATATATTATGGTTTATCAAATATCCCCACACTTAAGCATTTGCTTATCCTGAAGCAAAATCCTCAACTCACAATTAAAATAAATTCTTCTCAACTTACAATTCTCATCAATAATGTTCGAAATAATCCACAAGTAATCATACGTTAAGAGTTTAACTAAAAGAACATTAAAGTTTCAAACAATCCAAATTGAGCATTTCAATCATAAAATCGTAGGTATCCTCCTTTATCTAAGTAATTACCTTTAATTCCAAATCGACAAGGGTTGACATCCTCGCTAAAGATTCACTCAAATCACTCAAAGTGTTTAAGGTTCAATAATTAAGCAATCAATAGTCAAATATGAAAAGTTATTACCATAGGCTTGCATGAAAATAAAATCTTCACCACTATAATGAGATGATACACAAATCAAAAGGTCTTTAACCGAGTTGTAACGGGGCTTGGGTTAAAAGTGTGGATAAAGGCTGAAAAAGAGGGTTAGAATCGAGATTAATTTAATAGGTTACCAAACTTAGAAAAAAAATAAAGCTAATCACTGAATTACAAACAAGTGCCAGAAATAATACTAACCAAAACTAATGAAGTGAGCTTTTCTCTCAATATAATGACTTTACTTATCCAAGCTCTTAGAACAATATATAACTGAATGAATAAATATATGTTTTTTTTAATAAGAACAAGTGCAATAATGGAAAGTACATAATAAGAAATAATTCAGCAACTGGAATGAACGAACATCATTAGGTAACTAATCTAATCAAATCTCGATAAAAAGGAGTCAATGAAATGGGAGAAATTCTTAATGAATCAAAAAGGGTTAAGTTATGGGTTATTATTAAGGGGAAAAATCAAGAAATAATAGTCACGGCTCAAAGGGGTTCACTAGGGGTCAATTATGTGGGTAGGCTTTTTATGAGGTAAATGAGTTAAAACCTAAGTGTCTTTATCATTTTAGTATATCAAATCAAAGGTGTGGTCTTGACATGTATAATCGATGCAAGTTCTAGAATAACAAATCAATGTTGACACACTCATAACTAATAAAAATCAGTGAGCAAGAAAGATATATGCTCTTAAAAGGCTCAAAAATCTTACGAAAATTATGGGTATTTGATGTCAATCCTGTAAATTCAAAACTTCAAGATAATACCTCAAATCAGGGAAACAACCTAGCAATTTTAATTCTTAAAAGTCAACGTATCATGCTTGATCCTCTAATGTCTTAAAGTTTAAACAATCAATGCACAGTTACCTATGATTTAATTCAAAACAGATCATTAAAAATTATAAACCAATCAGAATTTACTCTAATAATGATATGAGGAAATTATTTGAGAATGAGATAGAGATTCAGGAGTTTTCTAATATATAAATAACCTCCCCACACTTAAGATGTACATTGTCCTCAATGTACGAAGATAAATAATCGATAATATAAGCATAATATCAGAGAGTAGGGGAAAATTGAAACTGCCCTGAATTTGGATGTAGTCTTTGAAAGAGCGGAAACGAATTTAGAGACATTGGACGTGATGTGTATGTGATATGTAGACAGAGGTGAAGGTGGTGGTAGAGGTTGGGTTCCACAATCACTATGCTCAGCGAAGAGGTTATCATGATGGTCGGTGTCGTGGTGGCTATGGTCGTGGTCGAGTAGGACATGACAGTCATGGATGATTGTTTGGTTATTCCTGAGTAACACCCATCGACTGAACCTTTTGAAACTGTGATGCCATCAGTAATGCTTTAGGGAGTTATATCTATAAGGTTGTTATGGTGAGTACTAATAAAATAACTCGATAAAAGAAAATTCAAATTATACTAATAAAAGTGTTTTAAAAAAATGATAATTAAAGACAAAAAGAAATGCAAAAAATAAAAATAAAAAGAAAAATAATTTGAAAAGTAAATAGACTCAAAAGTCCTCGTCGACAACTGGATCGTAAGGTGGTGGTGTTGGAGGCGATATGTGAAAATGTTAGCAAATTTGTTGTAGCGTCGCCTCGATGCTGTCGAATCGCTGTGTGCAATACTACTCAAAGCGATGAAGGTGGTCTGAAACTTTAGACAATGAAACAGCTGCATGAACTGGTCGGTGACTCAGTGGTGGCTGAGAAGGTGGGTCATCTTGAAATGCAGGGATATCGCCAGGAATGTCCTCGGTGTCATCCTCATCGGTAGCTCGTGCAAGTCGGTACTGAGGAGGGTCAAACCCATGACGACGCTCTATCATCCTTATATGGAGCATGCTTTGGATGCCCTGTGGGGACATCTGGCCAATGAGCGTGAGTAAAAATGACTGTTTCACTGTATTCAGGAGCCCAAAGAATCGCGCTAGACGAGTCATATATGGGCCAAGGTTGATGACTCCCTTTCAGTGTAGCTCGGTTTGATGGCGAAAGGCAAGGACGATGAAGTAAGCGAGATAAAAAATGTGCCCCTGCCTCATGCTCCACAGGAAGTATGCGTCATGAGTGTTAACGACACTAGTGCTCTCTCGTTTCCCTGTTAATGTGTGTGCCAAAAGAGCGTAGAGATATCCCAGAGCTGGAGCTAGAGCCGATGCTTTGGAACAGCTGGGGTCATAGATGCCTGTAGCAGGCATCATAACGTTCCAACATGATTGAGGCGCATAGTGGATGTGGCGGTGGAGGTGGGGAAAGTTGTCGGCCTCTTTGAAATCGTATGTATAGAGTCCCAAAGCAGCTCCCAATTCTGGGACACTTAACTGCCGTACCAGACCGCCAAGGCGAAATTGGACTATTCCTGGGTCGTCGTGCTCCGCCATAACTGTTTGCAACTAAAACGTCGAGCATAGTTCCAAGATGAACTCCAAATACATCGGCTCGATGATATCAAATAAGTGGTCCCACAGAGCGACGGCGAGGAGGGCACAAACCGAATCAGCTAAGTGGACCTGCTCTAATGCGGTCCAATCGATGCAACAGCCTACACCAAGGGGTCTGGCACGTAAAATTTGAAATAATTCCTCCTGGCGTCCTGGTGGAAATTGGAGGAATGGATGCCGTATATCAATGGTGGGACCCGAGGAAGATGTTATTCCTTTTCTTTTTTTAGAGGTGGGAGCCGCAATTTTCTTGCCTTTTGGGTTCGTCATGATATCTGCAAATAAAAACCGTAAGTCATCAATAAATAATCCCCAAATCTACAAGTAAAGATTTGAGTAGTCCAATAATAATTTGCTCTTAAAATAATATGGAAAAAAACTCAAGCATGTCAAAACCAAGTATTGACACTACATATTAACCAAATGGGCCAAAAGGATAATGATAAATAAAAGAGGAAAAATATCACTAAAAATAAACAAATCCGAACTAAAAGACAAATCAAGTTATAATAGAAAATACAAGAAACAGTGATTAATATTTAAAAATGACTAGGAACTGACATAGACTAATTATAATAGGCATGAGAAATGGAAAAACAAGAAGAAATGGAAATCAATGAAGACACAAAAGACTAAGAGAAAATAATAGAGTGCAGAAGTAAAACTTTATCATCAGTAAAATTGAAGGTCACTAAATAGAAATAAGAGTTATAACCATAAAAATTATCAGCAATGGAAAACAAATAATAAAGAATACTGAAATGAATAAAGACATAAAAATGAAGAAAGTAAAAGAAATGAAGATAATGAAGGGAAAAGGATAGACAAACGCGGTGGTGCTTGATGAAGCTTGATGCACGTGCAGGGTTGGTCAGTTGACGGGGGGTAGTGCATGAACTGAGGGGGAAGAGGTGAGGAAAGAGGGAGAATGAGAGGGGAAAGAAAAATGGAGAAGGGGAATGGGGCTGGTTGGGGGAGATAAGGGAATAGTAAAGGGTGAATAGTGAATGTTTTATATGAATGAGGGGAAATTAGGGTTAGATGATGGGAATAAAAGGGGGCCACGGTCGTGTAAGCCCGTTTTAGGCCACACGGCTGTGGCCCACCCCCGTGTGGTGTGGTCCTTGCCCATGTTTTTTGTGAAATCTTAGTCAGTGTCGCACACGATCCCTTCGACACGCTTGTGTCCCCAGGCCGTGTGGTGCGTACGGTAGCGTCGTATGGTCGTGTGCTCATTCGTTCACTTCTTCCACGCCCGTGTTCGGTACACCACGCCCGTGTTCATGACTTGTGCTTATGGTCTGATGATTTAAGTCAGTACTGCACATGGGCTGTGGGCACGCCCGTGTGCATAGGCCATGTGGTTCCCACTGCCACATCGCACGACCATGTGGTGATTGAATCGTTTCTCCCATGCCCGTGGTCGGTCCAACACGCCCGTGTCCATTAATCAGGATTGCGCACGGTTTTCGGGCACGGCCGTGGCATCAGCCCGTGTTCTATTCTAACTTTGTTAAACATTTTGATCTTTGGGCAAGTTTTCACACGGCCTCAAGCACGCCCGTGTTAATGACCGTGTGGTTGCCACGGCCGCCTCGTACGGTCGTGGTAATTTAACATAAGCCGTGTCTCTACTGATTTATTTAGGGAATTAAAGTACAGTTTCACCACGGTCTGGGACACGCCCGTGTCCCTTAGCCGTGTGGTACACACGGTCGTGTCACACAGTCGTGGCTATTTATCACAGCCCGTATGTCATCCTGTGTTGGGAAAAATGTTTGTCCTATTTTAGCACGGCCATGGCCACGCCCGTGTCTCCTGCCCGTGAGGAGCCTACGGCCTAAAGCACGACCGTGTGATAGGCCGTGTATACCAAGAATACCTGTAGATAGATTGTAAAACAAATTAAAAAATAAACTAAGTTATTTAGTGGGATTAGTGTTCGAGTTGCCTCCCGAGAAGCACTTGTTTAGAGTCTAAGCTTGACTTTACCTTGTGGGAATGTTAGGCGGGTTCACGGAGCCGTAGCTCCTCTCTATTGTCTTTAAAATCCTCACCGTTATAAAGTTTAAGACGATGTCCATTTACCTTGAAAGTGCCTTGGGTTGGGTGACTTACCTCTATTGTGCAATATGGAAAGATAGTTTGGACTACGAAAGGACCTGACCATCATGATTTAAGCTTCCCAGGAAACAATTTGAGCATTGAGTTGTATAATAGGATAAGATCTCTAACTTCAAATTGCTTGTGTTGTTTTAAACGAGCATCATGGCGGCGCTTCGTTGCTTCTTTGTATAATCGTGAGTTCTCATAGGCATTTGCTCGCCATTCATCTAACTCGTTCAACTGCATCAATCTCTTTTCACCTATGAGTTTGGGATCAAAGTTTAGAAAATTTATAGCCAGAATGCTTTATGTTCTAGTTCAAACCGTAAATGACAACTCTTCCCATAAACATGTCTGTAAGAAAATGTTCCTATAAGGGTCTTAAAAGCAGTTCTATAGGCCATAAAGCATCATCTAGTTTCTTTGCCCAATCCTTCATATTTGATTCCACAGTCTTTTCTAGAATGCATTTAAGCTCTCGGTTAGCGACTTCAACTTGTCCACTAGTTTGAGGATGGTAAGGGGTAGCTGTTCTATGGTAAACTCCATATTTTTTAAGGGTTTTATCAAATTGAGCATTACAGAAATGAGTGCCCTTATCACTGATAATTGCTTTAGGTGCTCCAAATCGATAGAAAAGTTTCTTAAGGAATTTCACCACTACTCTAGCATCATTAGTAGGTAAGGCTTGGGCTTCCACCCATTTAGACATATAATCAACGGCTACTAATATGTATTTATTCTCAAACGAGCTAGGAAATGGACCTATGAAATCAATACCCCACACATCAAATATTTCAAATGAAAGCATATATGTTTGGGGCATTTCGTCATGCTTAGAGATATTACCTGTTCGTTGGCACTTATCACAAGCAGGAACATACTTGTTGGTGTCTTTGAATAGTTTGGGCCAGTAAAAACTTGATTCGAGTGTTTTATGTGCGGTCCTAGTTCCACTATAATGTCTTCCAGTCGGTCCTTAGTGGCAATTTCCAAAATATTAATTGCTTCAGTCTTTGTAATGCATCTTCGAATTACATGATCTGCACATATACGAAAAAGTAAAAGTTCTTCCCAAAAATAGTTTTTCACATCAATGAAGAATCGCTTCTCTTGCTAATGTGTCAACCTTTTGGGTATAACGTTAGCAGCTAAATAATTCGCAATGTCTGCAAACCAAGGTTCTTCAGAGTCAGAGATAGCAAAAAGTTGTTCTTCAGGGAATGAGTCATTTATCTCTTGTTCGTCAAGTCCATTGAGATGTGGGTTTTCTAATCTAGATAGATGATCTGTGTAACAACCTAATTTTCAGTGGTGTCGGGAGTAGAGATTTGAGATCACTAAATCCGATGAGTGAGTCAAAAATTTAATAAATTAATACCTATGAGTCAAATGTGAATATAGAAGTATTTTTGAATTAGTGAATTTGGTGATTTAAAAGAATTAATTAGGTAAATTGGGTCGAGAATGAGGTATCGAGACCTCGACTTCATAAAATGAGCCATAAATATTTTTATAAATATTTATGGAGTGTTATTGAGGTAGTATTAAAATTTCGTTAGAAAATTTTGACGTTTGGGTGGTTAATTAAATAAAAAGGACTAAATTGAAAAAAGTGTAAAAGTTGCTAAAAGGATTAAATAGTTTAATTGTCAATTGAGGAAGGACCTAAAGTGTAAATAAGCCCAAAGGAGATATTTTGGGCGGCAATAGCTGAGAAAAAAAATCAAGAAAAGGGTGAAAGAAGGGCAAAATTGGAAAATTACCAAAATTAGCTAAATAAAAATGGGACCAAATTGGAATATCTAGAATTCTCTTCATTTTTTCTTCATTCTCATCGGCCAAAATGCTATATGAGGGGTACTATAAGCTGGTATTCCATAAGTTTTGCACCAAGTGAGTTAATCCTTGCCTTTTTCTAATAATTTTTGTGTTTTTAAGACTTTTACAACTAGGTCCTACTATTAAATTCATTAGTTTTTGATTTCATGGATGAAATTGAAAGTAATCATGGTTGAGTGCTGTAATTTTATGATGAAATAGCATGAAATTGAAGCTTTAATTTGTTTATGACATGATTTTATTAGGTAATTTCAATAGAAATTGATTTTTAGGACCTAATTGTGAAAATGTTTGGAATGAAAGTTTAGTGCTGAAATTCTGATTCCCAAAGGTTATAAAGTAATTTAAAGTGATAGAATAAAGTGTTAATTGATAAAAATCAGCTCAATTGAGAGGCTAATTGAGTAGGGACGAAATTATTATTTATTAAAACCTTAGGGGAAAATGGTAATAAACGTCTTGCACTAAAACAGTTTTGGGTAGCAGCAGTAAGCTAACTTTTAAAAATCACCATAAATTGTAGAAATCGAATTAGAAGATTAACAAAACATTGAATTAAATCTTATTGAGTCTAGTTTCTCATAGAAGAAACAGTATAAGCAATGGAATTGTAAATCATGAGATATAATAAATTTTGTAAGACAAGGTCAGAATGAATTTGGGTTCCCTTGTTCTGACTTTGAAAAATCATAAAAAATTTAATAAAAATAATTATAGGCTTAAATTTATATGTTTAGAATCTTGAATGAGTTTATTTTCAAGAGAAACAAACGAAAACATTATTCAAATCATGTACGAGGAGATAATTAATTTTTAATGAAGAAGGGTTGGAGCTATTAGACAGCAGAATAGGGGTGACTTTAAAGAATAAACTGTACTTATTGGTTAAACAAAAAATTATAAAAATTTTATGGTAAGAAGATACATGAGTCTAGTTTTATGGAAAATTAACGGATCTTAATTTGGAGTTCTGTAGCTCAAGATAAAAATAATTTAGTGATTATGACACGGATGGATAGCTTGAATATTCACATAAGTAAATAGTGAAAATTATGGATAATGTTACTTACAAGTGTGTTATTTATACTAAGGATGTGGATGGAGAGGAAGAGGAGGAAAATATACATATATATATGAATGACTTGTGTATAAATTGATCACATGCCCGATTATAATCGATAATTGTTGAATTAGAAATGATATAATGTTTTATTTGTAATATTTATTATGACATTATGATTAACGCTATAATACAAAAATCGGACTTGTGAGTTTATATAACTAAATTTTAGTGACCATTTGTTAATATTATTAAATTTAAATATTATTTTATGAATGGTGATTAATATTTATGTATGTTAATTGTTGAAAATAAGTAAATTATGTACAAAAGTTATGAAATTGAACTGAGTATTTCAGAGGAATGGAGCGTAGGAAATGAGTACGATCTTTCAGTGAAAAAGATAAATTGATGGTAAATTACCCAAGTAAACTGAGATTCAACATTTGTTGCAAATCCTCGTGTTTGCTTTCCGTTTAGCTCTTACGAGCTTTCGTTAACTCATATGAGTTTTAATTAACCCTTTTGGGGTTTCAGTTTAGCTCTGATGAGCTTCAGTTAGCCTTCGGGCTTTCGTTTAGCACTTGTGTGCTTCAGTTAGCCTTCGGGCTTCCGTTTAGCACTTATGTGCTTCAGCTAGACTTCGGGCTTCAGATCACGATGTACTCAAATCCGTAAGTCGTTCATTAAATGGACAAGTTGGTAAGTCGTAAATGTAATGTGTGGAAAAAGAAATGTAAGTAATGTTATCATTATTATTATTGAGCTCAATTATGTGATTTCGTCATTCAGAGATTGTGTTTGACAAGATATGTTAGTAAATTATGAGTATGTGAATCAAAGTGACAGAATTTAAACACCTAATGAGGTTGAGCTCATTCACATGAATTTGTCATTTGAAATTGTGATTGATAGGAAGAAACAGTGAATTGCATGCTTATGAATGGTTACACATAATTATCTGAAAAATAAGAAAAATGACGGTTATTGATATATGGAGACATTAGACATTGATATATGAATGTGGAATATGTTTGATAAATGTGTTCATTCATAATTACGGAATTATGTACCTCATGTGTGCTATTTGCATAAAGATGATATTTCAAATACTTTGCTGAATAAAGCTTAAATATGAAATAGTATAAAATCCAGACAAGTTGTTATGAAAATATATTTAAATTATCATTAAGTGTTAGGGGGTGTTACAATCTGCTGCAAGATTTTCTGCTCCTTTCTTATCTTGAATTTCTAAATCGAATTCCTGCAACAATAAAATCCATCTTATTAGTCGAGCTTTTGCATCTGTTTTAGTAAGGAGGTAACGAAGAGTTGAATGGTCAGTGTAAACGACAACTTTAGATAATATTAAATATGATCTAAATTTATCGAATGCAAAAACCACAACCAATAATTC